>JASDDO010000018.1:186870362-187549355 GCA_030015575.1 Agapanthus africanus
AAGAAGTAGGCGATGTGGTGCACTTCCGGCGACGAGGAGGAGACGGGACATTCCGCAGGAGATCGGGACGACGACGAGAAGACCGGAGGACTCGGATCTGTCGGTATATCTCTCTTCCCTTTCTTGTAGATAGCTAGGACTAGTTAGTGGTTCGATCCGGGTATTAGTGCACGGCGGTTTGCCAGTTCAAGTAAAATTAAAGTTTATCACCGCTTCCGCATTTGGCCGTCGGATAGACAGCCGGGGCGCCGCCGTGCACTTACACTAGGTCCCATCATTCATCCAGACACATTCTAAGACAGGTATTGCTCATTTCGGGAGATGGTTTTCTCCGCAAACATGAGATATAGAGAAACATAAAAAGAAACATCAAAGCGGATCCACTCACTGAGGCTATTCCTCGAACACAATAGTTTCGCAAACGAGCTTTGTGAGACTGACTAGTAGAGGAGTTGGGTGTTCGGTATCACACGGGATGTGAGTATGCGACATCGCAATAATTAGCCTTGAGTGCAAGTGGGAGATTGTTGGAGATAGTGCCCTCAGAGTCAATTATTGGATCACAGGCACGTGATTGCAATGATTGAGGGAGGACCTGTCCCAGTAGGACAGTCTTACTCGAGATGATAGTATGCTATCTGGTTTATCTTTATCATCGTGTACTGCTTTAGGTGACCTGACATGTCACTATTACACATTGATAGAGCCCCTAGGATTCTTGCTTGACCACCAGCTGTATGAGGGCGATCATATAAGTGGGAGCTGGTAGTCTATAAGCACATCCTTAAATGGTCCCTAGTCGTGGGAGTTTCGAGACAGGGCATCGATACTCCAGAGTATACTAGTGTATATAGTCGAGACCCCGACGAGGGGCGGTGGCCGGTCTCACAAGCCACTGGTGTCAGTTGGTTCACCTAAGATGTATACAGATGCTCATTGGGTTATGAGTACACCGGACAGGACTCGCCGGGAACATGCTAGTTGGTCTTATACCTGACGTCAGATAGCAGTTTCCTGGTGACATGTGTACAGGTTAGTTCATCGACCTGGGGATCGTCATTTGTCTCGTGTGAGTTCCCACTATACTTTGATTACTACCCTACCACGCTCAAAGGAGACGTGCAAACAGGTTTTACTTGGGTACAGTCCCGAGCCACATGGAGGCAGTGAGCGGATCTTCAGGGGTTCGTCTCTCCCGGTATTGGGGGTGAGTTCGCGCTGTGTCTAGGAGAGCCATTACACGAAGCCCTCGGCCGAGGCAGGAGATTTACTGGTAGGTATTCCAGTAGTATCTCAGGATGTTCTAGGCTACACTCCGACACGACTTGTACCGCTTTTGGGGGTCTGACTTTTACCAACCCCCTAGGCCCGCCATGCGATGCTCATAGACGAATGGACCGGACTGTACGGATATTGTCACTGACAGGCTCAGTAGGGTGTCAGGATGAGTTCGCTCATCGACGTCCCTTTTGGTCAATACCTGGTAGCCCGTTACGTATTGGCTTATACCTCTGACGTGCTAGTGGTTAAATCCACAACCAAGGTGTTGACGAGTCTTTAGAGTCCCCCACATTCAGTTGCTCAAGTTTTCGGGCGAAACGCTGTAGAGGCCGTATGGAGATATGGCAAGGTCCGATCAGATACGTGCGGTATTGCATGGATCAGGATCGGACAGTTTGTACTAGAGGCCGTATGGAAATATGGCAGGGTTCGATCAGATACGTGCGGTATTGCACGGATCAGGATCGAACGGATATTACTGGCCGGCTTTGGTTTAAGCCGGATCCTAGTATAGTACAGTATAGATTTTGTCTCATTGCATTTGTATTCGGTCGGAATACAAATGCGGGTGTGTATACACAGTATCGGGGTTTTCCTGTAATTTATTACGGGACCAGTTTTCTGGAGTTGCCAGTTTGCTTTCCGTTTCGGCCATTTTCATTTGTATCTTTCAATGGCCGAAGTTTGGTGGAGGAGGGCTTATTTGCAATTGTGGAAATAAGCAATTGTGGAGGGGGTCTTTGCATATTTCTTTGTATCATGATGATGATGCATCCCTTGACCATTTGACTTCTTCATCCATCATGGCTTGACTTTTATATGATATGGTTGCTAATGATGGCATGACTTTTGGAAGTGATGATTGTTGTTTGAGTGTTGGACTTTCCTAGCTATCATTTCTTTGCATGATAACCATTTCTCTCTCTCTCTCATGGATTATGGTGTGGCCTCTCTCATATTTTTTGTACACTCTCTCATTCTCCCCTCTCCCATTCTATGCCATGGCCGGCCATTCATTGAGGGTGGGGGCTGTCCAAAATTTAGTGTGGGGATTTTTGTTTATTTCATGCTACAAAATTCCCATGTTCATCTCCAAAAAGACATAGTTCATTCTCCTCCACAAAATGGCAATCTCCATGAACCCCAAAATGAGACATAGCTCACTACACCATTCTACCGCAAACCTTGGGCACGTCGGCTCGCCAACTTCGTGCCCGAGTTGCCTCGGTATAGAGGTGGGAGCCCGTAAAAGAAGCCGGCGACGTGGTGCCCTTCCGGCGACGAGATGGAGACCGGACATTCCGCGGGAGATCGGGACGACGACGAGAAGACCGGAGGACTCGGATCACTCGGTATATCTCTCTTCCCCAACTTGTAGATAGCTAGGACTAGTTAATGGCCCGATCCGGGTTTTAGTGCGCGGTGGTGCCAGTTCAAGAAAATTAAAGTTAACCATCGCTTCCGTATTTGGCCTCGGGATGGAGGCCGGGGTGCCGCCGTGCACTTACAATAAGAAGGATTCGTTCAGTTCTGAACTCTTCCTCTTGTGTGTGTTTGTTATGCTCAGAACTGTTGATTGATTTAGAACATAAATGCCATTGCACAACGTGCCTGATCCAACCAACTTTTGGTTACGGAAAATGTTCATAACATTATCCTGTAATACAAAATTATATCCCTCTTTACTCAACAAAGAAACCGATATAATGTTGCATATCAGGTTCGGCAGGTAATAGCATTCGTTCAGAACCAATGTATTACCAGTTGGTAATACAAGGTGATATTCCCCGACAGTCTTAGCTGCAACAATTGCATCATTTCCAACTCTAATGTCTTTATCACCTTCTCCAAGTTCTCTACCTTTCCTGAGCCCATGTAACTGATTACATATATGGGATCCTGACCCGGTGTCTAATACCCAGGACGTAGGGTAAATGGAGAAACAGTTCTCTGTAACGAACACACCCGAAGAAAATGCACCAACATGTACTTTCTTCATTCGGGTGGCATGGGAATCCTGGTATTCCCCTATATCCTGTTCAGTCCTATAACTCTTATAAGAAAGAACGGAACCAACGTTCCCCAGCACAGTATAACATGCGGGTTCGGTAAATACATCCATATTATTATCTTGATTAGGGCATGACATGCTCGCTACCTGGAGAGAGAGAGAAGAAAACACTTTAGTGTATGCTCTTGCAAGATCAGATTGGTTATTATCTTATCTAATCAGGATGGCTCCCACTGTTTTTTTAATCAAATCTTCCTTCAAACCCTAAAAGGAAAGACTAGCCGGGATTAATTACACCTTACAACTTCGTCGATCTTTCAGCCAGGCCAGTGTCGGTACTTTGAGGGAGGTTCCCCGTGCTTTCGCACGGACCTAATTAAAGTAAACCTCGTTTTCCCATAGGCGTAACCCCGTTGACACCTTTCTAGACACCTACTTGATCGGCTAATTGTCCTGTGGAAAACTCTCCCGGGAGAAACAATTACTCGCGGTGGGTATCGGGATCCAACTATCTCATAGAAGGTATGCAATCTTATTGCAAATTTCAACACTTGAAATTCCCGATAATATTTTACCCCTAACGTGCTATGACCTTGACGAAAGCCAAAAAACCACAGCCCGCTAGTCAAGTTCAACCCGTACATTTCTTGACTGAATTAAACCCACCCGTACGCCCCTTGACGAAAGCCAACAAAGCCGTACGACTACCCTAATCCAGTCGCATCATATGCAGCAGATAAGCAGCATATAGCTACCGCACACTACACCTTGACGAAAGCCAACAAATGTAGCACGAATACTATATACAACTTATCTGAAATGACGGAGGGCTACGACAGGTTTTTCTGAAAATCTATTGCGTAATGAACTTGATATCGTTGTAGAATCAAGAGGTCTCTCCCGGTGAAGGGATCTCGGCTCTTTCCTCATCGAATAAGGTGCGGGATATATCATATACATCCCTGTGCAAAGCAAAACTCCAAAAGCAATCAAAAGCAAATCGAGTGTTGTAGCATCTGCCAGTTTCGCTAAAGAGGTCACTCTCGGTGAAGGGATCTCGGCTCTTTCCTCATCGAATAAGGTGCAGGGTATATCATATATACCGCTATGCAAAGCAAAACTGTAGCTACCCTTTTATTTTAAAATTTGATTCTACAACATCTTTTAGGTTTCTTTTCTTTCATTAATCACATTAATGAAGTCCCATCATTTAAGTCACCTAAACATCACAGATAAATACGACGTACACTTATGCCATCCGCATTCGCCTCGATGTCCCCTCGTGCACCGTTAGGTTAGGTAACTAACGACAGAGCAGGGCAGGGCTAGTGCGGGTGTAAAACATAAGTAACGCCTATATAATATATCATATATACTATATACTGTATCCATCAGAACATATCAAATCATCACATTACAGATATCGCAACAGAAACATAGATATAATGTGGGATATACTAGGACGTCCGTATTTAGTACTTAGCAAACAATAGAAAATACGGATTCCACAGTCGCGATGAATAGCCAAGCCCACACCCTGGACCCCTACGAGAGCGGCAAGCGACCCTACCAATTCTGGAGTTTAGGAGACCCAGTCTCGACTCCTCGAGATGGCCTCCCACTGAACCCAGTCACCTGTGCTCCCCTCCTTGGGTCCATCCTAATGCGAAAAAGTAAATAATATACAACACAGGTGGCATCGACCTCAACCCGGAAGTGCACCAAATAAAAGAATATTACATTACATTTGAGTTTACATGAATGAAAATATAAAACTCTCATCTCACATAAAAAAACCCCGGCTATTCAATCGCGACAATCCTGCACATCATATCTCAGCAACACATAATATCTCATATCATCAACGTAAGTAAGTATGCATACACCGATTGTCGTCGACGTATAGCAACGACAATCGGCAATACCACAACATACTACACTTACGGTCACAGAAAAGAAAGTGTAAAACTGCAATATCTGGAATCCACATTCTCCTTAGACATCGTAAATGCGAAATATCATACCTCGTATTTCATGTCTTATAATATGAATTCCACACATTGCATCACATTCCAGATAATTAGACAGTATTAAAGTTTTCGAACGACCGATCAAATACCCAAGATTCACTAAAGCTCAACACTTGAGCGAACTTCAAAAAACTTGAAGTGTGACACAGTAGTAGCGGTCCAGCCGTAGAAGGGTCAAGCCAACGCCTCACATGCATCACGCCGTACTGCCCCAAACCCTAAGTTTCAAAGGGCAGTTCAAGACGGTCGCATAATCGAGTTAAGGTTTGTTGTCTTCTAGAGGGACCACCACAAAACTTGCACGAACCTCCTCAGGATTTAAACCCTGTGAAAAGTGAGCAAATGATACTCGTTCAAACACTTCAATACTTTCTAATTTACCCGGAAAAGTCACGAAATCAAAATTCCGATCGAGCCGTCGAGTCCAAAACCATCTCCAGAATTTTCAGCACTAAATTCAGATTAAAAATACCCTAAAAAATATACAAACAGTTTCCAGCATTAGTGTATAAAATTTATTCAGTAATTGAGGTGTACGGCTGTGGAACCGCGGCCTAAGCAAGCTTAGGCCGCGTTTCCGCGGCAAGAATGACTGTTCATCGAATAATTTTTATACCCTAATTCTTATATTTACCTGCTGAATTTTTTACATATTTTTAATTCTGAAAATGTCAGATTTTAAAAAATTTCCAGAGAGTGTCCCGTAAAATCGTAATTCGGTTCGATCGGGGTTTTCACTTCGCTAAAGCATCGCCTAATGTTCTAGGTCGGCTCTAATACCAATGTTGGGCTAGCCTAGCACCACATGAAGGGTTTAGAAGCATCACATGAACCAAAAGTGGAGTCTTTAGGGTGCTAAGTTAACGAACATAGAATCGATCCTAGAAAAATTAGGGTTTCTAAATTTTTCACATCACCATATGAAAGAAAGGCTAGGGTTTTGAGAGTACAACCTTTGTAGCTCCCTACGCTAGACTCCTCGGCTACTTGGGGTTTGAAAAAGCTCCGCTTGAACTCCTCATGGTCACTGATGATCCACCCGGAGTCCGCTTTGTCCAAGCTTGCAACTTTATCCGATCAAGTGAACGAAATAAAGCTAACACTCTAAACAAGTTGGCTAAACTTGTGTAGAATGATGTTGTGGTTCTTATTCTCACTTCAAAATCCAATCTTGATGAGTATATTGCTCACTACAAAAAACTAGAGAGCAAAATGAGAGAGGAAGAAGAAGATGATGGCAATTTGAGAAGAAGATAAGTTCAACTCTAAGAAAGAAAATAGAAAATATATCAATATACATTTTTATCTCTCATCTCAAACCATGGTTGAATCATTATTGTACTTGAGTTAAAAACTAAAAGGAAGAGTAAACCATGGTTAAATGGTGGGTGAGAAAGGTTAGGTCAAGAAGAGTGTAGAAACAATCCAAAACTAACCCCTTTTCTTTTTCCTTTTGTTTTTAGCTTAAATACAATAATATTCCAAATAAAATACCCATGGTGTGAGACTTATATTGCCACCATTTTCTTTGTATAAGCAACAATGAAGGATGTATGTATGTATGTATGTGTGAATGTACATCCATATGTGCATGAATCTAAAAAGAGAACATACTTGCATGCATACATCCATCAAGTACAAGAAAGGATTTCTAGTGAGAAAATAATGGTTAAATGATAAAGCATCACTTGATTTATCAATCCGGTCATATCACATATGACCCTAACCAAAAGCAAGCCACCCGATCAATATACGGTATCCTATACTCGCATTTTAATCGGGTCCATGCGCATATCGCATACGCGCACCACAACGTTTTGCCTGGACTAGGAAACTACATTGTGGTACTCTGAGACTCGTCAATACGCCGGCAGTGGGTGATGATCATATCAAGCACCCCTAAGCCGCAAGCGGTCAGCTAAACGTAACGGCCACCCGGGTATTGAGCGATCAGAAGAGAACAAGCGAGCCTGCTACAACTCCCGTCGAGCCAATCGGCAACACTTCCCGCACAGTCCGGTCTCCTCGTCTGATATGTCGCATATCAAGTCTAGGGGTGGTAAACGTCACACCGCAATAACCGATAAGTCGTGCCGATGTGAGGCTCATAACGGGTCGAGAAACTACTGGTAACACTTACCAGCAAATCTCTGAATCAGCCCTGGCCAGGGACTTCCCTGTTACGGTCAATCGAGCACAGTGCAACATCAACCGCCAATACCGAGAGAGACGAAACCCCTCCTATCGCTCATTGCCTCCATGTGACTCGGGACTGTACCCAAAAACCACCGTTTTGCACGCCCTCATGAATGTGGTAAGGTGGAAATCAAAGCACAGTGGGAATCACACAAGACTCTATGACGATCTCGGGTCTACAGACTAAACTGCACAAGTGTCACCTGAGAACTGCCATCTGACGTGAGGTATAATACCATCTGGGAGTTCTCGTGGAGTCCGTCCAGTGTACCCAGTCTCCACTGAGCACCCGTATACCATCTCTGATGTCAAACACCAATGGATATGGGATCATCCATCGCCCATCTTATGGGTCGAGAAGCGTATACGCTAGTCTACACTGGTATATCGATGCCCCGTCTCGATACACCCACGACTAGGGACCTTGAAGCATGTACTTATGGACTACCATGTCCCAACTAGTATGATCTGCATCATAGTCCAGGTAGTCAAGTACACATCCTAAGGGCTTTACCAACATGTAACTCTAAGACAGTATAAAGAGACAAGTATACATGTTAAGATAAAGTGCAACCAGATAGCATACTATCATATCGAGCAATAAAGTCATCTCTATATATGTCCAAGCATTCAATATAATATACATCATCTGTACAATACTGGCCTCTAGGGCATACATACAACTAACATATGATATGTTGGTATACGGATGCGAGTCGATCGAGGTGATTTATACCCTGCCGGTCCCCTGATATGAGATTATTACGGATGTGATTTGGGACATAGGTATATAGGGATATATATATATATAATGTTGTGAATCATGGATGATAGGCCGTATATGATATTAGGTCGTACCCTCATTTTTCTTATAGGTTGATAGAATCCCTATTTGCTTAATGCGGCCGTACGATGATTTTCCGTGCGTGATGAATTTGACTTGATGATTGATCCTTACCCTTGACTAGAGGTTGTTGTACGATGGATTATACCGTACGCGTTGATGTTTTGGCTGGATGCCGATTGATAGATTCCCAGACTCGGTCATATTAGATACGTATACCCGTCAGCATTTGCATATGATTTACCTTAGGCTGCATTCATATTATTTCCATTGCATTGCTTATAACTGTGCCAGTACACTTGCACCATTATCGATGATGCGTATATTACATGTACACAAATTTGTCGGCTCACACACTTCATCATCGATAATTGCCATGTCACTATACAGTAGGGTTGCTGCATCATGACATATACATTGATACATCTATACTTGCGGATATACACATTCGTATATCCATATTGGTGCACATATACATTGATACATCCATTCTTACGGATATACATATTCGTATATCCATATTGGTGCACATATACATTGATACATCCATACTTGCGGATATACACATTCGTATATCTATATTTGTGCACACATACATTGGTACATCTACACTTGCGCATATTCATATTGAACCTTTATAGATAACTAGTTTTATTGTAAAATTAGGAACCGCATGTTATATTTTAAGAACTGGAATCATTTTAAAAGAGCGGTTTTTTATTAATATGCCATATCACTATTTCATGTTGCATGACACACGGATATGCTTACATTTCTATTATATGTCGCATGCATCATGCTCTATAATTTTACGCATTGAGATATGTTGTTTTCATGAGATTTGTGGATTTGAGAACCGTGGACATTTTAAAAGAGATTATGCGTTGTTTTAAAAACCCGGTTTTTCCTGATATAATATTTCAGTGCGTTCACCATGTGTTTTCTCGGTTCTGACAGCGACATGTGAAACCCGATTCAAGGAGGCGGATGAGGCCGATTGCGGGTACATGGTGGACCCGGTATGGTACTCGGGGCAAGAAAGGGATGCTGTGTATACAGACGGTGAGCCTGGCAGAGGGACTACTACCTACCGGTGATAGTTTTGGGCTCGGCAGATATCCGGAGGATACCGACCGGAGTCGAAAGATGATATGGGCCGATCCGGAGTGACGGAGCCCGTGGGCCGATCCGGACTGACGGAGCCCGATATATGAGGATTTATGTGCCGATGCTGGGCATGGTTTTCATGATGTTTTCGAGTGTCGATGCTAGGCACTCATGTTCCATGATTTTGATGTGTCGGGAGGGACACCGTTGATATATATATATATATATATATATATATATCCTCATACTTTCATGCACACTCCTTTATGATATTTACGAGCATGCATACATTGATTATATGGGTGGATGAGATCCACATGCATACATACCTTGTTTATGGTTGGACGAGATCTATATACATGCATTGATTGTTACTGTTGGATGTTATCCGCATGCATATAGGTATTGACTTCCTTGTTGGCACATATACAGACTCGGTCACCCTAGATATCATAGTATTACCTTTATGATATAGTTGACCTAGGAGTCGTTGTTTATTCGATTTCTATCTGTTGATATTTTTCTACTCACGAGTTGGCAAGTCACCCCCGTTGTGCCACAGTTCTTGTAGGTTGACCGCTTGGATCAGTTGCAGCTTCGCTGGCACACAGTTGCATTTGGTGTTTTGCATTGGTTGGCGGGACATTGTATCATTCCCACTCTTGTATCTACATTTCATATTGTATCTAGTTAACTCCATCAATCAAAATTAGTAATTTGTATAAGTAATGAGACTTTGTAGGACTGTGGTTGCGAGACTTAGAGCTAGGGTTTTTTTTGCTACTTGTGATTTTGTTGTCTTGCTCATTTCTTTCTCTCTTGTGGTGAACATCGTCGTTGGGCGTCGTATATTTATCTATAATGTCTTGCGTGGTTATGATCCGCCGTTTGGCGAAGAGCTAGCTCCCGCTTCGGGATGCCATTTTCATTATTATGTATTTGTGGTTTTGGATCAAAATATACAAGGGAGGTGCTGCCAAAATTTTTAAAAGACGAAACATGTTTTCAAACTAGTAAATTTCACTTGCATCATTCATGTTTCTTTCTATGCATTAAGAAAACTTGATTTCATTATACCTTCATTTCAAAAACCTCACCTCCTTTATTTTTCTAAAAGGTTTAGATCTCTGGGTTTCAGCTTACTTGGATTCCGTTATGCCTTTAGACGTTGCGTGATTCAAGTGCTGGTCATGAGCTAATATTTCGGGTCATGACAGTTACTCTTAGGAGAGTTTTACACATCATAATTAGTCAATTATGTAGGTGTCTAGAAAGGCGTTAACGGGGTTACGCCCCTGGGAAAACGAGGTTTATTTTAATTAGGTCCGTGCGGAAGCACAGGGAACCTCCCTTAAAGTACCAACACTGGCCTGGCCGAAATATTGGCGAACTTGTAAGGTGTAATTAATCCCGATCAGTCTTACCTTTTAGGGTTTGAAGGAAGATTTGATAAAAACAGTGTGAGCCATCCTGATTAGATAACATAAATAAACCAATCTAATCTTGCAAGAGCATACGCTAAGTGTTTTCTTCTCTCTCTCTCTCCAGTTAGCGACCATGTCAGGCCTTAATCAAGATAATAATATGGATGTATTGACCAAACCCGCTTATTATACTGAGCAGGGGAACGTTGGTTCCGCCCCAACTTATAATTGTTATAAGTCTGAGCAGGAAATAGGAAAATATCCGGATTTCCATAACACCCAAACGAAGAATGAGCATGTTGATGCATCTTCTTCGGGTGTGTTAGTCACCCAGAACTGTTTCTCAGTGTTAGTTATGTATATGCCCTAGAGGCCATTGTTGTACATATGATGTATATTATAATGGATGCTTGGATATATATAGAGATGACTTTCTTGCTCGTCATGATAGTATGCTATTTGGTTTCACTTTATCTTAACATGTTGACTTGTATTGGTTTACTGTTTTCTCTCACATGTTGATAAAGCCCTTAGGATCTATACTCGACTACTGGGACTATGATGAGATCATACTAGTGGGGCCATGGTAGTCGATGAGTACATCCTATAACTGTTCCTAGTCGAGGGTATATCGAGACAGGGCATTGATACACCAGAGTAGACTAGCGTATACGCATCTTGACCCATATGATGGGCGATGGATGATCCCATATCCATCGGTGTTAGACATCAGAGATGGTGTACGGGTGCTCAGTGGAGACTGGGTACACTGGACGGACTCGCCGAGAACTCCCAGATGGTGTTATACCACACGTCAGATGGCAGTTCTCCGGTGACACTGGTACAGGGTAGTCTGTAGACCCGAGATCGTCATAGAGTCTTGTGAGATTCCCACTGTTCTTTGATTTCCACCTTACCACGTCCAAGAGGGCGTGCAAAACGGTGGCTTTTGGGTACAATCCCGAATCACATGGAGGCAATGAGCGATAGGAGGGGATTCGTCTCTCCCGGTATAGGGAGTTGATGTTGTGCTGTGTTCGATTGGCTATAACTGGAAGTCCCTGGCCAGGGCTGATATGGAGATTTACTGGTAAGAGTTACTAGTAGTTTCTCGACCCGTTATGAGCCACACATCGACACGACTTATCGGTTACTGGGGTCTGACGTATACCACCCCTAGACTTGATATGCGATATATCAGACGAACAGACCGGACTGTACGGGAGTGTTACTGATTGGATTCACAGGAGAACGCACAGGATAGCTTGTTGATCTTCTGATCGCTCAATACCTGGGTGGCTGTTACGTTTAGCTGACCGCTTGCATCTTGTGGGTGTTTGATATGATCATCACCTGCTACCGGCATATTGACGATTCTTTAGAGTCCTACACAGAGGTTTCTTGGCTCAGGCGAAACGGAGTAGAGGCACATATGTGATATGTGCAGGACCGAGAATGATGCGATATGGGATACCGTATTATATTCTCGCGATATTTAGTTATGAACCGGGTCATCAGATCAAGTGTTGATTCGATGAATCGGTACATGATATATTAGTCGGTAATATTCGATATAGCCGGATCGTCGGATCAAGTGTTGATTCGATGATTTAATGTATAATAATATATATGATATATTATTACATTATCTAATATTGGCTTGCTTTATTATTTCATTTTCTCACTGGATGATACATTGATATATATATGCGATATATGTTAATTGTATTATTTTCTTTTGTTGCAAATATATAATATATATGTGATATATATTATTGTGACATGATATGATTAATTGTTAAACATGTATAAGGATGATTAATTGAGGTTAGGGTTTGATTAGGGTTAGTAGCTTCATGCACCTTCTAGAAGCAACTTCTTTTGTCTTGGTTAAGATATTTGTTGATGACACATTTTAACCCAACCAAACCCTAACTCTAGTTGTTTCTCTACACATTATTAGCCACTCATCCTTGACCATGGTTAATACTTCAATCATATACTTTTATTTCTATTCATCACAAAAGGATTTATCATTATCTTTTCCATTATCATCTTCTTCTCTCTTGAAGGAAGCTTGCTTGTTTTTCTTTATGTGATGAAATAATATGAGAAAATGATTTAAAAAGAAAGCAAAAATACTACTCCCTCATCCTCATCTCATCTAGCCCATGAGATTAGTGTGTTCATCTCTTTAGAGTGAGAAAGCTTGAGTCGTTGCAACTTCGAGGTAGATCATCGGAGATTTGGAATACTTCGAGCTAGCATGGATCGTTCGAGTCGTGGAGCCTCTCATGAGTCCGGGAGATCGTGGATCGCGGAAAAGGGACTTCTACTCGGAGCTTGTGAAGTGAAGGAGCGGACTACAAAGGTTGTAATCCCTCACACTTAGATAAAAGTTATCTTCTTGCATGTTAAACCCTAATAATCTAGCAAAGATCCCAGCTTTGGGTTGTTCGGCACGTCTAAATTTTAATCCTGTAAGTCCATGCTACCTCTCCCGGTACTTTCGGGAATGCGGAATTTGGTAAAAAACAATTTTTTTACGGAGGTGGTAACATGGACCTATAACCCGGATCTTGGTTAAACATCTATCTAACAACCTAACTATGAGTTTCTAGCTACTCGGTTAGGGGGTTATACCTTGCTTGTCTTGAACTCCTTCGTCTTCAAGCTCCGGTGGTGGTCCGATTGGCTTCTTCTCGTCGTCTCCGTACGCCGAAGATAGATCCACCTGAAAGCTCCAACCTTTAGCTCCTTCTTCGTTCTTTGAAGAAACTAGTTCACTTGGTTTGCTAAACCCAGTGAACTAGAATGAGTAGAGAATACTTTGTGTGGGATTTTATCTATGGTTCTTGATTCTCAACTCATGAGATAAGAGAACCATAGATTAAAGAGAGGGAAAAAGAGCAAGAGGGTGAGAGCAAAAGGAGAGCTCAAGAACAAGAGAGAGAATGAGCAAGAAAGAATGAGGCTCTCTTTTGTCTTTCACCCTCTCATAATCCAAAGTCATGATAACTCATCATACTAAAAAAGTCTTATGTGATGGTTTGAAGCAACCATAACCATATCATTTCACGCACTCATTTTACACAAATGAGCAAGCAAGAAAAAGTCTTTGCCATGAAATGATGGCTATAGTTATCATGATGGTCAACTAGTCAAGCCTAGTCAACCGGTCAACAAAGTCAACAAGTCAACAAAAGTCAACAAGTCAACAAAGTCAACAACCATATCACCATAATACTTAATTAATATAATAGTTAATCACATATCATATTCTCATTAGGGTTGAGCAAAAAGTCAAATAGTCAACGGTCAACTGTCAACAACCCTAATGAGAATCCGCTGCCTCTGCCTCCCTGTCAACTGTGCATACACACCCGCATCCGCGTTCCGAGGAACACGAATGCACACTGGATAAATCCAATCCCATAAGGTACACTAGGATCTGGCTTAAACCAAAGCCCCCTAGTGTATACTGTCCGGACACTGTACGTGCACAAGTGCACGTATGTGACCGAACCCTGTCGCAAAACCATGCGACCTGTCGCAATACCATGCGACCTCTACTCTTTTGCCTAAAGGCGAAAAGCTTTCTGTGTGGGACTCTAAAGACTCGACACTACGCTGGCAGTGGGTTTAACCACAGACCGCAAGCGGCACTAGCTGTGCGTAACGGTCCCCAGGTAATGCCGACAAGAAGACCGACGAGGCGAAACCCATCTGAACTCCTACTGAGCCTGAGTGTGACATTCTCCGTACAGTCCGGTCTGTTCGTCTGATACATCGCATGGCGGGCCTAGGGGGCGGTAAACGTCAGTCCCCTAATAGCGGTACAAGTCGTGCCGGAGCGAAGCCCAAAACACCCTGAGATAACACTGGAAACCTACCAGTATATCTCGTTTGCCCTGGACAGGGACTACTCGTGTAATGGCTCTCCTAGACACAGCGCGATGTCAACCCCCAATACCGGGAGAGACGAATCCTGTCTAACCGTCACTGCCTCCAAGTGCTTCGGGACTGCACCCAACCACTACCTGTTTGCACGACTTCTTTGAGTCGTGGTAGGGTAGTGATCAAAGTACAGTGGGAACACACTCGAGGTGAAGTGACAGTGTCAAGTCAGCGGACTAAGCTGTACTCATGTCACCTGGGAACTGATAACTGACGATAGGTATAATACCAACTAGTCAGTTCCCGACGAGTTCTGTCCAGTGTACCCGTAACCTAACGAGCACCCGCATACTATCTCAAGTACGACGTACTGACGGGTGTGGGACAGACCGTCTCCCATACTGGGATGAGAAGCGCATGCGCTGGTCTACTCTGGAGTATCGATGCCCTGTCTCGATAGTCCTGCGACCAGGGACCTGCATAAGGATGTGCTTATTGATTACCCAGCCCCACTAGTGTGACGGCCATCACATCGCTGGTAATCAAGCAAAGATCTTAAGGGCTCTACTAATGTGTATAGGCGATATACAAAAATAAACACATGTACACATTGAAGTAGAAACAAACCAAGTAGCATACTACTATTTTGAGCAAGATTGTATATACAAGGTGAATATCCCAAGCATCCATTAAGTAATATACAAACCAGTATGATACAGTAATGGCCTCTAGGGCATATACACTAACAATCTCCCACTTGCACTAAGGCCATGTACTGGCGTATCGAAGACCTATTATCTCGATCAGCCGCTCGAACTGAGTCTGGGGCAGGGCCTTGGTGAATGGATCTGCAGTGTTATCTTCTGAAGCGACTCTCCGAACCTCGATCTCCTGGCGATCCACGATCTCCCTGATCAGGTGATACCGTCTCAAGATGTGCCTGGATCTCTGATGGGACCTGGGTTCCTTCGCTAAAGCTATAGCCCCGTTGTTGTCGCAATACAGAGGTATTGGATCAACAATGGACGGAACCACCTGAAGTTCTTTCAAGAACTTCCTCATCCAGACAGCTTCTTTTGCGGCATCAGATGCAGCGATGTATTCCGCTTCCATCGTCGAGTCTGCAACGGTTTCCTGTTTGGAACTCTTCCAACACACCGCCCCTCCATTGAGGGTAAAGACAAAACCCGACATGGACTTGGAATCATCCTTGTCACTCTGGAAGCTGGAGTCAGCAAAGGCCTCGATCTGGAGGTCTTTTCCGCCATACACCAAGAACATCTCCTTAGTCCTTCTCAGGTACTTGAGAATGCTCTTTACCGCTATCCAGTGTTTCTCCCCAGGGTTTGACTGATACCGGCTTACCACACTCAGTGCATAAGCTACATCCGGTCTGGTACACAACATCGCATACATTATAGAGCCTACCGCAGAAGCGTAGGGTATAATAGACATGCGATCCCTCTCCAAATCAGTCTTGGGAGACATCTCTTTAGAGAGGGTGATCCCGTGACAAGCCGGCAGGTTACCGCGCTTGGAATCTTCCATACTGAATCTTTTCAGTATGGTGTCGATGTACCTGGACTGAGAAAGTCCTAATATCCTCTTGGATCTGTCACGGTAGTTCCGGATACCCAGAATGTATGAGGCATCACCCAGGTCTTTCATGGAGAACCTGTGTGACAAGAACCCCTTGACAGATTGTAGCATAGGAATGTCATTTCCTATTAAGAGAATGTCATCCACGTATAAAACGAGGAATACTACAGTTCTCGCTACAAATCTACTATAGATGCATGGTTCATCTGGATTTTTGATAAAGCCAAATTCTTTGACCGTCTCATCAAAGCAGATGTTCCAACTCCGCGACTCCTGCTTTAGTCCATAGATGGACTTAAGCAACTTGCACACCTTTCCGCTGCTCCCACTCTGAATGAAACCCTCTGGCTGGTCCATATAGACACACTCCTCTAAATTTCCATTTAGAAAAGCTGTCTTTACGTCCATTTGCCAGATCTCATAATCGTGGAAGGCAGCAATGGCAAGAAGGATCCGAATGGATTTTAGCATGGCTACTGGAGAAAAGGTTTCGTCATAGTCCAAGCCAGGTCTTTGACGAAAACCCTTTGCTACCAGCCTAGCTTTATAGGTCTCAACCTGTCCATCTACACCAATCTTCCTTTTGAAGATCCACTTGCATCCTACGGGTTTTACTCCGTCTGGAGCTGTCACGACCCGAAGTTTGGCCCGTGACCGGCACTTAACCACGTAACGTCTACAGGCGTAACGCGACTAAGTGAACCGAAAACCCAGAAATCAAACCAGTGAAAGTATAGAGTGATAGAAGTTTTAAAGAAAGCACTAACTAAAACATGATAAGAAACCTAAGTAAACAATCTCCAAGAAAACAATATACAACGCCGTAGCGAAGGTCAAGATCCACAAGTGGGAACATCACAGATAGAATAAACTGCAAGTACAGCCGGCTCACAACGAGCTCGACACCAGAATACAAAATAATACAACATCGTCCTCACACTGTTTCTAAGTCAAATACATACATGGTAGATGGAGAATACTAGATACAACAATGTACATACTGAAAGATAAATAGATACCGCACTAAACCCACCTATCAGCAAAAGAACTAGTACACCAACTGTGGGGGTATCTGTGCCAAAAGATGCAAAGCAGCCTGCCGCGACTACTCCGAAGGGCAACCTGCAAACACTGTGGCACAACGGGGGTGAGTTGCCAACTCGTGAATAGAGATAACATATAAAGGTAATCGCGAGCATGTACGTACTACACTACTCTATCATGTGCCAACAGATGATATCAATATGGGATGAGCAGTATGTGCAATAATCATGCAAGTGCTCTATAGGGTCCTGTACTACATATGAGGTACAAATGCTCTAACAGGTAATGCATCTACAGGATGAGGTACAAAAGTAATGCTGAGCAGGGGCAATATAATATCTACACGGAATGTCAACGTGGAACATATATAATCGGCTTCCCAATGCACCCAGATCTCCCAAAACTAGCTCATGCGCCGGTACTCTCCTCGGCCCTCAATCCTGTACATCTCTGAGAATCCCGAGTGCCCAACATCGGCACCCAAATATCATAAATACTCGTGTCAAGCATCGACACGCAAAACATCCTGTATCGGACATCCGTCATTCCGGGTCAGCCCTCTCTCAAAGTATATATCGGGAATCCGTCAGTCCGGGTCATCCCTGTCTCAATACATCGGGCATCCGTCATTCCGGGTCAGCCCTATATCAAAGTACATATATAGGGAATCCGTCATCCCGGGTTATCCCTCTCTCAATACATCGGGCATCCGTCATTCCGGGTCAGCCCTATATCAAAGTACATATATCGGGAATCCGTCATTCCGGGTCATCCCTCTCTCAATACTGTTAGTGTATATGCCCTAGAGGCCATTACTGTATCATACTAGTTTGTATATTACTTAATGGATGCTTGGGATATTCACCTTGTATATACAATCTTGCTCAAAATAGTAGTATGCTACTTGGTTTGTTTCTACTTCAATGTGTACTTGTGTTTATTTCAGTATATCACTTATACGCATTAGTGGAGCCCTTAGGATCTTTGCTTGATTACCAGCGTTGTGATGGCAGTCACACTAGTGGGGGCTGGGTAATCTATAAGCACATCCTTATACAGGTCCCTAGTCGCAGGACTATCGAGACAGGGCATCGATACTCCGGAGTAGACTAGCGTATGCGCTTCTCATCCCAGTGTGGGAGATGGTCTGTCCCACAGCCATCAGTACGTCGTACTGGAGATAGTATACGGGTGCTCGTTGGGTTACGAGTACACTGGACAGGACTCGTCGGGAACTGACAGGTTGGTATTATACCTATCGTCAGTTATCAGTTCCCAGGTGACATGAGTACAGCTTAGTCCGCTGACTTGACACTGGCACTTCGCCTCAAGTGTGTTCCCACTGCACTTTGATCACTACCCTACCACGGCTCAAAGGAGTCGTGCAAACGGGTGGTGGTTGGGTGCAGTCCCGAAGCACTTGGAGGCAGTGACGGTTAGACAGGATTCGTCTCTCCCGGTATTGGGGGTTGACATCGCGCTGTGTCTAGGAGAGCCATTACACGAGTAGTCCCTGGCCAGGGCAAACGAGATATACTGGTAGGTTTCCAGTGTTATCTCAGGGTGTTTTGGGCTTCGCTCCGGCACGACTTGTACCGCTATTGGGGGACTGACGTTTACCACCCCCTAGGCCCGCCATGCGATGTATCAGACGAACAGACCGGACTGTACGGAGACTGTCACATTCAGACTCAGTAGGAGTTCAGATGGGGTTTCACCTCGTCAGCCTTCTTGTCGGCATCTACCTGGGGACCGTTACGCACAGCTAGTGCCGCTTGCGGTCTGTGGTTAAACCCACTGCCAGCGTAGTGTCGAGTCTTTAGAGTCCCACACAGAGGGTATTCGCCTCTGGGCAAAACAGAGTAGAGGTCGCATGGTTTTGCGACAGGGTTCGTTCTCATCCGCGCACTTGTGCACGTTTGGAGTCCGGACGGATTATACTGGCAGGCTCTGGTTTGAGCCAGATACTGGTATGTGTTTTGGGGTTGCTTTTATATCTTGGTATTCTTGTTTTTCGGAACGAGAATGCAGGTGTGTATGCACAGTTGCTTGAGGAGGAGAATGAGGTTTTTCATTAGGGTTTCGGAACGGGTGCGTATGCACAGTTGACAGTCTTTATTTTCCAAACCCTAATGGATTTATTTATTATCTATTAATAATAATAATTAAATGAGAATTATGTTATGGTTGTTCTTTGTTGACTTGTTGACCTTGGTTGACTTGTTGACCATTGACCACTTTCATGCCTTCAAAAGTCTTCCTTGATTTATGCTTACATTTTTAAATGAAGCATGGTTGTGGTCATTCCAAACACTACCATCAACTATTCTCATTTTCAATTATTATCATTTAGATAATATTATTCTTTTGCATTATGGTTGCAAGAAGAAAAAATAATAGCTCATTCTATCATTCTCATTCTCTCTCCTCTCTTCATCTTCTTCTTCCTCTAGTAAAGAGAAACCTTCTCATGAGTTGAGAATCCTTCTCTTTAAAAACAAAAAGCAAACCCTAGTCACTCTCTACTCACCCTAGGATCAAAGGATTAGCAAGCCGGAGATTCTAGTTCACTCCAAGTCCGAGAAAGAGCCCAAGGTTGAACCCTCGAGGTGGATCCATCTTCGACGGAAGAAGGCGACAAAAGAGAACTCTCAACCTCTACAAGATTTCAAGAAGAAGGAGTTCAAGTTTAGGTATAACCCTCATCCGAGTAGCTAACTCCTTTTAGCGTAATTGCTAGTTTAGTTTAGACACGATCCCGACCTTGTTTAGTCCATGTTGCCTCTTGCACTAAAAATTTGATTTTTATACCGTTTCCGCCTCCCCGTAAGAACCGGGGGTCGCAATATGGACTTACAGTGGTATCAGAGCCTAACTAAACTTAAACTAGCTAGGTAGTAAAGTGTAACGAAGTTCGGAACCGAAAAAAATCACAAAACCGGAAAACTACAAAAACTGAGTTTCTGTTGAAATTTTTTTCTGGTCAAAATGAAAAACTTTATACTCCTAAATTCATCTCAGGGTTTTGTTAGAACACCCATGAAAAACGATTCACCAATTCGTCTAAGCCGCCGCGCTTCCGCCGCGTGACCCTTCTTGGCCGCCGCGGAAGCGCCGCGGTTTGTTGTCTTTAGTGCGTCGTTTTTCGTGCAGTGTGTGTCTGTGTTGGTTTTGGGATTTTTAAAATATATTATATGTACCCAGATTTTCCAGAAAAGAAATTTCCTTTTGGGGTCCTATAATTCCGTTTTTTTTTTTCCCGAACTTCACTACACTTTGACTATGATGGTTATATCTGTGATGTTTGCTTGTATTGAACGTCGGCTAATCGCTATAAGACGATTAGTCGGGGTTATACAAGATCTGTAATGTGCTGGAATGTGTATATAAATATGTTGGATTGTCGCGGGTGAATAGCCGGGGGTTGTGAGACGAGAGTTTTCTTTTCTTGCAATTCATTGTAAATGTAAATTGATGTAATTATATTATTTGTTTGGCCGCACAACCGGGTCGGGGTTGTAGCCGTCATTGTATAATTCTTTTTACTGTTTTTGCTCCTAGGATAGACCCATGGAGGGGTGCACAAACTACCGAGGACTTGGCGGGTAGTTTGCCGCACCCGTAGGGGTCTTGGGTGGGGATTTGGCTATTCACCGCGACCGTGTTATCTGTTTTTTGTTACAGGCTCGTACAAATTACAGATTGCTAGTATATCCAATGTATTTATCTGTGATCTGAAATGTCTATCATTGCTTTCTATTTAGGCGTTGCTTATGTTTTACAGACGCGCTAGCCCAGCCCCCGCTCTGTCGTTAGTTAAGTAACCTAACGGGTAATGACGGGGCCCCGTGGCGAATGCGAATGGCATAAGCGTACGTCATATTTTGGTTGTTTTCTGCAATGGTAGGATTAAATGATGGGACGCATTAAAAGTACTAATGCAAGAATATCACGCATTAAAAGAACTAATGCAAGATAATAAACCAAGTTTAAGTCGATGGAACACTTTCGAAAAAACACTCGGTTCTTTTCAAAACTAACTTTTAAATGCGGAGATTGAGCCACTCCTTCTAAAAGCTATCTCGTTCCATCGATTAAATCAAGTTCACTACGTTCACGGTTTTGCCAAAACCATTCGTAGCCCTCCGTCGCTTCGCATGAATAGGCAATAGTATTCAAGCTATGTATTTTGGCCAAAGTCAAGGCATAGTGATTGGTAGCTATTGGGTGTTCATGTGTAGCATAGATAGATGCGTTGGTTTGGGACAGTCGTGCTGCCATTTTGGCCAAAGTCAAGGGTAGGTACGGATGGATCCAAATTAACCTGGATAGTGACGGGCAGAACTTGACATGTGACTTATGATATTTTGGCCAAAGTCAAGGTCATAAGAGCATGGGGCAAAAATCCACATCGGGAGTTTCATAAGTACTGAAACTTGCTAGATTTGCATACCATTTGGAGTGTGGTGATTCTGGTAGGATTCCTTCAGTTTCGTCACGCGATGATATTTGGATCCCGATCCTACTGTGAGTATATGCTACTCCTCGGGAAATTTCTCACTTAACGATCAATGCTATAAACCTAGTAGGTGCCTAGAAAGGTGTTAGCGGGGTTACGCCCCCAGGGAAAAGAGGTTCTTTAATTAAGGAACTTCGCGAAAGCGTTGGAAAACCTCCCTCGAAGTACCGACACCGGCCTGGCTGAACGGTTAAGCAAGTATTGTACGGTGGGATTGATCCTGACTAATTCTTCCTTTATGGTTTGAGGAGGGATTCGAGAAACAGTGGGAGCCATCCTGTTTAGACAAACTAAAAACCACTCTAAACTTGCAAGAGCATCATGCTGAGTGTTTCTTCTTCTCTCTCCTAATTGCAGCGACCAATCAACATGACTGGACTTAAGTTACTCCTAGATAAAAACAAGCTGACAGGGCCAAACTACAAAGATTGGCTCAGGAATGTCAAGATAGCAATCACTTATGACAAGCTGGGGTATCTTCTTACCACCAAAGCTCCCCCTGTCCCTGGTCCAACTTCCAGTATCGCGGATAAGGAAATCCGCAAGACTTGGGAGATTGATAGCGCGAAGGCCAAATGCCTCCTGCTTGCCTCGATGGACAACGAACATCAGAGGAGGCATGAGAATATGGACATGGAGTCCATATTGCTCCATACAAAAGAACTGTATGGAGAGCAATCACGTATCGCAAGATACGAAGCGTCGAAAAAGTTGTTTTCGACAAAGATGGCCGTCGGATCATCAGTAGCCGAGCACGTGCTAAAGATGATCGGCTACATTGAGGAGCTCGCTGACCTAGGGATCACATTGGAGAGTGAGCTATATACGGATATAGTTCTCCAGTCCCTTCCTTCCACTTACGCCCAGTTTATACTGAACTTCAACCTACAAGAAAAAGAGGTTGAACTATCAGAGCTCCTCAACATGCTGAGGAGCGCAGAGGGCACCCTACAGAAAAGTAGGGATACATCCACTTTGTTTGTAGGAGGATCATCTTCTTCTAGGTCCAAGGCGAAAGCCAAGGGAAAGAAGAAGAAGGCCCCCGCCAAACCAAGGGGCGGTGTTAGTAAAGTGGATACGAAGGGAAAAGGTAAAGCAACAAAGATAGCGGGGAAGCTTGTGGATAAGGAAGAATGCTTCTTTTGTCATAAGAAAGGACACTGGAAGAATGATTGCAGGGCCTGGAAGGCCAGAACACAGGAATTGAAGCAGGTTGCAGCTTCAGCTTCAGGTGTGTATGTTATTGAAAACTGTCTTTCAATAAACTCTACTTCCTGGGTATTGGATACCGGATCAGGATCTCATATCTGTAATTCTTTGCAGGCGTTGAGAAACCGTAGGGATTTGAAGGCAGGTGACATGACCCTCAGAGTTGCGAACGGAGCTAGCATGGATGCTAAAGCCGTGGGGGACTATCACCTGGGAATGTCAGATGGACATGTTTTGGTTTTGCGTAATTGCTTTTTTGTACCCAACGCAACTTGTAATATCATTTCTGTATCTTTAGTTTCTAAAGAAGGTTATGAATTTGCGTTTGTAAGTAATGTTGTAAACATTCACCTTAATCAAGTATTGATTGGGTCAGGTACTCTGAGTAATGGTATATACGTATTAAACCAACCACAGATTTTCAATGTCCAGAATACACACAAAAGAAAGTCTCCAGAAATAAATCAGACTTTCTTATGGCATTGTAGATTGGGTCACATCAATGAGAGAAGGTTGACTAAGTTGCATACAGAAGGATATTTGAATGCGTTCGAATATCAATCATATGCCACTTGTCAATCTTGTCTCAAAGGAAAGATGACAAAGACTCCGTTTACTGGACATGGAGTAAGAGCGAGCGAGCTCTTGGGACTCGTACACAGTGACGTGTGCGGTCCAATGTCTACACATGCCCGAAGCGGACATTCTTACTTCATTACTTTTACGGATGACTTCTCAAGGTACGGTTATGTCTTCTTAATGAAACATAAGTCCGAGGCCTTTGGAAAATTCCAGGAGTATAAGAATGAAGTAGAGAAACAGACCGGCAAAAGTATTAAGATTCTAAGATCGGATCGAGGTGGAGAATACTTAAGTGCCGAATTCCTGGATTTTTTAAAAGAGAACGGAATTCTCTCTCAGCTTACTCCTCCATACACCCCGCAACATAACGGTGTATCGGAGAGACGGAACCGCACCCTATTGGATATGGTGCGGTCCATGATGAGTAACACTGAGTTACCGCGATCATTCTGGGGGTATGCGCTAGAATCAGCTGCGTACCTTTTGAACCGAGTTCCCACTAAGACTGTGCCTACCACGCCATTTGAGATGTGGTGTGGGAAGAGACCCCATCTTAATCACATTAAGGTATGGGGAAGTCCAGCTTTTGTCAAAAAGCAGCATGCGGACAAGCTCGAGGCACGCTCAGTACTGTGCAAGTTTGTGGGATATCCAAAGAATTCCAAGGGATATTTCTTCTACTGTGAAGAGGAACAAAAAGTTCTTGTTTCTCGTCATGCCCACTTTCTAGAACACCAGTTCATAGAAAAAGAAATAAGTGGGAGCGCAGTAGAGCTGGAAGAAATTCCAGAACCACAGACTGTTACTGAAAGTTTGGTGGAACCAGAAGGTTCAACAGAACAGGACATTCCTACGCCGCTCCGCAGGAGTAGTAGGCAGTCTCATCCGCCCGAGAGATACTACGGTTTTCTCATAGACGGGGATCGAGAGGATTGCATCATAGATTATGATGAGCCTACTAGCTTCCAGCAGGCCGTTCAGAGCGTTGACTCAGTGAAATGGCTGGATGCAATGCGGACCGAAATGGAGTCCATGTACACCAACAAGGTATGGACGTTGGACATTGCTCCAGACGGGGTAAAACCCGTAGGATGCAAGTGGATCTTCAAAAGGAAGATTGGTGTAGATGGACAGGTTGAGACCTATAAAGCTAGGCTGGTAGCAAAGGGTTTTCGTCAAAGACCTGGCTTGGACTACGACGAAACCTTTTTTCCAGTAGCCATGCTGAAATCCATTCGGATCCTTCTTGCCATTGCTGCCTTCCACGATTATGAGATCTGGCAAATGGACGTAAAGACAGCTTTTCTAAATGGAAATTTAGAGGAGTGTGTCTATATGGACCAACCAGAGGGTTTCATTCAGAGTGGGAGCAGCGGAAAGGTGTGCAAGTTGCTTAAGTCCATCTATGGACTGAAGCAGGCATCGCGGAGTTGGAACATCTGCTTTGATGAGACAGTCAAAGAATTTGGCTTTATCAAAAATCCAGATGAACCATGCATCTATAGTAGATTTGTAGCGAGAACTGTAGTATTCCTCGTTTTATACGTGGACGACATTCTCTTGATAGGAAATGACATTCCTATGCTACAATCTGTCAAGGGGTTCTTGTCACAAAGGTTCTCCATGAAAGACCTGGGTGATGCCTCATACATCCTGGGGATCCGGATCCATCGTGATAGATCCAAGAGGATATTGGGACTTTCTCAGTCCAGGTACATCGACACCATAGTGAAAAGATTCAGTATGGAAGATTCCAAGCGCGGTAACCTACCGGCTTGTCACGGGATCACCCTCTCTAAAGAGATGTCTCCCAAGACTGATTTGGAGAGGGATCGCATGTCTATTATACCCTACGCTTCTGCGGTAGGCTCTATAATGTATGCGATGTTGTGTACCAGACCGGATGTAGCTTATGCACTGAGTGTGGTAAGCCGGTATCAGTCTAACCCTGGGGAGAAACACTGGATAGCAGTAAAGAACATTCTCAAGTACCTGAGAAGGACTAAGGAGATGTTCTTGGTGTATGGCGGAAAAGACCTCCAGATCGAGGCCTTTGCTGACTCCAGCTTCCAGAGTGACAAGGATGATTCCAAGTCCATGTCGGGTTTTGTCTTTACCCTCAATGGAGGGGCGGTGTGTTGGAAGAGTTCCAAACAGGAAACCGTTGCAGACTCGACGATGGAAGCGGAATACATCGCTGCATCTGATGCCGCAAAAGAAGCTGTCTGGATGAGGAAGTTCTTGAAAGAACTTCAGGTGGTTCCGTCCATTGTTGACCCAATACCTCTGTATTGCGACAACAACGGGGCTATAGCTTTAGCGAAGGAACCCAGGTCCCATCAGAGATCCAGGCACATCTTGAGGCGGTATCACCTGATCAGGGAGATCGTGGATCGCAAGGAGATCGAGGTTCGGAGGGTTGCTTCAGAAGAGAACACTGCAGATCCATTCACCAAGGCCCTACCCCAGACTCAGTTCGAGCGGCTGATCGAGATGATAGGTCTTCGATACGCCAGTACATGGCCTTAGTGCAAGTGGGAGATTGTTAGTGTATATGCCCTAGAGGCCATTACTGTATCATACTAGTTTGTATATTACTTAATGGATGCTTGGGATATTCACCTTGTATATACAATCTTGCTCAAAATAGTAGTATGCTACTTGGTTTGTTTCTACTTCAATGTGTACTTGTGTTTATTTCAGTATATCACTTATACGCATTAGTGGAGCCCTTAGGATCTTTGCTTGATTACCAGCGTTGTGATGGCAGTCACACTAGTGGGGGCTGGGTAATCTATAAGCACATCCTTATACAGGTCCCTAGTCGCAGGACTATCGAGACAGGGCATCGATACTCCGGAGTAGACTAGCGTATGCGCTTCTCATCCCAGTGTGGGAGATGGTCTGTCCCACAGCCATCAGTACGTCGTACTGGAGATAGTATACGGGTGCTCGTTGGGTTACGAGTACACTGGACAGGACTCGTCGGGAACTGACAGGTTGGTATTATACCTATCGTCAGTTATCAGTTCCCAGGTGACATGAGTACAGCTTAGTCCGCTGACTTGACACTGGCACTTCGCCTCAAGTGTGTTCCCACTGCACTTTGATCACTACCCTACCACGGCTCAAAGGAGTCGTGCAAACGGGTGGTGGTTGGGTGCAGTCCCGAAGCACTTGGAGGCAGTGACGGTTAGACAGGATTCGTCTCTCCCGGTATTGGGGGTTGACATCGCGCTGTGTCTAGGAGAGCCATTACACGAGTAGTCCCTGGCCAGGGCAAACGAGATATACTGGTAGGTTTCCAGTGTTATCTCAGGGTGTTTTGGGCTTCGCTCCGGCACGACTTGTACCGCTATTGGGGGACTGACGTTTACCACCCCCTAGGCCCGCCATGCGATGTATCAGACGAACAGACCGGACTGTACGGAGACTGTCACATTCAGACTCAGTAGGAGTTCAGATGGGGTTTCACCTCGTCAGCCTTCTTGTCGGCATCTACCTGGGGACCGTTACGCACAGCTAGTGCCGCTTGCGGTCTGTGGTTAAACCCACTGCCAGCGTAGTGTCGAGTCTTTAGAGTCCCACACAGAGGGTATTCGCCTCTGGGCAAAACAGAGTAGAGGTCGCATGGTTTTGCGACAGGGTTCGTTCTCATCCGCGCACTTGTGCACGTTTGGAGTCCGGACGGATTATACTGGCAGGCTCTGGTTTGAGCCAGATACTGGTATGTGTTTTGGGGTTGCTTTTATATCTTGGTATTCTTGTTTTTCGGAACGAGAATGCAGGTGTGTATGCACAGTTGCTTGAGGAGGAGAATGAGGTTTTTCATTAGGGTTTCGGAACGGGTGCGTATGCACAGTTGACAGTCTTTATTTTCCAAACCCTAATGGATTTATTTATTATCTATTAATAATAATAATTAAATGAGAATTATGTTATGGTTGTTCTTTGTTGACTTGTTGATCTTGGTTGACTTGTTGACCATTGACCACTTTCATGCCTTCAAAAGTCTTCCTTGATTTATGCTTACATTTTTAAATGAAGCATGGTTGTGGTCATTCCAAACACTACCATCAACTATTCTCATTTTCAATTATTATCATTTAGATAATATTATTCTTTTGCATTATGGTTGCAAGAAGAAAAAATAATAGCTCATTCTATCATTCTCATTCTCTCTCCTCTCTTCATCTTCTTCTTCCTCTAGTAAAGAGAAACCTTCTCATGAGTTGAGAATCCTTCTCTTTAAAAACAAAAAGCAAACCCTAGTCACTCTCTACTCACCCTAGGATCAAAGGATTAGCAAGCCGGAGATTCTAGTTCACTCCAAGTCCGAGAAAGAGCCCAAGGTTGAACCCTCGAGGTGGATCCATCTTCGACGGAAGAAGGCGACAAAAGAGAACTCTCAACCTCTACAAGATTTCAAGAAGAAGGAGTTCAAGTTTAGGTATAACCCTCATCCGAGTAGCTAACTCCTTTTAGCGTAATTGCTAGTTTAGTTTAGACACGATCCCGACCTTGTTTAGTCCATGTTGCCTCTTGCACTAAAAATTTGATTTTTATACCGTTTCCGCCTCCCCGTAAGAACCGGGGGTCGCAATATGGACTTACAAATACATCGGGCATCCGTCATTCCGGGTCAGCCCTCTCTCAGTACATGCCTCTAGCACCGAGAAAACACGTGGCGGCGCCCCAAAATATCATATCAAGGGAACCGGGTTTTTAAATGATTACTTATTTGAAAAGGCCACGGTTCCCAAATCCAGAAATCACATGAAATCTCAACCGATAATACAAGTAATTGTGATGTGATATGTGCATCAAGTATGAGTATCAAGTCATGTCACATATAGATAAGCTACAATGCAATGATCCAATGTGATATAGGTATCAAATATGAGTATCAAGTCATGTCACATATAGATAAGCTACAATGCAATGATCCAATGTGATATAGGTATCAAATATGGGTATCAAGTCATGTCACATATAGATAAGCTACAATGCAATGATCCAATGTGATATAGGTATCAAATATGAGTATCAAGTCATGTCATATATAGATAAGCTACAATGCAATGATCCAATGTGATGTAGGTATCAAATATGAGTATCAAGTCATGTCACATATAGATAAGCTACAATGCAATGATCAATGTGATGTGTGTAGTAGGTATGCAATGCACTAGCTAGTAACCATGAACATGCAATATATATATAAGGAACGCTATAAGGTCCTATCAGCCCTGACGTAGAACGCCATGCGGGCGATATCCCCGTAGATGTGAAATCTACTCACCGTAGCCTTCCACTAGGTATAGCCAACAACCTGTTTCCCCTCCTGCGCGGTGTTCGCTGTACTCGCCTGCGAACCTATAATTACACAATATATCACACGTAAGCTTGAAATCACAGAAACGCGACATGTTAAGCCGAACCAGTAACTCGTGTCGCGAACCAAGCGCGCGTGTGCACGATACGCTAAAACGTGTGGTTACGTGTCTGAAATCACTCCGACGCGTCGCGATACGCAGAAACCCAAAACCCACACACACGTATCACGCGTGTCGCGAAAGGTTGAAAATACGGGAAAATAGGTATTCTACCCCAGATTTTGATACAGGACAGATATTGCAAAACTATAAATACCAAAATAACCCACATAGCAGCAGACACCTACACCCCAAACCCCAACCCTTGGCTCCCCTATCTGGCCGCAATTTGCGGCCAGAATGCAATAATTGGCGGCCCCAAATGGGAATTGGGCTCCCAGGTTGGGTGTGTGCACTCTATATCCCCCATACATGTTACAGTAATATCTAGATTTAAACTGAAAAGTCTCGGGTAACAGCAGATCCTACAGTGCCCAAATTCTAGTTAAAATCCACACTTTGCACTAAAAATGGAACTTTAGGGTATTTTTGTGCAACCTGAGGTATAACCTAGTTAAAATAGCTCTAATAACACTTAAAGGAGCTAACTAAACAATGAGAACACCAATCTAACATGTGAATCACAAATATCCTATAATATCACAAAAAAATGCACAAAAAAGGGATTTTTGCTAAACAATACTACAAGTTATGGAAAAAGAGGTTAAGACCAGAGTTTATACCTTCTAGAGATCTTGCAAAACACCAAAGTCTCAGTTTTTCCCCTCGTGTATGCAGATTTGCCTTAAACACCCTAAAAAGCTCACTTTTCTTAAGGTTTAGTGATGAAAAAGAGTGGTTTTCATGAAGGATTTGAAGAGGGATCAAAGGAACATGAAGAGGAGGAGAAAAGATGATGAAAAGGGGAGGGTTTTGCTGCTGGAACTCAGCAGAACATGAAGTGGAGAAGAGAGAGAGAGAAGGGATGAAAAATGGGTCAAAAAGTCTACCCTTTACCTAACCACCATGCTCATTTGTTTTATTTGGATTTCTTTTCTTTTGTTGTTTCTCTTAGAATTATAAAAAGGGTTTAGAAAAGGATTAAATGGTGGGAAAAGAGTTTGCAACCATGCACAAGAATGGTTAACAAGTCACAAGAAAATGTCTAAGTGTGCAAGTGTGCACAACAAGGGAAAATTTCCAATATGCTAACACTACCAATAATAACTACAAATCCTATGAACACACAAATATAAAAACATGCATGACTACTAATTAACACCAAAACAATCAACGAAAATTTCAAAGTGTTACAGGAGCAATGTCCAACGTCCATACCTTGTTGGTGTACATGGACTCCATTTCGGTCCGCATTGCATCCAGCCATTTCACTGAGTCAACGCTCTGAACGGCCTGCTGGAAGCTAGTAGGCTCATCATAATCTATGATGCAATCCTCTCTATCCCCGTCTATGAGAAAACCGCAGTATCTCTCGGGCGGATGAGACTGCCTACTACTCCTGCGGAGCGGCGTAGGAATGTCCTGTTCTTCCGAACCCTCTGGTTCCACTAAACTTTCAGTAATAATCCGTGGTTCTGGAATTTCTTCCAGTTCTACTGCGCTCCCACTTATTTCCTTTTCTATGAACTGGTGTTCTAGAAAGTGGGCATGACGAGAAACAAGAACTTTTTGTTCCTCTTCACAGTAGAAGAAATATCCCTTGGAATTCTTTGGATATCCCACAAACTTGCACAGTACTGAGCGTGCCTCGAGCTTGTCCGCATGCTGCTTTTTGACAAAAGCTGGACTTCCCCATGTCTTAATGTGATTAAGATGGGGTCTCTTCCCACACCACATCTCAAATGGCGTAGTAGGCACAGTCTTAGTGGGAACTCGGTTCAAAAGGTATGCGGCTGATTCTAGCGCATATCCCCAGAATGATCGCGGCAACTCAGCGTTACTCATCATGGACCGTACCATATCCAATAGGGTGCGGTTCCGTCTCTCCGATACACTGTTATGTTGCGGGGTGTATGGAGGAGTAAGCTGAGAGAGAATTCCGTTCTCTTTTAAATAGTCCAGGAACTCGGCACTTAAGTATTCTCCACCTCGATCCGATCTTAGAATCTTAATACTTTTGCCGGTCTGTTTCTCTACTTCATTCTTATACTCCTGGAATTTTCCAAAGGCCTCGGACTTATGTTTCATTAAGAAGACATAACCGTACCTTGAGAAGTCATCCGTAAAAGTAATGAAGTAAGAATGTCCGCTTCGGGCATGTATAGACATTGGACCGCACACGTCACTGTGTACGAGTCCCAAGAGCTCGCTCGCTCTTACTCCATGTCCAGTAAACGGAGTCTTTGTCATATTTCCTTTGAGACAGGATTGACAAGTGGCATACGACTGATATTCGAACGCATTCAAATACCCTTCTGTATGTAACTTCGTCAACCTTCTCTCATTGATGTGTCCCAATCTACAATGCCATAAGAAAGTCTGATTTATTTCTGGAGACTTTCTTTTGTGTGTATTCTGGACATTAAAAATCTGTGGTTGGTTTAACACGTATATACCATTACTCAATGTACCTGACCCAATCAAAACTTGATTAAGGTGAATGTTTACAACATTACTTACAAACGCAAATTCATAACCTTCTTTAGAAACTAAAGATACAGAAATGATATTACAAGTTGCGTTGGGTACAAAAAAGCAATTACGCAAAACCAAAACATGTCCATCTGACATTCCCAGGTGATAGTCCCCCACGGCTTTAGCATCCATGCTAGCTCCGTTCGCAACTCTGAGGGTCATGTCACCTGCCTTCAAAACCCTGCGGTTTCTCAACGCCTGCAAAGAATTACAGATATGAGATCCTGATCCGGTATCCAATACCCAGGAAGTAGAGTTTATTGAAAGACAGTTTTCAATAACATACACACCTGAAGCTGAAGCTGCAACCTGCTTCAATTCCTGTGTTCTGGCCTTCCAGGCCCTGCAATCATTCTTCCAGTATCCTTTCTTATGACAACAGAAGCATTCTTCCTTATCCACAAGCTTCCCCGCTATCTTTGTTGCTTTACTTTTTCCCTTCGTATCCACTTTACTAACACCGCCCCTTGGTTTGGCGGGGGACCTTCTTATTCTTTCCCTTGGCTTTCGCCTTGGACCTAGAAGAAGATGATCCTCCTACAAACAAAGTGGATGTATCCCTACCTTTCTGTAGGGTGCCCTCTGCGCTCCTCAGCATGTTGAGGAGCTCTGAAAGTTCAACCTCTTTTTCTTGTAAGTTGAAGTTCAGTATAAACTGGGCGTAAGTGGAAGGAAGGGACTGGAGAACTATATCCGTATATAGCTCACTCTCCAATGTGATCCCTAGGTCAGCGAGCTCCTCAATGTAGCCGATCATCTTTAGCACGTGCTCGGCTACTGATGATCCGACGGCCATTCTTGTCGAAAATAACTTTTTCGACGCTTCGTATCTTGCGATACGAGATTGCTCTCCATACAGTTCTTTTGTATGAAGCAATATGGATTCCATGTCCATATTCTCGTGCCTCCTCTGATGTTCGTTGTCCATCGAGGCAAGCAGGAGGCATTTAGCCTTCGCGCTATCAATCTCCCAAGTCTTGCGGATTTCCTTATCCGCGACGCTGGAAGTTAGACCAGGGACAGGGGGAGCTTTGGTGGTAAGAAGATACCCCAGCTTGTCGTAAGTGATTGCTATCTTGACATTCCTGAGCCAATCTTTATAGTTTGGCCCTGTCAGTTTGTTTTTATCTAGGAGTAACTTAAGTCCAGTCATGTTGATTGGTCGCTGCAATTAGGAGAGAGAAGAAGAAACACTCATCATGATGCTCTTGCAAGTTTAGAGTGGTTTTTAGTTTGTCTAAACAGGATGGCTCCCACTGTTTCTCGAATCCCTCCTCAAACCATAAAGGAAGAATTAGCCGGGATCAATCCCACCGCACAATACTTGCTTAACCGTTCAGCCAGGCCGGTGTCGGTACTTCGAGGGAGGTTTTCCAACGCTTTCGCGAAGTTCCTTAATTAGAGAACCTCTTTTCCCTGGGGGCGTAGCCCCGCTAACACCTTTCTAGGCACCTACTAGGTTTATAGCATTGATCGTTAAGTGAGAAATTTCCCAAGGAGTAGCATATACTCACAGTAGGATCGGGATCCAAATATCATTGCGTGACGAAACTGAAGGAATCCTACCAGAATCATCACACTCCAAATGGTATGCAAATCTAGCAAGTTTCAGTACTTATGAAACTCCCGATGTGGATTTTTGCCCCATGCTCTTATGACCTTGACTTTGGCCAAAATATCATAAGTCACATGTCAAGTTCTACCCGTCATTATCCAGGTTAATTTGGATCCATCCGTACCTACCCTTGACTTTGGCCAAAATGGCAGTACGACTGTCCCAAACCAACGCATCTATCTATGCTACACATGAACACCCAATAGCTACCAATCACTGTGCCTTGACTTTGGCCAACATACACAGCTTGAATACTATTGACTATTTATGTGAAACGACGGAGGGCTACGGATGGTTTTGGCAAAACCGTGAACGTAGTGAACTTGATATAGTCGATGGAACGAGATAGCTTTTAAAAGGAGTGGCCCAAGCTCCGCATTTAAAAGTTGTTTTGAAAAGAACCGAGTGGTTTTTCGAAAGTGTTCCAACGACTTTAACTTGGTTTATTATCTTGCATTAGTTCTTTTAATGCGTGATATTCTTGCATTAGTTCTTTTAATGCGTCCCATCATTTAATCCTACCATTGCAGAAAACAACCAAAATATGACGTACGCTTATGCCATTCGCATTCGCCACGGGGCCCCGTCATTACCCGTTAGGTTACTTAACTAACGACAGAGCGGGGGCTGGGCTAGCGCGTCTGTAAAACATAAGCAACGCCTAAATAATATCATATATAGATATACTGCAATGATAAACATTTCAGATCACAGATGAATACATTGGATATACTAGGAATCTGTAATTCGTACGAGCCTGTAACGAAAGACAAATTACACGGTCGCGGTGAATAGCCAAATACCACACCCAAGACCCCTACGGGTGCGGCAAACTACCCGCCAAGTACCCGAAGCGTAGTAACCTCCCTCATCTCCTATGAGTAGGCCACTCGACACTTCGGCATACCCGGTAGTTTGTGCACCCCCTCCATGGGTCTATCCTAGGAGCAAAAACAGTAAAAAGAAATTGTACAATGACGGCTACAACCCCGACCCGGTTGTGCGGCCATACAAATAATTATTACATCAATTTACAAATTTACAAGAATTGAAAGAAAAGAAAACTCTCGTCTCACAACCCCCGGCTATTCACCCGCGACAATCCAACATATTCATATACACATTCCAGCAACATTACAGATCACAGATTTGTATAACCCCCACTAATCGACATATAGCGATTAGTAGACGTTCAATACAAATATCACATTACAGAAAAACCCGTTAGCTAAAGTCTTTTAGAAGTTCGATCAAAAATACGGATTTTCGGGACCCCAAAGTAAAATTTTCGTTCTGGAAAATCTGGGTTGAAAATATATATACCAAAAATCCCAAAATACCCCCACTAGTAAACTGCAAAAAAGAAAACCCCTGACCGAGTCAACTCGGCCGCGTTTCCACGGCGGGAGCGTGCTCCCGCCGCGGAAACGCGGCGCTTTGATCGAGTCAGGGGTCCAAATTTTTGCAGATCCTTTAAAAAAGCCTGAGTCGATTTTAGGTGTGTTCCAAAAAAATTTTCCAGTACTTTTGAAATCGACAGAAACTTGAAAAACTTGGGGTTCGTTTTCGGGACTTTTCTTTGATCGATCTTCTAGTTACTTGCTAACATGTTAGATAGAGTTTAATTAGGCTCTGATACCACTGTAAGTCCATGCTACCTCTCCCGGTACTTTCGGGAATGCGGAATTTGGTAAAAAATAATTTTTTTACGGAGGTGGTAACATGGACCTATAACCCGGATCTTGGTTAAACATCTATCTAACAACCTAACTATGAGTTTCTAGCTACTCGGTTAGGGGGTTATACCTTGCTTGTCTTGAACTCCTTCGTCTTCAAGCTCCGGTGGTGGTCCGATTGGCTTCTTCTCGTCGTCTCCGTACGCCGAAGATAGATCCACCTGAAAGCTCCAACCTTTAGCTCCTTCTTCGTTCTTTGAAGAAACTAGTTCACTTGGTTTGCTAAACCCAGTGAACTAGAATGAGTAGAGAATACTTTGTGTGGGATTTTATCTATGGTTCTTGATTCTCAACTCATGAGACAAGAGAACCATAGATTAAAGAGAGGGAAAAAGAGCAAGAGGGTGAGAGCAAAAGGAGAGCTCAAGAACAAGAGAGAGAATGAGCAAGAAAGAATGAGGCTCTCTTTTGTCTTTCACCCTCTCATAATCCAAAGTCATGATAACTCATCATACTAAAAAAGTCTTATGTGATGGTTTGAAGCAACCATAACCATATCATTTCATGCACTCATTTTACACAAATGAGCAAGTAAGAAAAAGTCTTTGCCATGAAATGATGGCTATGGTTATCATGATGGTCAACTAGTCAAGCCTAGTCAACCGGTCAACAAAATCAAGTCAACAAAAGTCAACAAGTCAACAAGTCAACAAAAGTCAACAAGTCAACAAAGTCAAAAACCATATCACCATAATACTTAATTAATATAATAGTTAATCACATATCATATTCTCATTAGGGTTGAGCAAAAAGTCAAATAGTCAACGGTCAACTGTCAACAACCCTAATGAGAATCCGCTGCCTCTGCCTCCCTGTCAACTGTGCATACACACCCGCATCCGCGTTTCGAGGAACACGAATGCACACTGGATAAATCCAATCCCATAAGGTACACTAGGATCTGGCTTAAACCAAAGCCCGCTAGTGTATACTGTCCGGACACTGTACGTGCACAAGTGCACGGATGTGACCGAACCCTGTCGCAAATCCATGCGACCTGTCGCAATACCATGCGACCTCTACTCTTTTGCCTAAAGGCGAAAAGCTTTCTGTGTGGGACTCTAAAGACTCGACACTACGCTGGCAGTGGGTTTAACCACAGACCGCAAGCGGCACTAGCTGTGCGTAACGGTCCCCAGGTAATGCCGACAAGAAGACCGACGAGGCGAAACCCATCTGAACTCCTACTGAGCCTGAGTGTGACATTCTCCGTACAGTCCGGTCTGTTCGTCTGATACATCGCATGGCGGGCCTAGGGGGCGGTAAACGTCAGTCCCCCAATAGCGGTACAAGTCGTGCCGGAGCGAAGCCCAAAACACCCTGAGATAACACTGGAAACCTACCAGTATATCTCGTTTGCCCTGGCCAGGGACTACTCGTGTAATGGCTCTCCTAGACACAGCGCGATGTCAACCCCCAATACCGGGAGAGACGAATCCTGTCTAACCGTCACTGCCTCCAAGTGCTTCGGGACTGCACCCAACCACTACCTGTTTGCACGACTCCTTTGAGCCGTGGTAGGGTAGTGATCAAAGTACAGTGGGAACACACTCGAGGCGAAGTGACAGTGTCAATTCAGCGGACTAAGCTGTACTCATGTCACCTGGGAACTGATAACTGACGATAGGTATAATACCAACTAGTCAGTTCCCAACGAGTCCTGTCCAGTGTACCCGTAACCTAACGAGCACCCGCATACTATCTCAAGTACGACGTATTGACGGCTGTGGGACAGACCGTCTCCCACACTGGGATGAGAAGCGCATGCGCTGGTCTACTCTGGAGTATCGATGCCCTGTCTCGATAGTCCTGCGACCATGGACCTGCATAAGGATGTGCTTATTGATTACCCAGCCCCACTAGTGTGACGGCCATCACATCGCTGGTAATCAAGCAAAGATCCTAAGGGCTCTACTAATGTGTATAGGCGATATACAAAAATAAACACATGTACACATTGAAGTAGAAACAAACCAAGTAGCATACTACTATTTTGAGCAAGATTGTATATACAAGGTGAATATCCCAAGCATCCATTAAGTAATATACAAACCAGTATGATACAGTAATGGCCTCTAGGGCATATACACTAACAAATCCGGGCATGTTTGATGCCTTTTGAACCTTCATTAGCGTGCCTAGGAACCCTACAGTGGTATCAGAGCCTAGCTAGAGCATTAGGCGATATGTTTATGAAGTTAAAACTCCGATCGAACCCGAAACGACAAAATTGGACCCCTCTCTGGAAATTTTTTAAATTTTGGGATTTTTCTGAATTAAAAATATGTAAAAAAATCAGCAGGGAATTCTAAGAATTACCATAAAACCCGAGCCCCTAATTCGACTAAACGGCGGCGGAACCGCGGCGTAAGCATGCCTTGCGCGGCGGTTCCGCGGCGGAACAGTCGATTTGTGACACGTGGATTTTATGGTAATGTCCGTAGGTACTTGTTGATGCTTATGGATATTTTTAACAGTGATTCCAGTATTGTTTAAATCTGGGGTTTATTTTGTAATAGTAGATTCGATCTGAATATTTAAGTTCGTATTTCTTTCCGGATATTTAGAAACTGTTAAACTATTTGAACGGATATCATTAACTAACTGTTTCCCGGTACGGCAAACTTTCAAGTTTTGAAATTTTTTTCGGGTTTAAATCTTTCGGAAAAATTGTACAAGTTAAGCGGTGGACCCTCTAGAAGACAACAAACCTTAACTCGATTATGTGACCGTCTTGAACTGCCTTTTGAACCTTCGGGTTTGGGGACGTACGGCGTGCCACATGTGAGGCGTTGGCTTGACCCTTCTACGGCTGGATCACCGGTACTGTGACATATTCTGGGATTATTTGAACTCCGCTCAAGAGTTGAGCACTTTGGGAAGTTTTGGGTGTTTGATTATCTGTTCGAAAAGTTTAATACTGTCTATTTATATGGAATGTGATACAATATGTGGAATTCATAGAGTTAGGCATGAAATGCGAAGTATGTGATATTTCGGATTTACGATGTCTAAAGTGATTGTGGATTCCAAATATTGTAGTTTTACACTTTCTTTTCTGTGACCGTAAGTGTAATATGTGATATCGCCGGTTTCGTTGCTATATGTCAACGACAATTGGGATGCGCATATTTACTTACGTTGATGATATGAGATATTATGTGTTGCTGTGGTATGTTATATTGGATCGTCGCGTTCTGAATAGCCGGGGGTTTTATGTGAGATAAGGGTTTTTTATTTTCATTCATGTAAAATTCATTTGTAATGTAATATTCTTTTATTTGGGGCACTTCCAGGTTGCGGTTGATGTCACCAGTGTATATTATTTACTTTTCCGCATTAGGTAGACCCAAGGTGGGGAGCACAAGTAACCGGGTTCTAGGGTCCAGTGGGAGGCCATCTCGAGGAGTCGAGACGTCCGGGTCTCCTAACCCTAGAATTGGCAGTGTTACTTGCCGCTCTCGTAGGGGTCTTGGGATGTGGGTTTGGCTATTCGTCGCGACCGTGGAATCCGTGTTTTATACAGGCTCGTATTAAAAACACGGACGACCTAGTATATCCAATATTTCATATATGTTCTTCTGCTGCAATGTTCTGTGATGAGATCATATTACTGCCTGAGACGAATGCTTATATTATATATATATATATGCTGATATATAAATATTACTGCTTTCGTTTCTTCTGTGATGCTTAGGAAGCATAAGCTGATGGGATTTTTATTAATGAGATTAATAAAAGAAAAGAAACCTAAAGATGTCGTACAATCAAAAACTTTATAAAAAAGGGTAGCTACAGTTTTGCTTTGCACAGCGATATATATGATATATCCTGCACCTTATTCGATGGGGAAAGAGCCGACGATCCCTTCACCGGGAGTGACCTCTTTAGCGAAACTGGCAGATGCTACAAAACGCGGTTTGTCTTTTGATTGCTTTTAGAGTTTTGCTTTGCACAGCGGTATATATGATATATCCTGCACCTTATTCGATGAGGAAAGGGCTGACGATCCCTTCACCGGGAGTGACCCCTTTAGCGAAACTAAGAAAAGCCTCAAAAACACTCCTTTTCAAAACTTCACTCGATTCTACAACGATATCAAGTTCATTACGCTCGGGGTTTTCTGAAAAACCTGCGTAGCCCTCCGTCATTTCAGATAAAGACTAGTTAGTATTCGTGCTACGTTTGTTGACTATATTAAGGCGTAGTGTGCGGTAGCTAATTAGTACTTATCTGCTAAAACATGAGATGTGATTGGATTAGGGTAGTTGTGCGACTTTGTTGACTATGTTAAGGTCGTGCAGGTGGATTTAATTCAATCGGGAAATGACGGGTTGAACTTGGCTAGCAATTATGATTTGTTGACTATGTTAAGGTCATAAATTGCTAGGGGCAAAATATTATCGAGAATTTCAAGTGTTGAAATTTGCAATGAGATTGCATACCTCCTATAAGATAGTTGGATCCCGATACCCACTGCGAGTAAGTGTTACTCCTGGGAGAGTTTTACACAGGATAATTAGTCATTCAAGTAGGTGTCTAGAAAAGTGTTAACAAGGTTACGCCTCTGGGAAAACGCGGTTTACTTTAATTAGGTCCGTGCGAAAGCACGGGGAACCTCCCTCAAAGTACCGACACTGATCTGGCTGAAAGATTGACGAAATTGTAGGGTGTAATTAATCCCGACTAATCTTACCTTTTATGGTTTTAAGGTAGATTTGATAAAAACAGTGGGAGACATCCTGATTTGATAAGATAATAATCAATCTAATCTTGCAAGAGCATACGCTAAAGTGTTTTCTTCTCTCTCTCTCCAGGTAGCGACCATGTCATGCCATAATCAAGATAATAATATGGATGTATTGACTGAACCCAATTATTGTACTGAGCTAGGGAATGTTGGACCAGTTCTTTCTTATAAGAGTTATAAGACTGAACAGGAAATAGAAGAATATCTGGATTCTCACGCCGCCCAAAAGAACATGCATGTTGATACATCTTCTTCGGGTGTGTTAGTTATTGAGAACTGTTTCTCAGTTCACCCTACGTCCTGGGTATTAGATACTGGATCAGGATCCCACATATGTAAATTGTTACATGGGCTACGTAAAGGTAGAGAACTGGGAAAATGTGATCATTCCGTTCAAGTAGGGAACGGTGCAAGTATTGTAGCCAAAGCAGTTGGCGAATATCACCTTGTATTACCAAGTCGTAATACACTGATTCTAAATGAGTGCTATTATATACCAAACATGATGTGCAACATTATATCAGTTTCTTTATTGAGTAAAGAGGGATATAATTTTGTAGTGCAGGATAATGTTATGAACATATTCCTAAATCAAAAGTTGATTGCATCAGGCTCGTTACATAATGGCATATTCATTCTAAATCAGAATACAGTCCTGAATATACAAAACACACACAAGAGGAAAAGTTCAGATGTGAACGAATCCTACTTGTGGCATTGTAGACTTGGTCATATCAATGCGACACGACTGGCTATGTTACATAAAGATGGTTATTTGAATTCGTTCGAATTATCATCTTATGATACTTGCCATTCATGTCTCAAAGGAAAAATGACCAAAGCTCCGTTTAATGGACACGGAGAAAGAGTTACCGAACTCTTAGGACTGGTACATAGTGATGTATGCGGTCCCATGTCTACGCATGCCAGGAACGGTTCTTCCTACTTCATTACATTCACTGACGATCTCTTTAGATTCGGACATGTGTTCCTGATGAAACACAAGTCTGAAGCTTTTGAGAAATTCAGAGAATATAAGCACGAAGTAGAGAATCAAACGGGAAGAAGTATTAAGATTCTTCGATCTGATCGAGGAGGTGAATACATAAGCAATGAGTTCTTAGATTATCTAATAGAGAATGGGATTCTCTCTCAGCTTACTCCTCCTTATACACCGCAGCACAACGGTGTATCGGAGCGGAGGAATCGCACCCTATTAGATATGGTGCGCTCTATGATGAGCGAGGCCGAGTTGCCTATTTCCTTCTGGGGTTATGCGCTTGAAACAGCAGCATACCTATTGAATCAAGTTCCGTCTAAATCTGTGCCTACCACACCACATGAGATATGGAGTGGGAAGAAACCATATTTTAAAAGAGTTAAGATATGGGGTTGTCCGGCCTATGTCAAAAGACAAAATCCAGACAAACTCGAGGCACGGTCAGTTCTTTGCAAATTTGTGGGATATCCTAAGAATTCTCAAGGATATATTTTTATCACGCTGAGGAACAAAAGGTGTTTATTTCTCAATATGCCACCTTTTTAGAAAAGGAATTTCTTGAAAAAGAAATTAGTGGTAAAGAGGTAGAGCTGGAAGAGGTTCCAGAAACACAAATTACAACTGAAGATTTAGTGGAACCAGAGGATTCAGTAGTACCCGACGAACCCCCGCCTCTCCGCCGATCTAGTAGGGTTTCTCGTCCACCTGAGAGATACTACGTTTTTCTCATTGATGGTGGAAGCGAAGATTGCATCATGGATGATGATGATCCGACTAGTTTCGAGCAGGCCATCACGAGTGGTGACTCTGTGAAATGGCTGGATGCAATGCGATCTGAGATGGAATCCATGTACACCAATAAAGTATGGATTTTGGAAAATGCTCCTGAAGGGGTAAAACACATTGGGAGCAAGTGGATTTTTAAAAGGAAATTTGGTGTAGATGGAAAAGTTGAGACTTTCAAACCAAGACTTGTAGCAAAGGGTTTTCGTCAACGACCAGGTGTGGACTATGATGAAACCTTTTCTCCAGTGGCTATGCTTAAGTCCATCCGGATCTTACTTGCCATTGCTGCATACCATGACTACGAAATCTGGCAAATGGATGTTAAGACCGCCTTTCTAAACGGTGATTTAGAAGAGTGCGTGTACATGACTCAGCCAGAGGGCTTCGTAGATAGTGGGAGCAGCGGAAAGGTGTGCAAGCTGCTTAAATCCATTTATGGGTTAAAGCAAGCATCGCGGAGTTGGAACATCTGTTTTGATGTTGTAGTCAAAGAGTTTGACTTCATCAAAAATATAGATGAACCTTGTATCTATAAGAAGGTAGCAGAGGGTAAGGTTGTCTTCCTCGTATTGTACGTGGATGACATACTCTTGTTAGGAAATGATATTCCTATGCTGCAATCAGTCAAGCTCTTCTTATCACAGAGATTCTCAATGAAAGATCTAGGTGATGCCTCCTGCATATTGGGAATCATGATCTATAAAGATAGATCTAAACGGATACTGGGATTGTCCCAATCCCGGTACATTGACACCATACTAAAGAGGTTTAGTATGGAAGAATCCAAGCGTGGGAACCAACCCACGATCTCTGGACTTACTCTCTCCAAAGAGATGTCCCCCAAGACTGATTTGGAGAGAGCTCGCATGCAAGGGATACCCTATGCTTCGGCAGTAGGCTCTATCATGTATGCGATGCTATGTACCAGACCCGATGTAGCATACTCATTAAGTGTAGTGAGTCGGTATCAAGCAGATCCTGGAGAGAGTCACTGGACAGCTGTGAAGAACATTCTCAAGTACTTGCGAAGGACTAAGGAGATGTTCTTGGTGTATGGTAACGGAGAACTCCAGGTGGCGTCCTTTACCGATTCCAGCTTCCAAAGTGATAAGGACGACTCTAAGTCGCATTCGGGTTTTGTCTTTACCCTCAATGGAGGGGCGGTATGTTGGAAGAGTTCCAAACAGGATACCGTTGCAGACTCGACGATGGAGGCTGAATACATCGCTGCCAACGATGCTGCCAAAGAGGCTATCTGGATCAAGAAGTTCATTACTGAACTTGGAGTGGTTCCATCCATTGAGCATCCAATACCTCTGTATTGCGATAACAATGGAGCTGTAGCATTGGCCAAGGAACCCAGGTCCCATCAAAAGTCCAGACATATTCTGAGGCGGTATCACCTGATCAGGGAGATAGTTGATCGCCGGGAGATCGAGGTCAGGAGAGTAGATACGAAGGACAACACTGCGGATCCATTCACGAAGGCTATTCCCCAGATACAGTTTGAGAGATTATTCGGGATGCTAGGTATGAGATACTACAGCAGCTGGCCTTAGTGCAAGTGGGAGATTGTTAGTTATGTATATGCCCTAGAGGACATTGTTGTACATATGATGTATATTATTATGGATGCTTGGATATATATAGAGATGACTTTCTTGCTCGTCATGATAGTATGCTATTTGGTTTCACTTTATCTTAACATGTTGACTTGTATTGGTTTACTGTTTTCTCTCACATGTTGATAAAGCCCTTAGGATCTGTACTCGACTACTGGGACTATGATGAGATCATACTAGTGGGGCCGCGGTAGTCGATGAGTACATCCTATAACTGTTCCTAGTCGAGGGTATATCGAGACAGGGCATCGATACACCAGAGTAGACTAGCGTATACGCATCTTGACCCATATGATGGGCGATGGATGATCCCATATCCATCGGTGTTAGACATCAGAGATGGTGTACGGGTGCTCAGTTGAGACTGGGTACACTGGACGGACTCGCCGAGAACTCCCAGATGGTGTTATACCACACGTCAGATGGCAGTTCTCCGGAGACACTGGTACAGGGTAGTCTGTAGACCCGAGATCGTCATAGAGTCTTGTGAGATTCCCACTGTGCTTTGATTTCCACCTTACCACGTCCAAGAGGGCGTGCAAAACGGTGGCTTTTGGGTACAGTCCCGAATCACATGGAGGCAATGAGCGATAGGAGGGGATTCGTCTCTCCCGGTATAGGGAGTTGATGTTGTGCTGTGTTCGATTGGCTATAACTAGAAGTCCCTGGCTAGGGCTGATATGGAGATTTACTGGTTAGAGTTATTAGTAGTTTCTCGACCCGTTATGAGCCACACATCGACACGACTTATCGGTTACTGGGGTCTGACGTATACCACCCCTAGACTTGATATGCGACATGTCAGACGAACAGACCGGACTGTACGGGAGTGTTACTGATTGGATTCACAGGAGAACGCATAGGCTAGCTTGTTGATCTTCTGATCGCTCAATACCTGGGTGGCTGTTACGTTTAGCTGACCGCTTGCAGCTTGTGGGTGTTTGATATGATCATCACCTGCTACCGGCGTATTGACGATTCTATAGAGTCCTACACAGAGGTTTCTTGGCTCAAGCGAAACGGAGTAGAGGCACATATGTGATATGTGCAGGACCGAGAATGATGCGATATGGGATACCGTATTATATTCTCGCGATATTTAGTTATGAACCGGGTCATCAGATCAAGTGTTGATTCGATGAATCGGTACATGATATATTAGTCGGTAATATTCGATATAGCCGGATCGTCGGATCAAGTGTTGATTCGATGATTTAATGTATAATAATATATATGATATATTATTACATTATCTAATATTGGCTCGCTTTATTATTTCATTTTCTCACTGGATGATACATTGATATATATGCGATATATGTTAATTGTATTATTTTCTTTTGTTGCAAATATATAATATATATGTGATATATATTATTGTGACATGATATGATTAATTGTTAAACATGTTTAAGGATGATTAATTGAGGTTAGGGTTTGATTAGGGTTAGTAGCTTCATGCACCTTCTAGAAGCAACTTCTTTTGTCTTGGTTAAGATATTTGTTGATGACACATTTTAACCCAACCAAACCCTAACTCTAGTTGTTTCTCTACACATTATTAGCCACTCATCCTTGACCATGGTTAATACTTCAATCATATACTTTTATTTCTATTCATCACAAAAGGATTTATCATTATCTTTTCCATTATCATCTTCTTCTCTCTTGAAGAAAGCTTGCTAGTTTTTCTTTATGTGATGAAATAATATGAGAAAATGATTTAAAAAGAAAGCAAAAATACTACTCTCTCATCCTCATCTCATCTAGCCCATGAGATTAGTGTGTTCATCTCTTTAGAGTGAGAAAGCTTGAGTCGTTGCAACTTCGAGGTAGATCATCGGAGATTTGGAATACTTCGAGCTAGCATGGATCGTTCGAGTCGTGGAGCCTCTCATAAGTCCGGGAGATCATGGATCGCGGCAAAGGGACTTCTACTCGGAGCTTGTGAAGTGAAGGAGCGGACTACAAAGGTTGTAATCCCTCACACTTAGATAAAAGTTATCTTCTTGCATGTTAAACCCTAATAATCTAGCTAAGATCCCGGCTTTGGATTGTTCGGCACGTCTAAATTTTAATCCGGGCATGTTTGATGACTTTTGAACCTTCATTAGAGTGCCTAGGAACCCTACACTCAGTACACTCTACTTCCAGGGTATTAGATACTGGATCGGGATCCCACATATGTAATATGTTACATGAGCTAATGAAAGGTAGAAAACTAGGAATTGGTGATCATTCCGTACTAGTAGGGAATGGTGCAAATATTGCAGCCAAAGAAGTTGGCGAATATCACCGGGTATTACCTAATGGTAATACATGGATTCTGAATGAATGCTATTACATACCGACTCTGATATGCAATATTATATCAGTTTCATTATTAAGTAAAGAAGGATATAATTTTGTAGTACAGGATAATGTTATGAACATCTTTCTAAATCAAAATTTGATTGGATCAGGCCCATTAAATAATGGCATATACATTCTAAATCTAACCACAGTTCTTAACGTACAAAACACACACAATAGGATGAGTTCAGAAATGAACGAATCCTTCTTGTGGCATTGTAGACTAGGTCAAATCAATGCGACACGACTAGCTAAGTTACATATAGATGGATATTTGAAACCGTTCGAATTTTCATCTTATGACACTTGCCAGTCATTTCTCAAATATAAAATGACCAAAACTCCGTTCACTGGACACGGAGAAAGACTTACGGAACTCTTAAGGCTGATGCACAGTGATGTATGTGTTGGATATATGTATGCCCTAGAGGCCATTATGTGATAGTGGATGTATCTATACATGTATATATATATTCAGTTTGCATTCTTGCTCGACATGATAGTATGCTATCTGGTTCTTCTTTATCTGACATGTTTATTTGATCATGCTTCTATTCACTCATACATGCTGATAAAGCCCTGAGGATATCGGCTTGACTACTCTGATTATGATGGAGATCATACTAGTGGGACATCTGTAGTCTATAAGCATATCCTGGAACGTCCCTAGTCGTAGGTATATCGAGATGGGGCATTGATATACCAGAGTAGACTAGCGTATATGATACTAGACCCATACGATGGGCGATGGATGTTCCCACATTCATCGATGTTTGACATCAAGATCATAAACGGGTGCTCAGTGGTGACTGGGTACACTGGACGGACTCACCGAGAACTCCTATATGGAATTATATCTATCGTCGGATAGCAGTTCTCAGGTGACACTGGTACAGGTTAGTCTGTAGACCCGAGATCGTCATGGAGTCTTGTGTGTTCTCCCACTGCACTTTGATTGCCACCCTACCACGGCTCTACTGAGTCGTGCAAACAGGTGGCCGTTGGGTACAGTCCCGAGACACACGAAGACATGAGCGATAGGAGGGGTTTCGTCTCTCCCGGTATTGGGAGTTGATGCTGTGCAGTGCCCCACTGGATATAACAGCAAGTCCCTGGCCAGGGCTGCTGAGATTTGCTAATAAGTGTTATCAGTGGTTTCTCGATCTGTTATAGACCATTCACCGACACGACTTATTGAGTTATTGGGGTCGACGTGACCATCCCTAGGCTCGATATGCAGCATATCTGACGAAGAGACCGGACTGTACGGTAGTGTTGCCGGATGGCTCGACGGGAGTTGTAGCAGGTTCGCTTGTTGTCTTCTGATCGCTCAATACCCGGGTGGCCGTTACGTTTAGCTGACCGCTTGCGGCTTGAGGGTACTTGATATGATCATTACCCTCTGCCGGCGTATTGACGAGTCTTAGAGTCCCACAGAGGAGTTACCCAGTCCAGGCGAAACGTTGTGGTGCGCATATGCGATATGCGCATGCACCCGATTGAAATGTGCGTATATGATACCGAACATTGATCGGGTGAACTGCTTTTGGTGGGGTCATATGAGATATGACCGGATTGATAAATTAAGTGTTGATTTATCATTTAACCATTATTTTTCTCACTTAAAACCTTTCTAGGGTTTGATGGATGTATGCATGCATGCATGTGTTTCTTTCTTCTTTTCTAGTTTCATGCACATGTAGATGTGCATACATGTACACATACATACATCAAACCATCATGGTTGATTATATATGGAAATGGTGGCAATATAAGCCTCACACCATAGATTAAACAATGGATAATTATTTAATTTTGGTTTTAAAGTAAAATGAAAAAGGAAAGGATAAACATTCTTGCTTCTACATTCTTCTTCTAACCTAACCTATCTCAACTACCACTAACCAAGGGTTATCCTTCTCTTTATCATTCAAAACCCAAGTTAAATTAACTATCTATGATTTAATCATGGTTGGAGTTAAGAAGGAAATAAAAATATATAGTGATATATATTTCTTTTTCTTTTTAACTCAAGGTTATTTTCATATACCTCTTGTTCATTTTAGCCACCATCTTCATCCTCCTTCATCTCTTTCTCTCTAGTCTTTTCTAGTGAGCTAAATACAACAAAAGAAAGGTTTTTGAAGTGAGAAACCTAACCACAACATCATTCTATACAAGCTTAGCCGCTTTGTTTAGAGTGTTCTCTTCGGTTTGTTGAAGTTGCGAGCTTGGACGGAGTGCTCCGTGGTGGATCGTCGTGGACGTAAGGGAACTTCGAGAGGACCTCGACTCAACACCCAAGACACCAAGGAGTCTAGCAAAGGGGAGCTACAAAGGTTGTAGCCTTCAAACCCTAATCTTTTCTAGCTTAAAGTTTAAATAACCCTAATTTTCTAGGATCGATCCACTTGCATGTTAGTTTAGCACCTCAAAAATTATAACTTTGGGTCATGTGATGCTTCAAAACACTTCATAGGGTGCTATACTAACCTTACATTGGTATCAGAGCCGACCTAGAACATTAGGCGACGTTTTTACGAAGTGAAAACCCCGATCGGACAAAAATACGATATTATGGGATGCTCTCTGGAAATTTTCTAAATTTTGACATTTTGCAGAATTAAAAATATGTAAAAAATAAAGCAGGGAAAAATAAGGATTACGGCAGAAAAATTATACCATGAACAGTGTTTCTTACCGCGGAAACGCGGCCTTGTATGTGAATTGGTGGATAAGTTTTCTTCAGTAATTCTTGGTTCTGCATGTATAATTTTTTGGGTATTTTTAAACTGAATAAAGTTTTGAAAAATTCTGGAGATGTTTTTGGATTCGTCGATTCGATCGGGACTTTCATTTCGTAGCTTTTCCGGGTAAATTAGAAAGTATTGAAGTGTTTGAACGAGTATCATTTACTCACTATTCACGGGGTTTAAATAGTTTGGAAATACGTGCAAGTCTTTTTGCGGTGGTCCCTCTAGAAGACAACAAACCTTAACTCGATTATGTGACCGTCTCGAATTGCCCTTTGAACCCTAGGGTTTGGGGCAGTACGGCGTGCCACATGTGAGGCGTTGGTGTTGGAGATAGTGCCCTCAGAGTCAATTATTGGATCACAGGCACGTGATTGCAATGATTGAGGGAGGACCTATCCCGGTAGGACAGTCTTACTCGAGATGATAGTATGCTATCTGGTTTATCTTTATCATCGTGCACTGCTTTAGGTGACCTGACATGTCGCTATTACACGTTGATAGAGCCCCTAGGATTCTTACTTGACGACCAGCAGTATGATGGCGATCATATACGTGGGAGCTGGTAGTCTACAAGAACATCCTTAAAAGGTCCCTAGTCGTGGGAGTTTCGAGACAGGGCATCGATTCTCCAGAGTAGACTAGTGTATACAGTCGAGACCCCGACGAGGGGCGGTGGCCGGTCTCACAAGCCACTGGTGTCAGTTGGTTCACCTAAGATGTATACAGGTGCTCATTGGGTTATGAGTACACCGGACAGGACTCGCCGGGAACCTGCTAGTTGGTCTTATACCAGACGTCAGATAGCAGTTCCCTGGTGACATGTGTACAGGTTAGTTCATCGACCTGAGGATCGTCATTTGTCTCGTGTGAGTTCCCACTGTGCTTTGATTACTACCCTACCACGGCTCAAAGGAGTCGTGCAAACAGGTTTTAGTTGGGTACAGTCCCGAGCCACATGGAGGCAGTGAGCGGATCTTCAGGGGTTTGTCTCTCCCGGTATTGGGGGTGAGGTCGCGCTGTGTCTAGGAGAGCCATTACGCAAAGCCCTCGGCCGAGGCAGGAGATTTACTGGTAGGTATTCCAGTAGTATCTCAGGGCGTTCTGGGCTACACTCCGACACGACTTGTACCGCTTTTGGGGGTCTGACTTTTACCAACCCCCTAGGCCCGACATGCGATACTCATAGACGAACGGACCGGACTGTACGGATATTATCACTGACAGGCTCAGTAGGGTGTCAGGATGAGTTCGCTCATCGACGTCCCTTTTGGTCAATAGCTGGTGGCCCGTCACGTATTGGCTTATACCTCTGACGTGCTAGTGGTTAAATCCACAGCCATAGTATTGACGAGTCTTTAGAGTCCACCACACTTACAGTTACTCAAGCTTTCGGGCGAAACGCTGTAGAGGCCGTATGGAGATATGGCAGGGTCCGATCAGATACGCGCGGTATTGCACGGATCAGGATCGGACAGTTTTGTACTAGTAGCCGTATAGTTATATGGCAGGGTTCGATCTGATACGTGCGGTATTGCACGGATCAGGATCGAACGGATTTTACTAGCCGGCTTTGGTTTAAGCCGATCCTAGTTTAGTACAGTGTAGATTTTGTCTCATTGCATTTGTATCCGGTCGGAATACAGATGCGGGTGTGTATGCACAGTATAGGGGTTTTCCTGTAATTTATTACGGGACCAGTTTTCTGGAGTTGCCAGTTTGCATTCCGTTCCGGCCGGTTTTCCTTTGTTCTTTCCCGGCCGGACTTTTCTGATGGAGGGGGTAATTTGCAGTTTTGCAAATTACATTTGGTGGAGGTTTTATTTGTAAGATGATTTATTATGATAACCTTTTTAGATACCATTCATTTCATGCTTTATTGTGAAAAGATTGAATTTGAGGTTGATGTAAGTTTGATGATGATTATGTCTTGATGTGGTCACCACTTGCTTTACCCTACACTCACCTCCCTTCATGCTTCATATTCCCTCCTCCACCATTCTCATTTGGATAATAAGTTTTTCATGAGAGGAAAAAGAAAGGGAGAAGAAGAAGAAGAGAGCTTCATCTTGAGAGTTCATTCATGATCTCATTTTCTTGCTAGAAAAATGCAAGCACCATTTTTCTATTCTTGATTCCTCCATCACCATGGCAACAAACCCCATAGAGACATACCCTCTACACTACACATTCTACAGCATATCTTGAGCATGTCGAGTTGCCGGCTTCATGCTCGAGTTGCCTCGGTATTGAGGCGGGAGCCCGTAAAAGACGCAGGCGATGTGGTGCCCTTTCCGGCGAGGAGGCGACGATATGGAGACAAGACTTTCCGCGGGAGATCGGGACGATGAAGTGAAGACCGGAGGACTCGGATCACTCGGTATACTTCTCACCCTATCTCTTGATTGCTAGCATTAGGTTAATGGTAAACGATCCGGGTTTTCTTTGTCCGCGGTAGCGCCGGTTTCCGAGTAAGGAAAAATTTTGATTCCGTATTTTGGCCTCAAGTACGAGGCCGGGACGCTGCCGTGGCGCAACATGGTATCAGAGCCACGCCATTAACCTTACCTAGCTTGTTCTAAGGTGTTTTGCTTATCCGATCGACCGAAATTCCAAAAAAAAAAAAAAAACCTCATTTTGTACACATCAGTTTTCTGTTGGAAATTTTTGGTCTCAAAAATTTTTTCAGGTTGTAAAAAACGCATGTACTAAACATTCTAAGACTTCTGTAAAATTTCGACCAAGTCAGTCGTTGACCAAAGCGCGGAACCGCGGCCAATACCCCCATTAGGCCGCGGTTCCGCCGCATGTTGGTATCTTCGCTGTGTCAAAATTCTACAGTGGGCTTATAGGCTGTTTTTGGGGCTTTTGGAATATTAAATTTGGGCCTAGGTTTTCTGTGACTGCTACAGTATTGGTTGGGGGCCCACTTGTTAATTGTTTGATCGATCGGATATTTTTAAACACATAATTTCACAGTATTTACATTATATCTGCGACCGTGAATGTCACTTGATCGGTAAATCCCGTCTAACTGCTATAGCCCGGTTAGACGGATTTGCGAACGTGACTTTCATGTTGATGTTCTATGTTTATGCTGTGATGTTGCGGATCGGTCGTGGGGGATAGCCTGGATGCAATGCTAGTACAGTTTTGTTGTATTATGTACATTTGATATTGCGGGGCGAGCGTCCGACATGTGGACTGCCGTCACTGCCTGATTGTATTATTCTTTTGGGGCACGACCTGGTTGCGGTCGATGTACCCGGTGTATGTATATTTTACTTTCTGTACTAGGTTTGCCCCGCGGAGGGGTGCACGGATAGCCGGATTCTAGAGGGCAACGGGCCCGCATCTCATGGCATTGGGACGGAGGGGGCTTCACTCCAGGATTGGCGGGCTATTCGCCGCACTCGTAGGGGGTACAGGTTGACCCACGAGGGGTGCCCAAGTTACCGGATTCCGTGAAGTGCTGGGTGGTCCATTCACGGTACTGAAGGGGGCTGCCTCGCTTCAGGTTTTGGCGGGTGACTTGCCGCGCCCGTAGGGGTCTAGGATTTCATTGCACAGGCTATCCACACGACCAGGGGAACGTCGGGTTTCAGCAGCGGCTCTGTGAAACCCGGGGCTTCCAGATATCTGTATTGTTCTGTGATGCTGTACATTTCTGTGATGTTGCATTTTATTCACGCCTTGAGCGAAATACTATATATTGGTATATATATTAGTAGATGTTGTATATGTTTTTCATCCGCGCTAGTCCAGTCCCCGCTCTGCCGTTAGTTAGCTAACCTAACGGGTGATGACGGGACCCAGTGGCGAATGCGGATGGCATATACGTACGTCAGTATATTTTCGTTCTTTGTGGTGTGATTAATTGATGGGACTGCGTTGATTCGGATCAATGCAAGATAAACAAACCTAATCTGATGTTGTTGGAACATTTTTTTTAAAAAAAGGCTGTTATTGCAAGGACGTTCACTTTTGTTTTGCATCGTGGTATTCATTTGGAATATCCTGCTCCTCAGTCGACGAGGCAAGGGCCGAGATCCCTTCACCGGGAATGACCCCTTGGACAGAAGTTTGCGTCAGGGCATTAACTTCACTATAGCCGATTACTTTTGCTTTGCATCGAGGTATTCAGCTGGAATATCCTGTACCTCATTCTACGGGGAAAGAGCCGAGATCCCTTCACCGGGAGTGACCTCTTTAGTAAAGGTTTTCGTCACTATATTTTCTAAAAAGGTTATCCAGTTCCTTCAACGATATCAAGTTCATTACGTTAAAGGTTTTTCGCCAAAAACCAGTCGTAGCCCTCCGTCATTTCAGATTAGTATTACTTAGTATTCGTGCTACGTTTGTCGTGCATTGCCGTGGCGTAGTGTTCGGTAGCTATGTAATGCTTTTCTGTCACATGGATAAGTGGATTGGTTAGGACAGTCGTACGGTCTTGTTGGCATTGTCAAGGACTCGTACGGGTGGGTTTAACGCAATCAAGATAATGACGGGTAGAACTTGACTAGGACTCTTTGATTTGTTGGCATTGTCAAGGTCACTTGGGTCCTAGGGGTAAAAACAAACATCGGGAGTTTCAAAAGAACTGAAACTTGCCAGACATGCGCATACCTTCTGGAGTGTGGTGACTTGAGTGGATTCCGTCAAGTTATCATGCGATGATAGTTGGATCCCGATTCCCACTGATGAGTTGGTTTACTCCTCGGGTGATCCCGACTAATTCTTCTTTTAGGTTTGGAGGAGAATTTGAGGTACAGTGGGAGGTTTCCAGATTAGACAAAGTGATAACCATTCAGATCTAGGTTAGAGTGCACGCTGAGTGTTTCTTTTCTCTCTCTCTTTGGCAGCGACCATTGACCCGACCCTGGACTATGACTCAGTGACCAAGTTGACCGAACCTTCTTAACACTGGCTTTTGGATTGTCAGAGTTGCAGATCTCATTGCCACTCCTACTTTTACCCTTTTCTCCGGGACACCCCGTATTACTACGAACGTCCACTTCCATTGGACAAAACCATCGTATGGTTAGATATGAACTCGAAGGACTTCGAGGATGGTTTCTGGTTCTGGAGAAAACGAATAGGACTATTCAGTTGTCTTTTCTTTTCACCTTCTCTCAGGTTGCGAGTACTCCTTGGTTTAGGAGTAGTACACCTATTACGCAAATTGGATAGTCTTCTTCCAAACCATAGGCTGGTGCCGACCGGTAGGGAATGAAGAAAACCAGTTAGCCTAAACGGTGTACAGAAGGTATTAAGTTAAGACAAAGCAAGGGATTAGTAAGAGGGCAAAGTAAGTTGCGACTGCTATTCACGACCAAACCAAGTATTTCTTCGCCAATCCTAAATCACCTTTGTATTTCTCCAGGACACTCCGTATCACTACGAAGATCCCATTTTATTGGATAATCCATCGTATGGTTATATACGAACTCGAAAGGAACTTGTTCCAGTTCGGGGATGGATCCTGGTTCAGGAGAAATAGGAATAAAGTACATTCAGGTGTCTTTTATCTTCACCTTCTCTCGCATTGCGAGTGCTCCTAGGATTAGGACAGTACACCCTTTATGCTTTTTGGATAGTCTTCTTCCAAACCATAGGCTGGTGCCGAACGGTAGGGAAGGAAGAAAACCATTTGGCTTAAAGGGGTGTACAGAAGGTAATGACTAAAGACATATAAAGGGATTTGGAGAGGTGGCAAAGAATTATAAGGTTATAGTTGTGAATCTGGATAATGGAAGAGGCATTACTAGGAATACCAGGATACCCCGACGAAACATTTCAATGTTTCAGTTTCACTGTGTACTGTTAATAGAAAACTGATTTCCCGATTAGACACTTACTCCAGGGTATGTATTTGCCAGGTATGATTCTCACATCTGTATGGTTTTACAGATGATGAGTGGGAGTAAGTTATTGGGAATTGGGTGATCATCCTCATTATATCGGGATTCGTTGTAATCGGTGATATTTGAGGAAGTCACCTGGGTTGTTTGCCGGTCGGCAAATATTTGGTTTTGAATATCCGCGGTTATGCACCAATTTCAAATTGATATATCTGTACGTCTATTTTCATAGAGTGAGATATACCTTTTGATATTATGTCGATGACATTTACCTATATCAGTGGATGGTTAGGTAAGGAGCATTAAACAGCGGTGTAATTCTTCTTAACCATAAGTACAGTTTTCAACCTACGACACACAGTGAAAGAGTTGTTAGACTCAACGGACTTATACAGAGTATTGTATGTTGTCCAGTGTCCATTAGGACAGAGGGGTTGGTCCTCGTACTATATTCGGTTTACTTATGACTTCTCTAGTTTTTAGACATGTGTTTCGTGGAAACACAGGATCTAAGTTTTGAGGAGTTATAGGTATTTGAATAGAGTAGAGAGCCAGGTGTAGCAAGTATCGGGATTCTTCAAAGTGATTGAAGATGTAGATACTTATGTATGGTGTTCAGTTGATAGTAATGATTAAGAGAACTGACTTCTCTTTCAGGTTACTCATAATTGGAAGCATTCCTAAGTTGAGTAACGCTGATCGGCCTCCTTCCATTTAGTAGACATGCACTGGAGATAGCTGCATGATTTGAATCTGGTTCAATTGAATCAGTGCCTCTGGTTCTATATTGGATATAGAACAGTTCATATCTTAACGATGTTAAGGTACGGGGAGTTGTCCGGCTTATGCTTAAAACCAGACACTGGACAACTCAAGGCACGTTTCTGTAATGGCTGTTTGTGGGTTGACCCAGGCTATGACGAGGGTTGATTTTCTACCATCTGGATGAACAATAGCAATATTGTTCTAGACTCGCCACAGTTTTAATAAAAATGGATTTTTTCAGAAAACAGTAGTGGGAGTATGGTAGAACTGGAAGTAATTCCAGAACCACAAACGATTACTGAAGATTTGATAAGGAACCTAAAGATTCAATCTGGATTGACATTCCATTGGCCACTCCGCAGATAAGGTGGGTAACTTCAGGCACCCGAGAGGTACTCCGGTAGCCTCAAGGACGGTGACAGGGAAGTTCTTGTTTACCCACACTTGCCATTGCTGTTGTTCCAGGCTGCGAGACCCGGCAGGAGGATGAGTATAGCGTCGTTCTAAACTAGCTTTGGAAGTGCACGTCTATATGACTCTGCCAGAGGGTTGTCGTAGTCAGTGGGAGCAGCGGAAGGATTGGTGGACATCAGGCTTATGTCTATTTATAGACTAAGCAGATGTAGCGGAGATAGATCATCTATTTCTGATGTGACAGTCATAGGTTTGACGTGTTGGAGATAGTGCCCTCAGAGTCAATTATTGGATCACAGGCACGTGATTGCAATGATTGAGGGAGGACCTATCCCGATAGAACAGTCTTACTCGAGATGATAGTATGCTATCAGGTTTACCTTTATCATCGTGTACTGCTTTAGGTGACATGACATGTCACTATTGCACGTTGATAGAGCCCCTGGGATTCTTGCTTGACTACCGGCAGTATGAGGGCGATCATATACGTGGGAGCTGGGGTCTACAAGCATATCCTTAAAAGGTCCCTAGTCGTGGGAGTTTCGAGACAGGGCATCGATTCTCCAGAGTAGACTAGTGTATACAGTCGAGACCCCGACGAGGGGCGGTGGCCGGTCTCACAAGCCACTGGTGTCAGTTGGATCACCTAAGATGTATACAGGTGCTCATTGGGTTATGAGTACACCGGACAGGACTCGCCGGGAACATGCTAGTTGGTCTTATACCTGACGTCAGATAGCAGTTCCCAGGTGACATGTGTACAGGTTAGTTCATCGACCTGGGGATCGTCATTTGTCTTGTGTGAGTTCCCACTGTGCTTTGATTACTACCCTACCACGGCTCAAAGGAGTCGTGCAAACAGGTTTTAGTTGGGTACAGTCCCGAGCCACATGGAGGCAGTGAGCGGATCTTCGGGGGTTTCGTCTCTCCCGGTATTGGGGGTGAGGTCGCGCTGTGTCTAGGAGAGCCATTACACGAAGTCCTTGGCCAAGGCAGGAGATTTACTGGTAGGTATTCCAGTAGTATCTCAGGGTGTTCTGGGCTACACTCCGACACGACTTGTACCGCTTTTGGGGGTCTGACTTTTACCAACCCCCTAGGCCCGCCATGCGATGCTCATAGACGAACGGACCGGACTGTACGGATATTGTCACTGACAGGCTCAGTAGGGTGTCAGGATGAGTTCGCTCATCGACGTCCCTTTTAGTCAATAGCTGGTGGCCCGTTACGTATTGGCTTATACCTCTGACGTGCTAGTGGTTAAATCCACAGCCATAGTATTGACGAGTCTTTAGAGTCTACCACACTTTCAGTTACTCAAGCTTTCGGGCGAAACGCTGTAGAGGCCGTATGGAGATATGGCAGGGTCCGATCAGATACGTGCGGTATTGCACGGATCAGGATCGGACGGTTTGTACTAGTAGCCGTATAGGTATATGGCAGGGTTCGATCAGATACGTGCGGTATTGCACGGATCAGGATCGAACGGATATTACTAGCCGGCTTTGGTTTAAGCCGGTCCTAGTTTAGTACAGTGTAGATTTTGTCTCTTTGCATTTGTATCCGGTCGGAATACAGATGCGGGTGTGTATGCACAGTTTCGGGGTTTTCCTGTAATTTATTACGGGACCAGTTTTCTGGAGTTGCCAGTTTGCATTCCGTTCCGGCCGGTTTTCCTTTGTTCTTTCCCGGCCGGACTTTTCCGTTGGAGGGGGGTAATTTGCAGTTTTGCAAATTACTTTTGTGGAGGGGTTTTCTTGCATAATGGTTTGATTATGATAGGATTTGATTCTTTCTTCCATGCTTGCATTTAATGATGATTGAAAGGGTATGGTTTGGTTTTAATGAAGCATGGTTCATGTCTTTGTTGTGGTCACCCTTTGCTTTATGATACACTAACCTCCCTTCATGCATCCATGCTTTTCCCTCCACCATTCTAACAAGAATGGGGCCGGCCACATCTTGGTGAGAAGAGAGGAGTTCATTTTGGTATGAGAGATTAATACATAGATCATTTTCATGCTTGCAAAATTCTTCACTTCTTTCCAAAGTCCATTCATGTTTCCTCCATCCAATGGCAACATAACCCTAAAGAGACATAGACACTACACATTCTATAGCAAATCTTGGACGCGTCGATTCGCCAGCTTCGCGCCCGAGTTGCCTCGGTATTGAGGTGGGAGCCCGTAAAAGATACAGGCGACGTGGTGCCCTTTCCGACGAGGAGGAGACGGACGGAGATCCCGCGAGGAGATCGGAGTGGAGATGAAGACCGGAGGACTCGGATCAGTCGGTATATCTCTAACCCTTCTTCTAGTTAGCTTAGACTTGTTAATGGTTACGATCCGGAGTTTAGTGCGCGGTGGTGCCGGTTTGCAAAGTCCGCAAAATTTAAAGTTTATCACCGCTTCCGCATTCCGGCGTCGGATTGACGGCCGGGGCGCCGCCGTGCACTTACAGTGGTATCAGAGACTCTCCATTAACTTCGTCTAGCTTCGTTTGGTGTGTTTGCATTTCCGATCGACCAAAATTTCCAAAAACCGTATTTTTGTTCACATCAGTTTCTGTTGAAATATTTTGGTCTCGAAAAATTTTTCAGGTTGTAAAATATTGATGTACTGGAAAATATAAGAGCTCTGTAAAAATTCGATGAAGTGACTCCACAGTTGGAGCGCGGAACCGCCGCGAAAACCCCATTTGTGCGGCCCTTCCGCCGCGCACTATTCACATCACTTCACCATTTGTTTACAGAGGCCTTCTGGGCTTAAAATATGGGCTTTGGAATATTAAAGTTGGGCCAATTGTTTCTGTGAGTGCTACAGTTTTCTTTGGGGCCCACTTGTTAATTGTTTGATCAATCGGAAATTTTTTAAACACATTTTTCACAGTATTTACATTATATCTGCGACCGTGAATGTCACTCGATCGGTAAATCCGGTCTAACTGCTATAGCCCGGTTAGACGGATTTGCGAACGTGACTTTCACGTTGATGTTCTATGTATTTGCTGTGATGTTGCGGATCGGTCGTGGGGATAGCCTGGATGCAATGCTAGTACAGTGTTGTTGTATTTTGTACATTTGATATTGCGGGACGAGCGTCCGACATGTGGACTGCCGTCACTGCCTGATTGTATTATTCTTTTGGGGCACGACCTGGTTGCGGTCGATGTACCCGGTGTATGTATATTTTACTTTCTGTACTAGGGTTACCCCGCGGAGGGGTGCACGGATAGCCGGGTTCTGGAGGGCAACAAGCCCGCATCTCAGGGCATTGAGACGGAGGGGGCTTCAGTCTGGAATTGGCGGGCTATTCGCCGCACTCGTAGGGGGTATAGGTTGACCCAGGAGGGGTGCCCAAGTTACCGGATTCCGTGAAGTGCTGGGTGGTCCATTCACGGCACTGGAGGGGGCTGCCTCGCTTCAGGTTTTGGCGGGTGACTTGCCGCACCCGTAGGGGTCTAGGTTTTCATTGCACAGGCTATCCACACGACCAGGGGAACGTCGGGTTTCAGTAGTGGCTCTGTGAAACCCGGGGATCCCAGATATCTGTATTGTTCTGTGATGCTGTACATTTCTGTGATGTTGCATTTCTTTTCACGCCTTGAGCGAAATACTATATATTGGTATATATATTAGTAGATGTTGTATATGTTTTTCATCCGCGCTAGTCCAGTCCCCGCTCTGCCGTTAGTTAGCTAACCTAACGGGTGATGACGGGACCCAGTGGCGAATGCGGATGGCATATACGTACGTCAGTATATTTTCGTTCTTTTTGGTGTGATCAATTGATGGGACTGCGTTGATTCGGATCAATGCAAGTTAAAAACAAACCTAATCTGATGTTGTTGGAACACTTTTCAAAAAGCTGTTATTGCAAGGACGTTCACCTTTGTTTTGCATCGTGGTATTCATTTGGAATATCCTGCTCCTCAGTCGACGAGGCAAGGGCCGAGATCCCTTCACCGGGAGTGACCCCTTGGACAGAAGTTTGCGTCAGGGCATTAACTTCACTATAGCCGATTACTTTTGCTTTGCATCGTGGTATTCAGTTGGAATATCCTGCACCTCATTCTACGGGGAAAGAACCGAGATCCCTTCACCGGGAGTGACCTCTTTAGTAAAGGTTTTCGTCACTATATTTTCTAAAAAGCTATCCGTTCCTTCAACGATATCAAGTTCATTACGTTAAAGGTTTTCGCCAGAAACCATTCGTAGCCCTCCGTCATTTCATATGGGTAGTCAATAGTATTCAAGCTGTGTTTGTTGGCCAAAGTCAAGGCACAGTGTTTGGTAGCTGTTGGGTATTCATATGCAGCATAGATAGATGCGTTGGTTTGGAACAGTCGTACTGCCTTGTTGGCCAAAGTCAAGGGTATGTACGGGTGGATTCAAATTAACCTGGAGAATGACGGGCAGAACTTGACATGTGACTTATGATTTGTTGGCCAAAGTCAAGGTCATAAGAGCATGGGGTAAAAATCCACATCGGGAGTTTCAAAAGAACTGAAACTTGCCAGATATGCGCATACCTTCTGGAGTGTTATACCGTGAGCGGATTCCTTCACGTTATCATGCGATGATAGTTGGATCCCGATTCCTACTGATGAGTTGGTTTACTCCTCGGGTGACCCCGACTAATTCTTCTTTCAGGTTTGGAGGAGAATTTGAGGTACAGTGGGAGGTTTCCAGATTAGATAAATTGGTAACCATTCTGATCTTGGTTAGAGTGCACGCTGAGTGTTTCTTTTCTCTCTCTCTGGCAGCGACCATTGACCCGACCCTAAGACTATGACTCAGTGACCAAATTGACCGAACCTTCTTAACACAGGCTTTTGGATTGTCAGAGTTGCAGACCTCATTGCCACTCCTACTTTTACCCTTTTCTCCAGGACACCCCGTATTACTGCGAACGTCCACTTCCATTGGACAAAACCATCGTATGGTTAGATACGAACTCGAAGGGATTCGAGGATGGTTTCTGGTACTGGAGAAAACGGATAGAATTATTCAGTTGTCTTTTCTTTTCACCCTCTCTCAGGTTGCGAGTACTCCTTAGTTTAGGAGTAGTACACCTATTATGCAAATTGGATAGTCTTCTTCCAAACCTTAGGCTGGTGCCGACCGGTAGGGAATGAAGAAAACCAGTTAGCCTAAACGGTGTACAGAAGGTATTAAGATTAAGACAAAGCAAGGGATTAGTAAGAGGGCAAAGTAAATTGCGACTGCTATTCACGACCAAACCAAGTATTTCTTCGCCAATCCTAAATCACCTTTGTATTTCTCCAGGACACTCCGTATCACTACGAAGATCCACAGCTTATTGGATACTCCATCGTATGGTTATATACGAACTCGAAAGGAACCTGTTCCAGTTCGGGGATGGATTCTGGTCCAGGAGAAATAGGAATAAGGTTTATTCGGTTGTCTTTTATCTTCACCTTCTCTCGCATTGCGAGTACTCCTAGGATTAGGACAGTACACCCTTTATGCTTATTGGATAGTCTTCTTCCAAACCATAGGCTGGTGCCGAACGGTAGGGAAGGAAGAAAACCAATTGGCCTAAAGGGATGTGCAGAAGGTAACGACTAAAGACATATAAAGGGATTTGGAGAGATGGCAAAGAATAATGCGGTTATAGTTGTGAATCTGGATAATGGTAGAGGCATTACTAGGAATACCAGGATACCCCATCGAAACATTTCAATGTTTCAGTTCACTGTGTACTGTTAAAAGAAAACTGATTTCCCGATTAGACACTTGCTCCAGGGTATGTATTTACCAGGTTTGATTCACATCTGTATGGTTTTACAGATGATGAGTAGGAGTAAGTTATTGGGAATTGGGTGATCATCCTCATTATATCGGGATTCGTTGTAATCGGTGATATTTGAGGAAATCACCTGGGCTGTTTGCCGGTCGGCAAATATTTGGTTATGAATATCCGCTGTTGTGCACCAATTTCAAATTGATATATCTGTACGTCTATTTTAATAGAGTGAGATATACCTTTTGATATTATGTCGATGACATTTACCTATATCAGTGGATGGTTAGGTAAGGAGCATTAAACAGCGGTGTAATTCATCTTAACTATAAATACAGTTTTCAACCTACGACACACAGTGAAAGAGTTGTTAGACTCAGCGGACTTATACAGAGTATTGTATGTTGTCCAGTGTCCATTAAGACAGAGGGGTTGGTCCTCATACTATATTCTGTTTACTTTTAACTTCTCTAGTTCTTAGACATGTGTTTCGTAGAAACACAGGGTCTAAGTTTTGAGGAGTTATAGGTATTTGAATAGAGTAGAGAACCAGGTGTAGCAAGTATCGGGATTCTTCAAAGTGATCGAAAATGTAGATACTTGCGTATGGTATTCAGTTGATAATAATGATAAAGAGAAATTGCTTCTCTTTCAGGTTACTCATAATTGGAAGCATTCCTAAGTTGAGTAACGCTGATCGGCCTCTCTCCATTTAGTTGACGTGCACTGGAGACAGCTGCATGTTTTGAATCTGGTTCAATTAAATCAGTGCCTCTGGTTCTATATTGGATATAGTACAGTTCATATCTTAACATTGTTAAGGTACGGGGAGTTGTCCGGCTTATGATTAAAACCAGACTCTGGATAACTCAAGGCACGTTTCTGTAATGGCTGTTTGTGGGTTGACCCAGGCTATGACGAGGGTTGATTTTCTACCATAAGAAAGATCAATAGTGATATTGTTCTTGACTCGCCACAGTTTTAAAAAGAAATGGTTATTTTTCAGAAAACAGTAGTGGGAGTATGGTAGAACTGGAAGCGATTCCAGAACCGCAAACGATTACTGGAGATTTGATAAGGAACCTAAAGATTCAATCTGATTTGACATTCCTTTGGCCACTCCGCAGATAAGGTGGGTAACTTCAGGCACCCGAGAGGTACTCCGGTAGCCTCAAGGACGGTGACAGGGAAGTTCTTGTTTACCCACACTTGCCATTGTTGTTGTTCCAGGCTGCGAGACCCGGCAGGAGGATGAGTATAGCGTCGTTCTAAACTAGCTTTAGAAGTGCACGTCTATATGACTCTGCCAGAGGGTTGTCGTAGTCAGTGGGAGCAGCGGAAGCATTGGTGGACATCAGGCTTATGTCTGTTTATAGACTAAAGCAGATATAGCGGAGATAGATCATCTAATTCTGATGTGACAGTCATGGGTTTGACGTCATCAGAATAGGGGATGGATCTGTTGAGAAGATAGTAGGGTGTGATATCCGGGTTTTGGATGACATACACAAAGTAGGAAAAGAAACTCCTATACTACAATCGGTTATTCTTTGGTCGTCACACAGTGGTTTCTCCACAAGGAACTTGGACACAATATCAGACATACTGGTTACTAGATCTATGGTTTTGGATCTAGATTTGGGTGGTTTCCCAATCAGAGTACCTTGACAGCATTCTAAGAGTATTTAGAATGGACGACTCCTGGCACGGTAGTGTACCTGCAGGTAATGGAGTCACCCTCTCTAAAGGTGTCTTATAGACTAAAGTAGAGAGGGACGTGCATGATTGGCAGATCACTTGCTTAGGCAATTGAGTCAATCATGAGATGTCAAGTACCACACCAGATGTTGTTCTTGCACTAGATGCAATAAGTTGATATTGATCCAATCCTGGAGGAACAGTCGGAAGCAGTTTTAGAACATAAGTGACTGTTCTAGGGATATGATAACGAAAGCCCTATTCGGGAAACAGTTATCATTCCAGGCTTCCAAGGTGACCTGGACGACAAGGAGGTTGTCAGAGTTACATTTTTCCTTCTGACGAGGGGCAGTATTTTGGACAGGTGATCCAAGGCAATACTGAGGGAGGCATGGTGCAGGATACTGATTAAGTTCAGTTGACGATACAGTCTAAGAAGTTTGGATTTGGAGTTCATTTGTGAGCTGAGTCCCATCAGACATCCAGACACTCTAAGACAGGTATTGCTCATTTCGGGAGATGGCATTCTCCGCGAACTTGAGATATAGAGAGATATAGAAAGAAACTTCAGAGCGGATCCACTCACTAAGGCTATTCCTCGAACGCAATAGTTTCGCAAACAGGTTTTGTGCGACTGACTAGTAGAGGAGTTGGGTGTTCGGTATCACACGGGCTGTGAGTATGCGACATCGCAATAATTAGCCTTGAGTGCAAGTGGGAGATTGTTGGAGATAGTGCCCTCAGAGTCAATTATTGGATCACAGGCACGTGATTGCAATGATTGAGGGAGGACCTATCCCGATAGAACAGTCTTACTCGAGATGATAGTATGCTATCAGGTTTACCTTTATCATCGTGTACTGCTTTAGGTGACATGACATGTCACTATTGCACGTTGATAGAGCCCCTGGGATTCTTGCTTGACTACCGGCAGTATGAGGGCGATCATATACGTGGGAGCTGGGGTCTACAAGCATATCCTTAAAAGGTCCCTAGTCGTGGGAGTTTCGAGACAGGGCATCGATTCTCCAGAGTAGACTAGTGTATACAGTCGAGACCCCGACGAGGGGCGGTGGCCGGTCTCACAAGCCACTGGTGTCAGTTGGATCACCTAAGATGTATACAGGTGCTCATTGGGTTATGAGTACACCGGACAGGACTCGCCGGGAACATGCTAGTTGGTCTTATACCTAACGTCAGATAGCAGTTCCCAGGTGACATGTGTACAGGTTAGTTCATCGACCTGGGGATCGTCATTTGTCTTGTGTGAGTTCCCACTGTGCTTTGATTACTACCCTACCACGGCTCAAAGGAGTCGTGCAAACAGGTTTTAGTTGGGTACAGTCCCGAGCCACATGGAGGCAGTGAGCGGATCTTCGGGGGTTTCGTCTCTCCCGGTATTGGGGGTGAGGTCGCGCTGTGTCTAGGAGAGCCATTACACGAAGTCCTTGGCCAAGGCAGGAGATTTACTGGTAGGTATTCCAGTAGTATCTCAGGGTGTTCTGGGCTACACTCCGACACGACTTGTACCGCTTTTGGGGGTCTGACTTTTACCAACCCCCTAGGCCCGCCATGCGATGCTCATAGACGAACGGACCGGACTGTACGGATATTGTCACTGACAGGCTCAGTAGGGTGTCAGGATGAGTTCGCTCATCGACGTCCCTTTTAGTCAATAGCTGGTGGCCCGTTACGTATTGGCTTATACCTCTGACGTGCTAGTGGTTAAATCCACAGCCATAGTATTGACGAGTCTTTAGAGTCTACCACACTTTCAGTTACTCAAGCTTTCGGGCGAAACGCTGTAGAGGCCGTATGGAGATATGGCAGGGTCCGATCAGATACGTGCGGTATTGCACGGATCAGGATCGGACGGTTTGTACTAGTAGCCGTATAGGTATATGGCAGGGTTCGATCAGATACGTGCGGTATTGCACGGATCAGGATCGAACGGATATTACTAGCCGGCTTTGGTTTAAGCCGGTCCTAGTTTAGTACAGTGTAGATTTTGTCTCTTTGCATTTGTATCCGGTCGGAATACAGATGCGGGTGTGTATGCACAGTTTCGGGGTTTTCCTGTAATTTATTACGGGACCAGTTTTCTGGAGTTGCCAGTTTGCATTCCGTTCCGGCCGGTTTTCCTTTGTTCTTTCCCGGCCGGACTTTTCCGTTGGAGGGGGGTAATTTGCAGTTTTGCAAATTACTTTTGTGGAGGGGTTTTCTTGCATAATGGTTTGATTATGATAGGATTTGATTCTTTCTTCCATGCTTGCATTTAATGATGATTGAAAGGGTATGGTTTGGTTTTAATGAAGCATGGTTCATGTCTTTGTTGTGGTCACCCTTTGCTTTATGATACACTAACCTCCCTTCATGCATCCATGCTTTTCCCTCCACCATTCTAACAAGAATGGGGCCGGCCACATCTTGGTGAGAAGAGAGGAGTTCATTTTGGTATGAGAGATTAATACATAGATCATTTTCATGCTTGCAAAATTCTTCACTTCTTTCCAAAGTCCATTCATGTTTCCTCCATCCAATGGCAACATAACCCTAAAGAGACATAGACACTACACATTCTATAGCAAATCTTGGACGCGTCGATTCGCCAGCTTCGCGCCCGAGTTGCCTCGGTATTGAGGTGGGAGCCCGTAAAAGATACAGGCGACGTGGTGCCCTTTCCGACGAGGAGGAGACGGACGGAGATCCCGCGAGGAGATCGGAGTGGAGATGAAGACCGGAGGACTCGGATCAGTCGGTATATCTCTAACCCTTCTTCTAGTTAGCTTAGACTTGTTAATGGTTACGATCCGGAGTTTAGTGCGCGGTGGTGCCGGTTTGCAAAGTCCGCAAAATTTAAAGTTTATCACCGCTTCCGCATTCCGGCGTCGGATTGACGGCCGGGGCGCCGCCGTGCACTTACATGACGTCATCAGAATAGGGGGTGGATCTGTTGAGAAGGTAGTAGGAAGTAATATTCCTATACTACGATCGGTTATACTTTGGTCGTCACACAGTGGTTTCTCCACAAGGGACTTGGATATTATACCAGACATACTGGTTACTAGATCTATGGTTTTAGATCTAGATTTGGGTGGTTTCCCAATCAGGGTACTTTGACAGCATTCTAAGAGTATTTAGAATGGACGACTCCTGGCACGGTAGTGTACCTGCAGGTGATGGAGTCACCCTCTCTAAAGGTGTCTTACGGACTAAAGGGGAGAGGATGTGCATGATTGACAGATCACTTGCTTAGGCAATTGAGTCAATCATGAGATGTCAAGTACCACACCAGATGTTGTTCTTGCACTGGATGCAATAAGTTGATATTGATCCAATCCTCGAGGAACAGTCGGAAGCAGTTTTAGAACATAACTGAATGCTCTAGGGATATGATAACGGCTGCCTCCTTTAGGAGACGGTTATCACTCCAGGCTTCCAAGGTGACATGGACGACAAGGAGGTTGTCAGAGTTATAGTTCTCCCTCTGACGAGGGGCAGTATTTTGGACAGGTGGTCCAAGGCAATACTGAGGGAGGCATGGCGCGGGATACTGATTAGTTTCAGTTGATGATACAGTCTAAGAAGTTTGGATTTGGAGTTCATTTATGAGCTAGGTCCCATCAGACATCCAGACATTCTAAGACAGGTATTGCTCATTTCGGGAGATGGCTTTCTCCGCGAACTTGAGATATAGAGAGACATAGAAAGAAACATCACAGCGGATCCACTCACTGAGGCTATTCCTCGAACGCAATAGTTTCGCAAACGAGCTTTGTGAGACTGACTAGTAGAGGAGTTGGGTGTTCGGTATCACACGGGCTGTGAGTATGCGACATCACAATAATAAGCCTTGAGTGCAAGTGGGAGATTGTTGGAGATAGTGCCCTCAGAGTCAATTATTGGATCACAGGCACGTGATTGCAATGATTGAGGGAGGACCTATCCCGGTAGGACAGTCTTACTCGAGATGATAGTATGCTATCTGGTTTATCTTTATCATCGTGCACTGCTTTAGGTGACCTGATATGTCGCTATTACACGTTGATAGAGCCCCTAGGATTCTTACTTGACGACCAGCAGTATGATGGCGATCATATACGTGGGAGCTGGTAGTCTACAAGCACATCCTTAAAAGGTCCCTAGTCGTGGGAGTTTCGAGACAGGGCATCGATTCTCCAGAGTAGACTAGTGTATACAGTCGAGACCCCGACGAGGGGCGGTGGCCGGTCTCACAAGCCACTGGTGTCAGTTGGTTCACCTAAGATGTATACAGGTGCTCATTGGGTTATGAGTACACCGGACAGGACTCGCCGGGAACCTGCTAGTTGGTCTTATACCAGACGTCAGATAGCAGTTCCCTGGTGACATGTGTACAGTTAGTTCATCGACCTGAGGATCGTCATTTGTCTCGTGTGAGTTCCCACTGTGCTTTGATTACTACCCTACCACGGCTCAAAGGAGTCGTGCAAACAGGTTTTAGTTGGGTACAGTCCCGAGCCACATGGAGGCAGTGAGCGGATCTTCAGGGGTTTGTCTCTCCCGGTATTGGGGGTGAGGTCGCGCTGTGTCTAGGAGAGCCATTACGCAAAGCCCTCGGCCGAGGCAGGAGATTTACTGGTAGGTATTCCAGTAGTATCTCAGGGCGTTCTGGGCTACACTCCGACACGACTTGTACCGCTTTTGGGGGTCTGACTTTTACCAACCCCCTAGGCCCGACATGCGATACTCATAGACGAACGGACCGGACTGTACGGATATTATCACTGACAGGCTCAGTAGGGTGTCAGGATGAGTTCGCTCATCGACGTCCCTTTTGGTCAATAGCTGGTGGCCCGTCACGTATTGGCTTATACCTCTGACGTGCTAGTGGTTAAATCCACAGCCATAGTATTGACGAGTCTTTAGAGTCCACCACACTTACAGTTACTCAAGCTTTCGGGCGAAACGCTGTAGAGGCCGTATGGAGATATGGCAGGGTCCGATCAGATACGCGCGGTATTGCACGGATCAGGATCGGACAGTTTTGTACTAGTAGCCGTATAGTTATATGGCAGGGTTCGATCTGATACGTGCGGTATTGCACGGATCAGGATCGAACGGATTTTACTAGCCGGCTTTGGTTTAAGCCGATCCTAGTTTAGTACAGTGTAGATTTTGTCTCATTGCATTTGTATCCGGTCGGAATACAGATGCGGGTGTGTATGCACAGTATAGGGGTTTTCCTGTAATTTATTACGGGACCAGTTTTCTGGAGTTGCCAGTTTGCATTCCGTTCCGGCCGGTTTTCCTTTGTTCTTTCCCGGCCGGACTTTTCTGATGGAGGGGGTAATTTGCAGTTTTGCAAATTACATTTGGTGGAGGTTTTATTTGTAAGATGATTTATTATGATAACCTTTTTAGATACCATTCATTTCATGCTTTATTGTGAAAAGATTGAATTTGAGGTTGATGTAAGTTTGATGATGATTATGTCTTGATGTGGTCACCACTTGCTTTACCCTACACTCACCTCCCTTCATGCTTCATATTCCCTCCTCCACCATTCTCATTTGGATAATAAGTTTTTCATGAGAGGAAAAAGAAAGGGAGAAGAAGAAGAAGAGAGCTTCATCTTGAGAGTTCATTCATGATCTCATTTTCTTGCTAGAAAAATGCAAGCACCATTTTTCTATTCTTGATTCCTCCATCACCATGGCAACAAACCCCATAGAGACATACCCTCTACACTACACATTCTACAGCATATCTTGAGCATGTCGAGTTGCCGGCTTCATGCTCGAGTTGCCTCGGTATTGAGGCGGGAGCCCGTAAAAGACGCAGGCGATGTGGTGCCCTTTCCGGCGAGGAGGCGACGATATGGAGACAAGACTTTCCGCGGGAGATCGGGACGATGAAGAGAAGACCGGAGGACTCGGATCACTCGGTATACTTCTCACCCTATCTCTTGATTGCTAGCATTAGGTTAATGGTAAACGATCCGGGTTTTCTTTGTCCGCGGTAGCGCCGGTTTCCGAGTAAGAAAAAATTTTGATTCCGCATTTTGGCCTCAAGTACGAGGCCGGGACGCTGCCGTGGCGCAACAGTTGGCTTGACCCTTCTACGGCTGGACCGCCGCTACTGTGTCACACTCCAGATTTTTTTGAACCCTGCTCAAGTGTTGAGCTTTAGTGAATCTTGGGTGCTTGGTTGTTCGTTCGAAAACTTTAATACTGTCTGTTTGTCTGGAATGTGATACAATATGTGGAATTCATATGGTTTAGGCATGAAATACGAAATATGTGATATTTCGCATTTATGATGTCTAAAGAGAATCTGGATTCCAAATATTGTAGTTTTACACTTTCTTTTCTGTGACCGTAAGTGTAGTATGTTAGATATCGCCGGTTTCGTTGCTATACATCAACGACAATCGGGGTACGCATACTTACTTACGTTGATGATATGTGATATTATGTGTTGCTGAGATATGATGTGCAGGATTGTCGCGATCGAATAGCCGGGGTTTTTTTGTGAGATGAGAGTTTTATATTTTCATTCATGTAAATTCAAATGTAATGTAATATTCTTTTATTTGGGGCACTTCCAGGTTGCGGTTGTGTCACCAGTATTGTATATTATTTACTTTTCCGCATTAGGATGGACCCAAGGAGGAGAGCACAGGTGACCGGGTTCTGGGGTTCAGTGGGAGGCCATCTCGAGGAGTCGAGACCGGGTCTCCTAAACTCCAGGATTGGAAGGGTCACTTGCCGCTCTCGTAGGGGTCCAGGGTGTGGGCTTGGCTATTCATCGCGACTGTGGAATCCGTATTTTCTATTCTGGCTAAATACTAAATACGGACGTCCTAGTATATCCCACGTTATATCTATATTTCTGCTGCCTGTGTTCTGTGATATCTGAGACGAATGACATATTATATATATGATATTTAGTAGACGTTGCTTATGTTTTACACCCGCGCTAGTCCCGTCCCGGTATGCCGTTAGTTAACTAACCTAACGGTGCATAACGGAACATTGCGGCGAATGCGGATGGCATAAGCGTACGTGTTATTTTCGTTTCTTTTCTGTGATTGGCTTAAGGACTTAAATGATGGGATTACATTAATGTGATTAATGTAAAGAAAATAAACCTAAAAGATGTTGTAGAATCGGATTTGAAAACTACTCGGCTATTTATGAAAAAGCTATATTTCAAAACTGCGGAGCTTAAGCCACTCCTTTTGAAAACTGTTTGATTCTATAACGATATCAAGTTCAAAGCGTTAAAGATTTTCTTAAAAATCATTCGCAACCCTCCGTCATTTTAGGAAGTAGAGTACTTAGTATTCGTGCTACGTTTGTTGACCTTAGCCAAGGCGTAGTGTACGGTAGCTAAGTGATGTCTTCCTACAAACGCATATGATGCAGATTAATTAGGACGGGCATATGACTTTGTTGACCATAGCCAAGGGTCATGTGAACGGGTCTAATTAATCAAGAAATGACGGGTTGAGCTTGACTAATGCTCGTGATTTGTTGACCTTAGCTAAGGTCACGAGTATTAGGGGTAAAAACCACATCAGGAATTTCAATAGTTGAAATTTGCAATGAGATTGCATACCTTCCATATGATGGTTGGATCCCGATCCTACTGTGGGCAATAGTTGCTCCTAGGAGAGTTTTACAGTTTACAATTAGCTAACTCATTAGGTGTCTAGAAAGGTGTTAACGAGGCTCCGCCTCTGGGAAAACGAGGTTTACTCTAATTAGGTCCGTGCGAAAGCACGGGGAACCTCCCTCAAAGTACCGACACTGGCCTGGCTGAACGGTTAGCGAAGTTGTAGATTGTAATTAATCCTGCCTAGTTTTTTCTTTTTAAGGTTTGAAAGAAAAACTTGATAAAAAGCAGTGGGAAACATCGATTAGACAAGATAATAAACCAATCTAATCTATGCAAGAGCTTTCGCTGAGTGTATTCTTTTCTCTCTCTTAATGGCAGATACCAATGACTGGACTTAAGCTTCTATTAGATAAAAACAAACTGAATGGGACCAACTATAAAGACTGGCTAAGGAATCTGAAGATCGCCTTGACTTATGATAAAGTATCATATGTCCTCACGGCTTCAGCCCCGCCCGTCCCAGGTCCAAAATCCTCAGTTGCGGACATTGAAGTCCGCAAGACATGGGACGCTGACTGTGCCACGGCCACATGCCTCGCGCTTGCATCGATGGACAATACACATCAAAAGCAGCACGAGGACATGGATATTCACGGTATATTGCTCCATACAAAGGAGTTGTATGGGGAGCAATCCCGCGTATTACGATACGAAGCATCAAGGAAACTGTTTCAGATGCGAATGGCCCCTGGCACACCAGTAGGAGACCATGTATTGAAGATGATAGCTCTTATAGAAGAGCTTGAGGACCTGGGATGGACAATGGACAATGAACAATATATAGATATTATTCTGCAGTCCCTCCCCTCCACCTTTGCTCAGTTCATAGTGAACTTCAACATGCACAGCATGGAGAAGGATCTCCCTGAACTCCTTAACATGTTAAGGAGTGCAGAGAGCACTATGAAGTCAGTTCGAACTCCCGTTATGACTATTGGACAGTCTTCTTCTTCTCGCCCGAAAGCTAAAGCCAAGGGAAAGAAAAAGAAGAAACCCACTAATCCTAAAGGCGGAATTCAAAAGGTGAAGGGAAAGGGAAAGTCCAAGGCTGGAGACTCGGGGAAGGGCGAATGTTTTCATTGCCACAAGACAGGACATTGGAAGCGCAATTGCACAGAGTACTTAAGTCTCAAGAAGAAGCATGGTGATGCTTCTGCTTCAGGTGCGTTTGTGACTGAAAACTGTTTTTCTATAAACTCTGCTTCCTGGGTATTGGATACCGGTTCAGGTTCTCACATTTGCAATTCTATGCAGGGGCTGAGAAATAGCAAGATTTTGAGGACAGGTGACCATACTCTCCGCGTTGGAAATGGTTCCAATGTACATACAGTCGCAGTGGGAGAGTATCACTTGGGGTTGCCTTCTGGATGTATTTTGGTTTTAAATCCATGTTATTTTGTACCAACTATGCTATGTAATATAATATCCGTTTCTTTGTTGGACAATGAAGGGTATAATTTTGTATTACAAAACAATGTTATGAACATTCACCTGAATCAAATGTTGTTTGGGTATGGTACACTTAATAACGGAATATATGTCCTAAATCAACACACAGTTTTCAGTATACAACACACTAATAAAAGAAAACTTTAAGAATTAAATGAAGCTTTTCTTTGGCACTGTAGACTTGGTCATATTAACGAAACAAGACTAAACAAGTTACACAAAGATGGATATTTAAATCCTTTTGAATATAAATCTTATGCGACTTGCCAGTCTTGTATCAAGGGTAAAATGACCAAAACTCCGTTTACCGGACACGGAGAAAGAGCTACTCAGCTCCTGGGCCTCATACATAGTGATGTATGTGGGCCTATGTCTACACAGGCTAGAGGCGGTTTTTCATACTTCATTACATTCACTGATAATTTCTCAAGATTCGGTCATGTATTTTTATTAAAGCACAAGTCCGACGCTTTCGAGAAATTCATTGAATATAAACAAGAAGTAGAAAAACAAACCGGCTTGAGTATTAAGATGCTTCGATCAGATCGAGGTGGAGAGTATCTCAGTACAGAATTTGCAAACTTCCTAAAAGAGAATGGGATTCTCTCTCAGCTCACTCCTCCTTACACACCACAGCACAGCGGTGTGTCAGAATGACGGAATAGGACCCTATTAGATATGGTCCGGTCCATGATGAGTGACACTGAGTTACCAGTCTCGTTTTGGGGGCATGCATTGGAGACTGGAGCGTTTCTACTAAACAGGGTTCCAACCAAAGCCGTGCTACCACGCCATATGAGATATGGCATGGGAAGAGACCATCTCTTAAGAGGATTAAGATTTGGGGTTGCCCGGCCTATGTTAAAAAGCAGAATCCGGACAAACTCGAGACACAGTCAGTCATGTGTAACTTTGTAGGATATCCAAAGAATTCTTATGGATATCTGTTCTACCACAAAGAGGAACAAAAAGTGTTTGTTTCTCAACATGCCACATTCTTGGAAAAAGAGTTTTTCACAGATAAAGATGATGGCAAAGTGGTGGATCTAGAAGAGGTTCTAGAGACACAAACTACAAATGACGATTTGGTTGAACCGACTGTTGCAGCAGAAACTGAAGAACCTCGGCCACTCCGTAGGTCTGGTAGGACTTCTCGCCCACCGGAGAGGTACTACGGTTTCCTCATTGATGGTGACAGAGAAGACTGTATCATGGAAGATGATGATCCTACCAGTTTTCAGCAAGCTATCACGAGTGGTGACTCTGTGAAGTGGCTGGATGCCATGAGATCCGAAATGGAGTCTATGTACACCAACAATGTATGGACTTTGGACGTTGTACCCTCTGGGGTAAAACCTGTAGGGTGCAAATGGATCTTTAAAAGAAAGATTGGTGTGGATGGGCAGGTAGAGACCTATAAGGCAAGACTTGTGGCGAAAGGTTTTCGTCAAAGACCAGGTTTGGACTATGACGAAACTTTTTCGCCCGTAGCCATGCTTAAATCCATTCGGATCCTACTTGCTATTGCTGCTCACTACGACTATGAAATCTGGCAGATGGACGTTAAAACAGCATTTCTAAATGGAGATTTAGAAGAATGCGTTTATATGGATCAGCCAGAGGGCTTCGTTGACAGTGGGAGCAGCGAGAAAGCATGTAGATTGCTTAAATCCATATATGGGTTAAAGCAGGCATCTCGGAGTTGGAACATCTGTTTCGATGATGTTATCAAAGAGTTTGATTTCATCAAAAATCCAGATGAACCTTGTGTTTATAGGAAGGCTGTAGGAAGAGCTGTCACATTCCTCGTATTGTACGTTGATGACATTCTTCTGATAGGAAATGATATTCCTATGCTACAGTCGGTCAAATCATTCTTATCACTGAGGTTCTCCATGAAGGACCTGGGTGATGCCACATACATCCTGGGCATAAGGATCTATAGGGATAGATCCAAAAAGTTATTGGGACTGTCCCAAACCAGGTACATCAACACCATCCTAAAGAGGTTTAGTATGGAAGACTCCAAGCGGGGTGCCTTACCCGCTTGCCATGGAGTCACTCTCTCCAAGGATTCTTGTCCAAAGATCGATGAAGAGAGAGCTCGCATGAGCATTATACCTTATGCTTCGACAGTAGGATCTATAATGTATGCGATGTTATGTACACGCCCAGATGTAGCTTATGCACTTAGTGTTGTAAGCAGGTATCAATCTAACCCAGGGGAGAACCACTGGACAGCTGTGAAGAACATTCTTAAGTACTTACGAAGGACTAAAGAATTGTTCTTGGTGTATGGTAATAAAGATCTCCAAATGGAGGCCTTTACCGATTCGAGCTTCCAGAGTGATAAGGATGACAGCAAATCTATCTCAGGGTTTGTATTTACCCTCAATGGAGGGGCGGTAAGTTGGAAGAGTTCCAAACAAGATACCGTTGCAGACTCTACGATGGAAGCTGAGTACATTGCTGCAAATGATGCCGCCAAGGAAGCCGTCTGGATGAAGAAGTTCGTCTCGGAGCTAGGAGTAGTTCCAACCATTATTGATCCAATACCTTTTTATTGTGACAATAATGGGGCGATGGCGTTAGCCAAGGAGCCCAGATCCCATCAACGGTCCAGACACATCCTGAGGCGCTTTCATTTGATCCGGGAGATTGTAGATCGCCGCGAGATCAAGATTAAGAGAGTAGACAGAAAGAACAATGCCGCGGATCCATTCACCAAGGCCCTCCCTCAGCCGCAGCATGAGCGACATTTTGAGATGTTGGGTATGAGATACGCCAATAACTGGCCTTAGTGCAAGTGGGAGATTGTTGGATATATGTATGCCCTAGAGGCCATTATGTGATAGTGGATGTATCTATACATGTATATATATATTCAGTTTGCATTCTTGCTCGACATGATAGTATGCTATCTGGTTCTTCTTTATCTTACATGTTTATTTGATCATGCTTCTATTCACTCATACATGCTGATAAAGCCCTGAGGATATCGGCTTGACTACTCTGATTATGATGGAGATCATACTAGTGGGACATCTGTAGTCTATAAGCATATCCTGGAACGTCCCTAGTCGTAGGTATATCGAGACGGGGCATTGATATACCAGAGTAGACTAGCGTATATGATACTAGACCCATACGATGGGCGATGGATGTTCCCACATTCATCGATGTTTGACATCAAGATCATATACGGGTGCTCAGTGGTGACTGGGTACACTGGACGGACTCACCAAGAACTCCTATATGGAATTATATCTATCGTCGGATAGCAGTTCTCAGGTGACACTGGTACAGGTTAGTCTGTAGACCCGAGATCGTCATGGAGTCTTGTGTGTTCTCCCACTGCACTTTGATTGCCACCCTACCACGGCTCTACTGAGTCGTGCAAACAGGTGGCCGTTGGGTACAGTCCCGAGACACACGAAGACGATGAGCGATAGGAGGGGTTTCGTCTCTCCCGGTATTGGGAGTTGATGCTGTGCAGTTCCCCACTGGTTATAACAGCAAGTCCCTGGCCAGGGCTGCTGAGATTTGCTGATAAGTGTTATCAGTAGTTTCTCGATCTGTTATAAACCATTCACCGACACGACTTATTGAGTTATTGGGGTCGACGTGACCATCCCTAGGCTCGATATGCAGCATATCTGACGAAGAGACCGGACTGTACGGTAGTGTTGCCGGATGGCTCGACGGAAGTTGTAGCAGGTTCGCTTGTTGTCTTCTGATCGCTCAATACCCGGGTGGCCGTTACGTTAAGCTGATCGCTTGCGGCTTGAGGGTACTTGATATGATCATTACCCTCTGCCGGCGTATTGACGAGTCTTAAAGTCCCACAGAGGAGTTACCCAGTCCAGGCGAAACGTTGTGGTGCGCATATGCGATATGCGCATGCACCCGATTGAAATGTGCGTATATGATACCGAACATTGATCGGGTGAACTGCTTTTGGTGGGGTCATATGAGATATGACCGGATTGATAAATCAAGTGTTGATTTATCATTTAACCATTATTTTTCTCACTTAAAACCTTTCTAGGGTTTGATGGATGTATGCATGCATGCATGTGTTTCTTTCTTCTTTTCTAGTTTCATGCACATGTAGATGTGCATACATGTACACATACATACATCAAACCATCATGGTTGATTATATATGGAAATGGTGGCAATATAAGCCTCACACCATAGATTAAACAATGGATAATTATTTAATTTTGGTTTTAAAGTAAAATGAAAAAGGAAAGGATAAACATTCTTGCTTCTACATTCTTCTTCTAACCTAACCTATCTCAACTACCACTAACCAAGGGTTATCCTTCTCTTTATCATTCAAAACCCAAGTTAAATTAACTATCTATGATTTAATCATGGTTGGAGTTAAGAAGGAAATAAATATATATAGTGATATATATTTCTTTTTCTTTTTAACTCAAGGTTATTTTCATATACCTCTTGTTCATTTTAGCCACCATCTTCATCCTCCTTCATCTCTTTCTCTCTAGTCTTTTCTAGTGAGCTAAATACAACAAAAGAAAGGTTTTTGAAGTGAGAAACCTAACCACAACATCATTCTATACAAGCTTAGCCGCTTTGTTTAGAGTGTTCTTTTCGGTTTGTTGAAGTTGCGAGCTTGGACGGAGTGCTCCGTGGTGGATCGTCGTGGACGCAAGGGAACTTCGAGAGGACCTCGACTCAACACCCAAGACACCAAGGAGTCTAGCAAAGGGGAGCTACAAAGGTTGTAGCCTTCAAACCCTAATCTTTTCTAGCTTAAAGTTTAAATAACCCTAATTTTCTAGGATCGATCCACTTGCATGTTAGTTTAGCACCTCAAAAATTATAACTTTGGGTCATGTGATGCTTCAAAACACTTCATAGGGTGCTATACTAACCTTACAGTATGCGGTCCTATGTCTACATATGCCAGGAATGGTTTCTCATACTTTATTACATTCACTGACAATCTCTCAAGATATGGACATATGTTCCTATTGAAACAAAAGTCTGAAGCTTTTGAGAAATTCAAAGAATATAAGCATGAAGTAGAGAACCTGACGGGTAAAAGTATTACAATCCTATGATCCGATCGGGGAGGAGAATACTTGAGCACGGAATTTCGTGACTATCAAAAAGAGAATGGGATTCTCTGTCAGCATACTCCTCCGTATACACCACAACACAACGGTGTATTGGAGAGGAGGAATCGGACCCTATTGGATATGGTGCGCTCTATGATAAGCACTACCGAGTTACCTATTTCCTTTTGGTGTAATGCGCTGGAGACGGCTGCATACCTATTGAATAGTGTTTCAACCAAATCGGTGCCTACCATTCCATATGAGATATGGAATAGGAAGAGACCATCTCTTAAACGAGTTAATATATGGGGTTGTCCGGCCTATGTTAAAAAGCAAAATCCGGACTAGCTCGAGGCAAGATCAGCTTTATGTAAGTTTATGGGATATCCAAAGGATCCATATGGGTATATTTTCTACCACGCAGAGGAACAAAAGGTGTTTGTTTCTCAATACACCACCTTTTTAGAAAATGAATTTCTTGTAAAGGAAATTAGTGGCGAAGAGGTTGAGCTGGAAGAAGTTCCAGCGGCATAAACTACAACTGATGATTTATTAGAACCAGAGGATTCAATAGTTCCCAACGAACCTCAGCCTCTTCGTCGATCTAGTTGGGTTCCTTATCCACCTGAGAGATACTACGGTTTTTTCGTTGATGGTGGGAGCGAGGATTGCATCATGGTAGATGATGACCCAACTAGCTTCGAGCAGACCATCACGAGTGGGGACTCTATGAAATGGCTGGATGCAATGCGATCTGTGATGGAATAAATGTACACCAACAAAGTATAGACTTTAGAAGTTGCTCCTGAAGGGGTAAAACCCATCGGGAGGAAATGGATCTTTAAGAAGAAACTTGGTGTAGATGGAAAAGTTGAGACTTTCAAAGCTAGACTTGTTGCAAAAGGTTTTTGTCAATGACCAGGTGTGGACTATGATGAAACCTTTTCTCCAGTGGCTATGCTTAAGTCCATCCGGATCCTACTTTCCATTGCTGCATACCATGACTACGACATTTGGCAAATGGATGTTAACACCGCCTTTCTAAATGGTGATTTAGAAGAGTGCGTGTACATGACTCAGCCGAGGGCTTTGTGGACAGTGGGAGCAACGGGAAGGTGTGCAAGCTGCTTAAATCCATCTACGGGTTAAAGCAGGCATTGCGGAGTTGGAACATTTGTTTTGATGTGGTAGTCAAAGAGTTTGACTTCATCAAAAATGTAGATGAACTTTGTATATATAAGAAGGTGGCAGAAAGTAAGGTTGTCTTCCTCGTAATGTACGTGGATGACATATTCTTGATAGGAAATGATGTTCATATGCTGCACTCGGTCAAGCTCTTCTTATCACAAAGATTCTCAATGAAAAATCTAGGAGATGCCTCCTACATCTTGGGAATTAAGATCTATAGATATAGATCTAAACGGATACTGGGATTGTCATCATCCGTGTACAGTGACACCATACTAAAGAGGTTTAGTATGGAAGAATCCAAGTGTGGGAATTTATGCACGATCACAGGACTCACTCCCTCCAAAGAGATGTCTCCCAAGACTGATTTAGAGAGAGATCGTATGCAAGGGATACCCTATGCTTCGGCAGTAGGCTCTATCATGTATACGATGTTATATACCAGACCCGATGTAGCATACTCACTAAGTGTAGTGAGTAGGTATCAAGCAGATCCAGGAGAGAGTCACTGGACAGCTGTGAAGAACATTCTCAAGTACTTGAGTAGGACTAAAGAGATATTCTTGGTGTATGGTAACGGAGAACTCCAAGTAGAGTCCTTTACCAATTCGAGCTTCCTGAGTGATAAGGACGACTCTAAGTCGGTCTCGAGATTTGTCTTTACCCTCAATGGAGGGGCGGTTTGTTGGAAGTGTTCCAAGCAGGAAACCGTGGCAGACTCGACGATGGAGGCTGAATACATCGCTGCCAACGATGCTGCCAAAGAGTTTGTCTGGATAAAGAAGTTCATAACAGAACATGGAGTGGTTCCGTCCATTGAGTATCCAATACCTATGTATTGCGATAACAATGGAGCAGCGGCATTGGCCAAGGAACCCAGGCCCCATCAGCGATCCAGGCATATTCAGAGGCGGTATCACCTGATCCGGGAGATCGAGGTCAGGAGAGTTGACACGAAGGATAACGCGGCGGATCCACTCACAAAGGCCATACCGCAGATACAATTTGAGAGACTCTTTGGGATGTTGGGTATGAGATACTACAACAATTGTCCTTAGTGCAAGTGGGAGATTTTTAGTTATATATATTCCCTTGAGGCTATTATTGTACATGTGATGTATATTATAATGGATGCTTGGATATATATAGAGAGGACTTTCTTGCTCGATATGATAGTATGCAATCTGGTTACTCTTTGTCTTAACATGTTAACTTGTATAAGTGATGCTGTCTTGCTCTCACATGTTGATAAAGCCCTTAGGATATGTACTTGACTACCAGGACTATGATGGAGATCATACTAGTGGGGCCAATGGTAGTCCATAAGTACACCCTATAATTGTTCCTACTCGAGGGTGTATCGAGACAGGGCATCGATATTCCAGAGTAGACTAGTGTATACGCATCTTGACCCATATGATGGGCGATGGATGATCCCACATCCATTGATGTTTGACATCAAAGATGGTATACGGGTGCTAAGTGGAGACTGGGTACACTGAACGGACTCACCGAGAACTCGTAGCTGGTATTATACCTATTGTCAGATAGCAGTTCTCTGGTGACACCGGTACAGGTTAGTCTGTAGACCTGAGATCGTCATAGAGTCTTATGTGATTCCCACTGTGCTTTAATTTCCACCTTACCACGTTCAAGAGAACTTGCCAAACGGTGGCTTTTGGGTACAGTCCCGAATCACATGGAGGCAATGAGCGATATGAGGGGATTCGTCTCTCTCGGTATTGGAGGTTGATGTTGCGCTGTGCTCGATTGGCCATAACTGGAAGTCCCTGGCCAGGGCTGCTATGGAGATTTGCTGATAAGTGTTATCAGTAGTTTCTCGACCCGCTATGAGCCTTACATCGGCATGACTTATCGGTTACTGGAGTCTGTCGTTTACAACCCCTAGACTGGATATGAGACATATCAGTCGAAAAGACCAGACTGCACGGTAGTGTTACCGACAAGCTTTTCAGGAGTAAGAGCTGGCTTGCTTTTTGATCTTCTGATCACTCAATACCCGGGTAGCCGTTACGTCTAGCTAGTACTGCTGACGGCTTATGGGTGTTTGATATGATCATCACTTACTGCCGGCGTATTGATGAGTCTTTAGAGTCCTACACAGAGATTTCGCTGGCTCAGGAAAAATGAAGTAGGAGCATATATGTGATATGTGCGGGACCAAGATTAAAACGAGTATGTGATACTGTATTCTATTCTCGCGATATAAGGTATCGATATGTTATATGAGATATAGCCGGGTTATCGAATCAAATGTTGATTCGATAAGTCGATACTGTATTGGTCAGTTATATGAGATATATAACCGGGTTATCGAATCAAGTGTTGATTCGATAAGTTGATACAAATAATATTAGTTGGTCATATGAAATATAACCGGATTATTAAATCAAGTGTTGATTTAATGATTTAATGTATAATTATATATTTGATATATTAATTTACATTAACGAATATTAGCTCACTTAAGCATATCTTTTTCTCACATGTGCAGACTTAATATATATGTGATATATGTTAATTGTATTTTCTTTTTGTGCCATGCTTGATGCCACATGCAACATGGGTGTATGAGACATACACCATGCTAATGATAATGAAGGGTTTATTTATTTAGAGTAGATCAATTATTAGTTAGAAATTGGTCACATGGCATGAAACTTGGAGATCCATTGACTTAGTCCACTAGTTTTGTCTTACACTAGATATTTATTAACCTAACCATTATCTAAACTCATTGTTAAGTCTCTACATGAGTTATATGAGATATTTCTCACCCATGGTTGCCAATAACTCTCTCATCCATTATTTTGCTTCATCTTCCTCAAGCTCAAGAGAGAGCTCTCTATGTTTTTGAGAGGAGCGTAAAATTAGTGAGAAAAGTAATTCTAAAGTGAGCAAAAATCGTACTTCATCATCCTCTACTAGATTAGCAATTTAGTTTTGGGTGTTAGCTTCACTAATCCCACATTAATGAAGAGGTAGCTTGGGTTAGTGTCTTCTCATCGTAGATCATTTTCGGCCTCGAAGACTTCGTGCAAGCTCGTTCCTTTCACCTAGTGGAGCCATTCTAGAGTCCGCAAGATCACTACTTGAAGCGAAGGGACTACTACAAGGAGCTATTGAAGTGAAGGACCGGTCTACAAAGGTTGTATTCCTAGTTCACTTAGTTGTAAAGTAGTTTACACTATGTTTCGTCTAAATCGCTAGTTAAGATTATGGGGTTAGAATTGTTTAGCAAGACATATTTTTGAAAATGGCATGGACGATGCCTCCCGAAACATTGCTGTCGTGCCATGCAATCCTACAAAGGGATCTCGGCACTTTCACCATAGAATGAGGTGCAAGATATTCCCACTGAATACCACGATGCAAAGAAAAAAGTAATCGACTATAGTGAAGTTATTACCCTGACGCAAACTTCTGCCCAAGGGATCACTCCCGATGAAGGGATCTCAGCCCTTGCCTCATCGAATGAGGTGCTGGATATTCATAACCGAATTCCACTGTGCAAAACGCCCTTGTAATAACAGCTTTTTGAAAATTGTTCCAACAATATCGAATAGGTATGTTTTCTTTGCATTGATCTGAATCAACGCAGTCCCATCAATTAATCACACCACAAAAGAACAAAAATATGATGTACGTATATGCCATCCGCATTCTCCTCTGGGTCCCTTCATCACCCGTTAGGTTACTTAACTAACGACAGAGCGGGGACTGGACTAGCGCGGGTGAAAAACATATACAACATCTACTAGTATATATATATAGCAATATATAATAATCGCTCCAGGCGTGATAAATGCAACATTACAGATAAGCAATAAGCAACACAGAAAAATACAGATAATCTGGGAGCCCCTGGTTTTCTTTGAGCCGCAAGTGAAACCCGACATTCCCCTGGTCATATGGATAGCCTGTGCAATGAAAACCTAAACCCCTACGAGCGCGGCAAGTTACTCGCCAAAACTAGAAGTGAGGCAGCCCCCTTCATCAAAGTGAATGGGCCACCCAGCACTTCACGGAATCCGGTAACTTGAGCACCCATCCTTGGGTAAACCTGTACCCCCTACGAGTGCGGCGAATAGCCCGCCAATTCTAGAGTGAGGCCCCCTCCTTCTAAATGCCATGAGATGCTGACTGTAACACCTTGGAAATGCGGTTTGTGTAAATTAAGCGTTATTACGGGTTTTTCGTAAAAAGTTTACCAAATCGGTTTCCTCACATTTTTATATCAATTAATTAATATTTTATTATTATTTGATATGGCTTGCACACACACGTGCATGTTAATATCAGGGTTAGTTAGTGTTAATCTTGTTAAGTGACCAAGACACCTTAATTAATTCATGTCCTAATTAATCTTGCCCAAGATATTTTGTGTGAAAGAAATATCTTGTTTGGATTGAGATAGAGGTGGCTAATGAGTCATGATGCATTAATGTGTGCATTTAATGAGGTGAGGGAGAGAGTGAGTGTAAGGCTTAGGTTCACCCTACACTCACCTCTCATCATTCTTTCTCTCTCACTCTCTCATTCTCTCTCACTCACAAATTATTCTTCATCTCTTCACTCCCAAAACTGAAACCTCGCTCCTTTTTCACAAAAACCTTGCTAAACTTCACAAAATCCCATTTAAATACTTCAAATGTCTTGATTTAGCCACTTGTTTTCCTTGGAGCTTGGAAAGCTAGGATTTTTGAGCAAGAGTGGCTAGGTAATGACCTCAAACTGATATTTAGGAGTTATATTATTGTGTTGCCTTATAGTTATGGATTAGAACACTAAAGGTAGCGTTTTGTGAAAATATCGTATTTTTAGTGTCAACTTGATGTCGCTGTGATCTGCTGTTGAACCAGGTATTTGTTGGAAAAGTTCCCATCACAGTGACCTAGTGTTGTGACCTAGAACCCATCATAAAAACCTGAGATCATTCCCAATTTTCGTGGCCGCAAATTTAATTGTTCTGGCCGCAAATTGCGGCCAGAGTGGGGGCTGGGGTGTTGGTTCTTTATCAAGGGGTCTCTTTGGTTGTGTGTAGTCTCGTCGCACTTGCAACTTTCACCAATTGTTTGCGTATGAAAATATGGGATCACTTTCCTATATTCTAGTGTTTTGAGTACGCATGTTACGTTATCCGACACAGTTCGTGATCTTTTGTGTTGCTGCACTTGGGAAGGTTTTGGTGTGTCGCTACACACGTTAGCCATTAGACGAACACTTGTAAGTTGGTTGGTGCATTGGTCAAACGTAGTGTGTACATTATATTGATCGATTTATGAGATTTGCACTTTTCTATGTTGTGTAAATAGGATCGCAGGTGGGGACTTCGGGCATGGCGACGAAAAGGAAGCGGGTGATTGGATCTAACTAGCTTGAGATTCTTGGTGAGTAGATTTAACATCTACGGGGAAATCGTCCATATGGCATTAAGCGTTAGGGCTAGGTATGATATGATATTAACAGCATGTTTATATGCATATATAGAGATGGAGCAAGAATGTAACACCTTAGATTTCAGTTAGTGTTAGTTTATACGTTAGGGCGGGTTTACTGTAAAAAGTTTACCAATTCGAGTTCCTCACATTTTATAAGATTTAATTAATAATTTATTATTATTTGTTATGAGCATGCACGCACGTGTGCACGTAAATGTGAGGGTTTGTTTGTGTAATCTTGATCTTAGCAACCATGACACTAAACCATTTATCTAATCTTTGCTTTAATCCTTTGCCTTAAGCCTTATCCTTAATCCTTTCCCTAGAGCTTTTGTGTGAAAGAGAGATATTTGTTTTGGAAGTGAGGAGGTGGCAAAGTGTTTTGTGAATGCATTAATTGGAATTTAATGCAAGGGTTACACTCACCTTACCTCTCACCTCCCTCTCTTTTATCCTCACACACTCTCTCATTTCTCTATCTCTTTTCATTTCCCTCATTCCTCTCTCATTACAAACTGAACACTTGCTTTCCCTATACCAAACGTCATCAAATCCTTCACAAAACTCTCAAAAATCACATCTTTTACCATCTTTTGCCTCTTAGATGTCTTGGAGCATGCAAAGCATGGATCTTTGAGTTCTTTGGTTAGGTAATGATCTCTTTCTGTTCTTTAAGTGCTTTTTGTGTAGCTTTGCTTTTAAGTTTCAGTTTAGATCGCGTATCGTATCATTTCGGGTAAATATCGTATTTTTAGTGTAATTTTGGGTCTGGGATGATCTGCTATCAAACTAGGTAATTGTTGCAAAAGTTCCCATCACAATGACCTGGTGTAGTGACCTGGAACCTACCCTCAAAATACGAGCCCATTTCCTTTCCGTACGGCCGCAATTTTATTGCTTCTGGTAGCAAATTGCGGCCAGACTAGGGACTTAGGGTTTGGGTTTTTGTGTAGGGGTCTCTGGGGTTGTTTGTAGTCTCATGGTATTTGCAACTTTTGCAGATTGTTAGTATATCAAAATCTGGGACCTCTTTGTGTATTCCTTGTGTTTCGTTTCACACGATACGTTATCCGATACGGTTCGTGTTCTGTGTTTCGTTGCTCTTGAGTTGGTTTCGTAGTATCGCTATGCACGTTAGCTACAATACAAACACTTGAGAGTACGTTTGTGTTGTCGCGTTGGTCCGTGTAGTCTATACGTGTTTTTGGTCTATTACTAATATATACTTGCTTTGTTGTTTTATTGTTTAGGTTCGCAGGCGGGGACTTCGGGCACTGCGACGAAGGGAAAACAGGTGGTAGGCTTCACTTAGCCAGGAGCGTTGGTGAGTAGATTTAACATCTATAGGGGAATCGCCCGCATGGCGTTATGCGTCTGGGCTAGAGATGACTTGACTTTGTCGCATTTTCTATTTCATATATAGAGTTTGCGCATACCCATATTACTTAGTTATTTGTTGTGCTTGGACTAGTACCTTTAGGACACTGCACTATTATTGACGGCTCATATTGCACAAGCACTGATTGTATGCCGCAACCATCGTCAATAATTGCCATGATACGCACAAGCCACTTATAGATATGATATTGTTTTGTTAGGGACATTGAGACATTGATTCATATTTCTTTATGCATGACATATAGCATACATGTGTAGGGTTCCTAGGCACTCTCAAGAGGTCTCACAAGGCATCAACCATGCCAATTTCAAATTTTACGGGTGCCGAGAAACCCTAATACGGATCGTTGACTAGAAGTTTAGGCGAAATACGAATCTAGTTAACAACTTAACTAAAGATAAGAAGCTACAACCTTTGTAGATCCAGATATCCACTTCCTTGGCTCCACGTAGGCGTCCTCTCGCTGTCCATCTCGAATCCCGGACTCAATCGTCGGCTTGATCGGAGAAATGGGCGGACTAGGTCGTCAGCTTCGTGCCGAAGATGATCTAAGTCGAGGCATCACAAGTTCAAGCTCCGACTTCACAAATTTGTAAAACTTGTGAAGAAAACACCCAAAACAACTTGGCAAGAGGTAGAGGGTGAAGAAATAGGAGGTGGGTTCACTTTAGAGTTGGATTTCTCACTTTAGAACTCAAGTTGCCATTGATGGCATCAAGCTTTCTTTCTTGAAGAAGAAGATCAAGAAGAAGGAAATATTATGATAAGTTAATCAAAAATGAAAATGAAATGAATACTTATCATAATAGGAACCATGGTTAGGTGTAGAGAATTGACCAAGGTTAGAAGAGTGGTTAGGGTTAAGCATGAAGACAAATTGGTCACTTTGGTCAAAGCTTCATGAAGCTTCACAAAGGTTCAAGAATGAAAGCAACCATTTTGTATTCTTAACCCATTCTTTTTTCAAAATCAGTAAATAAAAGAATGGATAATTAAAACCCTAATCACTTTCTTAACCTAGGTTTAATTCTTTACACTTAACCAAATGAGCAAGCATCATCAAACATGATACAAAGATGCGCACAAAAATATATCACATATACAACTTGCACATCAAGTGAGAAAATCCACTTAAAGTGAACTAATACTAGCTAATGAAAAGTAATATATCAAATATATAATTATACATTAAATCATTAAATCAACACTTGATTCAACGATCCGGTCATATCGCATATAACCGACTAGTATCCAATGTATCGGCTTATCGAATCAATCCTTGATTCGATATCTAGGTTATATCGAATATAACCAATCGATACATCCATCGCGAGAATGAAATACGGTATCACATACACGCATTATTCTCGGTCCTGCACATATCTCATATGCGCTCCTATTTCGTTTCGCTTGAGCCAGGAAACCTCTGTGTAGGACTCTAAAGACTCGTCAATACACCGGTAGCAGATGATGATCATATCAAGCACCCACAAGCCGCAAGCGGTCTGCTAAACGTAACGGCCATCCGGGTATTGAGCGATCAGAAGATCGACGAGCTAGCCCACTCACACTCCTGTGAATCCAACCAGTAACACTTACCGTACAGTCCGGTCTGTTCGTCTGATATGTTGCATATCAAGTCTAGGGGTGGTAAACGTCAGACCCCAATAACCGATAAGTCGTGCCGATATGAGGCTCATAACGGGTCGAGAAACTACTGGTAACACTTACCAGCAAATCTCTTATCAGCCTTGGCCAGGGACTTCCCTGTTACGGCCAATCGAGCACAGCGCAACATCAACCCCCAATACCGGGAGAGACGAAACCCCTCCTATCGCTCATTGCCTCCATGTGACTCGGGACTGTGCCCAAAGACCACCGTTTTGCACGCCCTCATGGACGTGGTAAGGTGGAGATCAAAGCATAGTGGGAATCACATAAGACTCTATGACGATCTCGGGTCTACAGACTAACCTGCACAAGTGTCACCTGAGAACTGCCATCTGACGTGAGGTATAATACCATCTGGGAGTTCTCGGCGAGTCCGTCCAGTGTACCCAGTCTCCACTGAGCACCCGTATATCATCTCTGATGTCAAACACCAATGGATATGGGATCATCCATCGCCCATCTCATGGGTCGAGAAGCGTATACGCTAGTCTACTCTGGTATATCAATGCCCCGTCTCGATACATCTACGACTAGGGACCTTGAAGGATGTACTTATGGACTACCATGTCCTCACTGGTATGATCTGCATCATAGTCCAGGCAGTCAAGTACACATCCTATGGGCTTTACCAACATGTAACTATAAGACAGTTTAGAGAGACTAGTGTACATGTTAAGATAAAGAGAAACCATATAGCATACTATCATATCGAGCAAGAAAGTCATCTCTATATAAGTCCAAGCATCCAATATAATATACATCATCTGTACAATACTGGCCTCTAGGGCATACATACAACTAACAATCTCCCACTTGCACTAGGGCCAGCTGCTGTAGTATTGCATACCGAGCATCCCGAAGAGTCTCTCAAACTGTATCTGGGGAATGGCCTTCGTGAGTGGATCCACCGTGTTGTTCTTCGTGTCAACTCTCCTGACCTCGATCTCCCGGCGATCAACTATCTCCCGGATCAGGTGATACCGCCTCAGAATATGCCTGGATCGCTGATGGGACCTGGGTTCCTTGGCTAAAGCCACCGCTCCATTGTTATCTCAATACAAAAGTATTGGATGCTCAATGGATGGAACCACTCCATGTTCAGTAATGAACTTCTTGATCCAGACAGCCTCTTTGGCAGCATCGTTGGCAGCGATGTATTCAGCCTCCATCGTCGAGTCTGCCACGGTTTCTTGCTTGGAACTTTTCCAGCTAACCGCCCCTCCGTAAAGGGTAAAGACAAATCCCGACTGCGACTTAGAGTCGTCCTTATCACTCTGGAAGCTCGAATCGGTAAAGGACTCCACTTGGAGTTCTCCGTTACCATACACCAAGAGCATCTCTTTAGTCCTTCGTAAGTACTTGAGAATGCTCTTTACAGCTGTCCAGTGACTCTCTCCAGGATCAGCTTGATACCTGCTCACTATACTTAGTGAGTATGCTACATCGGGTCTGGTACATAGCATCGCATACATGATAGAGCCTACAGCCGTAGCATAGGGTATCCCTTGCATGCGAGCTCTTTCCAAATCAGTATTGGGAGACATCTCTTTGGAGAGAGTGACTCCAGAGATCGTGGGCAAGTTCCCACACTTGGATTCTTCTATACTAAACCTCTTTAGTATGGTGTCAATGTACCTGGATTGGGACAATCCCAAAATCCGTTTGGATCTATCTCTATAGATCCTAATTCCCAATATGCAGGAGGCATCACCAAGATCTTTCATTGAGAATCTTTGTGATAAGAAGAGCTTAACCGATTGCAGCATAGGAATATCCTTTCCTATCAAGAGTATGTCGTCCACGTACAATACGAGGAAAACAACCTTACTCTCTGCCACCTTCTTATAGATACAAGGTTCATCTGGGTTTTTGACGAAATCAAACTCTTTGATAACGACGTCAAAGCAGATGTTCCAACTCCGCGATGCTTGCTTTAATCCATAAAAGGATTTAAGCAGCTTGCACACCTTCCCGCTGCTCCCACTGTCTACGAAGCCCTCTGGCTGAGTCATGTATACGCACTCTTCTAAATCACCATTTAGAAAGGCGGTCTTAACATCCATTTGCCAGATTTCGTAATCATGATATGCAGCGATGGCAAGCATGATCCGGATGGATTTAAGCATAGCCACTGGAGAAAAGGTTTCGTCATAGTCCACACCTGTTCTTTGACGAAAACCCTTTGCAACAAGTCTAGCTTTGAAAGTCTCCACTTTCCCATCTACACCAAGTTTTTTCTTGAAGATCCACTTGCTCCCGATGGGTTTTACCCCTTCAGGAGCAACTTCCAAAGTCCATACTTTGTTGGTGTACATGGATTCCATCTCGGAACGCATAGCATCCAGCCATTTCACTGAGTCCCTACTCGTGATGGCCTGCTCGAAGCTAGTTGGGTCATCTGTAGGGTTCCTAGGCACTCTCAAGAGGTCTCACAAGGCATCAACCATGCCAATTTCAAAAATTATGGTGCCGAGAAACCCTAGTGTACGGATCGTTGGCTAGATGTCTAGGCGAAAAAGCAACTAGTTAACTACTTTAACTAAGTGAACGGAAATACAACCTTTGTAGATCCAGTTCTCCACCTCCATAGCTCCGCAACGAAGTATCCTCGCTGTCCAAATCAAAATCCGGGCTCTTGCGGCGGCTTCATCGGAGAAGAAGCGGGCTAGGTCATCGACGACGTGCCGAAGATGATCTACGTCGAAGCATCACTAGATCAAGCTCCACCTTCACCAAGCCATGAAAACTTGTGAAGGAAACACACTCTACTACTTGGCAAGAGGTAGAGGATGAAGAAATAGGAAGTGGGTAGACTTTAGAATTGGATTTCTCACTCTTTTTCTCACTTTGCCATTAAAGCTTTCAAGCTTTTTCTTGAAGTGAAGAAGAAGAAGGTGAAGAATATGATAAGTTATCTTAAAAGAATAAAAAAATGGAAACTTATCATAATCTTAACCTTAGTTAGTTGTAGAGAATAGACCATGGTAAGTTATGATGGTTAGGGTTAAGCAAAAGATAAGAATGGTCAACTAAGTCAAAGCTTCATGAAAGTTCATGAACAAACAAAGAAAGCCACCATTATCCTCTTATGCCAATTATTTTATTTCCAAAAAGAATAAATGAAAAAGATAAATATATGAATAAGGAAAACCAAAACCCTAACCATTTAAATAACCATGGTTTAATTCTTTACACAAACCAAGTAAGTATGCATCATCAAACATGATACAAACAAGTGCACAAAATCATATTGCATATGTAATGCGCACATCCGAGTGAGAAAATCCATCTTAAAGTGAACCGATACTAGTTATTGCAAAGTAATATATCAAATATATAATTATGCATTAAATCATCGAATCAACACTTGATTCTATGATCCGGTCATATCGCATATAACCGGCTAGTATCCAATGTATCGGCTTATCGAATCAATCCTTGATTCGATAACTAGGTTATATCGCATACAACCATTCGACACATTCATCGCGAGAATGAAATACGGTATCACATACACGCATTATTCTCGGTCCCGCACATATCTCATATGCGCTCCTATTTCGTTTCGCTTGAGCCAGGAAACCTCTGTGTAGGACTCTAAAGACTCGTCAATACGCCAGCAGCAGATGATGATCATATCAAACATCCACAAGCCGCAAGCGGTCTGCTAAACGTAATGGCCACCCGGGTATTGAGCGATCAGAAGATCGACGAGCAAGCCCGCTCATACTCCTGTGAATCTAACCAGTAACACTACCGTACAGTCCGGTCTGATCGTCTGATATGTCGCATATCTCGCCTAGGGGTGGTAAACGTCAGACCCCAATAGCTCGATAAGTCGTGTCGATATGAGGTCTATAACATTCCGAGAAACTACTGGTAACACTTACCAGTAAATCTCAGCAACCCTGGCCAGGGATTTCCTGTTATAGCCAATCGAACACAGCGCAACATCAATTCCCTCTACCGGGAGAGACGAATCCCCTCCTATCGCTCATTGTCTCCATGTGACTCGGGACTGTACCCAAAAACCACCGTTTTGCACGCCCTCTTGGACGTGGTAAGATGGAAATCAAAGCACAGTGGGAACCACACAAGACTCTATGACGATCTCGGGTCAACAGACTACTCTGTACCAGTGTCACCAGAGAACTGCCATCTGACGTCAGGTATATTACCATCTGGGAGTTCTCGGCGAGTCCGTCCAGTGTACCCAGTCTCCACTGAGCACCCGTATATCATCTCTGATGTCAAACACCAATGGATAAGGGACCATCCATCACCCATCTGTATGGGTCGAGAAGGTATACGCTAGTCTACTCTGGTATATCGATGCCCCGTCTCGATGCACTCACGACTAGGGACTTTGAAGGATGTACTTATGGACTACCATGTCCCCACTAGTATGATCCGCATCATAGTCCAGGTAGTCAAGTACACATCCTAAGGGCTTTACCAACATGTAACAGAGAGACAATCAGTGTACACGTTAAGGTAAAGATCAACCAGATAGCATACTATCATGTCGAGCAAGAAAGTCCTCCCTATATATGTCCCAGCATCCACTACAATATACATCCTATGTATAGTAATGGCCTCTTGGGCATACATATAACTAACAATCTCCCACTTGCACTAGGGCCATCTGATAGCAGTGGTTGCAGTATCTCATACTCAACCATCCCATAAAAGTCTCTCTATGGGAACAGGCCTTTGTGAGTGGATCCGCTGTGTTGTCCTCTGAGTCTACTCTCCTAACCTCGATCTCCCTGGAGATCAACCATCTCCATGATCAGGTGACACTGCCTTAGAATATGTCTGGATCACTGATGGGACGGACGTTCCTTGGCATAAGCCACAACTCCATTGTCTCACAATGGTTGGAACGTAGTTCATCTCATGAACTAATATTCACCCAAACATCCTCTTTGGTAGCATCTTAAGTAGCGATGTATCCTGCCTTTATCGTCTAGTATGTCACGGTATCTAGCTTGGAACTCTTCCAACATACCGTCTCTTTACTGAGGGTATAGACAATGCCTGTGACTGACATTCAGTCGTCTTTATCACTCTGGAACCATTCCAGTGATTCTCCCTAGGATCATGTGATGCCATCTCACTTCGACAAGTGAGAATCCTAATATCCATTTAGATCTATCTCATAGATCCAAAATCCAGGAGTTAGTAGGTATCATTATGATCCTATATGGAGAATCATTGTGATAAACGGTGATTGACCGAGCGTAGCATAGGAAACTCTTTCCCTTTCAAGAGTATGTCATCCACGTACTCTACGAGGATCAGCACCATACTCCCAACTACCTTTTTGTTTATACAAGGTTCATCTACCATTTTGATGATGTCAAACTCTTTGACTAATCCATCAAAACAGATGTTCCAACTCCGCGATGCCTGCTTTAATCCTATAAAGCATCTTGCACATGTTTCCGCTGCTCCCACTGTCTACGAAGCCCTCTGGCTATGTACTTATAGACGCTCTCTTCTAAATCATCATTTAGAAAAGCAGTCAAGAAACCCAACCACCAGATATCGCAGTCATGGTATGTAGCCGTGACAAGTAGGATCTGGATAGACTTAAGCATAGCTACTTGAAAAGGTTTCATCATTATCCACACCTGGTCAATGATGCAAACTTTTAACAAGTCTACCTTTGAAAGTCTCAACTTTTCCATGTGCACCAAGTAATCTTCTCAAGATATACCTGCTCCTGATGGGGATTTAACCCTTCAGATATAGCAACCAAAGTCCATACTTTGTTGGTGTATAAGGATTCCATCTCAGATCGATAAACATCCAGCCATTCTTACAGAGTCTCACTCTTGATGGCCAGCTCGAAACTAGTTGGGTCATCATCTCATGATGCATTCCTCGCTCCCACTGTCATAGAGAAACCGAAGTATCTCTCAGGTGGGTGAGGAACCCTACTAGATCGGCGGAGAGGCTGAGGTTTGTTGCTTTCTACTGAATCCTCTGGTTGTTCCAAATCATCTGCTGTAGCTTGTATAGCTGGAACACTTCCAGTTCTACATAACAGACCTTGCCTCGAGCTTGTCCGGATTTTGCTTTTAGACATAGGCCGGACAACCCCAAATCTTAACTAGCTTAAGACATGGGCTCTTCCCTTTCCATATCTCATATAGAGTGGTAGGCAACTGATTTGATTCGAACCTATTCAATAGGTATGCAGCTTCTCAAGTGCATAACTCCCAAAAGGAAAAAGGTAACTCAGCAGTACTCATCATAGAGCACACCATATCATATAGGGTGTATTTGCTCCGCCCCGACATACCATCGTGCTATGGTGTATTCGGAGGAGTAATGCCGAGAGAGAATCTCATTCTCCTTTAGAATAGTCCAGGATTTCCGTGCTCAAGTATTCTCCTCCTTGATCACATCAAAGGACATAATACTTATACCCGTATTTTGGTTCTCTACTTCTAACTTATATTCTGTGAATATCTCAAAAGGTTCGGACTTGTGTTTCAACAGGAACATAGGTCTGAATCTTGAGAGATTATCCGAGAACGTAATGAAGTATAAAGAACCGGTCCTGGCATGTGTAGACAGGGGACCTTATATACATCAACATGTATCATTTCCAAGAGTTCACTAACTCTTTCTCTGTTTCCAGTAAACGGAGCTATGGTCATCTTATCTTTATGACATGACTGGCGAGTTTCACAAGATGTAAATTCAAACTGATTTAAATATACATCTAAATGTAACTTCAGCTAGTCGGGTCACATTGATCTGACCTAGTCTACAATACCTCAAGAAGAATCCGTTCATTTCTGAACTTTTCCTCTTGTGTGTGTTCCGTATACTAAGAACTGTAATTTGATTTAGAACATCAACGCTTTTAGATAACGTGCCTGAACCGATCAACTTTTGATATAGGAAATGTTCAAAACATTATCCAACAATACAAAATTATATCCTTTCTTTACTAATAAAGAGACTGATATGATTTTGTATATCAGGTTCGGTATCTAATAACATTCGTTCAGAATCAATGTATTGGTAATACAGGGTGACAGTGACCAACAGACTTGGCTGCAACACTTGCCCCGTTTTCTGCCTCATGAAACTTATCACCCGTTCTCAGTTTTTCTACCCTTTTGTAGCCCTATGTAACAGATTACATATCTGGGATCCTGATCCGGTATCATATACCAAGGATGAGGAGGATACTGAGAAACAGTTCTGTATAATGATCACACCCGAAGATGATGCATCAGCATGCACTCTCTTCGTTTGGGCGGCATGGGAAACCTGGTATTCCCCAATTTCCTGCTCTGTCTTATAACAATTATAAGGTGGAGCGGGACCAACGTTCCCAGCTCAGTATAACAAGCGGGTTCAGTCAATAATCCGTATTATTATCTTGATTAAGGCATGATATGGTCGCTACCTGGAGAGAGAGAGAAGAAAACACTCAGCGTGCGCTCTTGCAAGAATAGATTGGTTATTATTTTATCTAATCAGGATGTCTCCCACTGCTTTTTATCAAATCTTCCTTCAAACCCTAAAAGGAAAGACTAGCCGGGATTAATTACACACTACAAGTTCGCCAATCTTTCAGCCAGGCCAGTGTCGGTGTGAGGGAGGTCCCCCGTGCTTTCGCACGAACCTAATTAATGTAAACCTCGTTTTCCCAGAGGCGTAACCCCGTTGACACCTTTCTAGACACCTATTTGATCGGCTAATTGTAATGTATAAAACTCTCCCAGGAGTAACACTTACTCGCAGCGGGTATCGGGATCCAACTATCTCATAGAAGGTATGCAATCTCATTGCAAATTTCAACACTTGAAATTCCCGATAATATTTTGCCCCTAACCTCCTATGACCTTGACAAAGGCCAACAAACCATAGGATGCTAGTCAAGTTCAACCCGTCATTTCCTGATTGAATTAAACCCACCCGCACGGCCCTTGACAAAGGCCAATAAGGTCGCATGACTACCCTAACTCAATCTGCATCATATGCATAAGCAGATAAGCACCAGTTAGCTACCACACACTGCGCCTTGACAAAGGCCAACAAACACAGCACGAATACTAACTACTACTTATCTGAAATGACGGAGGGCTACGACAGGTTTTTCTGAAAACCTATTGCGTAATGAACTTGATATCATTGTAGAATCAAATGATTTTAAAAATGGAGTGCTTTTGAGTCTTTTCTAGTTTTGCTAAAGGAGTCACTCCCGGTGAAGGGATCGTCGGTCCTTTCCTCGTCGAATGAGGTGCGGGATATATCATATATATCACTGTGCAAAACAAAAACACTTAAAAGCAATCAAAAGACAAACCAAGTGTGTAGCATCTGCCAGTTATTGCTAAAGGAGTCACTCCCGGTGAAGGGATCTCGGTCCTTTCCTCATCGAATAAGGTGCAGGATATATCACATATACCTCTGTGCAAAGCAAGAACTGTAGCTACCTGTTTTAATTTTGAAATTCGATTCTAGAACATCTTAGGTTTCTTTTATTTCATTAATCACATTAATGAAGTCCCATCATTTAAGTACCTAAACATCACAGATAAATACGACGTACACTTATGCCATCCGCATTCGCCTCGATGTCCCCTCGTGCACCGTTAGGTTAGGTAACTAACGACAGAGCGGGGCAGGGCTAGCGCGGGTGTAAAACATAAGTAACGCCTATATAATATATCATATATACTATATACTATATCCATCACAGAACATCACATGATCACATCACAGATATCGCAGCAGAAGAAACATATGAAATATTGGATATACTAGGACGTCCGTGTTTTCAATACGAGCCAGTATAAAACACGGATTCCACGGTCGCGATGAATAGCCAAACCCACACCTCTAGACCCCTACGAGAGCGGCAAGTAACCCTACCAATTCTAGAGTTAGGAGACCCGGACTCGACTCCTCGAGTTGGTCTCCCACTGGACTCCAGAACCCGGTTACTTGTGCTCCCCTCCTTGGGTCTATCCTATTGCGGAAAAGTAAATAATATACAAACGGTGACATCTTCCGCAACCTGGATGTGCCCCAATAAAAGAATATTACATACAAGTTTTTACATGAATGAAAATGAAAAACACTCATCTCACATAAAAACCCCCGGCTATTCGAACACGACGATCCAATATAACATATCCAGCAACACATAACATCACATGTCATCAACGTAAGTAAACATGCGCATCCCAATTGTCGTTGACATATAGCAACGAAACCGGCGATATCACATATTACACTTACGGTCACAGAAAAGAAAGTGTAAAACTACAACAGTTGGAATCCGCAACCACCTCAGACATCGCATGCCTGACCAAATGAATTACTTAGACATCGCATGCCTAACAATTATAAACCCCGCATTTTAGTCTCAAAATCGAAAACACTTTTCAATATCAAGTCGGGCAATTCAAGATTCCCGACATCCTGATCGAATACTCGTCGCAAACTTCAGTAGGCGGCCGCACCCCAGATACCGTCGACGAAGTGCACCAAGGCGGAACACCGCTACCGCGAGCACCCGGACGGATGCATTCGGCGACGGGGTTCTCCTACAGTCACTTGGTCGGGGCTATGGGATGTAGCTATCTATTAAGTTTGTCCGGCGAATATCCGCGTACGCTACGTGATTGCGACAGACTTTTGATCGCATTAAAATTCCGTGGCAACCGATCAAGTGAGACTAAAGTGCTATGTTTATAACATTCATTCAGTTATCTCATAACTTCTTGTGAATTTCAATTATTGTATCACATTCCGGATAAATAGAAAATGTTAAACTTTCCGATCGAACAATCGAACACCCAAGTTTTCCCGAAACAGGTCAACACATGAAATAAGTCTAACAACATTCAGTTCGTGCCTCAGTACCAACGGTCCAGCCGTAGAAGGGTCAAGCCAACGCCTCACATGTGGCACGCCGTACTACCCCAAACCCGAAGGTTCAAAGGGCAGTTCAAGACGGTCACATAATCGAGTTAAGGTTTGTTGTCTTCTAGAGGGTCCATCGCGTTACTTGCACTACTTAGAACGTTGTTAAACTACGGAAAAATCCAATACTTGGAAATTTCCCGACGGGGGAAAAATTGGGTATTTATATCCGGTCGAACTTTTTAACATATTCTAAAAATTATTTGGAAAGCCACATAGACAAAATCTGGTAATCCGATCGAACATTCGAATCCCCAAAACAACCCAGAAATTTCAACTCTTGAATAAATTTTAAAAATTCCCAGAAAACTCAGCATAATTTATCAGGAATTACTGTGCAAACAATGAGGGCTGACGTCACCAGATAGCCGCGGAACCGCCGCAGAAGCTAGGCTTCTGCCGCGGTTCCGCCGCAATAAATACTGTTCATCGAAAAAATTTTGCATCGTAATTCTTATTTTTCCCTGCGGAATTTTTTAGCAATTTTTAATTTGGAAAAATCCCAGTTTTTGAAAAAAGGACAGAGAGCAATTTTGAAATGGGTTTTCGGGTTCGTTCGGACTTCAAACTCTGTCTAGACTTCGCCTAAGGCTCTAGATTTGCTCTGATACCACTGTAGGGTTCCTAGTCACTCTCAAGAGGTATCACAAGGCATCAACCATGCCAATTTCAAAAATTATGGTGCCGAGAAACCCTAGTGTACGGATCGTTGGCTAGATGTCTAGGAGAAAAAGCAACTAGTTAACTACTTTAACTAAGTGAACGGAAATACAACCTTTGTAGATCCGGTTCTCCACCTCCATAGCTCCGCAACGAAGTATCCTCGCTGTCCAAATCGAAATCCGGGCTCTTGCGTCGGCTTCATCGGAGAAGAAGCGGGCTAGGTCATCAACGACGTGCCGAAGATGATCTACGTCGAAGCATCACTAGATCAAGCTTCACCTTCACCAAGCCATGAAAACTTGTGAAGGAAACACACTCTACTACATGGCAAGAGGTAGAGGATGAAGAAATAGGAAGTGGGTAGACTTTAGAATTGGATTTCTCACTCTTTTTCTCACTTTGCCATTAAAGCTTTCAAGCTTTTTCTTGAAGTGAAGAAGAAGAAGAAGAAGATGAAGAATATGATAAGTTATCTTAAAAGAATAAAAAAATGGAAACTTATCATAATCTTAACCTTAGTTAGTTGTAGAGAATAGACCATGGTAAGTTATGATGGTTAGGGTTAAGCAAAAGACAAGAATGGTCAACTAAGTCAAAGCTTCATGAAAGTTCATGAACAAACAAAGAAAGCCACCATTATCCTCTTATGCCAATTATTTTATTTCCAAAAAGAATAAATGAAAAAGATAAATAAATGAATAAGGAAAACCAAAACCCTAACCATTTAAATAACCATGGTTTAATTCTTTACACAAACCAAGTAAGTATGCATCATCAAACATGATACAAACAAGTGCACAAAATCATATCGCATATGTAATGCGCACATCCGAGTGAGAAAATCCATCTTAAAGTGAACCGATACTAGTTAATGCAAAGTAATATATCAAATATATAATTATGCATTAAATCATCGGATCAACACTTGATTCTATGATCCGGTCATATCGCATATAACCGGCTAGTATCCAATGTATCGGCTTATCGAATCAATCCTTGATTCGATAACTAGGTTATATCGCATACAACCATTCGACACATTCATCGCGAGAATGAAATACGGTATCACATACACGCATTATTCTCGGTCCCGCACATATCTCATATGCGCTCCTATTTCGTTTCGCTTGAGCCAGGAAACCTCTGTGTAGGACTCTAAAGACTCGTCAATACGCCGGCAGCAGATGATGATCATATCAAACATCCACAAGCCGCAAGCGGTCTGCTAAACGTAACGGCCACCCGGGTATTGAGCAATCAGAAGATCGACGAGCAAGCCCGCTCATACTCCTGTGAATCCAACCAGTAACACTACCGTACAGTCCGGTCTGATCGTCTGATATGTCGCATATCTCTCCTAGGGGTGTTAAACGTCAGACCCCAATAGCTCGATAAGTCGTGTCGATATGAGGTCTATAACATTCCGAGAAACTACTGGTAACACTTACCAGTAAATCTCAGCAACCCTGTCCAGGGATTTCCTGTTATAGCCAATCGAACACAGCGCAACATCAACTCCCTATACCGGGAGAGACGAATCCCCTCCTATCGCTCATTGTCTCCATGTGACTCGGGACTGTACCCAAAAACCACCATTTTGCACGCCCTCTTGGACGTGGTAAGATGGAAATCAAAGCACAGTGGGAACCACACAAGACTCTATGACGATCTCGGGTCAACAGACTACTCTGTACCAGTGTCACCAGAGAACTGCCATCTGACGTCAGGTATATTACCATATGGGAGTTCTCGGTGAGTCCGTCCAGTGTACCCAGTCTCCACTGAGCACCCGTATATCATCTCTGATGTCAAACACCAATGGATATGGGACCATCCATCGCCCATCTGTATGGGTCGAGAAGGTATACTCTAGTCTACTCTGGTATATCGATGCCCCGTCTCGATACACTCACGACTAGGGACTTTGAAGGATGTACTTATGGACTACCATGTCCCCACTAGTATGATCCGCATCATAGTCCAGGTAGTCAAGTACACATCCTAAGGGCTTTACCAACATGTAACAGAGAGACAATCAGTGTACACGTTAAGGTAAAGATCAACCAGATGGCATACTATCATGTCGAGCAAGAAAGTCCTCCCTATATATGTCCCAGCATCCACTACAATATACATCCTATGTATAGTAATGGCCTCTAGGGCATACATATAACTAACATCATCATCCTCCATGATGCAATCCTCGCTCCCACCATCCATGAAAAAACCGTAGTATCTCTCAGGTGGGCGAGGAACCCTACTAGATCGGCGGAGAGGCTGAGGTTCATTGGGAACTACTGAATCCTCTGGTTCAACCAAATCTTCTGTTGTAGTCTGTATTGCTGGAACCTCTTCCAGTTCTACCTCCTTGCCACTAATCTCTTTTTCAAGAAATTCCTTTTCTAAAAAGGTGGCATGTCGAGAAACAAACACCTTTTGTTCCTCGGTGTGGTAGAAGATATACCCGCGCGAATGTTTGGGATATCCAATAAACTTACACAGAATGGACCTTGTCGCGAGTTTGTCCGGATTTTGCGTTTTTACATATGCCGGACAACCCCATATCTTAACATAATTAAGACATGGTCTCTTTCCTTTCCATATCTCATATGGAGTGGTTGGCACGGTTTTGGTGGGAACCATATTCAATAAATCTGCAGCTGTTTCCAGTGCATATCCCCAGAAGGAAATAGGTAACTCAGCTGTGCTCATCATAGAGCGCACCATATCCAATAGGGTGCGGTTCCTCCGTTCTGATACACCGTTGTGCTGTGGTGTATATGGAGGAGTCAGCTGAGAGAGAATCCCATTCTCTTTTAGGAAGTCCAGGAATTCATTGCTTAAGTATTCACCTCCTCGATCAGATCGTAGGATTTTAATACTTTTTCCGGTTTGGTTATCAACTTCTTACTTATATTCTCTAAATTTCTCAAAAGCTTCTGATTTGTGTTTCATCAGGAACACATACCCGAACCTAGAGAGATCGTCAGTGAATGTAATGAAGTATGAAGAACCATCCCTGGCATGTGTAGACACAGTATCAGTCCTAAGAGTTCAGTAACTCTTTCTCCGTGTCCCGTAAACGGAGTTTTGGTCATCTTGCCTTTGAGACATGACTGGCAAGTGTCATAAGATGAAAATTCAAACGGATTTAAATATCTATCTTTATGCAACTTAGCTAGTCGTGTCGCATTGATGTGACCCAGTCTACAATGCCATAAGAAGGATTCGTTCAGTTCAGAACTCTTCCTCTTGTGTGTGTTAGTTATGCTCAGAACTGTTGATTGATTTAGAACATAAATGCCATTGCACAACATGCCTGATCCAACCAACTTTTGGTTACGGAAAATGTTCATAACATTGTCCTGTAATACAAAATTATATCCCTCTTTACTCAATAAAGAAACCGATATAATGTTGCATATCAGGTTCGGCATGTTATAGCATTCGTTCAGAACCAATGTATTACCAGTTGGTAACACAAGGTGATATTCCCCGACAGTCTTAGCTGCAACAATTGCACCATTCCTAACTCTAATGTCTTTATCACCTTCTCCAAGTTCTCTACCTTTTCTAAGCCCATGTAACTGATTACATATATGGGATCCTGACCCGGTATCTAATACCCAGGACGTAGGGCAAATGGAGAAACAGTTCTCTGTAACAAACACACCCGAAGAAAATGCATCAACATGTACTTTCTTCAATAGGGTGGCATGGGAATCCTGGTATTCCTCTATGTCCTGTTCATTCCTATAACTCTTATAAGAAAGAACGGAACCAACGTTCCCCAGCACAGTATAACATGCGGGTTCGGTCAATACATCCATATTATTATCTTCATTAGGGCATGAAATGGTCGCTACCTGGAGAGAGAGAGAAGAAAAAACTTTAGCGTATGCTCGTGCAAGATCAGATTGGTTATTATCTTATCTAATCAGGATGGCTCCCACTGCTTTTTATCAAATCTTCCTTCAAACCCTAAAAGGAAAGATTAGCCGGGATTAATTACACACTACAAGTTCGCCAATCTTTCAGCCAGGCCAGTTTCGGTACTTTGAGGGAGGTCCCCCGTGCTTTCGCACGAACCTAATTAATGTAAACCTCGTTTTCCCAGAGGCGTAACCTCGTTAACACCTTTCTAGACACCTACTTGATCGGCTAATTGTAATGTGTAAAACTCTCCCAGGAGTAACTCTTACTCGCAGCGGGTATCGGGATCCAACTATCTCATAGAAGGTATGCAATCTCATTGCAAATTTCAACACTTGAAATTCCCGATAATATTTTGCCCCTAGCATCCTATGACCTTGACGCAGGCCAACAAACCATAGTGCACTAGTCAAGTTCAACCCGTCATTTCCTGATTGAATTAAACCCACCCATACGACACTTGACGCAGGCCAACAAAGTCGCACGACTACCCTAATCCAATCTGCATCATATGCATAAGCAGGTAAATACTAGTTAGCTACCGCACACTACGCCTTGACGCAGGCTAACAAACGTATCACGAATACTAACTACTACTTATCTGAAATGACGGAGGGCTACGCAGGTTTTTCTGAAAACCATGAGCGTAATGAACTTGATATCGTTGTAGAATCAAATGAAGTTTTGAAAATGGAGTGATTTTGAGGCTTTTCTAGTTTTGCTAAAGGGGTCACTCCCGGTGAAGGGACCGTTGGCCCTTTCCTCGTCGAATGAGGTGCGGGATATATCATATATATCACTGTGCAAAGCAGAAACTACAGAAGCAATCAAAAGTAAAACCGAGTGTGTAGCATCTGCCAGTTATTGCTAAAGGAGTCACTCCCGGTGAAGGGATCTCGGTCCTTTCCTCATCGAATAAGGTGCAGGATATATCACATATACCGCTGTGCAAAGCAAGAACTGTAGCTACCCTTTTTTATTTAAAATTTGATTCTACAACATCTTAGGTTTCTTTTCTTTCATTAATCACATTAATGAAGTCCCATCATTTAAATACCTAAACATCACAGATAGATATGACGTACACTTATGCCATCCGCATTCGCCTCGATGTCTCCTCGTGCACCGTTAGGTTAGGTAACTAACGACAGAGCAGGGCAGGGCTAGTGCGGGTGCAAAACATAAGTAACGTCAATATAATATATCATATATACTATATACTGTATCTATCACAGAACATCACATGATCGCATCACAGATATCGCAGCAGAAGAAACATATGAAACATTGGATATACTAGGATGTCCGTGTTTTCAATACGAGCCAGTATAAAACACGGATTCCACGGTCGTGATGAATAGGCAATCCCACACCCCTAGACCCCTACAAGAGCGGCAAGCAACCCTGCCAATTCTAGGGTTCGGAGACCCGGACTCGACTCCTCGAGTTGGTCTCCCACTGGACCCCAGAACCCGGTTACTTGTGCTCCCCTCCTTGGGTCTATCCTAATGCGGAAAAGTAAATAATATACAAAAGGTGACATCTTCCGCAACCTGGAAGTGCCCCAAAATAAAAGAATATTACATACAAGTTTTTACATGAAAGAAAATGAAAAACACTCATCTCAAATAAAAACCCCCGGCTATTCAAACACGACGATCCAATATAACATATCCAGCAACACATAACATCACATGTCATCAACGTAAGTAAATATGCGCATCCCAATTGTCGTTGACATATAGCAACGAAACCGGCGATATCACATATTACAGTTACGGTCATAGAAAAGAAAGTGTAAAACTACAACAATTGGAATCCGCAACCTCTTTAGACATCGCATGCCTAATCAAAATGAAATACTTGGACATCACATGCCTAACAGTTATAAACCCCGCATTTTAGTGTCATTATCGAAAACTCTTTTCAATATCAAATGAAACTAAACCGCTAGATTTATATCATTCATTCAGTTATCTCATAACTGTTTGTGAATTCCAATTATTGTATCCCATTCCGGATAAATAGAAAATATTAAACTTTCCGATCGAACATTCGAACACCCAAGTTTTCCCGAAACCGTCCAACACATGAAATAGGTTCAAAGACATTCACTTCATGCCTCAGTACCAACGGTCCAGCCGTAGAAGGGTCAAGCCAACGCCTCACATGTGGCACGCCGTACTGCCCCAAACCCGAAGGTTCAAAGGGCAGTTCAAGACGGTCACATGATCGAGTTAAGGTTTGTTGTCTTCTAGAGGGACCATCGCGTTACTTGCACTACTCAGAACGTCCTTAAACCACACAAAAATCCAACACTTGGATATTTTCCGGCAGGGGAAAAGTTAGGTATTTATATCCGGTCGGACTTTTTAACATATTCAAAAAAATTATCCGGAAAGCACTTAGACAAAGTTCGATAATCCGATCGAAATACCGAGTCCCCAATACAACCCAGAATACTCAACTCTTGAATAAATATTAAAAATTCCCAGAGACCTCAGCACTGAATAAAAGAAGTTACTGTGTAAAATTGGGTGGGTCACGTCATCATACGGCCGCGGAACCGCCGCAGAAGCCAGGCTTCTGCCGCGGTTCCGCCGCACTTTGGAGGAATTGGGTGATTGTGTTTCACAGTAATTCTTAGAAAGTCCTGCTGAATTTTCTGCATATTTTTAATTTGGAAAAAACCCAGTTTTTAAAAAATGTACAGAGAGCAACTTTGATATTAGGGTTTCGGTTCGATCGGACTTCAAACTCCGTCAGGACTTCGCCTAAGGCTCTAGCTTGGCTCTGATACCACTGTAGGTCAGGCAGCCACCCCATCCAATGGGGTCGCCGTGGCACCAACGGGCCCCTCAGCCGCTACTTTTTACGCATGCCCCCTCGCGAGGACTACAACCCGCCGGAACACCTTCCGGTCTCAGAACACCCTGGGGGTAAGAGCCTATGCTTCGCCACACTGTCACACAGTGAGAAGCCCCCATAGGTCGACATCCAATGCCTAGTAGCTCTGATACCACTGTAGGGTTCCTAGGCACTCTCAAGAGGTCTCACAAGGCATCAACCATGCCAATTTCAAATTTTACGGGCGCCGAGAAACCCTAATACGGATCGTTGACTAGAAGTTTAGGCGAAATACGAATCTAGTTAACAACTTAACTAAAGATAAGAAGCTACAACCTTTGTAGATCAGGATATCCACTTCCTTGGCTCCACGTAGGCGTCCTCTCGCTGTCCATCTCGAATCCCGGACTCAATCGTCGGCTTGATCGGAGAAATGGGCGGACTAGGTCGTCGGCTTCGTGCCGAAGATGATCTACGTCGAGGCATCACAAGTTCAACCTCCGACTTCACAAATTTGTAAAACTTGTGAAGAAAACACCCAAAACAACTTGGCAAGAGGTAGAGGGTGAAGAAATAAGAGGTGGGTTCACTTTAGAATTGGATTTCTCACTTTAGAACTCAAGTTGCCATTGAAGGCATCAAGCTTTCTTTCTTGAAGAAGAAGATCAAGAAGAAGGAAATATTATGATAAGTTAATCAAAAATGAAAATGAAATGAATACTTATCATAATAGGAACCATGGTTAGGTGTAGAGAATTGACCAAGGTAAGAACAGTGGTTAGGGTTAAGCATGAAGACAAATTGGTCACTTTGGTCAAAGCTTCATGAAGTTTCACAAAGGTTCAAGAATGAAAGCAACCATTTTGTATTCTTATCCCATTCTTTTTCCAAAATCAATAAATAAAAGAATGGATAATTAAAACCCTAATCACTTTCTTAACCTAGGTTTAATTCTTTACACTTAACCAAATGAGCAAGCATCATCAAACATGATACAAAGATGCGCACAAAAATATATCACATATACAACTTGCACATCAAGTGAGAAAATCCATTTAAAGTGAACTAATACTAGCTAATGCAAAGTAATATATCAAATATATAATTATACATTAAATCATTAAATCAACACTTGATTCAACGATCCGTTCATATCGCATATAACCGACTAGTATCCTATGCATCGGCTTATCGAATCAATCCTTTATTCGATATCTAGGTTATATCGAATATAACCAATCGATACATCCATCGCGAGAATGAAATAGGGTATCACATACACGCATTATTCTCGGTCCTGCACATATCTCATATGCGCTCCTATTTCGTTTCGCTTGAGCCAGGAAACCTCTGTGTAGGACTCTAAAGACTCGTCAATACATCGGTAGCAGATGATGATCATATCAAGCACCCACAAGCCGCATGCGGTCTGCTAAACGTAACGGCCATCCGGGTATTCTGCGATCAGAAGATCGACGAGCTAGCCCGCTCACACTCCTGTGAATCCAACCAGTAACACTTACCATACAGTCCGGTCTGTTCGTCTGATATGTCGCATATCAAGTCTAGGGGTGGTAAACGTCAGACCCCAATAACCGATAAGTCGTGCCGATGTGAGGCTCATAACGGGTCGAGAAACTACTGGTAACACTTACCAGCAAATCTCTGATCAGCCCTGGCCAGGGACTTCCCTGTTACGGCCAATCGAGCACAGCGCAACATCAACCCCCAATACCGGGAGAGACGAAACCCCTCCTATCGCTCATTGCCTCCATGTGACTCAGGACTGTGCCCAAAGACCACCGTTTTGCATGCCCTCATGGACGTGGTAAGGTGGAGATCAAAGCACAGTGGGAATCATACAAGACTCTATGACGATCTCGGGTCTACAGACTAACCTGCACAAGTGTCACCTGAGAACTGCCATCTGACGTGAGGTATAATACCATCTGGGAGTTCTCGGCGAGTCCGTCCAGTGTACCCAGTCTCCACTGAGCACCCTTATATCATCTCTGATGTCAAACACCGATGGAAATGGGATCATCCATCGCCCATCTCATGGGTCGAAAAGCGTATACGCTAGTCTACTCTGGTATATCGATGCCCCGTCTCGATACACCTACGACTAGGGACCTTGAAGGATGTACTTATGGACTACCATGTCCCCACTAGTATGATCTGTATCATAGTCCAGGCAATCAAGTACACATCCTAAGGGCTTTACCAACATGTAACTATAAGGCAGTTTAAAGAGACTAGTGTACATGTTAAGATAAAGAGAAAACAGATAGCATACTATCATATCGAGCAAGAAAGTCATCTCTATATATGTCCAAGCATCCAATATAATATACATCATCTGTACAATACTGGCCTCTAGGGCATACATACAACTAACAACATGTATACCTACATGCTTACACATATGCCTTGACATGCTTACATGCAAATTACCTGTATACCTACAGGGTATTGTACCATTAGAGATAGTTACATACACATATAATGACATAGTTACATTTATACATTGTATACATACTTCACTTATACCCGTAGGGTATATCACATTATTTCTGATAGGTAGATACATATACCTTGCTATACTTTTATGTTTACACATATATCTGGTTATAGCTACATGTTTACCTTTATTTGATATTATATAGACTTGGAGAAATTAGGAAGCGCATGATATTTATATTAACTTGTTGCAGTTAATTAGCGGCTTTTCTTTTATATGCTCGCATTTCAGTTTTATGTTGCATATATATATTCATGGATTTTCGCATTGAGATATGGATTTTTCATGATGATTTTCTGGATTTGAGGACCGTGGTAGTTTCATGAAATTATGCATTATTTGAAAAACCTGGTTTCTCTTGATTTTATATTTCAGCAGCCACCATGAGTTTTATCGGTTCTGATATATATACTCCATGCGAGGAGCGTCGTGGGCCGTATGAGGGTACATGGTGGGGCCCGGAGGTACCCCGGGGTAAGAAGGTCGATGTAACATATCGTTGAGCCTGGTAGGAGAACCATACACACCGGTGACATTACCTATGACTCGACGGTTATCGTGGGGATACCGACGGGAGTCATGTACGTATGGATACGTCGAGAGGCGAGGGTTAGAGCTAGGCACTCGAGCTTTCGATATAGAGTATGATACGTTCCTATCAGGGAGCCAGTCATGGTGACAGTGTTAGTGTATATGCCCTAGGGGCCCTTATTGTATCATACTAGTTTGTATATTACTTAATGGAAGCTTGGGATATTCACATGTATATAACAGTCTTGCTAAACATGGTAGTATGCTACTTGGTTTATCTATCTTAATATGTGAGTATACGTAAAGATAGAGCTCTTAGGATCTTGCTTGACTACCAGCGTTGTGATGGCAGTCACACTAGTGGGGGCTGGGTAGTCTACAAGCACATCCTTATTCAGGTCCCTAGTCGTAGGATTATTGAGACAGGGCATCGATACTCCGGAGTAGACTAGTGTGTACGCTTCTCATCCCAGTTGGGGAGATGGTCTGTCCCACAGCCGTCAGTACGTCGTACTGGAGATAGTATACAGGTGCTCGTTGGGTTACGGGTACACCGGACAGGACTCGCAGGGAACTGTTGGTTGGGTTTTATACCAGTCGTCAGTTAACAGTTCCCAGGTGACATGAGTACAGCATAGTCCGCAGACTTGACACTGCTACTTCGCCTCGAGTGTGTCCCACTGTTCATAGATTGCTACCCTACCACGGCTCAAAGGAGTCGTGCAAACAGGTAGCAGTTGGGTGCAGTCCCGAGCACTTGGAGGCAGTGGCGGTTAGACAGGATTCGTCTCTCCCGGTATTGGGAGTTGATATCGCGCTGTGTCAGAGAGCCATTACGCAAAGTCCCTGGCCAGGGCAAGCAATATTTACTGGTAGGTTCCAGTAGTTTCTCACGGTGTAATGGACTTCGCTCCGACACGACTTATACCGCTATTAGGGGACTGACGCTTGCCGTCCCCTAGGCCCGATATGCGATAGTCTTAGATGAACAGACTGGACTGTACGGAGATTGTCACATCAGGCTTAGTAGGAGTTCGGATGGGTTTCCTCATCGGCCTTCTTATCGACATCTACCTGGGGACCGTTACGTACAGCTAATGCCGCTTGCAGTCTGTGGTTAAACCCACTGCCAGCATAGTAGTCGAGTCATTAGATTCCCACACAGAGAGTTTCCCTATTCCAGGCGAAACGATATAGAGGTCGTATGGTTTTACGACAAGGGTTCGGACGCATACGTGTATTTACGCACGTACGACATCCGAACAGTTTTTACTAGCCGGCTTTGGTTTAAGCCAGTTTCTTGTATCTGTTTATTGGACTTATACAGTCTAAAGTTTTTCCGTGTTTTCACGGATAGGAGGGGCGTTCTCGTAATTACACGAGAAGCTACTAGAAGATGATGACTTGGGGGTTATGGTGGCATATGCATTAAATGAGATTAGTGAGTCATATGAGTGATTCATCCATGTCATTAATGCATCATAAATGCTTAATGACTCATGGAGATGAATCACCCTTAAATATTTATCAAGCATGGTTGTAAATCCTTTATTTTCTTTTATTGGATAAATGATAATGCTTGATATATATTATGATACATCATTATTTCATCTCATTCTCATGCTCACCTTCTCTCTCCTCAAGCTCTCTCTCTTCAAACCGTAATCCCCCCCTCTCATGTGTTGAGTACAAGGATTAGATTAGACTACTTAATCCTTAACCATTCTCTATATCACCTAGGTTACTTAGATTAGCGATTTAAGAAACCTAGTTACCTCTAGTTTAAAGTGAAGCTTGTAGTAAAGCTCTCGGGTGGATCTTCTACTACATAGAGAAGGCCGGAGAGGACGTGGAGAACGACAAGATGAAGGACTCGGATCTTTAGGTATAATCACTTATCATAGTAGTTAACTCTTCTATGGTTTCTTGTTAGTTATAGTTTAGCTTCGATTCTTGCGGTTAGTCGATATTTAAGCAAAGAACAAGATCGTTTTTCATATTTCCGCCTCCCTGCAAGTCGTGGGGTGTTACACATCGACTTACAGTGGTATCAGAGCCTCGCTAAACAATAATTAACTCATTAGCAAAGTCGTAAGTATTTCAAACGCAAAAAGAACCGGAAAGATCATTGTATTAACACAGTTTCTGTCGATTTTAAAACAGGCCCTAAAAATTTTTCAGGGACCTTCAGAATAACAATCATGAAATTATAGGGCTACTGAAGAAATTTGGAATCCTAACTCGGCTAACTCACTGCGGAACCGCGGCGGATCCATGCGATCCGCCGCGGATCCGCGGCCGAGTTAGGGCCGAGTCGGCCCAAATTTTTCCAGTAACCCCTTTGTGTTAACAGTGATATTTCTGGATATTTTATTTTCTGCTAAAATCGCAGGTGCACAGAGAAGTTTTGCAGTAGAATCTAAAGTGTTTTGCTCGATCGAAATTTTACGATGTTTGCTAAAATGATTATATCTGTGATTGTATAATGTGTTCGTAAACCTCACCTAACTGCTAGTATGTTGGTTGGCAGGGGGATGCACATTTCTGTAATGGTTTTTACTGTTTGTGGATATGAACTGTATTGGACTGTTGTGATGATTAGCCTGGGTTTGAGATGGGTTGTTATATTCATTCATTTAATGTAATTGTAATTTGTTGTAATATTATTTTTTGCGGGGCACATCTAGGTTGCGGTTGTAGCCACCGTTGTATTATTTCATTTTACTGTGTTTTCTCCTAGAACAAACCCAAGGTGGGGTGCATAAACTACCAGGTACTTTGAAGTGTTTAGTGGCCTACTCACTTTGTTGAGGGAGACCGCTTCACTTCGGGTACTTGGCGGGTAGTTTGCCGTACCCGTAGGGGTCTAGGGTGGGGTAATGGCTATTCATCACAACTGTGTAATCCGTCTTTTGTTGCAGGCTCTAAACAAACGCGGATTGCTTGCAAATCCAATAAAGTTCATATGAGATCTGGAATGCCTATTATTGCATCTGACGAATGTACAATATCTATATATGATAGCTATTTAGACGTCACTTATGTTTTATACCCGCGCTAGCCCAGCCCCCGCTCTGTCGTTAGTTAAGTAACCTAACGGTTGATGATGGGACCCAGAGGCGAATGCAGATGGCATAAGAGGACGTTGTATTTTCGTTATTTTCTGCAATGATAGGTTAATGATGGGACGCATTATTTATAATGCAAAGAAAATAAACCAAAAAGATGAATTGTTGGAACAATTTAAAAGAAACCACTCGGTTAATTTAAAACAGATGATATTTTTTAAATTGCGGAGCTTTAACCACTCCTTTTAAAAGCTATCAGGTTCCTTCGGTCATATCAAGTTCACTACGTTCACGGTTTCGCCAAAACCATTTGTAGCCCTCCGTCATTTCATTTGGGTATTCAGTAGTATTCAAGCTATGTATTTTGACCTAACGCCAAGGCATAGTGTTTGGTAGCTGCTGGGTATTCATTTGTTGCATAGATAGATGAGTTAGTTTGGGACAGTCGTATTATCATTTTGGCCGAACGTCAAGGTTATATACGGATGGGTTCAAATTAACAAGATAATGATGGGTAGAAATTGACATGTGACTTATGACATTTTGACCTAACGCCAAGGTCATAAGAGCATGGGGCAAAAATATATATCGGGAATTTCTAAAGAAACTGAAATTTGCAAAGAGATGAATACCATTTGGAGTTTGATGAATGTTGGTAGGATTCTTTCAACATTATCATACGATGATATTTGGATCCCGATCCTGATGTGAGTATATGCTACTTATCAGGAGATTCGTCACTTAACTATCAATGCTATAAACCAAGTAGGTGTCAAGAAAGGTGTCACCGGGGTTACGCCCCCAGAGAAAAGAGGTTATTTAATTAAGGAACTTCGCGAAAGCGTTGGAAAACCACCCTCGAAGTATCGACACTAGCCTGGCTGAACGGTTAAGCAAGTATTGTACGGTGAGAATAGTCCTGGCTAATTCTTCTTTTATGGTTTGGGGAAGGATTCGAGAAACAGTGGGAGCCATCCAGTTTAGATAAACTAAAAACCACTCTAAACTTGCAAGAGCATCATGTGAAAGAGTTTTCTTCTCTCTCTCCTAATTGCAGTGAACCTGAAAATGACTGGACTTAAGTTACTTTTAGAGAAAAATATACTGACAGGGCCAAACTATAAAGATTGGCTGCGAAATGTCAAAATGGCTTTGACCCATGACAAATTGGGGTACGTCCTCACCGCTAAGGCACCTGCTGTCCTTGGTCCCAAATCCAGTAACGCGGATAAGGAAATCCACAAAACCTGAGATAGATTGCACGAAGGCCAAGTGCATCGTGCTTGCCTCGATGAACAATGAACATCAGAAGAGGCACGAGGATATAGATCTTGAATCCATATTTCTCCATACAAAAGATCTGTATGGGGAGCAATCTCGTATAGCAAGATACGAGACCTCAAAGAACTTGTTTCGAGCGAGGTTGGCCGTCGGATCATCGGTAGGAGAACATGTACTAAAGATGATTGGCTATATAGAAGAGCTCGCAGACCTTAGGACGACTTTGAATAATGAGCTCTATACAGACCTTATTCTCCAGTCCCTTCCTATCACCTACGCCCAGTTTATTCTGAATTTCAACATTCAAAGAAAAGAAGTTGAACCTCCGGAACTCCATAACATGTTGAGGAGTGCAGAGGGCACCTTGCAGAAGGCAAGGGAAACACCCGCTATGTTTGTTAGCAGTGCTTCTTGGTCCAAGGCTAGGGCCAAAGGAAGGAAGAAGAAGGCCGCCACCAGACCTAGAGGAGGTGTTAGTAAGGTGGGAACGAAGGGAAAGAAAAAGATTGCAGTGCCGGTTGTGGCCCAGGATGAGTGCTTCCATTGTCACAGGAAAGGGCACTGGAAGAAAGATTGCAAGGCGTGGAACGCCAAGAACCAAGGACCGAAGCAAGCAGTGGCTTCGACTTCAGGTGTGTTTGTAATTGAGAATTGTCTGTCAATCAACTCTACTTCCTGGGTATTGGATACCGGGTCAGGATCTCATATATGCAATTCATTGCCGGCACTGAGAAACCGTAGGGTGCTGAAGGAAGGTGATATGACCCTAATAGTTGCTAACGGAGCTAGCGTGGGAGCTGTGTCCGTCGGGGATTATCACCTGGGATTGACAAGTGGACACATTTTGGTTTTACATAACTGTTTTTATGTACCTAGCTTAACGTGGAATATCATATCAGTTTCCTTGTTATCAAATAAAGGTTATGATTTCACGTTTATAAGTGATGTTGTTAACATCCACCTTAATCATGGTTTGATTGGGCCCGGTACACAAAATAACGGTATATATGTCTTAAACCAACTCTAGATTTTCAATGTCCAGAACGCACTAAAAAGAAAGTCTCCAAATTTAAATAAAGCTTTCTTATGGCAATGTAGACTGGGTCACATCAATGAGAGAAGGTTGACTAAGTTACATAGAGAAGGATATTTGGACTCGTTCGAATATCAAACTTATGCCACTTGTCAATCTTGTCTCAAAGGAAAGATGACAAAGACTCCATTCACTGGACATGGAGTAAGAGCGAGCGAGCTCTTAGGACTCGTACACAGTGATGTATGCGGTCCAATGTCTACACATGCAAGTGGTGGTTTTTCCTACTTCATTACTTTCACGGATGATTACTCAAGGTACGGATTCATTTATCTGATGAAATATAAATCCGAGGCTTTTGAGAAATTCCAAGAGTATAAAAATGAAGTAGAAAACCAAACCGGCAAAAGTATCAAGACACTAAGATCTGATCGAGGTGGTGAATACTTGAGTGCCGAGTTACTAGGTTACCAAAAAGAGAAAGGAATTCTCTCTCAGCTTACTCCTCCATACACTGCGCAGCATAACGGTGTATCGGAGAGACGGAATCGAACCCTATTGGGTATGGTACGATCCATGATGAGTAATGCTGAGTTACCGCGATCTTTCTAGGGTTATGCGCTAGAATCAGCGGCATATCTTCTGAACATGGTTCCTACCAAGACTGTGCCAACCACTCCATATCTGATATGGAGTGGGAAGAAATCCCGTCTTCAATATATAAAGATTTGGGGATGTCTAGCTTTTGTTAGAAAACAGCATGTGGATAAGCTCGATGCACGATCAGTAAAGTGTAAGTTTGTGGGATATCCAAAGAACTCCAGGGGATATCTATTCTATTATGCAGAGGAACAAAAGGTATTTGTTTCTCGTAATGCCCATTTTCTAGAACATCAGTTTTTAGAAAAAGGAAACAAGTGGGAGCGAAATAGAACTGGAAGAAATTCCAGAACCGCAAACTAATACTGAAAGTTTGGTAGAACAAGTAGTTCAAGAAGAACAGGACATTCCCGCACCCCTCCGCTGAAGTAGTAGGCCGTCTCATCTGCCTGAGAGATACTACGGTTTTCTCATAGATGGGGATAGAGAGGATTGCATCATAGATGATGATGAACCTACTAGCTTCCAGCAGGCCATCCAGAGCGGCGACTCGGTACGATGGCTAGATACAATGCGGCCCGAAATGGAGTCCATGTACACCAACAAAGTATGGACTTTGGACTTTTCTCCAGATGGGGTAAAACCCATAGGATGCAAATGGATCTTCAAGAAAAAGATTGGTGTAGATGGACAGGTGGAAACCTATAAGGCTAGACTTGTTATAAAGGGTTTTCGTCAAAGACCTGGTTTGGACTATGACGAAACTTTTTCTCTAGTGGCTATGCTCAAATCCATTTGGGTCCTTCTTGCTATTGCTGCCTTCCATGATTATGAAATCTGGCAGATGGACGTAAAGACGACTTTTCTGAATGGTAATTTAGAAGAGTGCGTCTATATGGATCATCCAGAGGGTTTCAATCAGAGTGGGAGCAGCGGGAAAGTATGGAAGCTGCTTAAGTCCATTTATGGACTAAAGCAGGCATCGCGGAGTTGGAACATCTGTTTTGATGAGACGGTCAAAGAATATGACTTTATCAAAAATCCAGATGAACCATGTATATATAGTAAAGTTATAGCCAGAAGTGTCGTATTCCTCGTCTTGTTCGTGGATGACATTCTATTGATAGGAAATGACATTCCTATGCTACAATCTGTCAAAGGATTCTTGTCACACAGGTTCTCCATGAAAGACCTGGGTGATGCCTCTTACATTCTGGAGATCTGGATCTATCGTGATAGATCCAAGAGGATGTTGGGACCTTCGTAGTCCAGGTATATCGACACTGTACTGAAAAGATTCAGTATGGAAGATTCTAGGCGCGGTAATCTACCGGCTTGTCACGGAATCAGCCTATCCAAAGAGATGACTCCCAAGACTGATTTGGAAAGGGAACGCAGTTCTATTATACCCTACGCTTCTGCGGTAGGCTCTATAATGTATGCGATGTTGTGCACCAGACCAGATGTAGCTTACGCACTGAGCGTGGTAAGCCGGTATCAGTCAGACCCAGGGAAGAAGCACTGGATAGCAGTAAAGAACATTCTCAAGTACCTGAGGAGGACTAAGGAGATGTTCTTGGTTTACGGCGGAAAAGACCTCAGGATGGAGGCCTATGCTGATTCTGGCTTCCAGAGTGATAAGGACGATTCCAAGTCCATGTCAGGTTATGTCTTTACCCTCAATGGAGGGGCGGTGTGCTGGAAGAGCTCCAAGCAGGACACCGTTGCTGACTCGACGATGGAAGCGGAGTATATAGCTGCTTGCGATGACATAAAAGAAGCGGTCTGGATGAAGAAGTTCCTAACAGAACTTCAGGCGGTTCCTACCATTGTTGATCCAATACCTCTGTATTGCGACAACAATGGAGCTATAGCTTTAGCGAAGGAACCAAGGTCCCATCAGAAGTCCAGACACATCTTAAGGCGGTATCACCTGATCAGGGAGATCATTGATCGTCAGGAGATCGAGGTTCGGAGAGTTGCTACTGAAGAGAACATTGCTGATCCATTCACGAAGGCCCTACCCCAGATTCAGTTCGAGAGGCTACTCGAGATCATCGGTCTTCGATACGCCAGTACATGGTCCTAGTGCAAGTGGGAGATTGTTAGTGTATATGTCCTAGGGGACATTATTGTATCATAATAGTTTGTATATTACTTAATGGAAGCTTGAGATATTCATATGTATATAACAGTCTTGCTAAACATGGTAGTATGCTACTTGGTTTTTCTATCTTAATATGTGAGTATACGTATTGATAGAGCTCTTAGGATCTTGCTTGACTACCAGCGTTGTGATGGCAGTCACGCTAGTGGGGGCTGGGTAGTCTACAAGCACATCCTTATTCAGGTCGCTAGTCGTAGGATTATCGAGACAGGGCATCGATACTCTGGAGTAGACTAGTGTGTACGCTTCTCATCCCAGTTGGGGAGATGGTCTGTCCCACAGCCGTCAATACGTCGTACTGGAGATAGTATACAGGTGCTCGTTGGGTTACGGGTACATCGGACAGGACTCGCAGGGAACTGTTGGTTGGGTTTTATACCAGTCGTCAGTTAACAGTTCCCAGGTGACATGAGTACAGCATAGTCCGCAGACTTGACACTGCTACTTCGCCTCGAGTGTGTCCCACTGTTCTTAGATTGCTACCCTACCACGGGTCAAAGGAGTCGTGTAAACAGGTAGCAGTTAGGTGCAGTCCCGAGCACTTGAAGGCAGTGGCGGTTAGACAGGATTCGTCTCTCCCGGTATTGGGAGTTGATATCGCGATGTGTCAGAGAGCCATTACGTAAAGACCCTGGCCAGGGCAAGCGAGATTTACTGGTAGGTTCCAGTAGTTTCTCAGCGTGTAATGGGCTTCGCTCCGACATGACTTATACCGCTATTAGGGGACTGACGCTTGCCGCCCCCTAGGCCCGATATGCGATAGTCTTAGACGAACAGACCGGACTGTACGGAGATTGTCACATAAGGATCAGTAGGAGTTCGGATGGGTTTCCTCATCGTCCTTCTTATCGACATCTACCTGGGGACCGTTACGTACAGCTAGTGCCGCTTGCGGTCTGTGGTTAAACCCACTGCCAGCGTAGTAGTCGAGTCATTAGAGTCCCACACAGAGAGTTTCCCTATTCCAGGCGAAACGATATAGAGGTCGTATGGTTTTAAGACAAGGGTTCGGACGCATACGTGTGTTTACGCACGTACGACATCCGGACAGTTTTTACTAGCCGGCTTTGGTGTAGGCCAGTTTCTAGTATCCGGTTATTGGATTTATACAGTCTAAAGTTTTTTCGTGTTTTCACGGATAGGAGGGGCGTTCTCGTAATTACGCGAGAAGCTTCTAGAAGATGATGACTTGGGGGTTAAGGTGTCATATGCATTAAATGAGATTAGTGAGTCATATGAGTGATTCATCCATGTCATTAATGCATCATAAATGCTTAATGACTCATGGAGATGAATCACCCTTAGATATTTATCAAGGATGGTTGTAAATCCTTTATTTTCTTTTATTGGATAAATGATAATGCTTGATATATATTATGATACATCATTATCTCATCTCATTCTCATGCTCACCTTCTCTCTCCTCAAGCTCTCTCTCTTCAAACCCTAATCCTTCCCTCTCATGTGTTGAGTACAAGGATTAGATTAGACTACTTAATCCTTAACCATTCTCTATATCACCTAGGTTACTTAGATTAGCGATTTAAGAAACCTAGTTACCTCTAGTTTGAGGTGAAGCTTATAGTAAAGCTCTCGGGTGGATCTTCTACTACATAGAGAAGGCCGGAGAGGACGTGGAGAACGAGAAGACGAAGGACTCGGATCTTTAGGTATAATCACTTATCATAGTAGTTAACTCTTCTATGGTTTCTTGTTAGTTATAGTTTAGCTTCGATTCTTGCTGTTAGTCGATGTTTAAGCAAAGAACAAGATCGTTTTTCATATTTCCGCCTCCCCGCAAGTCGTGGGGTGTTGCACATCGACTTACAGACAGCACTTGATAGATCAGCATTTCTGTGTCGATACTTGCCACATTGTTTTCATGATATTTTACTCTTAAGTGTGTATAATAGTAGAATGGGACGCTGTTATATACGCATATATATATATATATTAGTGGAATGGGACGCTAATATATATGTATACATATCAATTTATATACATATTCATTTCATTATTGCATGATTATTGCATACCGATTGTCATATTATTGCTTCATGTATTGGTAGTAACCGTTAGTGTACCTTTCATGACTATTTCATTCATATGACCTTTTACTGCTATTAGCTTACATATGTTAGATTCGCGCTGTACGTGCATACTTGCGATTACCTGCATATGTTATTTACTATTCACGAGTTGGCAACTCAACCCCGTTGTGCCACAGTTTGTTTTGCAGGTTGTTCCCCAGAGTAGTCGAGGCAGGCTATTCATGAAAGGTTCCTAGGCACTCTCAAGAGGTCTCACAAGGCATCAACCATGGCAATTTCAAATTTTACGGGTGCCGAGAAACCCTAATACGGATCGTTAACTAGAAATTTAGGCGAAAAACGAAACTAGTTAACACTTTAACTAAAGGAGAAAGACTATAACCTTTGTAGATCCAGATCTCCACTTCCTTAGCTCCACGTAGGTGTCCTCTCGCAGTCCATCTCGAATCCCGAACTCATGCGTCGGCTTGATCGGAGAAATGGGCGGACTAGGTCGTCGGCTTCGTGCCGAAGACGATCTACGTCGAGGCATCACAAGTTCAAGCTCCGACTTCACTAAGTTGTGAAACTTGTGAAGAAAACACCCAAAACAACTTGGCAAGAGGTATAGGGTGAAGAAATAGGAGGTGGGTTCACTTTAGAATTGGATTTCTCACTTTAGATCTCAAGTTGCCATTGATGGCATCAAGCTTTCTATCTTGAAGAAGAAGGTCAAGAAGAAGAAAGAAAATATGATAAGTTGCTTTAAAAATGAAACTAATATGAATACTTATCATATCTTGACCATGGTCAAGTGTAGAGATTAAACTAAGGTTAGTAGGAATGGTCAGGGTTAAGGATGAGATAAGGATGGTGGACTTTGTCAAAGCTTCAAGAAGCTTCAACATAGAAAAAAAATAAGCCACCATTCTTAATAATATCCAAATTGAATAAATAAATAAATAACTAAGTAAATAATAAAAACCCTAACCATTATACATGTAACCATGGTTTAATCTTTACACATACCCAAGTGAGCAAGTATCATCAAACATGATACAAACAAGTGTACAAAAAATATATCACATATACAATGTGCATCAAGTGAGAAAATCTTTTTAAAATGAACCAATACTAGTTAATGCAAAGTAATATATCAAATATATAATTATACATTAAATCATTAAATCAACACTTGATTTAACGATCCAGTCATATCGCATATAATCGACTAGTATCCTATGTATCGGCTTATCGAATCAATCCTTGATTCGATATCTAGGTTATATCGCATATAACCAATCGATACATTCATCGCGAGAATGAAATACGGTATCACATACACACATTATTCTCGCTCCTGCATATATCTCATATGCGCTCCTATTTCGTTTCGCTTGAGCCAGGAAACGTCTGTGTAGGACTCTAAAGACTCGTCAATATGCCGGTAGCAGATGATGATCATATCAAGCACCCACAAGCCGCAAGCGGTCTGCTAAACGTAACGGCCACCCGGGTATTGAGCGATCAGAAGATCGACGAGCTAGCCCGCTCACACTCCTGTGAATCCAACCAGTAACACTTACCGTACAGTCCGGTCTGTTCGTCTGATATGTCGCATATCAAGTCTAGGGGTGGTAAACGTCAGACCCCAATAACCGATAAGTCGTGCCGATGTGAGGCTCATAACGGGTCGAGAAACTACTGGTAATACTTACCAGCAAATCTCTGATCAGCCCTGGCCAGGGACTTCCCTGTTACGGCCAATCGAGCACTGTGCAACATCAACCCCCAATACCGGGAGAGAAGAAACCCCTCCTATCGCTCATTGCCTCTAGGTGACTCGGGACTGTACCCAAAGACCACCGTTTTGCACGCCCTCATGGACGTGGTAAGGTGGAGATCAAAGCACAGTGGGAATCACACAAGACTCTATGACGATCTCGGGTCTACAGACTAACCTGTACAAGTGTCACCTGAGAACTGCCATCTGACGTGAGGTATAATACCATCTGGGAGTTCCCGGCGAGTCCGTCCAGTGTACCCAGTCTCCACTGAGCACCCGTACACCATCTCTGATGTCAAACACCAATGGATATGTGATCATCCATCGCCCATCTCATGGGTCGAGAAGCGTATACGCTAGTCTACTCTGGTATATCGATGCCCCGTCTCGATACACCCACGACTAGGGACCTTGAAGGATGTACTTATGGACTACCATGTCCCCACTAGTATGATCTGCATCATAGTCCAGGTAGTCAAGTACACATCCTAAGGGCTTTACCAACATGTAACTATAAGACAGTTTAAATAGATAAGTGTATATGTTAAGATAAATTGCAACCAGATAGTATACTATCATATCGAGCAAGAAAGTCATCTCTATATTTGTCCAAGCATCCAATATAATATACAACATCTGTACAATACTGGCCTCTAGGGCATACATACAACTAACAATCTCCCACTTGCACTAGGGCCAGCTGCTGTAGTATCGCATACCGAGCATCCCGAAGAGTCTCTCAAACTGTATCTGGGGAATGGCCTTCGTGAGTGGATCCGCCGTGTTATTCTTCGTGTCAACTCTCCTGACCTCGATCTCCCGGCGATCAACTATCTCCCGGATCAGGTGATACCGCCTCAGAATATGCCTGGATCGCTGATGGGACCTGGGTTCCTTGGCCAAAGCCACCGCTCCATTGTTATCGCAATAGAAAGGTATTGGATGCTCAATGGATGGAACCACTCCTAGTTCAGTAATGAACTTCTTGATCCAGACAGCCTCTTTGGCCGCATCGTTGGCAACGATGTATTCAGCCTCCATCGTCGAGTCTGCCACGGTTTCCTGCTTGGAACTCTTCCAGCTAACCGCCCCTCCGTAAAGGGTAAAGACAAATCCCGAATGCGACTTAGAGTCGTCCTTATCACTCTGGAAGCTCAAATCGGTAAAGGACTCCACTTGGAGTTCCCCGTTACCATACACCAAGAGCATCTCTTTAGTCCTTCGTAAGTACTTGAGAATGCTCTTCACAGCTGTCCAGTGACTCTCTCCAGGATCAGCTTGATACCTGCTCAATACACTTAGTGAGTATGCAACATCGGGTCTGGTACATAGCATCGCGTACATGATAGAGCCTACAGCTGAAGCATAGGGTATCCCTTGCATGCGAGCTCTCTCCAAATCAGTCTTGGGAGACATCGCTTTGGAGAGAGTGACTCCAGAGATCGTGGGCAAGTTCCCATGCATGGATTCTTCCATACTAAACCTCTTTAGTATGGTGTCAATGTACCTGGATTGGGACAATCCCAAAATCGGTTTGGATCTATCTCTATAGATCCTAATTCCAAATATGCAGGAGGCATCACCAAGATCTTTCATTGAGAATCTTTGTGATAAGAAGAGCTTGACCGATTGCAGCATAGGAATATCATTTCCTATCAAGAGTATGTCGTCCACGTACAATACGAGGAAGACAATCTTACTCTCTGCCACCTTCTTGTAGATACAAGGTTCATCTAGATTTTTGACGAAATCAAACTCTTTGATAACGACCTCAAAGCAGATGTTCCAACTCCGCGATGCTTGCTTTAATCCATAAATGGATTTAAGCAGCTTGCATACCTTCCCGCTGCTCCCACTATCTACGAAGCCCTCTGGCTGAGTCATGTACACGCACTCTTCTAAATCACCATTTAGAAAGGCGGTCTTAACATCCATTTGCCAGATTTCGTAATCATGATATGCAGCGATGGAAAGCATGATCCGGATGGATTTAAGCATAGCCACTGGAGAAATGGTTTCGTCATAGTCCACACCTGGTCTTTGACGAAAACCTTTTGCTACAAGTCTAGCTTTGAAAGTCTCCACTTTCCTATCTACACCAAGTTTCTTCTTGAAGATCCACTTGCTCCCAATGGGTTTTACCCCTTCAGGAGCAACGTCCAAAGTCCATACTTTGTTGGTGTACATGGATTCCATCTCGGACCGCATAGCATCCAGCCGTTTCATTGAGTCCTTACTCGTGATGGCCTGCTCAAAGCTAGTTGGGTCATCATCCTCCATGATGCAATCCTCGCTGCCACCATCCATGAGAAAACCGTAGTATCTCTCAGGTTGGCGAGGAACCCTACTAGATCGGCGGAGAGGCTGAGGTTCGTCGGGTACTACTGAATCCTCTGGTTCTACCAAGTCCTCTGTTATAGTTTGTGTCGCTGGAAGCTCTTCCAGTTCTACCTCAATGCCACCTATTTGTTTCATAAGAAAACCTTTTTCTAAGAAAGTGGCATGCCGAGAAACAAACACTTTTTGTTCCTCGGGATGGTAGAAGATATACCCCTGTGAATTTTTGGGATATCCTATAAACTTACATAAGACTGATCTTGCCTCGAGTTTGTCCGGATTTTGTCTTTTGACATAGGCTGGACAACCCCATATCTTAATGTAATTAAGAAGTGGTCTCTTCCCTTTCCATATCTCATATGGAGTGGTAGGCACTGATTTGGTAGGAACTCTATTCAATAGGTCCATGGCTGTCTCAAGCGCATATCCCAAGAAGGAAATAGGTAACTCAGCTGTGCTCATCATAGAGCGCACCATATCTAATAGGATGCGGTTCCTCCGTTCTGATACACCGTTGTGCTGTGGTGTATATGGTGGAGTCAGCTGAGAGAGAATCCCATTCTCTTTTAGGAAGTCCAGGAATTCATTGCTTAAGTATTCACCTCCTCGATCAGATCAAAGGATTTTAATACTTTTTCCGGTTTGGTTCTCGACTTCTTGTTTATATTCTCTAAATTTCTCAAAAGCTTCTGATTTTTGTTTTATCAGGGACACATATCCGAATCTAGAGAGATCGTCAGTGAATGTAATGAAGTACGAAGAACCATCCCTGGCATGTGTGGACATGGGACTGCATACATCACTATGTATCAGTCCCAAGAGTTCGGTAACTCTTTCTCCGTGTCCCGTAAACGGAGTTTTGGTCATCTTGCCTTTGAGACATGATTGGCAAGTGTCATAAGATGAAAATTCAAAAGGATTTAAATATCCATCCTTATGCAACTTAGCTAATCGTGTCGCATTGATGTGACCCAGTCTACAATGCCACAAGAAGGATTCGTTCAGTTCTGAACTCTTCCTCTTGTGTGTGTTTGTTATGCGCAGAACTGTTGATTGATTTAGAACATAAATGCCATTGCACAACGTGCCTGATCCAACCAACTTTTGGTTACGGAAAATGTTCATAACATTGTCCTGTAATACAAAATTATATCCCTGTTTACTTAATAAACAAACCGATATAATGTTGCATATCAGGTTCGGCATGTAATAGCATTTGTTCAGAACCAATGTATTAACAGTCGGTAATACAAGGTGATATTCCCCGACAGTCTTAGCTGCAACAATTGCACCATTTCCAACTCTAATGTCTTTATCACCTTCTCTAAGTTCTCTACCTTTCCTGAGCCCTTGTAACTGATTACATATATGGGATCCTGACCCGGTATCTAATACCCAGGACGTAGAGCAAATGGAGAAACAGTTCTCAGTAACGAACACACCCGAAGAAAATGCATCAACATGTACTTTCTTCATTCGGGTGGCATGGGAATCCTGGTATTCCCCTATATCTTGTTCATTCCTATAACTCTTATAGGAAAGAACGGAACCAACGTTCCCCAGCACAGTATAACATGCGGATTCGGTCAATACATCCATATTATTATCTTCATTAGGGCATTAAATGATCGCTACCTAGAGAGAGAGAGAAGAAAACACTTTAGCGTATGCTCGTGCAAGATCAGATTGGTTATTATCTTATCTAATCAGGATGGCTCCCACTGTTTTTATCAAATCTTCCTTCAAACCCTAAAAGGAAAGACTAGCCGAGATTAATTACACCCTACAACTTCGTCGATCTTTCAGCCAGGCCAGTGTCGGTACTTTGAGGGAGGTCCTCCGTGCTTTCGCACGAACCTAATTAATGTAAACCTCGTTTTCCCAGAGGCGTAACCTCGTTAACACCTTTCTAGACACCTACTTGATCGGCTAATTGTAATGTGTAAAACTCTCCCAGGAGTAACTCTTACTCGCAGTGGGTATCGGGATCCAACTATCTCATAGAAGGTATGCAATCTCATTGCAAATTTCAACACTTGAAATTCCCGATAATATTTTGCCCCTAGCGTGCTATGACCTTGACGCATGCCAAACAGCCCATAGTCCCCTAGTCAAGTTCAACCTGTACAATTCGTGATTGAATTAAACCCACCCATACGACCCTTGACGCATGCCAAACAACGCCGTACGAATACCTTAATCCAATCGCATCTCATGCTACAGACAAGTAATAGTCAGCTACCGTACACTACGCCTTGACGCATGCCAAACAACCGCAGCACGAATACTGAATATTACATATCTGAATTTACGGAGGGCTACGCAGGTTTTTCTGAAAACCATGAGCGTATTGAACTTGATATCGTTGTAGAATCAAATGAAGTTTTAAAAATGGAGTGATTTTGAGGCTTTTCTAGTTTTGCTAAAGGGGTCACTCCCGATGAAGGGATCGTCGGCCCTTTCCTCGTCGAATGAGGTGCGGGATATATCATATATATCACTGTGCAAAGCAGAAACTATAGAAGCTATCAAAAACAAACCGAGTGTGTAGCATCTGCCAGTTATTGCTAAAGGAGTCACTCCCGGTGAAGGGATCTCGGTCCTTTCCTCATCGAATAAGGTGCAGGATATATCACATATACCGCTGTGCAAAGCAAGAACTGTAGCTACTCGTTTTATTTAAAATTTGATTCTACAACATCTTAGGTTTCTTTTCTTTCATTAATCTCATTAATGAAGTCCCATCATTTAAGTACCTAAACATCACAGATAAATACGACGTACACTTATGCCATCCGCATTCGCCTCGATGTCCCCTCGTGCACCGTTAGGTTAGGTAACTAACGGCAGAGCAGGGCAGGGCTAGTACGGGTGTAAAACATAAGTAACGTCTATATAATATATCATATATACTATATACAGTATCCATCACAGAACATCACATGATCATATCACAGATATCGCAGCAGAAGAAACATATGAAACATTGGATATACTAGGACGTCCGTGTTTTCAATACGAGCCAGTATAAAACACGGATTCCACGGTCATGATGAATAGCCAATCCCACACCCCTAGACCCCTACGAGAGCGGTAAGCAATCCTACAAATTCTAGGGTTAGGAGACCCGGACTCGACTCCTCGAGTTGGTCTCCCACTGGACCCCAGAACCCGGTTACTTGTGCTCCCATCCTGGGTCTATCCTAATGCGGAAAAGTAAATAATATACAAAAGGTGACGACTTCCGCTACATGGAAGTGCCCCAAATAAAAGAATATTACATACAAGTTTTTACATGAATGAAAATGAAAAACACTCATCTCACATAAAAACCCCCGGCTATTCAAACACGACGATCCAATATAACATATCCAGCAACACATAACATCACATGTCATCAACGTAAGTAAGTATGCATACCCCAATTGTCGTTGACGTATAGCAACGAAACCGGCGATATGAACATACTACACTTACGGTCACAGAAAAGAAAGTGTAAAACTACAACAGTTGGAATCCGCAACCTCTTTAGACATCACATGCCTAATCAAATGAAATACTTAGACATCACATGCCTAACAGTTATAAACCCCGCATTTTAGTCTCATTATCGAAAACTCTTTTCAATATCAAGTGAAACTAAACCGCTAGATTTATAACATTCATTCAGTTATCTCATAACTTTTGTGAATTCCAATTATTATATCACATTCCAGATAAACAGAAAATGTTAAACTTTCCGATCGAACAGTCGAATACCCAAGTTTTCCCGATACAGCTCAACACATGAAATAAGTCTAGCAACATTCAGTTCGTGCCTCAGTACCAACGGTCCAGCTGTAGAAGGGTCAAGCCAACGCCTCACATGTGGCATGCCGTACTGCCCCAAACCCGAAGGTTCAAAGGGTAGTTCAAGACGGTCACATAATCGAGTTAAGGTTTGTTGTCTTCTAGAGGGTCTATCGCGTTACTTGCACTACATAGAACGTCGTTAAACTACGGAAAAATCCAACACTTGGAAATTTCCCGACAGGGGAAAAATTGGGTATTTATATCCGGTCGAACTTTTTAACATATTCTAAAAATTATCCGGAAAAACACAAAGACGAAATTTGATAATCCGATCGAAACATCGAAGCTCTAAAACACCCCAGAAAATTCAACTCTTGAATAAATATTAAAAATACCCATAAAACTCAGCTTCTGAAACAATTAATTACTGCGCAAAGTAGGAGTGCTGACGTCATCATCCTGCAGCGGAACCGCCGCCTAAGGAGGCTTATGCCGCGGTTCCACCGCAGGTTGCACTGTTCATGATTCAAATTTTGTGCCGTAATTCTTAGAATTTCTTGCTAAGTTTTCTGCATATTTTTAATTTGGAAAAAACCCAGTTTTTAAAAAATGTACAGAGAGCCGTTTTCGGGTTAGGGTTTTGGTTCGATCGGACTTCAAACGTCGTCTGGACTTCGCCTAAGGCTCTAGCTAGGCTCTGATACCAGTGAAAGGTTCCTAGGCACTCTCAAGAGGTCTCACAAGGCATCTACCATGCCAATTTCAAATTTTACGGGTGCCGAGAAACCCTAATACGGATCGTTAACTAGAAATTTAGGCGAAAAACGAAACTAGTTAACACTTTAACTAAAGGAGAAAGACTACAACCTTTGTAGATCCGGATCTCCACTTCCTTAGCTCCACGTAGGTGTCCTCTTGCTGTCCATCTCGAATCCCGAACTCATGCGTCGGCTTGATCGGAGAAATGGGCGGACTAGGTCGTCGGCTTCGTGCCGAAGATGATCTACGTCGAGGCATCACAAGTTCAAGCTCCGACTTCACTAAGTTGTGAAACTTGTGAAGAAAACACCCAAAACAACTTGGCAAGAGGTAGAGGGTGAAGAAATAGGAGGTGGGTTCACTTTAGAATTGGATTTCTTAATTTAGATCTCAAGTTGCCATTGATGGCATCAAGCTTTCTATCTTGAAGAAGAAGGTCAAGAAGAAGAAAGAAAATATGATAAGTTGCTTTAAAAATGAAACTAATATGAATACTTATCATATCTTGACCATGGTCAAGTGTAGAGATTAAACTAAGGTTAGCAGGAATGGTTAGGGTTAAGGATGAGATAAGGATGGTGGACTTTGTCAAAGCTTCAAGAAGCTTCAACATAGAAACAAAATAAGCCACCATTCTTAATAATATCCAAATTGAATAAATAAATAAATAACTCAGTAAATAATCAAAACCCTAACCATTATACATGTAACCATGGTTTAATCTTTACACATACCCAAGTGAGCAAGTATCATCAAACATGATACAAACAAGTGCACAAAAAATATATCACATATACAATGTGCATCAAGTGAGAAAATCCTTTTAAAATGAACCAATACTAGTTAATGCAAAGTAATATATCAAATATATAATTATACATTAAATCATTAAATCAACACTTGATTTAACGATCCGGTCATATCGCATATAACCGACTAGTATCCTATGTATCGGCTTATCGAATCAATCCTTGATTCGATATCTAGGTTATATCGCATATAACCAATCGATACATTCATCGCGAGAATGAAATACGGTATCACATACACACATTATTCTCGCTCCTGCACATATCTCATATGCGCTCCTATTTTGTTTCGCTTGAGCCAGGAAACCTCTGTGTAGGACTCTAAAGACTCGTCAACACGCCGGTAGCAGATGATGATCATATCAAGAACCCAAAAGCCGCAAGCGGTCTGCTAAACGTAACGGCCACCCGGGTATTGAGCGATCAGAAGATCGACGAGCTAGCCCGCTCACACTCCTGTGAATCCAACCAGTAACACTTACCGTACAGTCCGGTCTGTTCGTCTGATATGTCGCATATCAAGTCTAGGGGTGATAAACGTCAGACCCCAATAACCGATAAGTCGTGCCGATGTGAGGCTCATAACGGGTCGAGAAACTACTGGTAACACTTACCAGCAAATCTCTGATCAGCCCTGGCCAGGGACTTCCCTGTTACGGCCAATCGAGCTCTGTGCAACATCAACCCCCAATACCGGGAGAGACGAAACCCCTCCTATCGCTCATTGCCTCCATGTGACTCGGGACTGTACCCAAAGACCACCGTTTTGCATGCCCACATGGACGTGGTAAGGTGGAGATCAAAGCACAGTGGGAATCACACAAGACTCTATGACGATCTCGGGTCTACAGACTAACCTGTAAAAGTGTCACCTGAGAACTTCCATCTGACGTGAGGTATAATATCATCTGGGAGTTCTCGGCGAGTCCGTCCAGTGTACCCAGTCTCCACTGAGCACCCGTACACCATCTCTGATGTCAAACACCAATGGATATGGGATCATCCATCGCCCATCTCATGGGTCGAGAAGCGTATACGCTTGTCTACTTTGGTATATCGATGCCCCTTCTCGATACACCCACGACTAGGGACCTTGAAGGATGTACTTATGGACTACCATGTCCCCACTAGTATGATCTGCATCGTAGTACTAGTAGTCAAGTACACATTCTAAGGGCTTTACCAACATGTAACTATAAGACAGTTTAAAGAGACAAGTGTACATGTTAAGATAAAATGCAACCAGATAGCATACTATCATATCGAGCAAGAAAGCCATCTCTATATATGTCCAAGCATCCAATATAATATACAACATCTGTACAATACTGGCCTCTAGGGCATACATACAACTAACAATTCATCTATCATATCATGTTTTGCAGCGGATACCGCTTCATCTCACAGTGTACAGTTTTGCTTAGGTGGGTTTTGCGGTTATCCAAAGTTGTTTATTGTATATTCATTGTATCCATGTACTCTCCATCTACCGTTATCTTGTATGACTTAGAGACTTGATGTGACGACGATACTATATATTTTTGTGACATGGAGGTCTTTATGCAGTTTTATTTACATTGTCTTTTATTTCTTCGTTACGGCGTCGTATATCTGTGGTGGTGGTTGTTTTCCGCCTTTGGGCGTGTTTTTGCTCCCGTTTGGGGTTGCTTTACTTATATTTATGTTGTACCCATTTTTAGGGCTGGTTTTTACAAAGGAGGTGCTGCCAAAATTTTAAAGGAAATAAAGTTGGAGTTTTAAAGAATTTGGGTTGCGATTTCAAAGGTTTTAAAATTGTTTTTATTTCTTAGTAATTTTGATGGTTTAGATTGCTGAGTTTTCGGCTTACTTAAATTGCGATATGCCTGTAGACGGTGCGTAGTTTAAGGACCGTCACGTGCCAATTTCGGGTCGTGACAATGAACTTCATTGCATATAGTTACTTGTTGTGCCTAAACTTGTACCTATTGTACACAGCACTATTATTGACAGTCCATATTGCATGAGCACCAATTATATGCTGGACACACACTGTCAGTAATTGCCATGATACGCACAACACAAATATTCATATGATATACCTTGCTATTGGTTAGCGACATTGAGGCATTTATTCTTGTGCGATGGCGCATATAAAATATAGCAAACCTGTACACCTACATGCTTATACATATTCCTTGCTACACCTACATGCGCACACATATACCTTGCTCTAGTTATATGTTCAGCCTTATATGATATATATCAGTGGCATGGGACGCTGTTATATATGTGTGTGTGTGTGTGTGTATAATATTGGATTTGGATAATTGGGAACCGCATGATATATTTAATGACTTGATGCATTTAAATAGCGGATTTTCCCTTGATATGAGCATATTGTTGTTCTATGTTGCATATGTCATATTACATGGATATACGCATTGAGATATGTTTTCCATGCGATTTGGGGATTTCATGTGTCGATGTTGGGCACTTATGTTCCGAGAGATATATGGATTTTGGATTTCGAATGTCGGTGTTTGACATTCATGTTCCGTGAGATGTATGGATATGGGGATAGCGAGTGTCAGGGTTGGATACTCATGTTCCGTGGATTGAGAATGTCGAGGTTGGACATTTATGTTCCGTGAGATATATGGCTATGGGGATTGCGAGTGTCGGTGAAGGACACTCATGTTCCGAGGATTGCGAGAGTCGATATTGGGCGCCAAGGTTCCGCGAGATGTACAGATATGATATGTGGTTTTACGTGTCGATATTCGACATGAGTATTTTCATGATGTTCTCGAGTGCGGATGTTGGGCACTCAGGTTCCATGTGATTTACAGGATATGGGGGCCATTCCTGGTGACGGCGTCTGAGGATTTTAGGATTTGGGGTGTTGTTGATCTACACTGGGTTTTTCCATGCTGATGGTTTGTGCATGAGATTATTAATTGTCCCCCACTCAGGATTTAGTTTATATGCATTTGATTCATGTAAATATAGTACCATGGCGGTGTACCTTGATCTTGATAGTTGCATATTCATATTACCATATTTATGCTATCAGATTACATGTTATAAATTATCGCTGTTAGTGCATACTTGCGATTACAGTATGATATTATTTACTATTCACAAGTTGGAAACTCACCCCCGTTGTGCCGCAGGGTTTTTCAGGTATGATCATCAGAGTGGTTGCGACAGGGCGCCTTATTATCTCTACTTTTGCGGATACTGCTACGGTTGGCTTTGAGGCCTTTTGCTTTAGGTGAGTTGCGGTTATCCGATGACGTACATTGCATATCTTTTGTATCTAATACTCTCCATCTACCACCTTCATGTATTGACTTAGAGACGAGTTGTGAGGATCGGTGTTGTATATTCTTATGACTCTGGTTGTTGTGCTCGTGTGAGCCGGCCTTTTATATTTGTGGATTATCTCATTTCTTCGTTACGGCGGCGTATATCTGTTGTGGTGGTTGTTTCCGCCGTTGGGCGAGATTTGCTCCCGTTTGGAGATGCTTTACTTATATCTTATGTTTGTGTCCGTTTCGGGCTGGCTTTTACAAATGAGGTGCTGCCAAATTTTTTATGAAAAACAAACTTAAGTTTAAAGTTTTGCATCGTTTTTTTAAAGTGTTCAATCTTTTCCTTCTAGTAATGGTTTAGATTGCTGGGTTTTCGGCTTACTTAACTGCGTTATGCCTGTTGACGTTACGTAGTCTAAGTGCCAGTCATATGCCCAAATTGGGTCATGAGATACCAACTTTGTCACGACCCAATTTGGGCACATGACCGGCACTTAGACTACGTAACGTCAACAGGCGTAACACAGTTAAGTAAGCCGAAAACCCAACAATCTAAACCATTACTAGAAGGAAAAGAAAGAACACTTTAAAAACACGATGCAAAACTTTAAACTTAAGTTTTTTTTTCATAAAAATTTCGGCAGCACCTCCTTTGTAAAAGCTAGCCCGAAACGGGCATAAACATAAGATATAAGTAAAGCATCCCCAAATAGGAGCAAATCTCGCCCAACGGCGGAAACAACCACCACAAAAGATATACGACGCCGTAGCGAAGAAATGAGATAATCCACATATATAAAAGGCCAACTCACACGAGCATGATAACCAGAGTCATAAGAATATACAACATCGATCCTCACAACTCGTCTCTAAGTCAATACATGAAGGTGGTAGATGGAGAGTACTAGATGCAACAGATATACAATGCACGTCATCGGATAACCGCAACCCACCTAAGGCAAAAGGCCTCACAGCCAACCGTAGAGGTATCCGCAAAAGTAGAGATAATAAGGCGCCCTGCCGCAACCACTATGATGATTAGACCTGAAAAACCCTACGGCACAATGGGGATGAGTTGCCAACTCATGAATAGTAAATAACATCATACTATAATCGCAAGTATGCACTAACATCGATAATCTATCACATGTAATCTGATAGCATAAATATGGTAATATGAATATGCAACTATCATGATCAAGGTACACCACCAGGGTACTATATTTACATGAAACAAATGCATATTAACTAAATCCTGAGTGCGGGACAATTAATAATCTCATGCACAAATCATCAGCATGGAAAAACCCTGGGTAAATCAACAACACCCCAAATCCCAAAATCCTCAAACGCCGCTACCAGGACTGGCCCCCATATCCTGTAAATCTCATAGAACCTGAGTGCCCAACATCGACACTCGAAAACATCATAAAAATACTTGTGTCCAACATCGACATGTAAAACCACATATAATATCTGTAAATATCGCGGAACCTGAGCGCCCAATATCGACTCTCGCAATCCTCGGAACATGAGTGTCCTACACCAACACTCGCAATCCCCATAGCCATATATCTTATGGTTGAATGTCCAACCTCGACATTCGCACTCCACGGAACATGAGTATCCAACCCTGACACTCGCAATCCCCGTATCCATACGTCTTACGGAACATGAATGTCAAACACTGACATTCGAAATCCAAAATCCATATATCTCTCGGAACATAAGTGCCCAACAACGACACTTGAAATCCCCAAATCGCATGAAAAACATATCTCAATGCGTAAATCCATGTAATATGACATATGTAACATAGAACAACAATATGCGCATATCAAGGGAAAATCCGCTATTTAAATGCATCAAGTCATTTGAAGTGTTTAAATGGGATTTTGTGAAGTTTAGCAAGGTTTTTGTGAAGAGGGAGTGAGATTTCAGTTTTGGGAGTGAAGAGATGAAGAATAATTTGAGAGTTAGAGAGAATGAGAGACTGCCCTCCAGAACCCGGCTATCCGTGCACTCTATCGCGGGGTAATCCGAGTACAGAAAAGAAAATATGTACAACAGTGACATCGACCTCAACCCGGTCGTGCCCCAAAAGAATAATATACAAACAGTCAGTGACGACAGTCCACATGTCGGACGCTCGCCCCGCGATATCAAATGTACAAATAAAACTAAACTGTACTAACATTGCATCCAAGCTATCCACCACGACGAATCCGCAACAAACACAGCACTATACAGAACATCAATGTGAATGTCACGTTCGCAAACCCGTCTAAAAGAACTTTAGCAATTAGACAACTTGTACCGCTCTAATGACATTTACGGTCGTAGATAGAAATGTATGTACTGTAAACATTAAACATTGTTAGAAATATCGACTTCGAAATAACCCCGAATAGCCCCCAAACACCTAGATAAAACCATATCGAAACTGGGCTATACTAGCAATACCACTGAACCAATATTCCAGAGACCAGACCACACCCAAAATACGAAGCCCAAAAACTTTAATCTATTTGGCCAGCTCGGTTTTCATGGCATTGTGCTCGGCCAAAAACAGTTGGAATTGTCTTGTATTTGGGGTGCAGTCTATGGTTCACCTAAGTAGTCTTTTGCAGTTGGTAAAATAATTTTTGAAGACCCTGAAAGAAATGATAGAAACTGGAATACTACGGGTATTGATTTGGAGTTGTTTCGATTTCGATACTTTAACATCATCTAAACCAAATAGTATGCGGTTAATGGGTTGGCTCTGATACGATGTAAGGCTACGCCAGTGCCTTGGCCATCAATTCGTGGCCAAACGCAGAACAAAAACTTTAGAAAACCGGCACTAACGGAACCTTAATCGACGGATCATACCATTAACCCTATACTAGTTCTATATATAGGAGTTTAAGCGATTATACCGATCGATCCGTGTCCTTCGGTCTTCAATCTGTGTCCTTAGCTCGTCACGGCTGCCTCAAACAAGTTTGTTCTCCGGTCTCCCTTGTCGAAGACGATCCACGTTGAGGATTAGGAATACGGGCTTCCACTTCAAAACCGAAGCAACTCGAGCATCCAGTTTGCTAGCCTAGACGCACAAGATGAAGTAGAGATTATCTGTGAATACTTTTTGTCAAAACACCCAATGATTCTCAACACATAAGGTGGAATGGGTGGAGGTGAAGAAGAAGCCAAGTGAAGAAATCTGTGAGCTCAAGACTTGGCCAAAAGAAAAACCAACCAAAGAAAAAGTGTCTGTTTTTTTTGTTGTCTTGAGTTGTTGTGAGATATTGTGTTTATCACGTGAAGAAAAATTCTAGCATAAAATATCTCAAACCAAATCCAATACCATGAGTCACCAAGTGCACATGCCACCATGAATCCACAAGGCCAAGACTTGCACTCATGTGTCATGCACAATCAATGCCCAAGCCAAGACTTGCACTCACACTTTTCATCACATAAATATTAAACATTTAAAGAAACCCTAAATGTTTAACACAAGAAAAATAAATGGCAAATTCAAAGTAATCTCGTAACGGATTACAAGAATACCCCCCATCCGTATATACATACCTGCATCCGTATTCCGACTGAATACGAATACAACGAGACGAAAGTAATCAAACAATATAATACTAGGATCTGGCTTAAACCAAAGCCCAATAGTATTATCCGACCGATCATGATCTTTGCACAAGTGCACGTATATGATTGAACCCTGCCATAAAACCATACGGCCTCTACAACGTTTCCCACGAACCAAGGAAACCCTCTGTGTGAGACTTTAAAGACTCGTCAATACGCTGGCAGTGGGTATAACCACAAGCACGTCAGTGGCACTAGCTGTACGTAACGGTTGCCCAGGTATTGAGCAAAAGGAGGCCGATGTGAAAACTCATCCTGAAACCCTACTGAGCCTGACAGTGACAATATCCGTACATTCTGATCCGTTCGTCTATGAGTATCTCATATCGAGCCTAGGGGTAGATAAAGCCAGACTCCTAATAACGCGGCATTTAGTGTCGGTATGAAACTCATCACCACATGAGAAGCTACCGATCCTAGATCAGTAATTCCCGACTATCTTGGCCAAGGATTTCTGGTGATGGTCATCAGTGCACACCGTGACATCAACCCCAATACCGGGAGAGACGAATCCTCTGACAATTCGCTCACTGCCTCCATGTGGCTCGGGACTGTACCCAACTAAAACCTGTTTGCACGACTCCTTTGAGCCGTGGTAGGGTAGTAATCAAAGCACAGTGGGAACTCACACGAGACAAATGAAGATCTCAGGTCAATAAACTAACCTGTATACATGTCACTAGGGAACTGCTATCTGACAATAGGTATAATACCAACTAGCATGTTCCGTGCGAGTCCGTCCAGTGTACTCATAACCCAATGAGCACCTGTATATATCTTAGGTGAACCAACTGACACCAATGGCTTGTGAGACCGGCCACCGCCCCTCGTCGGGGTCTCGATCCGTATACATTAGTCTACTTATGGAGTATCGATGCCCAGTCTCGAAACTCCCACGACTAGGGACACTTTAAGGATGTGCTTATAGACCACCCAACTCTCACGTATATGATCACCATCATATTGCTGGTAGTCAAGCATGAATCCTATGGGCTCTATCAACATGTAATAGTGATCAGTATTGTCACCTGAAGCATGTACACAATGATAAAGACAAACCAGATAGCATACTATCATCTCGAGTAAGACTGTTCTACCGGTATAGGTCCTCCCTCAATCATTGCAGTCATGTTCCTGAGATCAATAATTGACTTGAGGGCACTATAGCTAACATGGGAATCACACAAGACTCTATGACGATCTCGGGTTAACAGACTAACCTGTACCAGTGTCACCAGAGAACTACTGTCTAACGCGAGGTATAATACCATCTAGGAGTTCTTGGCGAGTCCTGTTCAGTGTGCCTAGTCTCTAGTGAGCATCCGTATACAATCTTTGATGTTAAACACCAATGGATGTTCGATCATCCATCGCCCATTATATTGGTCAAGAAACGTATATGCTAGTTTACTCTTGAATATCGATGCCCCGTCTCGATACTCCCATGACTAGGAACAATTAAAAGATGTACTTATGGACTACCATAGCCCCTCTAGTATGATCTGTATCATAATCCCGGTAGTCAAGTACATGTCCTAAGAGCTTTACCAACATGTAACAGAGAGACAATTAGTGTACATGTTAAGATAAGAGCAACCAGATAGCATACTATCGTGTCGAGCAAGAAAGTCCTCCTTATATATGTCCAAGCATCCACTATAATATACATCATATATACAATAATGGCCTCTAGGACATACATACAACTAAAAAATACATGGCTCATCCTCGTTCTTGATGAAGTCAAATTCCTTGACCGTTTCATCAAAACCGATGTTCCAGCTCCGCGATGCCTGCTTCAATCCATAAATGGATTTGAGCAACTTGCACACCTTCCCGCTGCTCCCACTGTCTACAAAACCTTCTGACTGATCCATATAAACGCACTCTTCCAAACTACCGTTTAGAAAAGACGTTTTTACGTCCATCTGCTAGATCTCATAGTCATGGAAGGCAGCAATGGCAAGTAGGAACTGAATGGATTTGAGCAAAGCCATTGAAGAAAAAGTTTTGTCATAGTCCAATCCTGGTCTTTGATGAAAACCTTTTGCAACAAGTCTAACCTTTTAGGTTTCTACCTGCCCATCTACACCAATCTTCCTTTTGTAGATCCATTTACATCCAACGGGTTTTACTCCAGGTGGAGCAACTTCCAAGGTCCACACTTTATTGGCGTGCATGGCCTCCATTTCGGATTGCATAGCATCCAGCCACTTATCAGAGTCCCTACTGATAATGGCCTGCCTGAAACTAGTAGGATCATCATCTTTCAAGATGCAATCCTCTCTATCCCCGTCAATGAGAAAACCGTAGTATCTCTTGGGTGGATGAAAAATCCTACTAGATCTGTGAAGTGGCCGACGCTAGTCAGTGACTATTGAATTCTCTGGTTCTACTAAATACTAAGTTCTAGTTTGTCCCTATGGAATTTCATCCAGTTCTACCGTGCTCCCACAAATTTCTTTTTCAAGAAATTCCTTTTCTAAAAAGTCGGTGTAGCGAGCAACAAACACCTTCTGTTTCTCGGTGTGAAAGAACAAATATCCTTGCGAATGTTTAGGATATGCTATAAACTTACACAAAACTAATCGTGCCTCTAGCTTATCCGGATTTTGTTTTTTAACATAAGCCGGACAACCCCATATCTTAATAAAATTAAGGTATGACCTTTTCCGCTCCCATATATCATGAGGAGTGGTATGCACAATTTTAGTCGGAACCATATTCAATACATATATTGCCGTTTCAAGGGAATATCCCCAGAATGAAAGAGGAAACTCGGCATTACTCATCATGGAGCGAACCATGTCCAATAGGATACGGTTCCTCCACTTCGATACACCGTTGTGCTTTGATGTATACGGAGGAGTAAGCTGAGAGAGAATACCATTCTTTTTTAGAAAGTCCCGAAATTCCGTGCTCAAATACTCCCCTTCTCTATCAGACCGGAGGATCTTGATACTTTTACCAGTCTAGTTCTCTACTTCCTTTATGAATTCTTTGAATTTCTCAAAAGGTTCAGATTTGTGTTTCATAAGATACACATACCTGAATCTAAAGAGATCGTCAATGAATGTGATGAAGTACGAGAACCCACCCCTTGCATGTCTAGACATCGGACCATATACATCACTGTGTATGAGTCCCAAGTGCTCTGCTGCTTTTTCTCCGTGTCCAGTGAATGGAGATTTGGTCATTTTTCCTTTGAGACAGGACTAATAAGTTTCATAAGATGAAAATTCGAAAGTATTCAAATATCCATCCTTATGCAATTTACTCAGTCTTTTCTCTCCGATATGACCAAGTCTACAATGCCACAAGTAGGATTCGTTCGTATCTGAACTCTTCCTCTTGCGTGTGTTTTGTACATTGAAAACTGTGTTTTGATTTAAAACATAGATACCATTACACAGTGTACTTTCTACAACCAACACCTGATTAAGGTAAATGTTCATGATATTTCTATAAAGAACAAACTTATATTCATCTTTATCAAGTAATGAAACTGATATGATGTTGCAAACCATGGAGGGTACATAGTAGCAATTGTTCAAAATCATAGTATTGCCTTTTGGCAACACAACGTGATATTCACCGACGGCAGCAGCATCAACTTGTACTCTGAGGGACATATCACCAGGTCCAACTATCCAACTTTTTCTCAGTCCCTGCAATAAATTACAGATAAGAGATCCTGATCTGCTATCTAGTACCTAGGAGGTAGGACTGACCAAAAAATAGTTCTCAATAACAAAAACACCTGAAGGAGGTGCAATAGTATTCTTCTTCTTCGTTGGGGTCATCAAGGAATTCATGCAATCCTCTTTCCCTTGCTCATACTCATGATAGCTATCATAGTTTAGAATCGAATCGACGTTCCTCAGCCCCGAATAAGAATTCAGATTGGTCAAGCTATACATTTTATTATCTTGATTAGGGCGTGAAATGGTTGCTACCTGGAGAGAGAGAAAAGAAACACTTAGCATGCACTCTTGTAAGATTAGATTAGTTATTAATTTATCTAATCAGGATGGCTCCCACTGTTTCCTCAAATTCTTCTTCAAACCTTAAAAGAAAAACTAGTCAGGATTAATCACATGTCACAATACTTGCTTAACCTTTCGGCCAAGCTAGTGTCGGTACTTCGAGGGAGGTTTTCCAACGCTTTCGCGAAGTTCCTTAATTATGTAACCTATTTTCCCTGGAGGCATAGTCCCGCTAACACTTTTCTAGACACCTACTTAGTTTATAGCATTGATTGTTAAGTGAAATAATCTCCCAAGAGTAATCCTACTCATCAGTGGGATCGGGATCCAACTATCATTGTGTGATGACCTAGATGAAATCCACTTTAGTCACCATACTCCGAAAGGCATGCTAAAACTGCAAGTTTCCTGTATATTTGAAATTCCTGATGTGGTTTTTGCCCCTAACGACCTATAACCTTGACGCTTGCCAACAAGTTATAGGCCACTAGTTAAGTTCAACCCGTCATTGTCCTGGATTAACTCAAACCCACCGGCACAAACTCTTGACTCTTGCAAACAAAGCTGTACGTCTGTCTCGATTAATCGCATATCCATGCAACAGATAAATATCACTCAGCTACCACTCACTATGTCTTGACGCTTGCCAATAAACATAACACGAATACTTTATGGTACCCATCTGAAATGACGGAGGCCCACCGCTAGGTTTTTGGTGAAAAGAACGCAATGAACTTGATATCGTTGATGGAACCTGAGCAGTTTTTAAAAGGAGTGGTTTAAGCTACGCTTTTTAAAACTTCTAGTTTTGAAAAAGCCGAGTAATCTACAGTATAGACTCCTGCTCAAGAGGTCACTCCCTGTGAAGGGATCTTGTCTCTTTCTTTGTGGAATGAGGTGCTAGATATTCACAACCGAATATCACTATGCAAAGCGAAAGAATATAACTGTAGTTTTTCGAAATTTGTTCCAACTACTACTTTTTAGGTTTCTTTTCATGCATTACTCAAAATTAATGTGGTCCCACCAATTAACCAATCACACCAGAAAAGAACGAAAATACATTGTATGTATATGCCATCCGCATTCGCCACTGGGCCCCGTCATCACCTGTTAGGTTACTTAACTAACGACAGAGCGGGGGCAGGCCTAGCGCGGGTGCAAAACATATACACCATCTACTAATATATATATAAATATATATAACATTCATCCCAGGCATGATAATAGGCAACATCACAAAATATCAGCAAGCAACACAGAATGGTGGATAATCTTGGAGCATCGGGTTCATTTGAGCCGTAAATAAAACCAGACGTTCCCAGTCCTGTGGATAGCCTGTGCAATGAAACCTAGACCCGTACGAGCGCGGCAAGTTACCCGCCAATCCTAGAAGTGAGGCAACCCCAAACAACAAAGTGAATAGGCCACCCAGCACTCTACGGGATCAGGTAACTTGAGCGCTGTCACGACCCGGAAAAGTCACGTAACTGGCACTTGAATCATGTGAAGTCTATAGGACCCCACCTAATTCAAGTAAGCCAAAACCCCAGAAATCTACACCATTTTAGGGGAAAATAATGGAGGTGCGGTTTTGAAATAAGGCTTACTGAAATCAAATTTATTCTTATATATACATAAGTAGTAATATATGAAAGCACTATATTTGTATTTAACTTGAAAACCCATTTTGTCGTTCGAAATTTGGGCAGCACCTCCTTTGTAATTTTTAACCCAAAACAAATACAAGCAATAATATATATGGCATCCCCAAGCGGGAGCTAGCTCTTCGCCAATTAGCGGAAACAACCACGCAAGATAATATAAGTATACCACGCCGAAAGGCGAGGATCATAACATAGAAAGAAAGCGAGAAAAACTAAACATGATCACCAAAACCAGAAACAACAATAAATACATAAACGTGACTCTAAGGCCGAAAGAATAAACAAGTCTGGTTGATGGAGCTTTTAACTAGATACAACTGAAATAAATAACAAGTACAACTGAAATATAAAGTACAACAACGACGGTGGTCTTGATGCAATGTATCTCATCTACCAAAGCAATCATCCGAAAGAAAGTGATGTGCCAGCGAGACCGCTACGGAACCTGTACGGCTAAACCTGCAAGACACTGTGGCTCAACGGGGGTGAGTTGCCAATTCGTGAGTAGATGGCATCACCGAGTAGAAATTGCATGTATGACGATCTCCTAGGTCATACAGTACTATAATATTAGAATAATAATGATACGATAACATCAAGTAGCAGTAAAGGTATTACTATGAGCATATGTGAAATATCAGAACATGTGTCCGTGTCACAAGGTAACTATATGTCTTGTATAGTATGTACGAATGCATCATCAAATGGGCGTGTCAAGCATCGAAACACAAAATCATCAGAAAATCTGAGTGCCCAACATAGACACTCGAAACATTATGAAAAACAATGTCCATCAGCGACACATCATCCTCGTATCTCGGGCTCCGTCTGTCCGGATCAGCCCAAATCATATGGTCACACGACTACGGTCGGTATCCTCCGGATCTCCACCGCATCAAATATCACTGGTAGGTAGTGCTCCCCTGCCAGGCTCATCGTCTACATCTCGAGCTTCTCGCCCCGAGGTACCTTACCGGGTCCACCATGTACCAGCAGACGGATCATCCTACTCCTCGAATCGGATCTCGAAAACCAACTCAGAACCGAGAAAACATCATGGTGGACGCTGCTCATCATATCAAGGAAAACCACATCTTTCTCTTTTTAAATAATCATAAGTTTATAAAATTCGCATGCGGTTTCCCCAAATCCAGAAATCTCATAAAAAATCCAAAATCTTAAAATCATGAGTCAATGAACAGTGAATATCGGCATAAAGCCCCAAAATAACACATAATCGAATGAATATATGAATGCGTAGGGTATCCAAGCAAGGAATGCAATATCTAAACTATCATATGAGAGAAAGCATGCTAATAATATCTTTAAACTACCAGCTAGTAGGTTATACCAATGAGGTAACATTTTCTAAAGTGTACGTGACATGGCAATTACCGATGATGATGTGTGTGAGCCGGCAAGCAAGTGTACATGCAACATACGGATCATCGGTAATGGTGCAGGTGTCCTAACAGACGAGATCATAATAGCTAAAAGAAACACATGTATATGTATGCAATGCAAAGAGAACAACATTTGTATAACGGAAGATGAATAGTGAACGCTACATTATAGACTATAAATATCTGTATACGAGTCATACAGTTTTAGTGTTTGAAATAGCACGAATCGTGGTTTTTAGAAAGTAGGGGCTACGATATTTTTGAGAAAAAGATATGTCCTTTGAAAAATCCGTATCCTTCGGATTGTCTTTTGAAAATACTCACGATCCGTTGGTTTTGAAAATAGTTATGACTCAAGCCTAGTCTAGCATTTACCTAAACAACTAAAAGAATTAACTAAGAAACTATTCGGAATGATAAGAAAATCTAACATATTCCGAGTCGATATATCTAATAGTCGCCGACCCAGCCTCATAGTATCACGTACGGTAATATCTAACGTACGGCATCCTTGAGTTACGAGTGCGGATCAATCATCACATGTTCCTCGTACGGTAAAATCCATCGTACGGCATCCCCAATATCGAGGGTACGGGTAAAATATCATATATACATCATCATTTGTACGGTATCATCATCGTACAATATCATGATCAGGGGTATGGATCTAAGGTCTCGTACATTCTAATATCATCAAATCACATGTATGAATACATATCGCCTAACGATCCATTATAATATAATATCATATATGATATCACGACTCAATCACATATCGAAATCTCACGGCATCATGCCCGATCATATCGACTCATACCCATTCAATATCTTGTATCCCCATCTTATACGTATATGTATACTGTATATATATATATATATATATATATATCAATGCAACCATATATATATATATACATATAAACATATACACTCATATATCATATCTCGTGTCCGTGTGTGTGTGACAACCTATACACTACAGGTTCGCGACTAAAAAACTAAACTAAAAGCAATCTTCTTCCAAGTATGCTCAATCTAACCTATGGTCTCCTAGAAATCCCTATTTGCTATGTATCCACACTTCACATTAACCCACCTATACATACTATATGCATCCTAATCTACGAATTTGCGGGGGTGCTATACGCTATCAACCCGACTTCCCCCATAGATATACATCTACTCACCTTGATCCTCGCTTTCGAAGTTGATTGCGCAACGCTCCCCTCGTCGTCCCGAAGTCCATGCGAAGGTACCTACAGTTCACAATACATCGTATCGCATCAAAATCCGATTCAAAAACCGACAGGACACGCGAAATACTCATAGGTTAGAACCTATGGACCATGCATGCACAACAACCAAATAACCCTCGACATCGACGTACGAATGCCAATCGATCGAGATAAAACACCAATATCAAAACTTAATTCATTAAAAATCACGAAACCAAAACAGCAACTTAGAAAACTAGTCCCAGAATTTGACTCAGGTAATTTGGGGTTAAACAAACAATACAGGGGATAGCTTATAAGGTAAGTGAGCTACAGACCCAACCCTAACACAAATGCTCAGTACAAAACCGGTGAGGAAGTTAAAAAGTCTGGCGTTGCCGGCCATAGTAAAGACTTGGGCTCTCGTCTTTTGGTGGTTGTCTCTTAGGGTTCTAATGAGGTCTCCGGGTTTGTTTGATTATCCTAAAAGGGTCTCAGTTCGCTCCAGATTCTCTATAGTCCCCAATATTTTCACAAAACCGACATTTGAAATATCTAAACTCAAGTTTTGGTTTTTCTACAATAAGCGTTGGTCCAGAATTGATACTAGAGGGGTTGTAGTCATGACCAAACCTCAAATACACCTTTACAACTCCACAAATCCCTTACAACCTTATCTTGGAATTTTCCGACATCATTAAACTACACAAATTTAACTCTAAATACTAAAGGATACAAAGGAGGCTAACATCTTAACTAAAGGTGTGAAATTATACCTCATTTGGCAACTCAAGAATATTCTTGAGTTGCCCCAAGTGCTCAAAATCTTGACTTGTTCCCACCATCATGCTTGTAATGAGCTAGAGATCATTTTTTATGAAGAGGGTACAAGGTTTTGGCTAAGTTTTTGAGATGATTGTGTGAGGTAGAGGAGGTAGATGATGAGGGAGATGAAGCTATGAAGAATGAGATGAAGATGAGGAAAAAAAGATGAAAGAGCCATGGTCAAAGGTCATGGAAAAATCTAGAGTCTTCTCACTCTCCCTCCCTCCCTCTCTCACATGTCTCATGCCCCTACCTCACAAATATCTCACATTTTCTTTTCTTTTATTTAAAATCACACAAAAAAAACAAAACCCATTAATATGCAAATGACATGATTCATAGAAATGTAACAAGTGTTTGTAACATGTTGTAATGCATGTCATGCACATAAACATACTTAATGCAAAAATCAGTAAATACAAATCGAGTTTAGTAAATAACCCATTTACAAATAATTGTACAGTAATTCATAAAATTCCCAAATCACTTAAATACCTTCAAATCAATAATTTATATTAATTACCCAATTATTTTCCAAATTATCGGTATATAATTATACCTTTTCATTAAAACTAATCTCCATACTATTAAAATATCCCTAATATTTATTATTTAATTATTTAAATTCCCAAAATAATATTTTATTTTCTGAAATTTTACAATCTTCCCCCTTAAATAAATTCGGTCCCCGAATTTAAATTTAAAACTCCTTCCAAATATTAAAACATTTCAGTAAAATGATCAAATCGTCGGGGCTCCGAAATCATGAATAACTAAAACATATCATAGCGCAATGCATGCGCAACAAAAACGAGTGTAAAACTCAATTCAAAACTTCGTCAAGTATCACGCAATCATTGGAGTTATGGAGAAAATACGAATGTCAAAATCCAACACGAAAACCAACATGATATATAGTACGCATCGTTATAAAATTTTCAAATCAACCAAATCGATATGCATGCAAAACCTTTTTCAAATCGCCGTGCGATGCGCGTATCACGACACAAGTAGCGGACGTTCATTTATAAGTAAAATAGCTAAACATATATACATCTTTTGTTTAACATACACGTCCCGCCATTTTGGAAATGATTTGGGAAGGGTCTTCTCTGTAAAATTTTATGTCGCCAAGGACACGTAGGAAAATATTGAGACTATAACTTTTTTGATAATCCCTTCCGTAATTATCGATGCATGTAAAATACTCAGGTATTGTTCTCAGACCAGTCCTGCTCGGTTACTCAACCATGTAGTATTTAAGTCATGAAAACATGATGTTCAAAAGGAAATCAACCTCAAATTGCAAACATAGGAATGCCACGTGCGTCTGGTGCACACGGAAATTGAAATCAAGACTGGTGCTGCTAATGTGCACAGAAAAAACTAAGAGCAACGGGTGTGCATGAAAATATCTATCAAGTGCCACGGGTGTGCCTGACAACAAAACCGGGTGCATCTAATATGCACGAAGAATCTCGATTTAGTGCATCTGGTATGCACAAAATCATATCTAATGCGCCGAGTGTGCGCAAGAATCCTAATCAAGTGCACAAGGTGCACCAAAATATAAATCCAGCGCACTAAGGTGCATGAAAACGAACATCGAGTATAAAAAACGAAATCAACGGTATACGACATTAACCAAATCGAAGTCATTTATACCGCGGCAGTAAACTCATAAACATTTGTATCTGTGAGCACAAAACCATATCAAGTACTGAAAGCTCGTGTAAACTACACCGAAGTCTTAAATCAAATCATTTACTCACTATATGTATGAAATCAAATCATACATCTCGGACTGCATAAGATCGAAATTGTAAGTCCACGTTGCCCACCCCGCTGCTTGTGGGGAGGCGGAAACGGTATAAAAATCGGATTTTTATCGAACTAGGCAACATGGACTATCAAAAGGAGGATCTTTGCTAAACAAAAACTAACTACAAAGCTAACTAGTTTTAGCCATATGGAAGAAAGGTTATACCTAGGTCTTTATGTCCTTCTCTCCTTGCTCCTTTGGTGTGAAAGATATGATCTTCTTGTCGCCTTCTCTAGTCGAAGAAGGATCCACCCGAGAGCCTCAAACTTTGGCTTCAACTTCAAGCTAGAAGTAACTAAGATGCTAGAAGTGCTAATCTTAGAACCTTAGAAGAGAGTAGAGAGTATCTTAGGTTGGTTTATCTCAAGCTCAAGTGTTTCTTAACTCATGAGAGGGGAGAGCTAGAGAGAGAGGAAGAGGAGGAGAGAGAATCTATATGATAGAATGAGGAGAAATAATGAACCATTCTCTCATATATAGGTGAATTATGAAAATAGATAATTAGCAAGATAATTGTCATGGTTAATCAAGACTTGACCATTATTTTCACATTAAATGCAAATTGCAAGGATCAAAGAGTATCTTTTATATGGAATGATGATGGTCAACATGTCAACCTAAGTCAACAAGTCAAGAAAGGTCAAATGGTCAACAACCCTAACCATGCACAATTATATTTAACTAATATCAATTAATCATAATACACACATAAGCATTAGGGTTAAGAAAATGACAATGGTCATTAACCCTAATCAAAGTCCTCTCCCTCTGTCTCAGTCAACTGTGCATACGCACCCGCATCCGTGATCCGAGGAACACAAATACAATGAGATAAAACCAATCCCAAATCATATACTAGGATCCGGCTTAAACCAAAGCCCGCTAATATAAGCTGTCCGGACAGCAAACGTGCACAAGTGCGCGGATGTGAACGAACCCTGTCGCAAAACCATGCGACTTCTACTCATTTTGCCTAAAGGAGAATAACTCTCTGTGTGGGACTCTAAAGACTCGACACTACGCTAGCAGTGGGTTTAACCACAGACTGCAAGCAGCACTAGCTGTACGTAACGGTCCCCAGGTAGATGCCGATAAGAAGACTGACGAGGTTAACCCATCCGAACTCCTACTGAGCCTGAATGTGACAGTCTCTGTACAGTCCGGTCTTTTCGTCTGATACAACGCATGGCGGGCCTAGAGGGCGGTAAACGTCAATCCCCTAATAGCGGTACAAGTCGTATCGGAGTGTAGCCCAGAACACCCTGAGATAGCACTGGAAACCTACCAGTATATCTCTCTTGCCTTGTCCAGGGACTACTTGTGTAACGGCTCTCCTGGACACAGCGCGATGTCAACCCCCAATACCGGGAGAGACGAATCCTGTCTAACCGTCATTGCCTCCAAGTGCTTCGGGACTGCACCCAACTACTACCTGTTTTCACGACTCCTTTGAGCCGTGGTAGGGTAGTAATCAAAGTACAGTGGGAACTGTTAGTGTATATGCCTTAGAGGCCATTACTGTATCATACTGGTTTGTATATTACTTAATGGATGCTTGGGATATTCACCTTGTATATACAATCTTGCTCAAAATAGTAGTATGCTACTTGGTTTGTTTCTACTTCAATGTGTACATGTGTTTATATTTTGTATATCGCCTATACACATTAGTGGAGCCCTTAAGATCTTTGCTTGATTACCAGCGATGTGATGGCCGTCACACTAGTGGGGCTGGGTAATCTATAAGCACATCCTTATGCAGGTCCCTGGTCGCAGGACTATCGAGACAGGGCATCGATACTCCGGAGTAGACCAGCGCATGCGCTTCTCATCCCAGTGTGGGAGACGGTCTGTCCCACAGCCGTCAGTACGTCGTACTTGAGATAGTATGCGGGTGCTCGTTAGGTTACGGGTACACTGGACAGGACTTGTCGGGAACTGACTAGTTGGTATTATACCTATCGTCAGTTATCAGTTCCCAGGTGACATGAGTACAGCTTAGTCCGCTGACTTGACACTGTCACTCCGCCTCGAGTGTGTTCCCACTGTACTTTGATCACTACCCTACCACGGCTCAAAGGAGTCGTGCAAACAGGTAGTGGTTGGGTGCAGTCCCGAAGCACTTGGAGGTAGTGACGGTTAGACAGGATTCGTCTCTCCCGGTATTGGGGGTTGACATCGCGCTGTGTCTAGGAGAGCCATTACACGAGTAGTCCCTGGCCAGGGCAAACGAGATATACTGGTAGGTTTCCAGTGTTATCTCAGGGTGTTTTGGGCTTCGCTCCGGCATGACTTGTACCGCGATTGGGGGACTGACGTTTACAACCCCCTAGGTCCGCCATGCGATGTATCAGACGAACAGACCGGACTGTACGGAGAATGTCACACTCAGGCTCAGTAGGAGTTCAGATGGGTTTCGCCTCGTCGGTCTTCTTGTCGACATTACCTGGGGACCGTTACGCACAGCTAGTGCCGCTTGCGGTCTGTGGTTAAACCCACTGCCAGCGTAGTGTCGAGTCTTTAGAGTCCCACACAGAAAGCTTTTCGCCTTTAGGCAAAAGAGTAGAGGTCGCATGGTATTGCGACAGGTCGCATGGTTTTGCGACAGGGTTCGGTCACATCCGTGCACTTGTGCACGTACAGTGTCCGAACAGTTTACACTAGCGGGCTTTGTTTTAAGCCAGATCCTAGTGTACCTTATGGGATTGGATTTATTCAGTTTGCATTCGTTTTCCTCGGAACGCGGATGCGGGTGTGTATGCACAGTTGACAGGGAGACAGAGGCAGCGGATTCTCATTAGGGTTGTTGACAGTTGACCGTTGACTATTTGACTTTTTGCTCAACCCTAATGAGAATATGATATGTGATTAACTATTATACTAATTAAGTATTATGGTGATATGGTTGTTGACTTTGTTGACTTGTTGACTTTTGTTGACTTGTTGACTTGTTGACTTTTGTTGACTTGTTGACCGGTTGACTAGGCTTGACTAGTTGACCATCATGATAACCATAGCCATCATTTCATGGCAAAGACTTTTGTTTACTTGCTCATTTGTGTAAAATGAGTGCATGAAATGATATGGTTATGGTTGCTTCAACCATCACATAAGACTTTTGTTAGTATGATGAGTTATGATTGCTTTGGATTATAAGAGGGTGAAAGGAAAAAGAGAGCCTCATTCTTTCTTGCTCATTCTCTCTCTTGTTCTTGAGCTCTTGCTTTGCTCTCACCCTCAACCTCTTCCTCCCTCTCTTGATCCTATGGTTCTATTGTCTCATGAGTTGAGAATCAAGAACCATAGATAAAATCCCATTCTAATTCTTCTCTACTCATTCTAGTTCACTAGGTTTGGCAAACCAAGTGAACTAGTTTCTTCAAAGAACGAAGAAGGAGCTAAAGGTTGGAGCTTTCAGGTGGATCTATCTTCGGCGTACGGAGACGACGAGAAGAAGCCAATCGGACCACCATCGGAGTTTGAAGACGAAGGAGTTCAAGACAAGCAAGGTATAACCCCCTAACCGAGTAGCTAGAAACTCATAGTTAGGATGTTAGATAGAAGTTTAACCATGATCCGGGTTATAGGTCCATGTTACCACCTCCGTAAAAATTGTTTTTTACCAAATTCCGCATTCCCGAAAGTACCGGGAGAGGTAGCATGGACTTACAGGAACACACTCGAGGCGAAGTGACAGTGTCAAGTCAGTGGACTAAGCTGTACTCAAGTCACCTGGGAACTGATAACTGACGATAGGTATAATACCAACCAACAGTTCCTGACGAGTCCTGTCCAGTGTACTCGTAACCTAACGAGCACCCGCATACTATCTCGAGTACGACGTACTGACGGCTGTGAGACAGACCGTCTCCCACGCTCGGATGAGAAGCGCATACGCTAGTCTACTCCGGAGTATCGATGCCCTGTCTCGATAGTCCTACGACTAGGGACCTGTATAAGGATGTGCTTATAGATTACCCAGCCCCCACGAGAGTGAGTGCCATCACAACGCTGGTAATCAAGCAAAGATCCTAAGGGCTCCACTAATGCGTATAGGTGATATAATAAAGGAAACACATGTACACATTAAAGCAGAGACAAACCAAGTAGCATACTTCCATTTCGAGCAAGATTGTATATACAACTGTGAATATCCCAAACTTCCATCAAGTAATATACATACAAGTATGATACAGTAATGGCCTCTAAGGCATATACACTAACAATCTCCTACTTGCACTAAGGCCATGTACTGGCGTATCGAAGACCTATCATCTCGATCAGCCGCTCGAACTGAGTCTGGGGTAAGGCCTTCGTGAATGGATCTCCAGTGTTATCTTCTGAAGCAACCCTCCGAACCTCGATCACCTAGCGATCCACGATCTCCCTGATCAGGTGATACCACCTCAAGATGTGTCTGGATTTCTGATGGGACCTGGGTTCCTTCGCTAAAGCTATAGCCCCGTTGTTGTCGCAATACAGAGGTATTGGATCAATAATGGACGGAACCACCTGATGTTCTTTCAAGAACTTCCTCATCCAGACGGCTTCTTTTGCGGCATCAGATGCAGCGATGTATTCCGCTTGCATAGTCGAGTCAGCAACGATTTCCTGTTTGGAACTCTTCCAACACACCGCCTCTCCATTGAGGGTAAAGACAAAACCCGACATGGACTTGGAATCATCCGTGTCACTCTGGAAGCTGGAGTCAACAAGGGCCTCAATCTGGAGGTCTTTTCAACCATACACCAAGAACATCTCCTTTGTCCTTCTCAGGTACTTGAGAATGTTCTTTACTGCTATCCAGTGTTTCTCCCCACGGTTTGACTGATACCTGCTTACCACACTCAGTGCATAAGCCACATCTGGTCTGGTACACAACATCTCATATATTATAGAGCCTACCGCAGAAGCGTAGGGTATGATAGACATGCGATCCCTCTCCAAATCAGTCTTGGGAGACATCTCTTTGGAGAGGGTGATCCCGTGACAAGCAGGTAGATTACCGCGCTTGGAATCTTCCATACTGAATCTTTTCAGTATGGTGTCGATGTACCTGGACTGAGAGAGTCCTAATATCCACTTGGATCTGTCACGGTAGATCCGGATCCCCAGAATGTATGAGGCATCACCAAGGTCTTTCATGGAGAACCTGTGTGACAAGAACCCTTTGACAGATTGTAGCATAGGAATGTCATTTCCTATTAAGAGAATGTCATCCACGTATAAAACGAGGAATACTACAATTCTCGCTACAAATCTACTATAGATGCCTGGTTCATCTGGATTTTTGATAAAGCCAAATTCCTTGACCATCTCATCAAAACAGATGTTCCAACTCCGCGATGCCTGCTTTAGTCCATAAATGGACTTAAGCAACTTGCACACCTTTCCGCTGCTCCCACTCTGAATGAAACCCTCTGGTTGGTCCATATAGACACACTCCTCTAAATTTCCATTTAGAAAAGCGGTCTTTACGTCCATCTGCCAAATCTCATAATCGTGGAAGGCAGCAATGGCAAGAAGGATCCGAATGGATTTCAGCATAGCTACTGGAGAAAAGGTTTCGTCATAGTCCAAACCAGGTCTCTGACGAAAACCCTTTGCAACCAGTCTAGCTTTATAGGTCTCAACCTGTCCATCTACATCAATCTTCCTTTTGAAGATCCACTTGCATCCTACGGGTTTTACCCCATCTGGAGCAATGTCCAACGTCCATACTTTGTTGGTGTACATAGACTCCATTTCGGTCTGCATTGCATCCAGCCATTTTACCGAGTCAACGCTCTGAATGGCTTGCTGGAAGCTAGTAGGCTCATCACAATCAATGATGCAATCCTCTCTATCCCCGTCTATGAGAAAACCGTAGTATCTCTTGGGCGGATGAGACTGCCTACTACTCCTGCGGAGTGGTGTGGGAATGTCCTGAACTTTCGAACCCTCTGGTTCTACTAAGCTTTCAGTAATAGCTCGTGGTTCTGGAATTTTTTCCAGTTCTATTGCGCTCCCACTAATTTCCTTTTCCAAGAACTGGTGTTCTAGAAAGTGGGCATGGCGAGAAACAAAAACCTTTTGTTCCTCTTCGCAATAGAAGAAATATCCTTTGGAGTTCTTCGGATATCCCACAAACTTGCACTGTACTGAGCGTGCCTCGAGCTTGTCCGCATGCTGCTTTTTGACAAAAGCTGGACATCCCCATGTCTTAATGTGATTAAGATAGGGTCTCTTCCCACACCACATCTGATATGGCGTAGTAGGCACAGTCTTAGTTGGAACTCAGTTCAAAAGGTATGCAGCTGATTCTAGCGCATATCCCCAGAATGATCGCGGTAACTCAGCGTTACTCATCATGGACCGTACCATATCCAATAGGGTTCGGTTCTGTCTCTCCGATACACCGTTATGTTGCGGAGTGTATGGAGGAGTAAGTTGAGAGAGAATTCCATTCTCTTTTAAGTAACCCAGGAACTTGGCACTAAAGTAATCATCACCTCGATCAGATCTCAGTGGCTTGATACTTTTGCCTATTTGTTTTTCTACTTCATTCTTATATTCCTGGAATTTTTCAAAGGCCTCGGATTTATGTTTCATTAAGAAGACATATCCGTACCTTGAAAAGTCATCCGTAAAAGTAATAAAGTAAGAATAACCGCTTCGTGCATGCGTAGACATTGGACCGTACACGTCGCTGTGTACGAGTCCTAAGAGCTCGCTCGCTCTCACTCCGTGTCCAGTGAACGGAGTCTTTGTCATCTTTCCTTTGAGACAGGATTGACAAGTTGCATACGATTGATATTCGAACGGATCCAAATATCCTTCTGTACGTAATTTAGTCAACCTTCTCTCATTGATATGACTGAGTCTACAATGCCAAAAGAAAGTCTGATTGATTTCTGGAGACTTTCTTTTGTGTGTATTCTGGACATTGAAAATCTGTGGTTGGTTTAATACGTATATACCATTGCTCAATGTACCTGACCCAATCAGAACTTGATTAAGGTGAATGTTTACAACATTACTTATAAACGCAAATTCATAACCTTCTTTAGAAATCAAAGATACAGAAATGATATTACAAGTTGCGTTGGGTACAAAAAAACAATTACGTTAAACCAAAACATGTCCATCTGACATTCCCAGGTGATAGTCCCCCACGGCCTCAGCATCCATGCTAGCTCCGTTTGCAACTCTGAGGGTCATGTCACCTGCCTTCAAAAACCTACGCTTTCTAAACGCCTGCAAAGAATTATAGATATGAGATCCTAATCCGGTATCCAATACCCAGGAAGTAGAGTTTATTGATAGACAGTTTTCAATAACATACACACCTGAAGCTGAAGCCGCAACTCGCTTCAGATCCTGGGTTCAGGCCTTCCAAGCCTTGCAATCCTGTTTCCAGTGTCCACTTTTGTGACAGTAGAAGCATTCTTCCTTTCCCACTAGCTTTCCCGCTGGCTTTGTTGCCTTTCCCTTTCCCTTCGTATCCACTTTACTAACACCGCCCCTTCGTTTGGCGGGGGCTTTCTTCTTCTTTCCCATGGCTTTCTCCCTGGACTTAAAAGAGGAAGATCCTCCTACAAACAAAGTGGATGTCTCCCTACCTTTCTGTAGGGTGCCCTCAGCACTCCTCAACATGTTCAGAAGCTCGGAAAGTTCAACCTCCTTTCCTTGCATGTTGAAGTTTAGGATAAACTGGGCGTAAGTGGAAGGAAGGGACTGGAGAATCAAGTCCGTATAGAGTTCATTCTCCAACGTGTTCCCAAGGTCTACGAGCTCCTCTATGTAGCCAATCATCTTAAGCACGTGTTCCGCTACCGATGATCCGACGGCCAATCTTGTCGAAAACAGCTTCTTCGACACTTCGTATCGTACGATACGAGACTGCTCTCCATACAGTTCTTTTGTATGAAGAAATATGGATTCTAAGTCCATATTCTCGTGCCTCCTCTGATGTTCGTTGTCTAAAGAGGCAAGCACGAGGCATTTGGCCTTCGCGCAATCTATTTTCCAGGTCTTATAGATTTCCCTATCTACGACACTGGTTTTGGGACTTGGGACAGGGGGAGCTTTGGTGGTAAGAAGATACCCTAACTTGTCATAAGTGATTGCCATCTTCACATTCCTGAGCCAATCTTTGTAGTTTGGCCCTGTCAGTATATTTTTATCTAGTAATAACTTAAGTCCGGTCATCTTGATTGGTCGCTGCAATTAGGAGAGAGAAAAGAAACACTTTAGAATGGTGTTTTTGCAAGTTTAGAGTGGTTTTTAATTTGTCTAAACAGGATGGCTCCCACTGTCTCTCGAATCCCTCCTCAAACCATAAAGGAAGAATTAGTCGGGATCAATCTCACCGTACAATACTTATTTAACCGTTTAGCCATGCCAGTGTCGGTACTTCGAGGGAGGTTTTCCAACGCTTTCGCGAAGTTCCTTAATTATGTAACCTCTTTTCCCTGTGGGCGTAGCCCCGCTAACACCTTTGTAGACACCTACTAGGTTTATAGCATTGATCGTTAAGTGAGAAATTTCCCGAGGAGTAGCATATACTCACAGTAGGATCGGGATCCAAATATCATCACGTGATAAAACTGAAGGAATCCTACCAGAATCATCACACTCCAAATGGTATGCAGCGCTAGCAAGTTTCAGTACTTATGAAACTCCCGATGTGGATTTTTTCCCCATGCTCTTATGACCTTGACTTTGGCCAAAATATCATAAGTCACATGTCAAGTTCTACCCGTCATCCTCCTGGTTAATTTGGACCCACCCGTACCTACCCTTGACTTTGGCCAAAATGGCAGCACGACTGTCCCAAACCAACGCATCTACCTATGCTGCATATGAATACCCAATAGCTACCAATCACTATGCCTTGACTTTGGCCAACATACATAGCTTGAATACTTATCGACCATTCATGTGGAATGACGGAGGGCTACGAATGGTTTTGGCGAAACCGTGAACGTAGTGAACTTGATATATTCGATGGAACGAGATAGCTTTTAAAAGGAGTGGTTCAAGCTCCGCATTTAAAAGTTGGTTTTGAAAAGAACCGAGTGGTTTTGAAAGTGTTCCAACGACTTTTACTTGGTTTATTTTCTTGCATTAATTCCAATGCATCCCATCATTTAATCCTACCATTGCAGAAAACAACCAAAATATGGTGTACGCTTATGCCATCCGCATTCGCCACGGGGCCCCGTCATCACCCGTTAGGTTACTTAACTAACGACAGAGCGGGGGCTGGACTAGCGCGGATGCAAAACATAAGCAACACCTAAATAGTTATCATATATAGATATATAGCAATGATAGTCAATTCAGATCACAGATGAACACTTTGGATATACTAGGAATCCGCGATTCGTTCGAGCCTGCAACGAAAAGCGGATTACACGGTCGCGATGAATAGCCAATACCCCACCCAAGACCCCTACGGGTGCGGCAAACTACCCGCCAAGTACCCGAAGCGAAGCAACCTCCCTCAACGACGTGAGTAGGCCACTCGGCACTTCGAGATACCCGGTAGTTTGTGCACCCGACCTTGGGTCTATCCTAGGAGCAAAAACAGTAAAAAGAAATTATACAATGACGGCTACAACCCTGACCCGGTTGTGAGGCCAAACAAATAATATTACATCAATTTACATATTACATGAATGAAAGAAAAAAGAAACCCTCATCTCACATCCACCCCGGCTATTCATCCGCGACAATCCACCGAGTTCATATACACAAACCAACAAGCATTACAGATCACAGATATGTATAACCCCCACTAATCGACGTATAGCGATTAGCAGACGTTCAATACATATAAACATCACAGATATAACACTTTAGTCAAAGTACAGGGAAGTTCGATCAAAAATACGGATTTATAACCACCCTAATTACAAATTTCTTTTCTGGAAAATCTGGGCAGAAATAAAATATCTTAAAAATCCCAAAACCTTAACAGAAGAACACTGCACCAAACTCGGTCCAGAACTGAGTCAAGTCGGCAGCGGTTCCGCGGCAATAAGCATGTTATTGCCGCGGAAACGGGGCGCTTTGAACGGTTCACTGGATCGTCTTTGGTGAGTTTCTTAACAAAACCCTGAGCCGATTTTTGAAGTATGATTTATTATTTTTAGAGCAGAAAAAAATCAACAGAATCTTAGGGTTTTGAAAAACTAGTTTTGCGATTTTTACCGATCGTACTTTTATACACTTTACTAACTAGCTAGTTTATGTTTAGATAGGCTCTGATACCACTGTAAGTCCATGTTTCCCACCCCGGTGCCTGCGGGGAGGCGGAAACGGTATAAAAATCGGATTTTTATCGAACTAGGCAACATGGACTATCAAAAGGAGGATCTTTGCTAAACAAAAACTAACTACAAAGCTAACTAGTTTTAGCTACATGGAAGAAAGGTTATACCTAGGGCTGTATGTCCTTCTCTCCTTGCTCCTTTGGAGTGAAAGATGTGATCTTCTTTTCGCCTTCTCTAGTCGAAGAAGGATCCACCCGAGAGCCTCAACCTTTGGCTTCAACTTCAAGCAAGAAGTAACTAAGATGCTAGAAGTGCTAATCCTAGAACCTTAGAAGAGAGTAGAGAGTATCTTAGATTGGTTTATCTCAAGCTCAAGTGTTTCTCAACTCATGAGAGGGGAGAGCTAGAGAGAGAGGAAGAGGAGGAGAGAGAATCTATATGATAGAATGAGGAGAAATAACGAACCATTCTCTCATATATGGGTGAATTATGAAAATAGATAATTAGCAAGATAATTGTCATGGTTAATCAAGACTTAACCATTATCATTTCACATTAAATGCAAATTGCAAGGATCAAAGAGCATCTTTTATATGGAATGATGATGGTCAACATGTCAACCTAAGTCAACAAGTCAAGAAATGTCAAATGGTCAACAACCCTAACCATGCACAATTATATTTAACTAATATCAATTAATCATAATACACACATAAGCATTAGGGTTAAGAAAATGACAATGGTCATTAACCCTAATCAAAGTCCTCTCCCTCTGTCTCAGTCAACTGTGCATACGCACCCGCATTCGTGATCCGAGGAACACGAATACAATGAGATAAAACCAATCCAATATCATATACTAGGATCCGGCTTAAACCAAAGCCCGCTAGTATAAGCTGTCCGGACAGCAAACGTGCATAAGTGCGCGGATGTGAATGAACCCTGTCGCAAAACCATGCGACCTCTACTCATTTTGCCTAAAGGAGGATAACTCTCTGTGTGGGACTCTAAAGACTCGACACTACGCTGGCAGTGGGTTTAACCACAGACCGCAAGCGGCACTAGCTGTACGTAACGGTCCCCAGGTAGATGCCGATAAGAAGACTGACGAGGTAAACCCATCTGAACTCCTACTGAGCCTGAATGCGACAGTCTCCGTACAGTCCGGTCTGTTCGCCTGATACACCGCATGGCGGGCCTAGGGGGCGGTAAACGTCAGTCCCATAATAGCGGTACAAATCGTGTCGGAGTGTAGCCCAGAACACCCTGAGATAACACTGGAAACCTACCAGTATATCTCGCTTGCCCTGGCCAGGGACTACTTGTGTAATGGCTCTCCTGGACATAGCGCGATGTCAACCCCCAATACCGGGAGAGACGAATCCTGTCTAACCGTCACTGCCTCCAAGTGCTTCGGGACTGCACCCAACTACTACCTGTTTGCACGACTCCTTTGAGCCGTGGTAGGGTAGTAATCAAAGTACAGTGGGAACACACTCGAGGTGAAGTGACAGTGTCAAGTCAGCGGACTAAGCTGTACTCATGTCACTTGGGAACTGATAACTGACGATAGGTATAATACCAACCAACAGTTCCCGACGAGTCCTGTCCAGTGTACTCGTAACCTAACGAGCACCAGCATACTATCTCAAGTACGACATACCGACGGCTGTGGGACAGACCGTCTCCCACGCTGGGATGAGAAGCGCATACGCTAGTCTACTCCGGAGTATCGATGCCCTGTCTCGATAGTCCTACGACTAGGGACCTGTATAAGGATGAGCTTATGGATTACCCAGCCCCCACGAGAGTGGGCACCATCACAACGCTGGTAATCAAGCAAAGATCCTAAGGGCTCCAGTAATGCGTATAGGTGATATAATAAAAGAAACACATGTACACATTAAAGCAGAGACAAACCAAGTAGCATACTACCATTTCGAGCAAGATTGTATATCCAACTGTGAATATCCCAAGCTTCCATCAAGTAATATACATACTAGTATGTGTAGGGTTCCTAGGCACACTATAGAGGTCTCACAAGGCATCAACCATGCCAATTTTAAATTTTATGGGTGCCGAGAAACCCTAATACGGATCGTTAACTAGAAGTTTAGGCGAAATCGAAACTAGTTAACATCTTAACTAAAGGAGAGAGGCTACAACCTTTGTAGATCCGGTTCCCCACTTCCTTAGCTCTACGTAGGCGTCCTCTCGCTGTCTATCTCGAATCCCGGACTCAATCGTCGGCTTGATCGGAGAAATGGACGGACTAGGTCGTCGGCTTCGTGCCGAAGATGATCTACGTCGAGGCATCACAAGTTCAAGCTCCGACTTCACAAATTTGTGAAACTTGTGAAGAAAACACCCAAAACAACTTGGCAAGAGGTAGAGGGTGAAGAAATAGGAGGTGGGTTCACTTTAGAATTGGATTTCTCACTTTAGAACTCAAGTTGCCATTGATGGCATCAAGCTTTCTTTCTTGAAAAAGAAGATCAAGAAGAAGGAAATATTATGATAAGTTCATCCAAAATGAAAAAGAAATGAATACTTATCATAATAGGAACCATGGTTAGGTGTAGAGAATTGACCAAGGTTAGAAGAGTGGTTAGGGTTAAGCATGAAGACAAATTGGTCTCTTTGGTCAAAGCTTCATGAAGCTTCACAAAGGTTCAAGAATGAAAGCAACCATTTTGTATTCTTATCCAATCCTTTTTCCAAAATCAATAAATAAAAGAATGGATAATTAAAACCCTAATCACTTTCTTAACCTAGGTTTAATTCTTTACACTTAACCAAATGAGCAAGCATCATCAAACATGATACAAAGATGTGCACAAAAGTATATCACATATACAACTTGCACATCAAGTGAGAAAATCCATTTAAAGTGAACCAATACTAGTTAATGCAAAATAATATATCAAATATATAATTATACATTAAATCATTAAATCAACACTTGACTTAACGATCCGGTCATATCGCATATAACCGACTAGTATCCTATGTATCGGCTTATCGAATCAATCGTTGATTCGATATCTAGGTTATATCGAATATAACCAATCGATACATTCATCGCGAGAATGGAATACGGTATCACATACACGCATTATTCTCGGTCCTGCACATATCTCATATGCGCTCCTATTTCGTTTCGCTTGAGCCAGGAAACCTCTGTGTAGGACTCTAAAGACTCGTCAATACTCCGGTAGCAGATGATGATCATATCAAGCACCCACAAGGCGCAAGCGGTCTGCTAAACGTAACGGCCATCCGGGTATTGAGCGATCAGAAGATCGACAAGCTAGCCCGCTCACACTCCTGTGAATCCAACCAGTAACACTTACCGTACAGTCCGGTCTGTTCGTCCGATATGTCGCATATCAAGTCTAGGGGTGGTATACGTCAGACCCCAATAACCGATAAGTCATGCCGATGTGAGGCTCATAACGGGTCGAGAAACTACTGGTAACACTTACCAGCAAATCTCTGATCAGCCCTTGCCAGGGACTTCCCTGTTACGGCCAATCGAGCACAGCGCAACATCAACCCCCAATACCGGGAGAGACGAAACCCCTCCTATCGCTCATTGTCTCCATGTGACTCGGGACTGTACCCAAAGACCACCGTTTTGCACGCCCTCAAGGACGTGGTAAGGTGGAGATCAAAGCACAGTGGGAATCTCACAAGACTCTATGACGATCTCGGGTCTACAGACTAACCTGCACAAGTGTCACCTGAGAACTGCCATCTGACGTGAGGTATAATATCAATCACAACACACGTATAAGAGTTTGTACGAATTTTGATTTCAAGAAGTAAAATGTAATAATTCTTTCACTTCAAACTAAAAATGTAAATGAATTAGCGCGATCCCCGGCAACGGCGCCATTTTGATTGATCGACTTTCCGTTGTGTTTGTAGAAATTGTAAAGAAATCACAACCAAAAATTATTTTGACCGCAATCAAACTACGGTGTCAATTGTAGTTTGTAGTGAGTGCGGATCGTCCACAGGGATTGCACGATTCATTTATATCTTTGATACGTTTGAAATGAAAAGTTAAGCAACAATAAAAGAAAACATGATTCAAGAATGATTTGTATTCGAGTGTCACTATTCTTTATGCAAGAATCAAGAAACTATAAACAATCAAGAATCGGTGTTTCGATAATATTACCAATCAACAATCAAGAATATAAGAGAGGCTCGTAGGAATCGATAGGATCAATAGACGTGATGTAATCTAAAGATATCGTGTTCTTGTCCTTCGAAGGATTGATACTAGATTGATGATGATCGACGAGAGTTGGGGCTTTCTCGTGAAACTAGGGTTTCATCCTATAACCCTTGTTCTTTCATCGATATCATTCCTTTTCTAGCATCTACCAAATTCAAGAAACGATCGTAACTCCCCAATTTCGATCGATGTCAATCAAGAAAGCATCGAAACGAAATGGGTCGTCGTTTCTTGAACTTGCTAGGGTTTACAAAACTCGTGGGACTCAAGAATCGATTAAAGCTATGTTACATCATCATTCTATTATCCGTCTCGACTCCTCGACGAGCGGAGTTTTATTCACACATCACCACAAAGACAATATTAAAGATTTGTAAAGATAACATGATGCGGAATTTAAAGAAAACAAGATAAAAGAATATCACCTTTATTGATCTCAACAATTTTGATTACATTTGCTTCAAGAATTACAAGAAGAAGAATCTAGATTGTTGATCGGGCGTCGCTCGGCTTCGTGAGTCGTGGATCGGCTTCGGATCGCTTGCTCCGTTGAAATCGGCTCCGCTCCTAAAGGTTGTAAGGCTTCTTACTTAATGGGTACTCGGGATTCTTGATGTTGGCTTGGAATTAGGGTTAGGGTTTCCTACAAGCTCTCTCACTAAACTTGAGGAGGAAGAAGATGAAGAGAAGAGATAGATTGGCGATAGATTCACTAATTGGATGAATAGTTCCCAAGGTTGAATAATTTGGAATAATGAGCCTAGGGTCTTATTTATAGAGCTCCCAAACCCTAGGTTTAGGTTTGAATTAGAACTTTCCCTCCCAAAGTTTGTTGAAGAGTTTCTAGAAGGAGTTTGTTAGGAGCTAGCTTAGGGTTTAAGCTAGGGTTTAGGGAAAGTTCTAGAATAATAGGCTAGTTTAGTGAAGCTCAAAGTGTTTGCTGATCTGGTAGAAATATCTGGAGTCTTCTGGAAGATGTCTTGCATTTTTGAACTGTAGCCACTGAAACAGGAGTTGTGCACTGAAGATGGGGAACTAATTCCCTGGGCCCACCGTGGATCCGCGGCCTAAGCAAGCCCATGCCGCGGATCCGCGGCCATGGAGGAGGCTTGGGCTCTGTTCTTTCTGGTGAAGCTTTGTATTGGAGTTTGGGCTTTTCTCTGATATGCTGAATTGTGATTACTCCTTTGGATTAGTACCAGATTTGCATTTAGTGAGTTTACGAGCGGTGTAATGGTCGAGCAAGCTTCTCTTTTCCTGCACAGACTTCGAAACACGGGTTGCGATATATAGAAAATATGCTATGTAATGCAATGCAGTCAATTTCCCTAGAAATGCCGGTTTTAAGGTCTAGTGCATGTAATTTGATAATCTGTGATAGATTTGCTAATATGTAGAATACTGATGCCGAACACTTCTATATGTATGCAGATGATAAGGAAATTGCCGGTTAAAATATGCAATATTTTCGACTGATCAAATACCCCCAAACTTAATTTCGATCGTCTCGAGCGAATGTTTTATTAAAAAGAGAAGGAGAAAATAAAGAAAGAGAAAAACTAACTAGCATACTTTCGTAGGCAACACGATTGCACTGAGCACGTGCAACAAGCCTTTAAACCTCTAGGTGTCCCTAGTAGGAGGAGTGTTGTCTCCTGAGGGTTTTCAGCGGATTGCACCCACAAAATCCAAAAATAAAAGCAAGATCATGAATATTACATTTAAAGAAGAGAATCGTAAAAGAAAGACTTTGAAAATTAGGGTTTCCAACTAAGCTAGCTTTTCGGTTGTCATGAGCCCTATCTTAATGGTCATGAAAAGATGTTAGAAATCACGTCCTCCCTCAATAAAACATCGTCTTATTCTTCATTTCTATCTGTATTCCAAACATCGATCATATAACCCTGCGTGTGTGTAAAGACATCCCTACACCCGGAGAATTCAATTCAAGCTATCATACTCTTGCCCATCAGCCTCAGTACTTTTTAATCAATGAATATTTAGACGAAATTGCTCACACACTTTCATGCGACCGTTAATACTTCTTGAGGTACTAACCGACCGATTACTCATGTGCTTGCTTACTTGGTGTATTTTCCTCGTCTTGCACCACCTTAGGCATAGCAGTGACTCCCAGACCAGTTGGCCTTAGGGCACTAGGTGAAGAGGCACCCTTTGCTATATATTTTTATTGCCTTTGGTGATAACAAAACCAGTGTCCATTTTTCTCACCACTTTATATTTTTTTATTCATTTTTTTTCCCCTTCATACTTTTGGCTTTAAGACAAGAGCATTTCAAGGTATCCTCTACTATCCCAGGCTTTAAGATGTGTGTAAGTGCGAATAGCAGGTTAGCAACGTTCAAAATGTTTGGCTTCCAGAATAGAAACTATTTTTCAGACTTATTTTTATCCTCAGATTAGTGACGTCCTTCATCTTACTAACCCTTGGGACAACGGCTCATAACTACTTATTACTAGTTCGTATAAGAAAACTTCTAATTTTCTTAGTTTTCTAAAAAAATTTCTAATCTCATGGATGTAATTTTTCACTATCTAAACTTTCATTATCTTATTTATATACAAAAAAGTTTAAATATTAAAATTATTTTTATATTTGAAAATTTTTAAATTTTTATGGGTTTTGAAATTTTTTCAATTTTTATAGATTTTTTTTAAAAATGTTTTGTGCTTATGCAGATGATATGCAAATGATGCAGAAATAAGCACAAACCTCCCCCAAACTTGTTTTCAACAGTGTCCTCACTGTTGCCGACAGCTATATCTATAAAACCTGTAAATCTGGGGGGAATTATTAGTGGGGGCAAAATATTTAAGTGAAGATCCTCCCCCAAACTTATTTTTGGCTCAAAATATTGTAAAAATTTTCTTTTTAGGAGCCAGAAAAAATTATACCCCCCAAACTTGAATTATGCAATGTTAAACTTTGAAAATCACAAGTGGGGGTCAAAAATCATTGGTCGATGCCAAGCTTTGCAAAGACCGAAGGTTAGCACCAACCATTCAAAAATTTTATCAATGCAGTGCTCGGGTTGGTGGAAGAAAAAGTGGGGAAAACGTAAGTGGTGGAAGAGAATGTGTGTGCGTCTCATTTTGGAGAGACGATGCAGTGTATGTGATGGATTACTCGCATTCTTCTTACATTTCAGAAGAAGGGGTGGAGGTTCAATTTCAGTGAGTTGGATATGATTCATCTCAACACCCGTGCTTTTTAGAAATGCGAGTTCATCAGCGAAGATTTCCTCAAAAGTTTCATCTATACCCCGAAGAATAATGTCATCACAAGGTGCGGGGTGATCTTCAGACTCTAAAAGCATTTCATAATCGATGTTAATTGCAGACCCGGACATCTCGGTGGAAGAGTCCGTATGTGTATGATACATAGTTGGGTCAAACAATAACGTATGAAAAGAGTCAAGATTGATATCAGGAGGATCATCAAATTCGCTGCTGTCGATATCCATTAAGTCGACAGAACAGACCTGAACAGTAGGTTCGGAGGGTACACTTCCTAACTTATAAATGTTCATCTCAATTGTCCTGTTTCCGAAGGATAGGGTCATGGAACCGTTACGACAATTGATGATAGCATTGGAAGTGGCCAAAAAGGGGCGACCTAAAATCACCGGAATTTGATTCCGTGAGTTCGCTACAGGCTGTGTATCAATTACAATAAAATCCACAGGGAAAATAAATTCCCCAATTTTTATCAACACATCCTCTAGTTCACCCCTAGGTCTGGTGATTGATCGGTCAGCCATCTGGAGAGTGCAAGGAGATGGTTTCAACTCTCCGATTCCTAACTGCTCATAAACTGAGAAAGGAAGCAGGCTAACACTTGCCCCAAGATCTAGTAGAGCACGGTTAATGTGTTTCTCCCCAATAGAGATGGAAATCGTAGGATATCCAGGATCCTTACGTTTCCTCGGTAATTGTTGTGGGAAAGCTGTGTCTACTGTTTTTGCCATGAATATCTTCTTGGGCATTTGTTTCTTCCTCTTTCTAGTGCAAAAATCTTTAAGAACTTTCGCATATGCAGGGACTTGTTGAATTGCATCTAGAAGAGGGATATTGATGTTAACTTGTTTAAACATCTCAGTGATCTTCTCCATTTGTGGACTTGGTGTGTTAGCCCTTAACCGATTAGGGTAAGGTGCTTTAGCAATAAGCGCTGGGTCCATCATAGGAGAAGGAAGTGTGTGTGGAACCGATCCCAGTATAGAAGTGGGGATCGTCCGTGGAGGGGTAAAAGAGGTGGGCTGTAGTGGCGAGCCTTTTGGGAAATGGAGAATAGGCTCGGAAGAGGGTGGTGGGGTAGAAGAAGTAGGGTCAGAAGTGTGTGTGTGTGGAAAGGTCTCAGCCGGGGTGTTAATAGGATTATCAGTATCATCAACTTCTTCCCCAACATGATTGTCAAGCATTCTTCCAGATCTCAACGTGGTGATTGCATTCACGTGATGTGAATACCCAGGATTGGGTAAGGGTTGAGCTGGAAGTTTCCCTTTTTCTCTTGCACTAATTTCGGCTTTTAATCGTGCAATTTCTTCTTCCATCGATTTAATACTCTCGCTTTGGGACGCAGAGTTTTTCTTCATGTCATCGACGGAAGATTTCATTTCAGCCGAAACTTGCATGATATTTGTTAAGATCAAATTCATGTATTGCACAAAAGAAGAGGATTCATCAGTCCCGGTCAACTGTAAAGGACTAGACAGTGCAGGTGTTTTGACCGGATTTTGAAAATTATGTGCTTGAAAGGGGTGCTGACTCAATTGAAGTTGTGGCTGCTGTTGTGGCGGAGGAACCCTTTGAAAATTGTTTTGGTTTGGAACCGTGTTTTGTGATTGTGATTGGTTCCAAGAAAAATTGGGGTGATTCCTCCATCCCTGATTATATGTGGAAGAAAAATGATCGTTTCTAGGTCGTTGAAATGCGGCATTGGTATGCTCACGACCTTGAAACGGACATTCTTCCGTCAAGTGAGACGGATCAGAACAGCAGCTACATACAGTTTTGGAAAGTGACATTTGATTAAGGGAGGCGGCTAAAAGTTTGTTTTCCATAGTCTCGAGTTTCTTTTGTATAGCTGAAATGTCAGCTCTAACTCCTATGGAAACATCTGATTGGTTGTTGCCGCTCCTAAATGATGGACTTTCCCACTGTAAAGACTTTTCAGCGAACTCTTCTAAGTATCGCCAAGCTTCCCCATCATCCTTAGACATGAAGGTACCTTGACACATGTTTTCAAAGCTCTGTTTAGTGTTAGGGTTACTGCCCTCATATATGATTCGGCAAAGCTCCCATCTCGGGATGCCGTGATGAGGACATTGAACCAATAGATCCTTGAAATGTTCAAAGCATTTAGAAAATGGTTCAGCGGGGAGCTGGGAAAATTGATTTAGTTCGCTACGGATTCGAGCTGTCTTTTGGATTGGGTAAAATTTCTTAAGGAAAGCCGCGAAGAATTCTCCCCAATTCGTAATAGAATGTGCAGTAGTGTTATATAGCCACTTCTCGGCTATATCGCACAAGGTAAATGGGAGAAGTCGTAGACGCATTGCATCCACTGAAAGTTGTGACGTACCCATCATTGCGCATACGTTTTCAAATTTGGTAATGAAAACGTAAGCGTCCTCAGTCTCGAGTCCGTGGAATTTGGGTAAAAGATTGATATACTGGGGCTTAATCTCAAAGTTATCCCCATTGGCTGGTGGTGTGGATAAGCAGGTCGAAAGAGGACCTCTATGTGGATAGCATCTTTCCTGGAGAGAAATGGGGGAGGATTCTGCGCACCAACGGACGGTGGCAGATTAGGGTTAAAGAAGTTCGATGGATTCGGATCCATCGATGTGGATGTGTTAGTGGGTAAAGAAAAGGTAAATGGAGAATTATCGACTTCGGAGTCGATAAAAGGTACGCGGACTAAACGGGCACTAGAATCCCGTGTCCAGCCTATCTTGCACTAAAAAGGGTTAGTACAAGTGGCAGCGTTGACTTATAATTAGGGGTAATGAATGAATGCGGTGCTTGCTTTTGAAAAAGGGACGGATTTTTGAAAAAATGATGCGACAAAACAAATGCAGCACACAACCCTAGAATCTAGTGGTCACCTAGGTCTGGCTCTAGACCACTCCTAACTGCCAAAAGACAAGTCGCAGGATAGAATCCTCCACTGCCTCTTTGTCCCCTTATGGCCGGATAAGTGCCAGGTAAGTGGGAAGGTACTCCACTACGTAGTAGTGGGCCTAATTAAAAACCACTAGCCTTAGACACACTCGCCTTAGGCACCACAAGAAAACGCGGATAAGTAATGAATTACCCACGACCTTCTCTTGTCCTAATTGAGCGCGACAGTCCTTAGAGTCTTCTCTAGATTTCTTTTAATTAATGAGGGTAATGCGGATGCAAGTTTTGCGATTTTCGGGGCCTAGGAAGGGTAATGAAATCCCCACCTAATTTGGATTTGGCCGTGCCCCTTAAATTTCCGTATTAGAATGCAAACAACCAAGAAATCAAAAATCACACACAATTTTAATTTTGCTTTTGCGCGCTGCGATTATTTGCAAAGAATCCTGCAGCAAAGTGTTAGTTGGAGCTAAAAGAGGAGAGGGGAGAGAGCAAGAAGTTACCTGCTGCAAAAATTTTGCAGAGAACCCCCTACTAAGCCGCGGTTCCGCCGCAAGAACACCCTAAGTGCCGCGCTTCCGCGCCTCAACTGTGGGTTCACTTGGTCAAATTTCTTCAGGGAGCTTCTGTGAACTCCCTCAGCTCTCTGTTATATCCCAAATAATTTTTCCACAGCACAGAATGCTCCAGATCACCTTGCAATCAATCACAACACACGTATAAGAGTTTGTACGCATTTTGATTTCAAGAAGTAAAATGTAATAATTCTTTCACTTCAAACTAAAAATGTAAATGAATTAGCGCGATCCCCGGCAACGGCGCCATTTTGATTGATCGATTTTCCGTTGTGTTTGTAGAAATTGTAAAGAAATCACAACCAAAAATTATTTTGACCGCAATCAAACTACGGTGTCAATTGTAGTTTGTAGTGAGTGCGGATCGTCCACAGGGATTGCACGATTCATTTATATCTTTGATACGTTTGAAATGAAAAGTTAAGCAACAATAAAAGAAAACATGATTCAAGAATGATTTGTATTCGAGTGTCACTATTCTTTATGCAAGAATCAAGAAACTATAAACAATCAAGAATCGGTGTTTCGATAATATTTCCAATCAACAATCAAGAATATAAGAGAGGCTCGTAGGAATCGATAGGATCAATAGACGTGATGTAATCTAAAGATATCGTGTTCTTGTCCTTCGAAGGATTGATACTAGATTGATGATGATCGACGAGAGTTGGGGCTTTCTCGTAAAAATAGGGTTTCATCCTATAACCCTTGTTCTTTCGTCGATATCATTCCTTTTCTAGCTTCTACCAAATTCAAGAAACGATCGTAACTCCCCAATTTCGATCGATGTCAATCAAGAAAGCATCGAAACGAAATGGGTCGTCGTTTCTTGAACTTGCTAGGGTTTACAAAACTCGTGGGACTCAAGAATCGATTAAAGCTATGTTACATCATCATTCTATTATCCGTCTCGACTCCTCGACGAGCGGAGTTTTATTCACACATCACCACAAAGACAATATTAAAGATTTGTAAAGATAACATGATGCGGAATTTAAAGAAAACAAGATAAAAGAATATCACCTTTATTGATCTCAACAATTTTGATTACATTTGCTTCAAGAATTACAAGAAGAAGAATCTAGATTGTTGATCGGGCGTCGCTCGGCTTCGTGAGTCGTGGATCGGCTTCGGATCGCTTGCTCCGTTGAAATCGGCTCCACTCCTAAAGGTTGTAAGGCTTCTTACTTAATGGGTACTCGGGATTCTTGATGTTGGCTTGGAATTAGGGTTAGGGTTTCCTACAAGCTCTCTCACTAAACTTGAGGAGGAAGAAGATGAAGAGAGGAGATTGATTGGGGATAGATTCACTAATTGGATGAATAATTCCCAAGGTTGAATAAATTGGAATAATGAGCCTAGGGTCTTATTTATAGAGCTCCCAAACCCTAGGTTTAGGTTTGAATTAGAACTTTCCCTCCCAAAGTTTGTTGAAGAGTTTCTAGAAGGAGTTTGTTAGGAGCTAGCTTAGGGTTTAAGCTAGGGTTTAGGGAAAGTTCTAGAATAATAGGCTAGTTTAGTGAAGCTCAAAGTGTTTGCTGATCTGGTAGAAATATCTGGAGTCTTCTGGAAGATGTCATGCATTTTTGAACTGTAGCCACTGAAACAGGAGTTATGCACTGAAGATGGGGAACTAATTCCCTGGGCCCACCGCGGATCCGCGGCCTAAGCAAGCCCATGCCGCGGATCCGCGGCCATGGAGGAGGCTTGGGCTCTGTTCTTTCTGGTGATGCTTTGTACTGGAGTTTGGGCTTTTCTCTGATATACTGAATTGTGATTACTCTTTTGGATTAGTGCCAGATTTGCATTTAGTGAGTTTATGAGCGGCGTAATGGTCGAGCAAGCTTCTCTTTTCCTGCACAGACTTCGAAACACGGGTTGCGATATATAGAAAATATGCTATGTAATGCAATGCAGTCAATTTCCCTAGAAATGCCGGTTTTAAGGTCTAGTACATGTAATTTGATAATCTGTGATAGATTTGCTAATAAGTAGAATACTGATGCCGAACACTTCTATATGTATGCAGATGATAAGGAAATTGCCGGTTAAAATATGCAATATTTTCGACTAATCAAGTGTCTAGGGGTTGTTTTCTTTTCAAGGTGAGGGATTCTCAACACATGAGAAGGAATCACCTTGAGCTTGAGGAAGAAGAAGATGAAGTGAGGAGAGAGAATGGTTATGATAGAATGAGCTCTCTTTTTCTGTTTGCAACCATATCAAAAAGAAAAAGAATTATCTAAAAAATAATAATTCAAATGAGAATAGTTGATGGTAGTTTTGGAATGACCACTATCATACTTCATTAAATGAAATGTAAGCAAGAATCAAGGAGCATCCTTACAAAGTAATGATGATGGTCAACATTCAACCATGGTCAACAAGTCAACCATGGTCAACAGTCCACAAAATCAACCATAACAATATTTCATTTAATTACTATTATTAATTGATATTTCATAAATCTATTAGGGTTTGGAAAATGACGACTGTCAACTGTGCATACGCACCCGTTCCGAAACCCTAATGAAATACCTCATCCTCCGCCTCAAGCAACTGTGCATACATACCTGCATTCTCGTTCCGAGGAACAAGAATACCAAGATATAAAAGCAACCCCAAAAACTTATACCAGTATCTGGCTCAAACCAGAGCCTGCCAGTATAATCCGTCCGGACTCCAAACGTGCACAAGTGCGCGGATGAGAACGAACCCTGCCGCAAAACCATGCGACCTCTACTCTGTTTTGCCCAGAGGCGAATACCCTCTGTGTGGGACTCTAAAGACTCGACACTACGCTGGCAGTGGGTTTAACCACAGACCGCAAGCGGCACTAGCTGTGCGTAACGGTCCCCAGGTAGATGCCGACAAGAAGGCTGATGAGGTGAACCCCATCTGAACTCCTACTGAGTCTGAATGTGACATTCTCCGTACAGTCCGGTCTGTTCGTCTGATACATCGCATGTCGGGCCTAGGGGGCGGTAAAACGTCAGTCCCCCAATAGCGGTACAAGTCGTGTCGGAGTGAAGCCCAAAACACCCTGAGATAACACTGGAAGCCTACCAGTATATCTCGCTTGCCCTCACCAGGGACTACTTGTGTAATGGCTCTCCTAGACACAGCGCGATGTCAACCCCCAATACCGGGAGAGACGAATCCTGTCTAACCGTCACTGCCTCCAAGTGCTTCGGGACTGCACCCAACCACTACCTGTTTGCACGACACCTTTGAGCCGTGGTAGGGTAGTGATCAAAGTGCAGTGGGAACACACTCGAGGCGAAGTGCCAGTGTCATGTCAGCGGACTAAGCTGTACTCATGTCACCTGGGAACTGATAACTGACGATAGGTATAATACCAACCTGTCAGTTCCCGACGAGTCCTGTCCAGTGTACTCGTAACCTAACGAGCACCCGTATACTATCTCCAGTACGACGTACTGATGGCTGTGGGACAGACCATCTCCCACACTGGGATGAGAAGCGCATACGCTAGTCTACTCCGGAGTATCGATGCCCTGTCTCGATAGTCCTGCGACTAGGGACCTGTATAAGGATGTGCTTATAGATTACCCAGCCCCCACTAGTGTGACTGCCATCACAACGCTGGTAATCAAGCAAAGATCCTAAGGGCTCCACAAATGCGTATAGGTGATATCGCAAAATAAACACATGTAAACATTGAAGTAGAAACAAACCAAGTAGCATACTACTATATTGAGCAAGATTGTTTATACAAGGTGAATATCCCAAGCTTCCATTAAGTAATATACAAACTAGTATGATACAGTAATGGCCTCTAGGGCATATACACTAACAATCTCCCACTTGCACTAAGGCCATGTACTGGCATATCGAAGACCTATCATCTCGATCAGCCGCTCGAACTGAGTCTGGGGTAGGGCCTTGGTGAATGGATCTGCAGTGTTTTCTTCTGAAGCAACCCTCCGAACCTCGATCTCCTTGCGATCCACGATCTCCCTGATCAGGTGATACCGCCTCAAGATGTGCCTGGATCTCTGATGGGACCTGGGTTCCTTCGCTAAAGCTATAGCCCCGTTGTTGTCGCAATACAGAGGTATTGGGTCAACAATGGACGTAACCACCTGAAGTTCTTTTAAGAACTTCCTCATCCAGACAGCTTCTTTTGCGGCATCAGATGCAGCAATGTATTCCGTTTCCATCGTCGAGTCTGCAACGGTTTCCTGTTTGGAACTCTTCCAACACACCGCCCCTCCATTGAGGGTAAAGACAAAACCCGACATGGACTTGGAATCATCCTTGTCACTCTGGAAGCTGGAGTCAGCAAAGGCCTCGATCTGGAGGTCTTTTCCGCCATACACCAAGAACATCTACTTAGTCCTCCTCAGGTACTTGAGAATGTTCTTTACTGCTATCCAGTGTTTCTCCCCAGGGTTTGACTGATACCGGCTTACTACACTCAGTGCATAAGCTACATCCGGTCTGGTACACAACATCGCATACATTATAGAGCCTACCGCAGAAGCGTAGGGTATAATAGACATGCGATCCCTCTCCAAATCAGTCTTGGGAGACATCTCTTTAGAGAGGGTGATCCCGTGACAAGCCGGTAGGTTACCGCGCTTGGAATCATCCATACTGAATCTTTTCAGTACGGTGTCGATGTACCTGGACTGTGAAAGTCCTAATATCCTTTTGGATCTATCACGATGGATCCGGATCCCCAGGATGTAAGAGGCATCACCCAGGTCTTTCATGGAGAACCTGTGTGACAAGAAACCCTTGACAGATTGTAGCATAGGAATGTCATTTCCTATTAAGAGAATGTCATCCACGTATAAAACAAGGAATACTACAGTTCTCGCTACAAATCTACTATAGATGCATGGTTCATCTGGATTTTTGATAAAGTCAAATTCCTTGACCGTCTCATCAAAACAGATGTTCCAACTCCGCGATGCCTACTTTAGTCCATAGATGGACTTAAGCAACTTGCACACCTTTCCGCTGCTCCCACTCTGAATGAAACCCTCTGGCTGATCCATATAGACACACTCCTCTAAATTTCCATTTAGAAAAGCGGTTTTTACGTCCATCTGCCAAATCTCATAATCGTGGAAGGCAGCAATGGCAAGAAGGATCCGAATGGATTTCAGCATAGCCACTGGAGAAAAGGTTTCGTCATAGTCCAAGCCAGGTCTTTGACGGAAACCCTTTGCTACAAGTCTAGCTTTATAGGTCTCAACCTGTCCATCTACACCAATCTTCCTTTTGAAGATCCACTTGCATCCTACGGGTTTTACCCCGTCTGGAGCAATGTCCAACGTCCATACTTTGTTGGTGTACATGGACTCCATTTCGGTCCGCATTGCATCCAGCCATTTTACCGAGTCAACGCTCTGAACGGCCTGCTGGAAGCTAGTAGGCTCATCATAGTCTATGATGCAATCCTCTCTATCCCCGTCTATGAGAAAACCGTAGTATCTCTCGGGCGGATGAGACTGCCTACTACTCCTGCGGAGCGACGTAGGAATGTCCTGTTCTTTTGAACTTACTGGCTCTTCCAAGCTTTCAGTAATAGCTTGTGGTTCTGGAATTTCTTCCAGTTCTATTGCGTTCCCACTTATCTGGGTTTCCAAAAACTCAGTTTCCAAGAAGCGGGCATGTTGAGAAACAAAAACCTTTTGTTCCTCAGCGGAATAGAACAGATACCCCCTGGAGTTCTTTGGGTATCCCACAAACTTACACTGTACAGAACGTGCCTCGAGCTTGTCCGCATGCTGCTTTTTTACAAAAGCTGGACATCCCCATATCTTAAGGTACTTAAGACAGGGTTTCTTCCCACTCCACATCTGATATGGAGTGGTAGGCACAGTCTTGGTGGGAGCCTTGTTCAAGAGATACGCAGCTACTTCTAGTGCATAGCCCCAGAAAGATCGCGGTAACTCAGCCTTACTCATCATAGAACGAACCATATCCAATAGGGTTCGATTCCTCCTTTCCGATACACCGTTATGTTGCGGAGTGTATGGAGGAGTACGCTGAGAGAGAATTCCATTCTCTTTTAAATAGTCCAGGAACTCGGCACTCAAGTATTCACCACCTCGATCCGATCTTAGAATCTTAATTCTTTTGCCTGTTTGTTTTTCAACTTCATTCTTGTAATCCCGAAATTTCTCAAAGGCCTCGGATTTGTGCTTCATTAAGAAGACATGTCCATACCTAGAGAAATCGTCTGTGAAAGTAATGAAGTAAGAATAACCGCTTCGCGCATGTGTAGACATTGGACCACACACGTCACTGTGTATGAGTCCCAAGAGCTCGCTCGCTCTTTCTCCGTGTCCAGTGAACGGAGTCTTTGTTATCTTTCCCATGAGACAAGATTCACAAGTGGCATAAGACTGATACTCGAACGGATCCAAGTATCCTTCTTTATGTAACTTAGTCAACCGTGTCTCATTGATGTGACCCGGTCTACAATGCCATAAGAAAGCCTGATTGATATCTGGAGACTTTCTTTTGTGTGTATTCTGGACATTGAAAATCTGTGGTTGGTTTAATACGTATATACCATTGCTCAGTGTACCTGACCCAATCAGAACTTGATTAAGGTGAATGTTTACAACATTACATACAAACGCAAATTCATAACCTTCTTTAGAAACCAAAGATACAGAAATGATATTACAAGTTGCGTTGGGTACAAAAAAGCAATTACGCAAAACCAAAACATGCCCATCTGACATTCCCAGGTGATAGTCCCCCACGGCTTTAGCATCCATGCTAGCTCCGTTCGCAACTCTGAGGGTCATGTCACCTGCCTTCAAAAACCTACGGTTTCTCAACGCCTGCAAAGAATTACAGATATGAGATCCTGATCCGGTATCCAATACCCAGGAAGTAGAGTTTATAAAAAGACAGTTTTCAATAACATACACACCTGAAGCTGAAGCCGCAACCTGCTTCAGTTCCTGTGTCCTGGCTTTCCAAGCCCTGCAATCTTTCTTCCAGTGTCCACTCTTGGGACAATAGAAGCATTCCTCTTTACCAACAAGCTTCCCCGCAATCTTTGTTGCCTTTTCCTTTCCCTTCGTACCCACTTTACTAACACCGCCTCTTGGTTTGACGGGGGCTTTCTTCCTCTTTCCCTTGGCTTTTGCCTTGGACCTAGAGGAAGAAGATCCTCCTACAAACAAAGCGGGTGTTTCCCTACCCTTCTGTAGGGTGCCCTCTGCGCTCCTCAGCATGTTGAGGAGTTCTGAAAGTTCAACTTCCTTTTCTTGCAAGCTGAAATTCAGTATGAACTGGGCGTAAGTGGATGGAAGGGACTGGAGAATTAAATACGTATAAAGTTCGCTGTCCAACGTGGTCCCAAGTTCCGCGAGCTCCTCAGTGTAGCCAATCATCTTAAGCATGTGGTCCGCTACCGATGATCCGACGGCCAACTTTGTCGAAAATAACTTCTTCGACACTTCGTATCTTGCGATACGAGACTGCTCTCCATACAGTTCTTTTGTATGGAGAAATATGGACTCAAGGTCCATATTCTCATGCCTCCTCTGATGTTCGTTGTCCATAGAGGCAAGCACGAGGCACCTGGCCTTCACGCAATCAATCTCCCAAGTCTTACGGATTTCCTTATCCGCGACACTGGAGGTGGGACCTGGGACGGGGGGAGCTTTGGTGGTAAGAAGATACCCCAGCTTGTCGTAAGTGATTGCCAATTTGACATTCCTGAGCCAATCTTTGTAGTTTGGCCCTGTCAGTATGTTTTTATCTAGAAGTAACTTAAGTCCAGTCATTTCGATTTGGTCGCTGCAGGGGGAGAGAAGAAACACTTAGCACGATGCTCTTGCAAGTTTAGAATGGTTTTTAATTTGTCTAAACAGGATGGCTCCCACTGTCTCTCGAATCCCTCCTCAAACCACAAAGGAAGAATTAGTCGGGATCAATCCCACCGTACAATACTTGCTTAACCGTTCAGCCAGGCCAGTGTCGGTACTTCGAGGGAGGTTTTCCAATGCTTTCGCGAAGTTCCTTAATTTAAGAACCTCTTTTCCCTGGGGGCGTAGCCCCGCTAACACCTTTCTAGGCAACTACTAGGTTTATAGCATTGATCGTTTAGTGAGAAATTTCCCGAGGAGTAGCATATACTCACAGTAGGATCGGGATCCAAATATCATCGCGTGACGAAAATGAAGGAATCCTACCATAATCATCACACTCCAAATGGTATGCAAATCTAGCAAGTTTCAGTACTTATGAAACTCCCGATGTGGATTTTTGCCCCATGCTCTTATGACCTTGACGAAGGTCAACAAATCATAAGTCACATGTCAAGTTCTGCCCGTCATTATCCAGGTTAATTTGAACCCACTCGTATATACCCTTGACGAAGGTCAACAAGGCAATACGACTGTCCCAAACCAACGCATCTATCTATGCTACATATGAACACCCAACAGCTACCAATCTCTATGTCTTGACGAAGGTCAACAAACATAGCTTGAATACTATTGAATATTCATACGAAACGACGGAGGGCTACGAATGGTTTTGGCGAAACCGTGAACGTAGTGAACTTGATATAATCGATGGAACGAGATAGCTTTTAGAAGGAGTGGCTCAAGCTCCACATTTAAAAGTTAGTTTTGAAAAGAACCGAGTGGTTTTTCGAAAGTGTTCCAATGACTTTAGCTTGGTTTATTATCTTGCATTAGTTCTTTTAATGCGTGATATTCTTGCATTAGTTCGTTTAATGCGTCCCATCATTTAATCCTACCATTGCAGAAAACAACCAAAATATGACGTACGCTTATGCCATTCGCATTCGCCACGGGGTCCCGTCATCACTCGTTAGGTTACTTAACTAACGACAGAGCGGGGGCTGGGCTAGCGCGGCTGTAAAACATAAGCAACGCCTAAATATAAAGCAATGATAGACATTACAGATCACAGATGAATACATTGGATATACTAGCAATCCGCAATCCGTTCGAGCCTGCAACGAAAAGCGGATTACACGGTCGCGGTGAATAGCAAATACCCCACCCAAGACCCCTACGGGTGCGGCAAACTACCCGCCAAGTACTCGGCAGTTTGTGCACCCCTCCATGGGTCAATCCTAGGGGCAAAAACTGTAAAAAGAATTATACAATGACGGCTACAACCCCGACCCGGTTGTGCGGCCATACAAATAATAATATTACATCAATTTACATTTACAAATGAATGAAAGAAAAAAAAAGCTCATCTCACATCCACCCCGGCTATTCACCCGCGACAGTCCAACAGATTCATATACACATTCCAATAACAAACACAGATCACAGAGATGTATAACCCCGACTAATCGACTTATAGCGATTAGCCGACGTTCAATACATGCAAACATCACAGATATAACCATCATAGTCAAAGTGCAGTGAAGTTCGGAAAAAAATACGGAATTATAGGACCCCAAAAGTAAATTTCAGTTCTGGAAAATCTGGGCACATATAATATATCTTAAAAATCCCAAAATCCTACCAGAAGAACACTGCACTAAAAACGATCACAAGAGGAAACAAAACGGCGGCGGTTCCGCGGCCTAAGCCACCTATTGCCGCGGAACCGCGGCGCTTTAAGGGAATCATGCGATCGTTTTTCTTGGGTGTTCTCACAAAACCCTGAGCCGATTTTAGGTGTATAACAAATCTTGTTTTGACCAGAAATTTTTTTAACAGAAACTAGGGTTTTGTAAAAGTTTGGTTTTTGGATTTTTACGGTTCCGAACTTCGTTACACTTCACTACCAAGCTAGTTTAAGTTTAGTTAGGCTCTGATACCACTGTAAGTCCACGTTGCGACCCCCGGTTCTTGCGGGGAGGCGGAAACGGTATAAAAATCAAATTTTTAGCGCATGGGGCAACATGGACTAACAAAGTCGGGATCTTTTCCTAAACTATAACTAGCAAACAAGCTAAAGAGAATTAGCTACTCGGAAAGATGGTTATACCTAAACTTGAACTCCTTCTTCTTCAAACTTTGTAGAGGTTGATGGTTCTTTCAAGTCGCCTTCTTCCGTCGAAGATGGATCCACCTGAGGGTACAACCTTCGGGCTCTTCCTCGAACTTTGAGTGAACTAGAATCTCCGGCTTGCTAAACCCTTGATCCTAGAGTGAGTAGAGAGTGTCTAGGGGTTGTTTTCTTTTCAAGGTGAGGGATTCTCAACACATGAGAAGGAATCACCTTGAGCTTGAGGAAGAAGAAGATGAAGTGAGGAGAGAGAATGGTTATGATAGAATGAGCTCTCTTTTTCTTTTTGCAACCATATCAAAAAGAAAAAGAATTATCTAAACAATAATAATTTAAATGAGAATAGTTGATGGTAGTTTTAGAATGACCACTATCATACTTCATTAAATGAAATGTAAGCAAGAATCAGGAGCATCCTTACAAAGTAATGATGATGGTCAACATTCAACCATGGTCAACAAGTCAACCATGGTCAACAAGTCCACAAAATCAACCATAACAATATTTCATTTAATTATTATTATTAATTGATATTTCATAAATCTATTAGGGTTTGGAAAATGACGACTGTCAACTGTGCATACGCACCCGTTCCGAAACCCTAATGAAATACCTCATCCTCCGCCTCAAGCAACTGTGCTTACACACCTGCATTCTCGTTCCGAGGAACAAGAATACCAAGATATAAAAGCAACCCCAAAAACTTATACCAGTATCTGGCTCAAACCAGAGCCTGCCAGTATAATCCGTCCGGACTCCAAACGTGCACAAGTGCGCGGATGAGAACGAACCCTGCCGCAAAAACCATGCGACCTCTACTCTGTTTTGCCCAGAGGCGAATACCCTCTCTGTGGGACTCTAAAGACTCGACACTACGCTGGCAGTGGGTTTAACCACAGACCGCAAGCGGCACTAGCTGTGCGTAACGGTCCCCAGGTAGATGCCGACAAGAAGGCTGACGAGGTGAACCCCATCTGAACTCCTACTGATTCTGAATGTGACATTCTCCGTACAGTCCGGTCTGTTCGTCTGATACATCGCATGTCGGGCCTAGGGGGCGGTAAAACATCAGTCCCCCAATAGCGGTACAAGTCGTGTCGGAGTGAAGCCCAAAACACCCTGAGATAACACTGGAAGCCTACCAGTATATCCCGCTTGCCCTGGCCAGGGACTACTTGTGTAATGGCTCTCCTAGACACAGCGCGATGTCAACCCCCAATACCGGGAGAGACGAATCCTGTCTAACCGTCACTGCCTCCAAGTGCTTCGGGACTGCACCCAACCACTACCTGTTTGCACGACTCCTTTGAGCCGTGGTAGGGTAGTGATCAAAGTGCAGTGGGAACACACTCGAGGCGAAGTGCCAGTGTCAAGTCAGCGGACTAAGCTGTACTCATGTCACCTGGGAACTGATAACTGACGATAGGTATAATACCAACCTGTCAGTTCCCGACGAGTCCTGTCCAGTGTACTCGTAACTTAACGAGCACCCGTATACTATCTCCAGTACGACGTACTGATGGCTGTGGGACAGACCATCTCCCACACTGGGATGAGAAGCGCATACGCTAGTCTACTCCGGAGTATCGATGCCCTGTCTCGATAGTCCTGCGACTAGGGACCTGTATAAGGATGTGCTTATGATTACCCAGCCCCCACTAGTGTGGCTGCCATCACAACGCTGGTAATCAAGCAAAGATCCTAAGGGCTCCACTAATGCGTATAGGTGATATCGCAAAATAAACACATGTACACATTGAAGTAGAAACAAACCAAGTAGCATACTACTATATTGAGCAAGATTGTTTATACAAGGTGAATATCCCAAGCTTCCATTAAGTAATATACAAACTAGTATGATACAGTAATGGCCTCTAGGGCATATACACTAACACAACTATCTCCTGGATCAGGTGATACCGCCTCAGAATATGCCTGGATCGCTGATGGGACCTTGGTTCCTTGGCCAAAGCCACCGCTCCATTGTTATCGCAATACAAAGGTATTGGATGCTCAATGGATGGAATCACTCCAAGTTCAGTAATGAACTTCTTGATCTAGACAGCCTATTTGGCAGCATCGTTGGCAGCGATGTATTCAGCCTCCATCGTCGAGTCTGCCACGGTTTCCTGCTTGGAACTCTTCCAGCTAACCGCCCCTCCGTAAAGGGTAAAGACAAAGCCCGACTGTGACTTAGAGTCGTCCTTATCACTCTGGTAGCTCGAATCGGTAAAGGACTCCACTTGGAGTTCTCCATTACCATACACCAAGAGCATCTCTTTAGTCCTTCGCAAGTACTTGAGAATACTCTTCACTGCTGTCCAGTGACTCTCTCCAGGATCAGCTTGATACCTGCTCATTACACTTAGTGAGTATGCTACATCGGGTCTGGTACATAGCATCGCGTACATGATAGAGCCTACTGCCGAAGCATAGGGTATCCCTTGCATGCGAGCTCTCTCCAAATCAGTCTAGGGAGACATCTCTTTGGAGAGAGTGACTCCAGAGATCGTGGGCAAGTTCCCACGCTTGGATTCTTCCATACTAAACCTCTTTAGTATGGTGTCAATATACCTGGATTGGGACAATCCCAGTATCTGTTTGGATCTATCTCTATAGATCTTGATCCCCAATATGCAGGAGGCATCACCAAGATCTTTCATTGAGAATCTTTGTGATAAGAAGAGCTTGACCGATTGCAGCATAGGAATATCATTTCCTATCAAGAGTATGTCGCCCACGTACAATACGAGGAAGACAACCTTACTCTCTGCCACCTTCTTGTAGATACAAGGTTCATATGGGTTTTTGACGAAATCAAACTCTTTGATAATAACGTCAAAGCAGATGTTCCAACTCCGCGATGCTTGCTTTAATCCATAAATGGATTTAAGCAGCTTGCACATCTTCCCGCTGCTCCCACTATCTACGAAGCCCTCTGGCTGAGTCATGTACACGCACTCTTCTAAATCACCATTTAGAAAGGCGGTCTTTGTAAGTCCACGTTGCGACCCCCGGTTCTTACGGGGTGGCGGAAACGGTATAACAATCAAATTTTTGGCGCATAGGGCAACATGGACTAAACAAGGTCGGGATCGTGTCTAAACTAAACTAGCAAACATGCAAAGGAGAGTTAACTACTCGGCAAAGTGGTTATACCTAACTTGAACTCCTTCTTCTTGAAACCTAGTAGAGGTTGATGGTTCTTTCCTCGTAGCCTTCTTCCGTCAAAGATGGATCCACCTGAGGGTTCAACCTTCGGGCACTTTCTCAAACTTAGAGTGAACTAGGATCTCCGGCTTGCCAAACCTTGAACCCTAGAGAGAGTAGAGAGTATCTATGGGGTGTTTTCTTTTCAAGGAGAGGGATTCTCAACACATGAGAAGGATTCTCCTTGAGCTTGAGGAAGAAGAAGATGAAATGAGGAGAGAGAATCAATATGATAGAGTGAGCTCATTTTCCTTTTGCAACCATAACAAAAGGAAAAAGAATTATCTAATTAATAATAATAATTCAAAATGAAATAGTTGATGGTTGTTTTTGGAATGACCACTATCATCAATTCATTAAATGAATGTAAGCTAGAATCAAGGAGTATCCTTGCAAAGCAATGATGATGGTCAAACATTCAACCATGGTCAACAAGTCAACCATGGTCAACAAGTCAACAAAATCAACCATGACACAATTTCATTTAATTACTATTATTAGTTGATATTTCATAAAACCATTAGGGTTTGGAAAAAGACGACTGTCAACTGTGCATACGCACCCGTTCCGAAACCCTAAGGAAAGACCTCTTCCTCCGTCTCAAACAACTGTGCATACACACCTGCATTCTCGTTCCAAGGAACAAGAATACTGAGAGATAAAAGCAACCCCAAAACATATACCAGTATCTGGCTCAAACCAGAGCCTGCTAGTATAAACCGTCCGGACTCCAAACGTGCACAAGTGCGCGGATGAGAACGAACCCTGCCGCAAAACCAAGCGACCTCTACTCAGTTTTGCCCAAAGGCGAATAGCCCTCTGTGTGGGACTCTAAAGACTCGACACTACGCTGGCAGTGGGTTTAACCACAGACCGCAAGCGGCACTAGCTGTGCGTAACGGTCCCCAGGTAGATGCCGATAAGAAGACTGACGAGGTAAAACCCATCAGAACTCCTACTGAGTCTGAATGTGACATTCTCCGTACAGTCTGGTCTGTTCGTCTGATACATCGCATGTCGGGCCTAGGGGGCGGTAAACGTCAGTCCCCCAATAGCGGTACAAGTCGTGTCGGAGTGAAGCCCAAAAACACCCTGAGATAACACTGGAAGCCTACCAGTATATCTCGCTTGCTCTGGCCAGGGACTACTCGTGTAATGGCTCTCCTAGACACAGCGCGATGTCAACCCCCAATACCGGGAGAGACGAATCCTGTCTAACCGGCGCTGCCTCCAAGTGCTTCGGGACTGCACCCAACTACCACCTGTTTGCACGACTCCTTTGAGCCGTGGTAGGGTAGTAGTCAAAGTACAGTGGGAACACACTCGAGGCGAAGTGCCAGTGTCAAGTCAGCGGACTAAGCTGTACTCATGTCACCTGGGAACTGATAACTGACGATAGGTATAAAAACCAACTAGTAAGTTCCCGACGAGTCCTGTCCAGTGTACTCGTAACCTAACGAGCACCCGCATACTATCTCAAGTACGACATACTGACGGCTGTGGGACAGACCGTCTCCTATACTTGGATGAGAAGCGCATGCGCCAGTCTACTCCGGAGTATCGATGCCCTGTCTCGATAGTCCTGCGACTAGGGACCTGTATAAGGATGTGCTTACAGATTACCCAGCCCCACTAGTGTGACTGCCATCACAACGCTGGTAATCAAGCAAAGATCCTAAGGGCTCCACTAATGCGTATAGGTGATATCGCAAAATAAACACATGTACACATTGAAGTAGAAACAAACCAAGTAGCATACTACAATTTTGAGCAAGATTGTATATACAAGGTGAATATCCCAAGCTTCCATTAAGTAATATACAAACCAGTATGATACAGTAATGGCCTCCAGGGCATATACACTGACAATCTCCCACTTGCACTAAGGCCATGTACTGGCGTATCGAAGACCTATCATCTTGATCAGCCGCTCGAACTGAGTCTGGGGTAAGGCCTTGGTGAATGGATCTGCAGTGTTTTCTTCTGAAGCAACCCTCCGAACCTCGATCTCCTTGCGATCCACAATCTCCCTGATCAGGTGATACCGCCTCAAGATGTGCCTGGATCTCTGATGGGACCTGGGTTCCTTCGCTAAAGCTATAGCCCCGTTGTTGTCGCAATACAGAGGTATTGGGTCAACAATGGACGGAACCACCTGAAGTTCTTTTAAGAACTTCCTCATCCAGACACCTTCTTTTGCGGCATCAGATGCAGCGATGTATTCCGCTTCCATCGTCGAGTCTGCAACGGTTTCCTGTTTGGAACTCTTCCAACACACCGCCCCTCCATTGAGGGTAAAGACAAAACCCGACATGGACTTGGAATCATCCTTGTCACTCTGGAAGCTGGAGTCAGCAAAGGCCTCGATCTGGAGGTCTTTTCCGCCATACACCAAGAACATCTCCTTAGTCCTTCTCAGGTACTTGAGAATGTTCTTTACCGCTATCCAGTGTTTCTCCCCAGGGTTTGACTGATACCGGCTTACCACACTCAGTGCATAAGCTACATCCGATCTGGTACACAACATCGCATACATTATAGAGCCTACCGCAGAAGCGTAGGGTATAATAGACATGCGATCCCTCTCCAAATCAGTCTTGGGGGACATCTCTTTAGAGAGGGTGATTCCGTGACAAGCCGGTAGGTTACCGCTCTTGGAATCTTCCATACTGAATCTTTTCAGTACGGTGTCGATGTACCTGGACTGTGAAAGTCTTAATATCCTCTTGGATCTATCACGATGGATCTGGATCCCCAAGATGTATGAGGCATCACCCAGGTCTTTCATAGAGAACCTTTGTGACAAGAACCCCTTGACAGATTGTAGCATAGGAATGTCATTTCCTATTAAGAGAATGTCATCCACGTATAAAACGAGGAATACTACAGTTCTCGCTACAAATCTACTATAGATGCATGGTTCATCTGGATTTTTGATAAAGCCAAATTCCTTGACCGTCTCATCAAAACAGATGTTCCAACTCCACGATGCCTGGTTTAGTCCATAGATGGACTTAAGCAACTTGCACACCTTTCCGCTGCTCCCACTCTGAATGAAACCCTCTGGCTGATCCATATAGACACACTCCTCTAAATTTCCATTTAGAAAAGCGGTTTTTACGTCCATCTGCCAAATCTCATAATCGTGGAAGGCAGCAATGGCAAGAAGGATCCGAATGGATTTCAGCATAGCCACTGGAGAAAAGGTTTCTTCATAGTCCAAGCCAGGTCTTTGACGGAAACCCTTTGCTACAAGTCTAGCTTTATAGGTCTCAACCTGTCCATCTACACCAATCTTCCTTTTGAAGATCCACTTGCATCCTACGGGTTTTACCCCGTCTGGAGCAATGTCCAACGTCCATACTTTGTTGGTGTACATGGACTCCATTTCGGTCCGCATTGCATCCAGCCATTTTACCGAGTCAACGCTCTGATCGGCCTGTTGGAAGCTAGTAGGCTCATCATAATCTATGATGCAATCCTCTCTATCCCCGTTTATGAGAAAACCGCAGTATCTCTCGGGCGGATGAGACTGCCTACTACTCCTACGGAGCGGCGTAGGAATGTCCTGTTCATTTGAACCCTCTGGTTCCACCAAACTTTCAGTAATAGCTTATGGTTCTGGAATTTCTTCCAGTTCTACTGTGCTCCCACTTATCTGGTTTTCCAAAAACTCAGTTTCCAAGAAGTAAGCATGAGGCGAAACAAGAACTTTTTGTTCCTCTTCACAGTAGAAGAAATATCCCTTGGAGTTCTTTGGATATCCCACAAACTTGCACTGTACTGAGCATGCCTCGAGCTTGTCCGCATGCTGCTTCTTGACAAAAGCTGGACATCCCCATGTCTTAATGTGATTAAGATGGGGCCTCTTTCCACACCACATCTCATATGGTGTGGTGGGCACAGTTTTAGTAGGAACTCGGTTCAAAAGGTATGCAGCTGATTCTAGCGCATACCCCCAGAAAGATCGCGGTAACTCAGCATTACTCATCATGGACCGTACCATATCCAATAGGGTCCGGTTCCGTCTCTCCGATACACCGTTGTGTTGCGGAGTGTATGGAGGAGTAAGTTGAGTGAGAATTCCATTCTCTTTTAAGTAATTCAGGAACTCGGCACTTAAGTATTCTCCACCTCGATCCGATCTTAGAATCTTGATACTTTTGCCGGTTTGTTTTTCTACTTCATTCTTATATTCCTGGAATTTTTCAAAGACTTCGGACTTATGTTTCATTAAGAAGACATAACCGTACCTTGAAAAATCATCCGTAAAAGTAATGAAGTAAGAATAACCGCTTCGCGCATGTGTAGACATTGGACCGCACACGTCGCTGTGTACGAGTCCCAAGAGCTCGCTCGCACTTACTCCGTGTCTAGTGAACGGAGTCTTTGTCAACTTTCCTTTGAGACAGGATTGACAAGTGGCATACGATTGATATTCGAACGGATCCAAATATCCTTCTGTATGTAACTTAGTCAACCTTCTCTCATTGATGTGACCCAGTCTACAATGCCATAAGAAAGTCTGATTGATTTCCGGAGACTTTCTTTTGTGTGTATTCTGGACATTGAAAATCTGTGGTTGGTTCAATACGTATATACCATTGCTCAGTGTACCTGACCCAATCAGAACTTGATTAAGGTGAATGTTTACAACATTACTTACAAACGCAAATTCATAACCTTCTTTAGAAACCAAAGATACAGAAATGATATTACAAGTTGCGTTGGGTACAAAAAAGCAATTACGCAAAACCAAAACATGTCCATCTGACATTCCCAGGTGATAGTCCCCCACGGCTTTAGCATCCATGCTAGCTCCGTTCGCAACTCTGAGGGTCATGTCACCTGCCTTCAAAAACCCTACGGTTTCTCAACGCCTGCAAAGAATTACAGATATGAGATCCTGATCCGGTATCCAATACCCAGGAAGTAGAGTTTATCGAAAGACAGTTTTCAATAACATACACACCTGAAGCTGAAGCCGCAACCTGCTTCAGTTCCTGTGTCCTGGCTTTCCAAGCCCTGCAATCTTTCTTCCAGTGTCCACTCTTATGACAATAGAAGCATTCTTCCTTTCCCACAAGCTTTCCCGCTATCTTTGTTGCCTTTTCCTTTCCCTTCGTACCCACTTTACTAACACCGCCCCTTGGTTTGGCGGGGGCTTTCTTTCTCTTTCCCTTGGCTTTCGCCTTGGACCTAGAGGAAGAAGATCCTCCTACAAACAAAGTGGGTGTTTCCCTACCTTTCTGTAGGGTGCCCTCTGTGCTCCTCAGCATGTTGAGGAGTTCTGAAAGTTCAACCTTCTTTTCTTGTAAGTTGAAGTTCAGTATAAACTGGGCGTAAGTGGATGGAAGGGACTGGAGAATTAAATCCGTATAGAGTTCACTTTCCAACGTGGTCCCAAGTTCCGCGAGCTCCTCAATGTAGCCAATCATCTTAAGCACGTGGTCCGCTACCGATGATTTGACGGCCAACTTTGCCGAAAATAACTTCTTCGACACTTCGTATCTTGCGATACGAGACTGCTCTCCATACAGTTCTTTTGTATGAAGAAATATGGATTCCAAGTCCATATTCTCGTGCCTCCTCTGATGTTCGTTGTCCATAGAGGCAAGCACGAGGCACCTGGCCTTCGCGCAGTCAATCTCCCAAGTCTTACTGATTTCCTTATCCACGACGCTGGAGGTGGGACTTGGGATGGGGGGAGCTTTGGTGGTAAGAAGATACACCAGCTTGTCGTAAGTGATTGCCATTTTGACATTCCTGAGCCAATCTTTGTAGTTTGGCCCTGTCAGTATGTTTTTATCTAGAAGTAACTTAAGTCCAGTCATTTCGATTTGGTCGCTGCAGGGGGAGAGAGAAGAAACACTTTAGCATGATGCTCTTGCAAGTTTAGAGTGGTTTTTAATTGTCTAAACAGGATGGCTCCCACTGTCTCTCGAATCCGTCCTCAAACCATAAAGGAAGAATCAGTCGGGATCAATCCCACCGCACAATACTTGCTTAACCGTTCAGCCAGGCCAGTGTCGGTACTTCGAGGGAGGTTTTCCAACACTTTCGCGAAGTTCCTTAATTTAAGAACCTCTTTTCCCTGGGGGCGTAGCCCCGCTAACACCTTTCTAGGCACCTACTAGGTTTATAGCATTGATCGTTTAGTGAGAAATTTCCCGAGGAGTAGCATATACTCACAGTAGGATCGGGATCCAAATATCATCGCGTGACGAAAATGAAGGAATCCTACTATAATCATCACACTCCAAACGGTATGCAAATCTAGCAAGTTTCAGTACTTATGAAACTCCCGATGTGGATTTTTGCCCCATGCTCTTATGACCTTGACTTTGGCCAACAAATCATAAGTCACATGTCAAGTTCTGCCCGTCATTCTCCAGGTTAATTTGAATCCATTCGTACCTACCCTTGACTTTGGCCAACAAGGTAGTGCGACTGTTCCAAATCAACGCATCTATCTATGCTGCACATGAATACCCAATAGCTACCAATCACTATGCCTTGACTTTGGCCAACAAACATAGCTTGAATACTATTGACTATTTATGTGAAACGACGGAGGGCTACGAATGGTTTTGATAAAACCGTGAACGTAGTGAACTTGATATAATCGATGGAACGAGATAGCTTTTAGAAGGAGTGGCTCAAGCTCCGCATTTAAAAGTTAGTTTTGAAAAGAACCGAGTGGTTTTTCGAAAGTGTTCCAACGACTTTAACTTGGTTTATTATCTTGCATTAGTTCTTATAATGCGTGATATTCTTGCATTAGTTCTTTTAATGCGTCCCATCATTTAATCCTACCATTGCAGAAAACAACCAAAATATGACGTACGCTTATGCCATTCGCATTCGCCACGGGGTCCCGTCATCACCCGTTAGGTTACTTAACTAACGACAGAGCGGGGGCTGGGCTAGCGCGGCTGTAAAACATAAGCAACGCCTAAATAGTTATAAATATATAGCAATGATAGACATTACAGATCACAGATGAATACATTGGATATACTAGGAATCCGCAATCCGTTCGAGCCTGCAACGAAAAGCGGATTACACGGTCGCGGTGAATAGCCAAAACCCCACCCAAGACCCCTACGGGTGCGGCAAACTACCCGCCAAGTACCCGGTAGTTTGCGCACCCCTCCATGGGTCTATCCTAGGAGCAAAAAACAGTAAAAAGAATTATACAATGACGGCTACAACCCCGACCCGGTTGTGCGGCCATACAAATAATAATATTACATCAATTTACATATTACAAATGAATGAAAGAAAAAAAAAAGCTCATCTCACATCCACCCCGGCTATTCACCCGCGACAGTCCAACACATTCATATGCACATACCATCAACAAACACAGATCACAGATATGTATAACCCCGACTAATCGACATATAGCGATTAGCCGACGTTCAATACATGCAAACATCACAGATATAACCAATATAGCCAAAGTGTAGCGAAGTTCGAAAAAAAATACGGATTTATAGGACCCCAAAAGTAAATTTCTTTTCTGGAAAATCTGGGCACAAATAACATATTTGAAAAATCCCAAAACCCTACCAGAAGAACACTGCACAAAACACGATCACATGAAGAGCCCAAAAGGCGGCGGATCCGCGGCAACAAGAATAGCTATGGCCGCGGATCCGCGGCGGTTTGAAGGATTCATGGGATCGTTTTTGGTGGGTGTTCTCACAAAACCCTGAGCCGATTTTAGGAGTAAAACTTTTTACTTTTAGAGCACAAAAAATTTCAACAGAAACTTAGGGTTTTTGATTTTCCGGTTTTGCGATTTTTCCGTTTCGAACTTCCATACACTTCGCTACCAAGCTAGTTTAAGTTTAGTTAGGCTCTGATACCACTGTAAGTCCACGTTGCGACCCCCGGTTCTTACGGGGAGGCGGAAACGGTATAACAATCAAATTTTTGGCGCATGGGGCAACATGGACTAAACAAGGTCGGGATCGTGTCTAAACTAAACTAGCAAACATGCAAAGGAGAGTTAACTACTCGGCAAAGTGGTTATACCTAACTTGAACTCCTTCTTCTTGAAACCTAGTAGAGGTTGATGGTTCTTTCCTCGTAGCCTTCTTCCGTCAAAGATGGATCCACCTGAGAGTTCAAACTTCGGGCTCTTTCTCGAACTTAGAGTGAACTAGGATCTCCGGCTTGCCAAACCTTGAACCCTAGAGAGAGTAGAGAGTATCTATGGGGTGTTTTCTTTTCAAGGAGAGGGATTCTCAACACATGAGAAGGATTCTCCTTGAGCTTGAGGAAGAAGAAGATGAAATGAGGAGAGAGAATCAATATGATAGAATGAGCTCATTTTCCTTTTGCAACCATAACAAAAGGAAAAAGAATTATCTAATTAATAATAATAATTCAAAATGAAATAGTTGATGGTTGTTTTTGGAATGACCACTATCATCACTTCATTAAATGAATGTAAGCTAGAATCAAGGAGTATCCTTGCAAAGCAATGATGATGGTCAAACATTCAACCATGGTCAACAAGTCAACCATGGTCAACAAGTCAACAAAATCAACCATGACAAAATTTCATTTAATTACTATTATTAATTGATATTTCATAAAACCATTAGGATTTGGAAAAAGACGACTGTCAACTGTGCATACGCACCCGTTCCGAAACCCTAATGAAAGACCTCTTCCTCCGCCTCAAACAACTGTGCATACACACCTGCATTCTCGTTCCAAGGAACAAGAATACTGAGAGATAAAAGCAACCCCAAAACATATACCAGTATCTGGCTCAAACCAGAGCCTGCTAGTATAATCCGTCCGTACTCCAAACGTGCACAAGTACGCGGATGAGAACGAACCCTGCCGCAAAACCATGCGACCTCTACTCAGTTTTGCCCAGAGGCGAATAGCCCTCTGTGTGGGACTCTAAAGACTCGACACTACGCTGGTAATGGGTTTAACCACAGACCGCAAGCGGCACTAGCTGTGCGTAACGGTCCCCAGGTAGATGCCGATAAAAAGACTGACGAGGTAAAACCCATCTGAACTCCTACTGAGTCTGAATGTTACATTCTCCGTACAGTCCGGTCTGTTCATCTAATACATCGCATGTCGGGCCTAGGGGGCGGTAAACGTCAGTCCCCCAATAGCGGTACATGTCGTGTCGGAGTGAAGCCCAAAAACACCCTGAGATAACACTGGAAGCCTACCAGTATATCTCGCTTGCCCTGGCCAGGGACTACTCGTGTAATGGCTCTCCTAAACACAGCGCGATGTCAACCCCCAATACCGGGAGAGACGAATCCTGTCTAACCGGCACTGCCTCCAAGTGCTTCGGGACTGCACCCAACTACCACCTGTTTGCACGACTCCTTTGAGCCGTGGTAGGGTAGTAGTCAAAGTACAGTGGGAACACACTCGAGGCGAAGTGCCAGTGTCAAGTCAGCGGACTAAGCTGTACTCATGTCACCTGGGAACTGATAACTGACGATAGGTATAAAAACCAACTAGTCAGTTCCTGACGAGTCCTGTCCAGTGTACTCGTAACCTAACGAGCACCCGCATACTATCTAAAGTACGACGTACTGACGGCTGTGGGACAGACCGTCTCCCATACTAGGATGAGAAGCGCATGCGCTAGCCTACTCCGGAGTATCGATGCCCTGTCTCGATAGTCCTGCGACTAGGGACCTGTATAAGGATGTGCTTACAGATTACCCAGCCCCCACTAGTGTGACTGCCATCACAACGCTGGTAATCAAGCAAAGATCCTAAGGGCTCCACTAATACGTATAGGTGATATCGCAAAATAAACACATGTACACATTGAAGTAGAAACAAACCAAGTAGCATACTACCATTTTGAGCAAGATTGTATATACAAGGTGAATATCCCAAGCTTCCATTAAGTAATATACAAACCAGTATGATACAGTAATGGCCTCCAGGGCATATACACTAACAGTCTTAACATCCATTTGCCAGATTTCGTAATCATGATATGCAGCGATGGCAAGCATGATCCGGATGGATTTAAGCATAGCCACTGGAGAAAAGGTTTCGTCATAGTCCACACCTGGTCTTTGACGAAAACCCTTTGCAACAAGTCTAGCTTTGAAAGTCTCCACTTTCCCATCTACACCAAGTTTTTTCTTGAAGATCCACTTGCTCCCAATGGGTTTTACCCCCTCAGGAGCAACTTCCAAAGTCCATACTTTGTTGGTGTACATGGATTCCATCTCGGACCGCATAGCATCCAGCCATTTCACTGAGTCCCTACTCGTGATGGCCTGCTCGAAGCTAGTTAGGTCATCATCCTCCATGATGCAATCCTCGCTTCCACCGTCAATGAGAAAACCGTAGTATCTCTCAGGTGGATGAGAAACCCTACTAGATCGGCGGAGAGGCTGGGGTTCGTCGGGTATTACTGAATCCTCTGGTTCTACCAAGTCTTCTATTATAGTTTGTGTCGCTGGAACCTCTTCCAGTTCGACCTCAATGCCACTTGTCTGTTTTATAAGAAAACTCTTTTCTAAGAAAGTGGCATGTCGAGAAACAAACACTTTTTGTTCCTCGGAGTGATAGAAGATATACCCTCGCGAATGTTTGGGATATCCAACAAACTTATATAGAGCAGACCTTGCCTCGAGCTTGTCCGGATATTGTGTTTTAACATAGGCCGGACAACCCCATATCTGAATAAAATTAAGACATGGTCTCTTACCATTCCATATCTCATATGGAGTGGTAGGCACTGACTTGGTTGGAACTCTATTCAATAGATATGCAGCAGTTTCCAGTGCATATCCCCAGAAGGAAATAGTTAACTCAGCTGTGCTCATCATAGAGCGCACCATATCTAATAGGGTGCGGTTCCTCCGTTCTGATACACCGTTGTGCTGTGGTGTATAAGGAGGAGTAAGCTGAGAGAGAATCCCATTCTCTTTTAGATAATCTCTGAATTCGTTGCTTAAGTATTCTCCTCCTCGATCAGATCGAAGGATCTTAATACTTTTGCCCGTTTGGTTCTCTACTTCGGTTTTATATTCTCTGAATTTCTCAAAAGCTTCAGACTTGTGTCTTATCAAGTACACATGTTCGTATCTTGAGAGATCGTCAGTGAATGTAATGAAGTACGAAGAACCATCCCTGGCATGTGTAGACATGGGACCGCATACATCACTATGTATCAGTCCCAAGAGTTCGGTAACTCTTTCTCCGTGTCCCGTAAATGGAGTTTTGGTCATCTTGCCTTTGAGACATGACTGGCAAGTGTCATAAGATGAAAATTCAAACGGCTTTAAATATCCATCCTTATGCAACTTAGCTAGTCTTGTCGCATTGATGTGACCCAGTCTACAATGCCACAAGAAGGATTCGTTCAGTTCAGAACTCTTCCTCTTGTGTGTGTTTTGTAAATTGAGGACTGTATTTTGATTGAGAATGAATATTCCATTATGTAACGAGCCTGATGCAATCAACTTTTGATCTAGGAATATGTTCATAATATTGTCCTTCACTACAAAATTATATCCTTTTTTACTTAATAAAGAAACTGATATAATGTTGCACATCATGTTCGGTATATAATAGCATTCATTTAGAATCAGTGTATCACCACTTGGTAATACTGGTGATATTCGCCAACTGCTTTGGCTGCAACATTTGCCCCATTCCCTACTTGAACGGAATGATCACCTTTTCCCAGTTCTCTACCTTTCCGTAGCCCATGTAACATTTTACATATGTGGGATCCTGATCCGGTATCTAATACCCAGGACGTAGGGTGAACTGAAAAACAGTTCTCAATGACAAACACACCCGAAGATGATGCATCATCATGCATGTTCTCCGTTTGGGCGGTGTGAGAATTCAGATATTCTACTGTTTCCTGTTCATTCTTATAACACTTATAAGGTAGAACGGGTCCAACGTTCCCCTGCACGGTATAACATGCGGGTTCGGTCAATACATCCATATTATTATCTTGATTAAGGCATGAAATGGTCGCTACCTGGAGAGAGAGAGAAGAAAACACTTTAGCGTATGCTCGTGCAAGATTAGATTGGTTATTATCTTATCTAATCAGAATGGCTCCCACTGCTTCTTATCAAATCTTCCTTCAAACCCTAAAAGGAAAGACTAGCCGGGATTAATTACACACTACAAGTTCGCCAATCTTTCAGCCAGGCCAGTGTCGGTACTTTGAGGGAGATCCCCCGTGCTTTTGCACGAACCTAATTAATGTAAACCTCGTTTTCCCAGAGGCGTAACCTCGTTAACACCTTTCTAGACACCTACTTGATCGGCTAATTGTAATGTGTAAAACTCTTACTCACAGCGGGTATCGGGATCCAACTATCTCATAGAAGGTATGCAATCTCATTGCAAATTTCAACACTTGGAATTCCCGATAATATTTTGCCCCTAGCGTCCTATGACCTTGACGGAGGCCAAACAACCCATAGTCCGCTAGTCAAGTTCAACCCGTCATTTCCTGATTGAATTAAACCCACCCGCACTACCCTTGACGGAGGCCAAACAACGCCGTACGAATACCCTAATCCAATCGCATCATATGCTAGCAGATAAGCACTAGTTAGCTACCGTACACTACGCCTTGACGGAGGCCAAACTACCGCAGCACGAATACTAACTAGTACTTATCTGAAATGACGGAGGGCTATGCAGGTTTTCCATAAAAACCATGAGCGTAATGAACTTGATATCGTTGTAGAATCAAATGAAGTTTTGAAATGGGGTGATTTTGAGGCCTTTCTAGTTTTGCTAAAGGGGTCACTCCCGGTGAAGGGATCGTCGGCCCTTTCCTCGTCGAATGAGGTGCGGGATATATCATATATATCACTGTGCAAAGCAGAAACTATAGAAGCAATCAAAAACAAACCGAGTGTGTAGCATCTGCCAGTTATTGCTAAAGGAGTCACTCCCGGTGAAGGGATCTCGGTCCTTTCCTCATCGAATAAGGTGCAGGATATATCACATATACCGCTATGCAAAGCAAGAACTGTAGCTACCCTTTTTGTTTAAAATTTGATTCTACAGCATCTTAGGTTTCTTTTCTTTCATTAATCAAATTAATGAAGTCCCATCATTTAAATACCTAAACATCACAGATAAATATGACGTACACTTATGCCATCCGCATTCGCCTCGATGTCCCCTCGTGCACCGTTAGGTTAGGTAACTAACGACAGAGCTGGGCAGGGCTAGTGCGGGTGCAAAACATAAGTAACATCTATATAATATATCATATATACTATATACTGTATCTATCAGAGAACATCACATGATCACATCACAGATAAAGCAGCAGAAGAAACATATGAAACATTGGATATACTAGGACGTCCGTATTTTTAATACGAGCCAGTATAAAACACGGATTCCACGGTCGTGATGAATAGCCAATCCCACACCCCTAGACCCCTACGGGAGCGGCAAGCAACCCTACCAATTCTTGGGTTAGGAGACCCGGACTCGACTCCTCGAGTTGGTCTCCCACTGGACCCAAGAACCCGGTTACTTGTGCTCCCCTCCTTGGGTCTATCCTAATGCGGAAAAATAAATAATATACAAAAGGGTGACATCTTCCGCAACCTGGAAGTGCCCCAATAAAAGAATATTACATACAAGTTTTTATATGAATGAAAATGAAAAACACTCATCTCACATAAAAAAAACCCGGCTATTCAAACACGACAATCCAATATAACATATCCAGCAACACATAACATCACATGTCATCAACGTAAGTAAATATGCGCATCCCAATTGTCGTTGACATATAGCAACGAAACCGGCGATATCACATATTACACTTACGGTCACAGAAAAGAAAGTGTAAAACTACAACAATTGGAATCCGCAACCTCTTTAGACATCACATGCCTAATCAAATGAAATACTTAGACATCACATGCCTAACAGTTATAAACCCCGCATTTTAGTCCGATTATCGAAAACTCTTTTCAATATGAAGTGAGACTAAACCGCTAGATTTATAACATTCATTCAGTTATCTCATAACTGTTTGTGAATTCCAATTATTGTATCCCATTCCGGATAAATAGAAAATATTAAACTTTCCGATCGAACATTCGAACACCTAAGTTTTCCCGAAACCGTCCAACACATGAAGTAGGTTCAAAGACATTCACTTCATGCCTCAGTACCAACGGTCTAGCCGTAGAAGGGTCAAGCCAACGCCTCACATGTGGCATGCCGTACTGCCCCAAACCCGAAGGTTCAAAGGGCAGTTCAAGACGGTCACATAATCGAGTTAAGGTTTGTTGTCTTCTAGAGGGACCATCGCGTTACTTGCACTACTCAGAACGTCCTTAAACCACAGGAAAATCCAACACTTGGAAATTTCCCGACAAGGGAAAAATTGGGTATTTATATCCGGTCGAACTTTTTAACATATTAAAAAAATTATCCGGAAAGCACTTGGACAAAGTTTGATAATCCGATCGAAATACCGAGTCCCCAATACAACCCAAAATACTCAACTCTTGAATAAATATTAAAATTTCCCAGAGAACTCAGCACTGAATAAAAGAAGTTACTGTGCAAAATTGGGTGGGTGACGTCATCATACGGCCGCGGAACCGCCGCAGAAGCCAGGCTTCTGCCGCGGTTCCGCCGCACTTTTGAGGAATTGGGTGATCGTGTTTCACAATAATTCTTAGAAAGTCCTGCTGAATTTTCTGCATATTTTTAATATGGAAAAAACCCAGTTTTTAAAAAAAGGACAGAGAGCCGTTTTCGGGTTAGGGTTTTGGTTCGATCGGACTTCAAACGTCGTCTGGACTTCGCCTAACGCTATAGCTAGGCTCTGATACCACTGTAGGGTTCCTAGGCACACTATAGAGGTCTCACAAGGCATCAACCATGCCAATTTTAAATTTTATGGGTGCCGAGAAACCCTAATACGGATCGTTAACTAGAAGTTTAGGCGAAATCGAAACTAGTTAACATCTTAACTAAAGGAGAGAGGCTACAACCTTTGTAGATCTGGTTCTCCACTTCCTTAGCTCCACGTAGGCATCCTCTCGCTGTCTATCTCGAATCCCGGACTCGATCGTTGGCTTGATCGGAGAAATGGGCGGACTAGGTCGTCGGCTTCGTGCCGAAGATGATCTACGTCGAGGCATCACAAGTTCAAGCTCCGACTTCACAAATTTGTGAAACTTGTGAAGAAAACACCCAAAATAACTTGGCAAGAGGTAGAGGGTGAAGAAATAGGAGGTGGGTTCACTTTAGAATTGGATTTCTCACTTTAGAACTCAAGTTGCCATTGATGGCATCAAGCTTTCTTTCTTGAAGAAGAAGATCAAGAAGAAGGAAATATTATGATAAGTTCATCCAAAATGAAAAAGAAATGAATACTTATCATAATAGGAACCAAGGTTAGGTGTAGAGAATTGACCAAGGTTAGAAGAGTGGTTAGGGTTAAGCATGAAGACAAATTGGTCACTTTGGTCAAAGCTTCATGAAGCTTCACAAAGGTTCAAAAATGAAAGCAACCATTTTGTATTCTTATCCAATCCTTTTTCCAAAATCAATAAATAAAAGAATGGATAATTAAAACCCTAATCACTTTCTTAACCTAGGTTTAATTCTTTACACTTAACCAAATGAGCAAGCATCATCAAACATGATACAAAGATGTGCACAAAAGTATATCACATATACAACTTGCACATCAAGTGAGAAAATCCATTTAAAGTGAACCAATACTAGTTAATGCAAAATAATATATCAAATATATAATTATACATTAAATTATTAAATCAACACTTGACTTAACGATCCGGTCATATCGTATATAACCGACTAGTATCCTATGTATCGGCTTATCGAATCAATCGTTGATTCGATATCTAGGTTATATCGAATATAACCAATCGATACATTCATCGCGAGAATGGAATACGGTATCACATACACGCATTATTCTCGGTCCTGCACATATCTCATATGCGCTCCTATTTCGTTTCGCTTGAGCCAGGAAACCTCTGTGTAGGACTCTAAAGACTCGTCAATACTCCGGTAGCAGATGATGATCATATCAAGCACCCACAAGCCGCAAGCGGTCTGCTAAACGTAACGGCCATCCGGGTATTGAGCGATCAGAAGATCGACAAGCTAGCCCGCTCACACTCCTGTGAATCCAACCAGTAACACTTACCGTACAGTCCGGTCTGTTCGTCTGATATGTCGCATATCAAGTCTAGGGGTGGTATACGTCAGACCCCAATAACCGATAAGTCGTGCCGATGTGAGGCTCATAACGGGTCGAGAAACTACTGGTAACACTTACCAGCAAATCTCTGTTCAGCCCTGGCCAGGGACTTCCCTGTTACGGCCAATCGAGCACAGCGCAACATCAACCCCCAATACCGGGAGAGACGAAACCCCTCCTATCGCTCATTGTCTCCATATGACTCGGGACTGTACCCAAAGACCACCGTTTTGCACGCCCTCATGGACGTGGTAAGGTGGAGATCAAAGCACAGTGGGAATCACACAAGACTCTATGACGATCTCGGGTCTACAGACTAACCTGCACAAGTGTCACCTGAGAACTGCCATCTGACGTGAGGTATAATACCATCTGGGAGTTCTCGGCGAGTCCTTCCAGTGTACCCAGTCTCCACTGAGCACCCGTATACCATCTTTGATGTCAAACACCAATGGATGTGGGATCATCCATCGCCCATATCATGGGTCGAGAAGCGTATACGCTAGTCTACTCTGGTATATCGATGCCCCGTCTCGATACACCCACGACTAGGGACCTTGAAGGATGTACTTATGGACTACCATGTCCCCACTAGTATGATCTGCATCATAGTCCAGGTAGTCAAGTACACATCCTAAGGGCTTTACCAACATGTAACTATAAGACAGTTTAAAAAGACTAGTGTACATGTTAAGATAAAGAGCAACCAGATAGCATACTATCATATCGAGCAAGAAAGTCATCTCTATATATGTCCAAGCATCCAATATAATATGCATCATCTGTACAATACTGGCCTCTAGGGCATACATACAACTAACAGTTTGATACAGTAATGGCCTCTAGGGCATATACACTAACAGAAATCGAGTGCAATAAATATGCATGAAAGCAACAATCAACACAACTGATATATAAAATACGAATCAAGTGCAACTATGGTGCACATAAGAAATATCAATCATAAAAAGAAATCCACAAAATACCAGAATCAAAGGCAACGGAAACGTCACATCCGAATCACCGAGTCGCAAAGCATAAATAACCGTCGTCGATGTGCCCCTTTTTTAATATCGAAAAGTGCCGGTGTATCCAAAGCAAGCAGAGCAAGTATCTACTTGCCTACTATTTCACGGTCTGGCGCCTCGGCTCTTATGTCCTCGTCTCTCATTGCGGATCGCCAGTTACATGACTCCTCGGCTCAACAGCCCGATATGAGTGATGACAGAAACAATTCCGCTCTGGCATATCCTCTGAAGATCTCCTGACCAATTAACATGGTCACTCATAACACATCACATCAGCGATAGCAGTCTCTGGCCCAATGAGTAGATGTGATACAACCGATCCTGGGTCCAAGTCTTACTGGATAGTGTTCCAAAAGGATCCTGTCAGGGTCTCTCTCCAATACCATCTCTGCCGGACTGCCCGAAAGTTAGCACTCTTTAATTAACCCGTTTTTTGTTCCGGAATAGCTGCATACTCATCATGAACTTTCTCTGGAAGTACGTCCGCATCCAATGCCTCTGCGCATGTAAAAAGTCTCTAACATCAACGGTGTGGAATGTCGTTTCGTCAAGATCTTGTACGAATCTCTTACTCCGCTTCTCTTCAATGTGGACCAATTCGGAATCATCTCTTCGTAGCTGTGTGTACTGCACTTCAAACTGCTGCACTCGTATCTAGACTCTCCTTTCCGAAACTACGAACTCGACATCTCAAATATCCTATAGTAGGCATCTAGCCAGTTACATTCTCGGGGACTTGTTCACACCACAATATTGCATTATTATATTCCCCATTCTTATTCGTTTTATAAATAAACAGGTGCTTTTGACGCATGTCTGCTACATGTTACAGGTTACAGGTTCTTGGACAGAAAACAGTGAAAACGATGAAAAGACGATGCAAAAGTGGACTTTGACCAACAAACAGAAGATCTTGATCAAGCCTACATAAGAAACAGTTCACAAAGAAAGATTCAAGACGTCGACACAAAACCACGGTTAAAGTCTACAACAATGCTCACTGGAAAATCTGGAAGAGAGTCAGAAGCTAAATTGAGAAAAGAAATAAAGAAGTAGGAAGAACAGAGAGCCAGGAACCAACACAAGAAGTTTCAGAAGCCAACTCTTCATTTTGGTCGCAGAACCGCGGCCAAAAAGGGCCTCGGGCCGCGGTTCCGCGGCTGTCTTGAGCACTTAATGACAGAAAATTTTATCAATTCTCATGGGCGGCGCTGACTAGTCAACCTAAGGGCTTATTTGTAAATTTAGACATGCGGATCAAAATGTAACCTAGGGTTTCCTATTCTTTATAAATAGGAACTGTAAAGATTGTAATTCTTATGCCTCCTTTTAAATAATAAATTTAGATCTCTTTATGCAGAGCATCGGTGTTTCTTTTCAAGTCATGGATTCAGATCTGACAAACCTGCGTTGATGATTGGAGAGATGCATCTGTAAGTAGATTTAATTCTTTGCTCTAGTTTAGATTTCAATTCTTTGCCCTAGGTAGATTTAATTTCTTGCCGTAAATAAATTGTTTAGAGTTAGCTTTAGGGAAGGATTTTTAGAGATGAGATCTCTCATCCCTTTCTTACCGATAATATATTTTCAATAAGACTCCATGCATACACGCACACACCGCGCCCTACGGCACCCTATCCCTCGAGGTAGCGGTGATACCGTAGAATAAAAGCCCGGTTGCGTGCGTTTTCCATGGAGATTAGGGTAAGGATCTCTAAAAGAAGGACAAGAACCTAGAGGAAGGAACACCTTCCCGAATAGATCTAATCCCCTTTATTGATAATTACCATAACTCCTCATAGATCTTCATTCGGGTATAGAAAGCATTGAGATTTACCTGCATTTCCAAACCATCCCTAAACCTAACCCTAGAAAGACTAGATCTAGATAATCGTAGTATAGAATAATTAGGTTTTTAGATTTAATAATTAATCCGAACACCCTTCGGAATTAACTCGTTAGCGCAATTAGGAGATTCACAACATCCCTGTGGACCGACCCGTACTCACTGCCTAGCTGCAAAGCGACGCCGTTCTTGATTGCGGTAAATAGATAGTTTTTGAGATACAAATCAAATGGCGCCGTTGCCGGGGATGGCGTAGAACTTTCCTTTTTGCAATTTCGGGTTAATCTTAATAAAATTAAAAAATCATACAAATCTAAAAAATCCAAAAATTATAAAAATATATCAATTGTTATTTTTTGCCAAGGATACTTTGTTGTTCGAACATTGCAAGATATACAAACTCGGATCTGGAAAGTTACAGAAAGACAAACAGAAAGCAAAATTTTAAAACAGAAGGGAACTACGAAATCAGGAGTGCAGAAAATTTCTTAGGGCCCGCGCCGACTAGATCACCGCGGAACCGCGGTGGGAACCCCCCTTTGGCCGCGGAAGGGTGGCTATCTCGTGGCTTCATCAGAGGAAAAATTTTCTGTATGCCCTTCTGTTTCTTATCTGTACATTTTGAAATACCTTTTCTGAAAATTCCTGCAGGATTCCATGCGCTATAAAAAATATTTCCACTTCCAATTAACAATTTTGTGCAGGATTTTTGCGCCTCGTTTAAACTAGAAATTGATTGTAAGTAATCTTTTTTGTTGCATATCTTTTATTGAAAATCTTTTTGCAAGAATTTCCAAATTAAGAGAAAAAGAAAAAAAGGAAAATTTTTATTGGAAAACTTGCAAACTTTTGCTGCAAATAAAGCCTTGCACCACAGACTTTCTTTCTTTCACCCTTCTTCTAACATGGGTACCTCACATAATAAATCACTTGCCGAACTTTGGTATCCCGAACCTAATTTTGCGTCGTACGTCAATTTGTTCGGTCAATTTAAAGACGATCCTTCCTTACCTAAAAATTCTTTGAAAGATCAAATTGAGGCATCTAGGAGAAACAGTTTGACTTTGCAACCCAGTTTGTGTCAACCAAGCCAACTTTTACCACCTCCATATGTTGATACCACTTTTCAAGTCCTTCTGTCACTCCTAAGCCGATGTCCATCGCTGAGCATATCGCTCAATCTCGCAGCCGATCTTTCACCCCTCTCCACTCATCTAGTTCTAGGGATCCGCACGATTATTCACCTTTTTATCCACATGTTGACCCTACCCCTGCCCAACCACCCACTTCCTACCAGTCCTACCCGAACTTCCCACCTTCAATAGACATTGATTCTACACAGCCTGTTGGGAGTTTTGCATATCCACACGATTTCGAATCTTTTACCGAAACCCCCTTACCACCCAATTCTAGTTTGGAAGAGTCGTTGGAGGCTTATATCTTAGCAACAAACAAAATGACTAGGAATGTGGAAGCGTCAGTGGCCGCCCTTATGCAACCTAGTGAACCGGTAGCTAGTTTCCCGCTAGTTTCAAATTTTTTAATGTATAAGGAGGCGGTTGGACAGAGTGAGAATGTGAAAGGTTTTCCAAATCAAACCTACCCATACCCAATTGAATCAAACAACTCCAATTTTCAAACATGTATCCAAAATGATGAGTTGTGTGATTTAGTAGTGTTTGATTTGCCAAATTGTGAAGAACCCCTTTCGAGTGAAACCACACCTAATCCGTTTTACCTTTACACCTATACCCAATTGATAAATATCCATGCTTTTGATGTGGTGTCTAAAGAAATTGATTTTCACTTGATTGAGGATATAGACGCCGGGAATATTTCGGATGATGAACCTATCGATTTAATTGAAATTTTATGTGCAAATCATCATCCCGAGTTATTAAATGTTTCTCCCGAATCTCATATGCGTCTTGATTTTGATGATAATGGCATGGATGACTTAAATATTGAGGATAGTATTCAAGAGAGTTTTAAGGATAATATTGAGGTTGAATCATTTTTGTTTGATGTGTCTGATTTTCCAATCCATCCTCTTGAACCTTTAACTAAATCACCCTCCCTCCTTTCCATCGTTCCGACCCCGCTTGAAGACTGTGAGCTTGAAAAATTTTCCTTTGAATCTGACACAGTTCTCACAGCCGATAACACGTACGAGTGTTTCATTTTTTCGGACGATGTTGATGACTCACCGCCCGAGTTTGAGTCCTTTACATTTTCAGATAAGTTAGTTGAACCATCAGACTCGGGTGCTTACAGTAGTTTCGAACCATTAATGGAATCTTTCAAGTTCAAGACAGTTTACTACGGTGAGAATGATACTATCCCTAATTCACTCCCTTTCGTCCTTCCTATTGTTCCGACCGTACAAGAGACCGTTACGCTTTCATCTCCGATACCAAGTTCGGTGTACCCATGTTTTCTTGCGAATCTTGAGGGATTTGACCCCATTGCACGACGGGCTGATAGGTTAACGCAGTCGCTTTTAACACATCGATCATCACATATTGCGCTAATTTATTCACTCGATTTACACCCTCAAGATCGTAATCCACTTCTTTCTCCTTTCCGCCATTCCTCTCCTCCACCGAGACCATATTCTACCCTTCTTTCCACACGGTCTCATGTGCTTCTCATCTCTTTTCTTTCCACCCCATTCTTGCACCGACTATACCTTTACCATGATAAGATTTTTGATTGGTTGGTGCTAATCTTTGGCTTGTGTAAGGCCAAGTTTAAGTTTGGGGGGAACCTTGTTGTATATATGTATATATATTCTTTGTTTTCTTTTTCTATAAAAAAATAAAAAAAAATTCAAAACATAAAAAAATAAAAAAAAAATTGTAAATAAATAAACAGGGGAGTGCCGACAATTTTTTACCCTCTTGGTTTAGCACGATAGTGAGGACATTGTCAAGTTCAAGTTTGGGGGTATGCTCGGTACGTCTTCTTCCTTAGCATTCATTTTTACATATTTTTGCATTTGCATAATTATTTGAAAACCCATAAAATTTGAAAAATTTCAAAAATTATAAAAATTATTGTATTCAGTTTTTGCCTAATTGACTTGAGTTTGACAAATAGGTTAACTGGCTAGGAACAACTAGATCTTAGACTTAGTGAATTAAAAACCCTAAAAATAACATTCCTTAAAGTTTAACGGTAGAAAGTATATGCCTTGTAGTTTATTTAGAAATAGGCAAATTTTGAGTTCACTTCTTGGGCTAAGTCGAAACAAAGGAAAAGTATTGATGTTCTTATTAGAGTATAAGTTTGAAAAATAGTTCATAGCTTATGTCTAGATTCTGAAAATGTATACCCTACAATTTGCACAAACACGCACCTTGAAACTTGGAATAGTAGAGGAGACCTTGAAATGCTCTTGTCTAAAGTCCTTAGTACAATGAAAATAAAAGGAAAAAAAAGTGTGAATAAAGAATAAAAAAAAATGAACACTGGTCTTTGTGATTACTTAAGGCTGCAAAAATAGAAAAAATATTTAGCGAGGGTGCCTCATCACCTAGTGCCTTAGACCAACTGGTTTGGGAGTCACTGCTAAAAGCCTTGGGGGTTGCAAGACTAGGAATTACGCTTTAAAAGTGCAAACATATCTTGTAATCGGTCGTTGGTACCTCAAGAAATATTAACGGTCGCATGAATGATGTGTAAGCAAAATTCATTTAAATTCACCTACTAATAAGTACTTTGGACAACGGACAAGGGTATGATTGCTTGATTTGAATTTCCAAGTGTAGGGGTGATTTATACACACACGTGGGGATATGTGATTGGAGTTTAGATGAGAGAAAGGAGTGTAGAATATAACTTGTATCTTTAGTAGAATTGATAAAAATTCCTAAGTGGAGATGGAACCCTAGAAGGAAAACTTAAGAGATGCCGAAAGCTAAGTAGGTCTGCAGAACATATATAATCTTAAGTTAAATGATAAGGAAGTGTGAAGAATATATGGGTGGATAATTTACAAGTATAAGATAATAGAATTCCTTGTTGGAAAACTTAATTGGAGAACAAAAGTCAATGGGCCGAACTGATAGGATTTTGAGGGTGTAATCCGCTGAAAACCCTCAGGAGACAACACTCCTCCTACTAGGGACACCTAGAGGTTTAACGGCTTGTTGCACGAGCTCAGTGCAATCGCGTCTCCCTGCGAAAGTGCGGCTAGATTAGATTTTAGTGAATAAAAATAAGTTTGCTCGAGGACGAGCAAAAGATAAGTTTGGGGGTATTTGTTCAGACCATAATATTACATTATTATATTCCCCATTCTTATTCTTTTTATAAATAAACAGGTGCTTTTGACGCATGTTTGCTACATGTTACAGGTTACAGGTTCTTGGAGCGAAAACAGTGAAAAAGACAAAAGACGACACCAAAGAAGGACTTTTGACCAACAAATAGGAGGATTTTAGTCAAGCCTAGACGAAGAACAGTTTACAATCAACAAGGCAACGCAAGGTCCAAAATGTTAAGGCAAACGGTTAAAAGATCACTACAAGTTTTCACTGAAGATCTGGAACTAATGTAGAAGCCCAATTGATAAAAGAACCAAAGAACCAGAAGCCCCAAGAAACCCAGAACATAGCCCAAAAGTTTCAGCACCCAATCTTGTGAAAGGGCCACGGAACCGCGGCCCAAGCCTGCTATTGCCACGGTTCCGCGACCGTCTGGTGCCCGTACTCAAAGAAATTTTTACCAAAATACTTTGGCGGCTCTGAAAAGATTTCCTAAGTGCTAATTTTGTAATTTAAGACATGCGAAACAAATGTAACCTTAGGGTTTCTTATTCTTTATAAATAGGAACTCTAATCATTATAGTTTCTTATGCCTCCTTTTAAATAATAAATTCAGATCTCTTTATGGAGAGCATCGGTGTTTCTTTTAAACTCATGGATTCAGATCTGACAAACCTGCATTGATGATTGGAGAGATGCATCAGTAAGTAGATTTAATTTCTTGCTCTAGTTTAGATTTCAATTCTTTGGCCTAGGTAGATTTAAATTCTTGCCGTAGATAAATTGTTTAGAGTTAGTTTTTGGGAAGGATTTTGAGAGATGAGATCTCTCATCCCTTTCTTACCCATAATATATTTTCAAAAGGACTCCATGCATACACGCACACACCGCGCCCTACGGCATCCTACCCCTCGAGGTAGAGGTGACACTGTTCATATCAGATTTTTGCATTTTTATACCGCCCAATTTTTATCACATTGCATATCGGTAGGTACTCTTGAGCCGTGTTTGCTAGTCAATTGCAGGATACAGGTTCTCGGCTCTAAACGGTGAAATCCATGGAAAAATACGACAAAATCCGAGTTCCTGCCAACCACAGATAAAACACGGGTCTCCGCTCTTTATCCGTCTGTTGCCACACACCAGTTTAGGAGACAAAATGATAAATTAATTGTCACCTTCATGCACAAAGCACTATGGCAACACCAAGACCAAGAAATCTACGCGGAGCTCAAGAAAATCCATGTCCAAAGTCCACCTTTCCCTCAACAGAAATTCTGGAAGAAATGTGGAAGTATTTTCAGAAAATACATGTACCAGACAAAAGGGGACCGCAGACCAGGGCAGCACAAAAAAGCCGACAGACCAACTCACCCATAGGGCGGCGGAACCGCGGCAAAAGGGGGGTATAGGCGGCGGTTCCGCGGCCATATGGTGGCTTCAGCCGACCACTTTTCAGGCCTATGTGGTCTTTCTATGTTTGTTCTGATGGTTGCCCTAGATTGCCTTTTCCATGCCTATAAATAGTCCAGAACTTGTGAAGCCAAAGGGTCCATTCTTGTATTCTCATTTTCTAGGTTTAGTTGTTTTCTTCTTTCTCTTCTCATCTCTTCTCCATTAAAACTTGTAATGAGCTTGGTGAGTGAAGAATGGTGAATAAAGAAGATCATTTTATTATCATGCTTGTCTTGCTCTTTCTATAATTGTTGTAATTTTCATTTGTTAACTAGTTGTTGTTATTTCTTGTTGTTTCTTTCTTCTCTCTTTTTCTTTATCCTTAACACAACCATATGCTTACGCTTGATCCTTGCCGAGGTGAGGTCGCAAATAGCTAGTTGTTATCTTCTAATCTCTTCTTTCTATCTTCTTCTTTTGTTTTATTTTTCCGTATTATGAAGTGTGAGTAGTTTCATACTTGTTAGGGTAGGATAAGGGAAGTTTGAGAGAAGGAAATCTCTCTCACTCTTTCCTTGCCCAACATCTTAATTCGACTCCCGTTAATTGAACCACAATCCGCTCCTTACGGCACCCTATCCTACATGATAGCGGTGATTCCGTAGTGAGACCGGTTGTGGTTGAATTAACCGGAGGTTATGGCTAAGAGCCAAGAACGGACGGACAAGCACCAAAAGGAAGAACTTATGCGTTGGAAAGCCTTGCTTATACTCGCAAGTTCCTTCCTAGTCGTGCTAATCCCCGTTGTTGCCGATTACCGTAACACCGATATTAAGAGGGGCAACGAAAGATGTGGGAGACTCCTAACTCAAACTAACCTAATTCTAACCCTAACAAGCTCTCTTTAAATATCAACTTAACACTTAGATAATCACAAACAAATCTGAAAAACTGGACTTAACTCGTTAAAACACATAGAAAAAGACTCCCATCTCCCTGCGGACGACCCGTACTCAACCGGCTAGCTACAAGCGAAACCGTCTTGATTGCGGTATTTAACTAAAACTTGAACACGCAGAATCGCTAACAATCAAATGGCGCCGTTGCCGGGGAGACGGTAGTTTATTTCCTTGTGTAATTTCGGGTTAACTTGTGAATATAACCGAAAAACAAAAAAAAATAAAAAATAATATACTTTGTAAAAAAACCATCTTGTTATTTTTGATTAGCTTTTGTGCAAGTGTGCAGGAAAATACAAGGTTCGAGTTCAGTGGCCAAGACGTAGAAAATACGGAGTTCAAGTTCAGTGCCAAAGACGAAGGAAGATAGACCCACATTTCGCGGCTCCACCGCGACGGATCAAAACGAAGCAAACGGTCTACTGTAAGATTCTGGAGCAGTTCCAGTGAGCAACTAAAGATTCAGCAAATCCAGACAAGCAGAGGACAAGCACAGCAGCCCACACAAAAAATTTGAAGCTCCAATTCCACCCCATAGCCGCGGAACCGCGGCATAAGGTGGTGTTTGGCCGCGGATCCGCGGCCACTTGGTGGCTTCAGAGCCCCAAAAATCTCTCTGTAAGTCCCTGTTCTCCTCTCCACTCCTCTGAACTCCAATAAACTGTGTTTTCTGCAGATTTCTTTGCGCAAACTCTTCTCCCCCTTCCAATAAACTGTTCTTGTGCAGGATTCTTTGCGCCGCGCTAAAAAATAAATTGTTTGCAGTTGATTTGTTACCGCTTTGCATTCTTTAATACGGACTTAAGGGGCTTGAAACCAATTCAGATTGGGTAGGGATTTCATCACCCTTCCCAGGACCCCAAAAATCACAAAAGCATATGCATTGTCCATTGTAAATTAAAAAATACTAGACTTCAGCCCTAAGGACTTCGCGCTCATTAGGAGAAGATAAACCGTGTTTAGAACCTCGCTTAACGGTATATTGTTTACGGGGTGTCTAGGAAAGTGTTAACGGCGCAACCGCCAAAAGAGAAAGGTTTATTTAATTAAGGAACTTCGCGAAAGCGTTGGAAAACCTCCCCTTATCTCTGCACTTACCTGGCCTCGTGATCAGTGTATCTTAAGCCCGTTTCTCGACACTGTTTAACTTCAACAATCAAGTTCAGGAGCAGGTCTAGTAGACCTAGGTGACCCTAGATCTAGGTGTGATTGTGCATATCTTGTTTGTGATTGCTTAAGCCGTATATCCGTACATATTTCTGTAAATCTCTTTCTAAAAACAAACAAAAGAAAAGAAAAAATCAAAAACTTTTATAAAAACTTGCCCTTTTGTCGCCAAATCCATTTTTCACCATCGTTTTCTCCATTGACGTTTTCTTACCCTCACCTTCTCCGCTTTGACTATACTAAACTCGTTTAGTGTATGTCCGCTTGGACTCTGGACACTAGCGGCCGCCTTGTCCGCGTTACGTTAGTCGCTACCGACTACGCGATCGACTCAGACGTCGAAACTCCGTCCACTCCTCTTTCACCCCTTCCTTTGCCGGCCAACTCCGACGTTGACCGGAATTCTGTTCATACATCTTTGCCTTCACCTTCACTTTCACCGACCTCTTCTTCCGTGATGTCAGGATTTAATCCGAACATCTCTTTGACCACCCCTGGATTGGTTCCACCTCCTACGGAGACCAATAACCCACCACACCCGCCTGTTGTAGCGCCGCCGCGAATTGCGCTCCAGGATCGTTTCTATCCCACCCGTTCTGCACTCCCCACCTGCCTTTCTCTTCCACCGGCCAATGGGGATAATTTTGAAATTAATCCCCACTTCATCAACATGCTTCCATGATTTCATGGGCTTGAATCTGAAGATGCCTATATCTTCATCAACAAATTTCAAAACGTCTGTGCCGTGATGAAAACCACCTAACTGTCGGACGATGCTATACGTCTACGGGTCATTCCGTTCACTTTATGCGATCTTGCTGAAAAATGGCTGTATAGCACCGCTTCCCATTCCATAACCAGTTAGGACGAGTTTGTTAAAGCGTTTCTCAAAAAGTTTTATCCGAATCATAAATCCGCAAGGATTCGAAATGAAATCAATCAATTCTCTCAGCTTCCTTCTGAACCCTTCTGGAAGTGCTTTGACCGGTACAAAGACCTTCTTGTTCAGTGTCCTCACCACGGTATAGAGAAATGACAACTCTGCCAAACCTTATACGAGGGCCTGAACCCAGCAACGAAGCAGTTGTTGGAAACCATCTGTCAGGGCAACTTCCTATCGAAATCTGACGAGGAAGCATGGAAGTTCTTTGACGACCTTGCGGAGCAAACGCTACAATGGGAGAGCACCAGACCGACTTCTTCTTCTTCTACCTCCACTTCTACCGGTCAGCCTAGGGTAGGAATTCACCAACTTGATGTCTCTATTGCGATGAAAGCTGAAATGGCTGCAATAACAAGGAAGCTTGAAGCGATAGAGAGGAAATTTTCTTCTCCTGCCCCTGTTCTCCCCCTTCGTACCCTTTGCGCTTGTTCTTCCGATCCTTCTCAGTTGACCGAAGAGTGTCCTTACAATCCACCCTCGCAAGGACAGGATCAGGTTAATGCTGCATTCCAGCAAAGATCGAGGAATGATCCATACTCTTCCACCTACAATCCCGGTTGGAGGAACCACCCCAATTTCGCCTGGAATCAGAATCAGAATCAATTCCAAGGCAACAATTTCCAAAGGGCCCCTCCGCCGCAACAACAAGCGCAACAACAAACTCAGTATCAGCAGCCCTTCCAACCCCAGCCTTTCTAAAATCAGACGAACAACTTTGCACCCAACAATTCTTTTCCACCAAACAACTTTGTTCCGTCAAACAACGATAAGGTTTCCTCGCTCGAACGAAGTCTGGAGGCGTTCGTCAAACAATCGACTCAATCCACCGCAAACATCCAGTCTTCCATTCAATCTTTAGTGCAACACACTGCCGCACACGGGCAAAGCATCAAGACCATCGAGGCCCAGATTGCACAGCTCAACGTGGCCTTAAGCGAGCGAGAGAAGAGGAAGCTCCCGTCCCAACCACTCCCAAATCCCGGTCACCCACAGAATGTACATGTTGCTCTTGAACAACAGAACCATAATGTGAGTGCCGTGACCACACTGAGATCGGGAAGGATGCTGCAAAACAACACTGGCAAACGGATCAACGATGGCACCCCGGCCGCTGCTTCTTCTTCTTCTTCTTCTTCTTCTTCGTCTTCTGAGCCTATTCTCCGTTCTTCACAAGGCTATCCTTCCTCTTCTTCTGCTCTAAATGGACCCACTTCTCACTCCACGAAAACACCTATTCTGGGATCCGTTCCAACTCCACAATCTCCTCCTCCAGCATTAGACTCAACCAATTTTCAAAATGTTCCATTTCCAAACCGGTTGAGGTCTAATAAACAAAATCCGCAAATGGAGAAGATTCTGGAGTTATTTAAGCAGGTTAACATTAACATTCCTCTTTTAGATGCTGTCCAACAAGTCCCGTCCTACGCGAAAATCTTAAAGGACTTGTGCACGAAAAAGAGGAAGTCTCTGGTACCCAAGAAAGTTTTCTTGGCTAGTGCTGTGAATGATGCCCTTACCCAATCTTTACCACAAAAACGGAAGGACCCTGACTGTCCTACGATTTCAATTACTATTGGGGATAAGAACATCAACCGCGCACTATTAGATCTTGGTGCCAGTGTTAACCTGCTTCCGTATTCAGTATACGAGCAATTAGGCGTCGGAGAGCTGAAACCCACACACTGCACTCTCCAAATGGCCGACCGATCGATCGATCACCCATCCTAGGGGTGAGCTAGAGGATGTGTTAATCAAAGTCGGGGACTTCATATTCCCCGTTGACTTCATTGTATTAGACACACAGCCTGTAGCTAACCCCCGGAATCAAATTCCGGTGATACTCGGTCGCCCATTCCTTGCAACCTCAAATGCCGTGATCAATTGTCATAATGGTTCGATGAACCTCTCTTTTGGAAACATGACGATTGAACTCAACATTTTTAGGTTGGGGAATCAGCCCACCGAACCTAATGCTCATATACTGACGTCTGCTCGATCCAGGAGATCACCCCAGAAGAGTGTGAATTCGAGGAGTTTCTGTTTGAACACGATAATCTTGACGCCACTAGTGCGTTTCTCTTCGAACCTGCTGCTATTTCTGCGCCCGACAACGACTACGAGTGTTTCACGTTCTTGAACGATCTTAGCCGCGCACAACCCGAGTTTGAATCTTTCGAATTTCCGGATGAGTTACCTGAACCATCCGACTCGGTCGCTTACACTCGTTTTGAACCTTTGCTGGAGTCCTTTGAGTTCGAGACCTTTGCACCAATCTTGCCTTCCATCGTTTCACCTCCAACGCTCGAACTCAAGCCTTTACCGTCTCACCTTAAGTACGCTTACTTATGTGAGAACGAGACCCTCCCTGTCATCATCTCGGCTTCTCTAGCTCCTGAGCAAGAGAAAGCCCTTCTCGCGGTCTTGCACAGCAACAGGCAAGCTTTTGGCTGGTCCATGGCGGACATCAAGGGGATTAGTCCCCTGATCGTTGAGCATCACATTCATCTGATGGATGATGCCAAACCAGCCCGGGATCCATAAAGACGTCTCAATCCATTCATGAAAGAGGCTGTGAAGAAGGAGATTGTAAAATGTATAGATAGTGGTATCATTTACCTATCTCTGATAGCCAGTAGGTTAGCCCCATCCACGTTGTCCCCAAGAAGTCGGGCATCACGGTCATCACTAACGAGGCGAACGAGTTAATCCCTACTCGCACCCAAACTGGGTGGCGAGTATGCATTGATTACAGAAAACTCAACGCCGCAACGTGGAAAGACCACTTTCCGCTACCCTTCATTGACCAGATGCTTGAACGATTGGCCGGACACGAGTACTACTGCTTTCTTGATGGCTACTCCAGCTATAATCAAATTCCCATCGCCGAAAAAGACCAGGACAAGACCACATTCACTTGTCCTTTCGGCATGTTTGCATATCGTCGCATGCCCTTTGGGTTATGCAATGCGCCCGCTACCTTCCAGCGGTGTATGATGGGAATCTTCTCAGACATGGTGGAAAAATTTCTGGAGATTTTCATGGATGACTTCTCCATCTTCGGCGATTCCTTCAACGAGTGTTTGCTGCATCTTGACGCTGTCCTTACCTGATGTAAGGATAAGAATCTCACTTTGAACTGGGAGAAATGCCACTTCATGGTGCGCGAAGGTATTGTCTTAAGACATATCATCTCGCAAAATGGCATAGAGGTTGATAAAGCAAAGATTGAGGTCATTTCCAATCTGCCTCCTCCCCGATGCGTCAGAGATATCCGAGCCTTCCTTGGACATGCCGGTTTCTATAGACGGTTCATCAAGGACTTTAGCAAGATTGCTAGGCCCTTGAATCTTTTGCTGGCCTAGGACACGCCATTCGACTTCAACTCGAGCTGTGTGACTGCCTTCGAGTCATTGAAAAGCTCATTCACTTCTGCTCCCGTTCTTTCTTCACCTGACTGGACGCACCCATTCGAGATTATGTGCGATGCATCCGACTTTGCCATTGGTGCTGTCCTTGGACAACACATCAACAAGATGCCGCACGTAATCTATTACGCGAGCCGAACCCTGAACGACGCCCAACTCAACTATACAACAACTGAGAAGGAATTCTTAGCTGTTGTATTTGCTTTAAAAAAGTTCAGGCCCTACCTTTTCGGCTCTCCAGTCATTGTCTACACAGATCATTCAGCTCTGCGCCATCTTTTTGCGAAGAAAGATGCAAAATCTCGGTTAATACGTTGGATCCTCTTGCTTCAAGAGTTTGACCTTGTCATTAAGGACAAACGAGGATGTGAAAAAGTAGTTGCCGACCATCTCTCACGACTTCCTTCTTCGCCTTCGCTTCCAATTCCGATCAACGACGTTTTCCCTGATGAACAACTCTTGACTGTATCTTGCGAACCCTGGTTCGCGGATATTGTGAACTATTTGGCCACAGGATTACTACCGACTGAATGGTCAAGTCAGGAAAAACTTCGCTTCTTATCCCAAGTAAAACACTTTTACTGGGACGAACCCTATTTGTTCAAGTACTGTCCCGACCAGATTATTCGTCGGTGTGTCCCTGACGAGGAATTCAAGAGTGTGCTGTCATTTTGCCACGATCAAGCGTGTGGCGGGCATTTTGGCCCAGAAAGACAGCCGAGAAGATCTTGCAATGTGGTTTCTACTGGCCACAACTTTTCAAAGACGCTCATGACTATTGCAAGACTTGCTCCCGGTGCCAACACATGGGCCGGATATCCCGGAGGAACGAGATGCCGCTCCAACCGATCTTGGTTGTGGAGATTTTCGATGTTTGGGGGATAGATTTCATGGGGCCGTTTCCCAGCTCTTTTGGGAACTTGTACATCCTTCTTGCTGTTGATTACGTCTCTAAATGGGTCGAGGCTGTGCCCAGCCGGACTAACGACAACAAGGTTGTCGTTAGGTTTCTTAAAGAAAACATCTTCTCCCGGTTTGGGCACCCCCGAGCGATCATTAGCGACAATGGAAGTCATTTCTGCAACAAGACTTTCGAGGCCTTGATGCGGAAATACTCCATTAATTATAAGCTCTCTACGCCCTACCACCCCCAAACCTGCGGGCAGGCTGAAGTTTCAAATCGGCAAATCAAGCAGATACTGGAGAAGACGGTTTCCACGAACCGTAAGGATTGGTCGCTGAAACTCACTGATGCCCTTTGGGCATTTCGCACCGCTTATAAGACCGACCTTGGCATGTCTCCCTATCGGCTTGTGTACGGAAAAGCCTGCCACCTACCTGTCGAAATAGAGCATCGCGCAATTTGGGCGATAAAGGAGCTGAATCTGTCTCTCGAGGATGCGGGCAGCCAACGGAAGCTGCAGTTGAATGAATTGAGCGAGCTTAGGGATGAGGCTTACGATAACGCGATTGTCGTTAAGAATCGAACGAAGGTGTTTCACGATAAACACCTTTTGCGCAAAACCTTCGTACCTGGTCAGCAGGTACTGCTTTACGACACCCGACTTCATTTCCATCCGGGAAAGCTCAGATCTCGCTGGAAAGGGCCGTATTTTGTGCGGAATGTGTATCCGCAGGGCGCTATGGATTTGGAAAATCCAAAGGACGGTTCACTTTTCAAAGTAAACGGACACCGATGCAAACCATACCTTAGCGCAGAACCAACAGAGGAGCTCCTATTCTTACAGGAGCCGGTTTACCCTGCCTAATCTTCCTCTGCCGACCTCCAAACTTCGGTTATCCAGCCAAGAACAGTGGACACTGTTCCAAATAAGTTTGGGGGTATGTATAAACCATTTTGTATATACTTCTGTATATTTTTTTTCTTTTTCTTTTATTTAAAAACAAAAACAAAAAAAATTGTGTATCGCTACCGACAATTTTGACCCTTCAAATGATCTCTTCATGCAATGACAGTGAGGACACTGTCCAGTTTAAGTTTGGGGGTACGCTCGGTACGTATTTCTGACCTTTGCATTCATATGTATATTTTGCTTCTGCATATTTAAATCCATAAAATACATAAAAATCTGAAAATTTTCTAAAAACATAAAAACTTTTCTGTCAAGTTAGCTAGTGGGAGGACTCTGATTCAACATTTCGACGGTTTTGTTTGATAAAATAAGAATAACTAAATCTTATGTTTAGATTTTGAAAACCTGAAAGATAACCCTCCTTTAAAGTTAACTATAGCTGATATACGTCTTTACATCACACTACACGTGTCGTGAGTTATTGGAAATTAGATGACAAGTTTTTTTTATGTCTAAAATCTTTTAAACGGATAAATGATTTTCTGAGGATCAAATAGGTTTGTTCGGAAATAAGTAATATCAAGAATAGTTTATGAAGTAAAGAAAATATGAAGGAATGTTATTGATGCCGTAATTGGAACTAAGTCTGAAAAATAACCCATCTGGAACTTGATTGGAATGATTACACACCGAAACCCACTAAACACGTCTTTTATCCAAAAAATAACTGAGCTGCCGGTTATATCTCCGTTCGTATTAAATCATCTGATTTTCACGCCAAACTGTCTTTTGTTTTTGGACCTAGGTAACTTGAGTAATTAAGTCCGCTGGGGTGTTTCTACACCTAATGCCCTAAAATCAACTGGTTTGGGTGCATTGGCCCAAAGCTCGCTAAGAAGTCTAGAAAGTCCAGATTAAAACAAAGTCAAGCAAGTGTTCTCTCCGAGTTAAAATTCCTAACGGTTCTTTGTGTGAGAATAATCTTGATAAAAGACAGGCTTTTATAAAAATTTTAGCGGAGATATGAAGGTTTTATTCGATGATAAAGACTATTGCACGTTCACAGAGGTGTGTATGAAATGAAAACAAGGAAAAGGTGGAGTGAAAAATTAGACCTAATTTCCTGTTACGGAAGATAGAAATTCTGAAGTTGAAACTTTACGGGAAAACGAAACTTGAAAAATACTTAACTCTTTATAAAACTTATGTGATCCTTTTAAAATTGTTATCTGGGATTTTTTTGTGTGACATGATGACTTTAATCGATCCTTCTGGAACTTAACGACACTATTTGCACTACACGTAAAGACATATAAAATCTGTAGTTAAATAAGAAGCGAGGTGTGAAAAATAAAGGTTCGATAGTCTAGACTTAGGATCATAAAATTGTTATTGTCTGAAACAAAACTTTAGGGGTTTGAATCTTAGTTATTTTACAAAACTAGCTTGACCAGATTTTGTGGGTAGTATCCGCTGAAAACCCGCAGGAGACAACACTCTTCCTACTAGGGACACCTAGAGGTTTAACGGCTTGTTGCACATGCTCAGTGCAATCGCCTTCCCTGCGAAAGTGAGGTTAGGAAATTTTTTGTGAATAAATTGGCTTTGCTCGGGACGAGCAAATGATAAGTTTGGGGGTATTTGTTCATATCAGATTTTTGCATTTTTATACCGCCCAATTTTTATCACATTGCATATCGGTAGGTACTCTTGAGCCGTGTTTGCTAGTCAATTGCAGGATACAGGTTCTCGGCTCTAAACAGTGAAATCCATGGAAAAATACGAAAAAATCCGAGTTCCTGCCAACCACAGATAAAACACGGGTCTCCGCTCTTTATCCGTCTGTTGCCACACACCAGTTTAGGAGACAAAATGACAAATCAATTGTCACCTTCATGCACAAAGCACTATGCCAACACCAAGACCATGAAATCTACGCGGAGCTCAAGAAAATCCATGTCCAAAGTCCACCTTTCCCTCAACAGAAATTCTGGAAGAAATGTGGAAGTATTTTCAGAAAATACATGTACCAGACAAAAGGGGACAGCAGACCAGGGCAGCACAAAAAAGCCGACAGACCAACTCACCTATAGGGCGGCGGAACCGCGGCAAAAGGGGGGTATAGGCGGCGGTTCCGCGGCCGTATGGTGGCTTCAGCCGACCACTTTTCAGGGGCTATTTGGTCTTTCTATGTTTGTTCTGATGGTTGCCCTAGATTGCCTTTTCCATGCCTATAAATAGTCCAGAACTTGTGAAACCAAAGGGTCCATTCTTGTATTCTCATTTTCTAGGTTTAGTTGTTTTCTTCTTTCTCTTCTCATCTCTTCTCCATTAAAACTTGTAATGAGCTTGGTGAGTGAAGAATGGTGAATAAAGAAGATCATTTTATTATCATGCTTGTCTTGCTCTTTCTATAATTGTTGTAATTTTTATTTGTTAACTAGTTGTTGTTATTTCTTGTTGTTTCTTTCTTCTCTCTTTTTCTTTATCCTTAACACAACCATGATGCTTACGCTTGATCCTTGCCGAGGTGAGGTCGCAAATAGCTAGTTGTTATCTTCTAATCTCTTCTTTCTATCTTCCTCTTTTGTTTTATTTTTCCATATTATGAAGTGTGAGTAGTTTCATACTTGTTAGAGTAGGATAAGGGAAGTTTGAGAGAAGGAAATCTCTCTCACTCTTTCCTTGCCCAACAGCTTAATTCGACTCCCGTTAATTGAACCACAATCCGCTCCTTACGGCACCCTATCCTACATGATAGCGGTGATTCCGTAGTGAGACCGGTTGTGGTTGAATTAACCGGAGGTTATGGCTGAGAGCCAAGAACGGACGGACAAGCACCAAAAGGAAGAACTTATGCGTTGGAAAGCCTAGCTTATACTCGCAAGTTCCTTCCTAGTCGTGCTAATCCTCGTTGTTGCCGATTACCGTAACACCGATATTAAGAGGGGCAACGAAAGATGTGGGAGACTCCTAACTCAAACTACCCTAATCCTAACCCTAACAAGCTCTCTTTAAATATCAACTTAACACTTAGATAGTCACAAAAAAATCTGAAAAACTGGACTTAACTCGTTAAAACACATAGAAAAAGACTCCCATCTCCCTGCGGACGACCCGTACTCAACCGGCTAGCTACAAGCGAAACCGTCTTGATTGCGGTATTTAACTAAAACTTGAACACGCAGAATCGCTAACAATCAGACACCGTAGTGTAAAGGCCCGGTTGCTCGCGTTTTCCATGGAGGTTAGGGTAAGGATCTCTAAAGGAAGGACAAGAACCTAGAGGAAGGAACACCTTCCCGAATGGATCTAATCCCCTTTATTGATAATTACCATAACTCCTCATAGATCTTCATTCGGGTATGAAAGCGTTGAGATTTACTTGCATTTCCAAACCATCCCTAAACCTAACCCTAGCAAGAATAGATCTAGATTAATTTAGTTTATAGAATAATTTAGATTTTAGATTTAATAAGAAATCCGAACACCCTTCGGAATTAACTCGTAAGCGCGAATCGGAAATTCACAACATCCCTGTGGACCGACCCTACTCACCGGCTAGCTTCATGCGACGCCGTTCTTGATTGCGGTTACTAGATAGTTTTTGACACACAGAATCAAATGGCGCCATTTGATTTATCTCAAAAACTATCTATAACCGCAATTAAGAACGGCGTCGCTTGGTAGCTAGCCGGTGCGTACGGGTCGGTCCACAGGGATGTTGTGAATCTCCTAATCGCGCTAACGAGTTAATTCCGAAGGGTGTTCGGATTGATTATTAAATCTAAAATCTAATTCTATCTATCTAAGATTATCTAGATCTAGTCATGTTAGGGTTAGGTTTAGGGATGGTTTGGAAATGCAAGTAAATCTCAACGCTTTCTATACCCGAATGAAGATCTATGAGGAGTTATGGTAATTATCAATAAAGGGGATTAGATCCATTCGGAAAGGTGTTCCTTCCTCTAGGTTCTTGTCCTTCCTTTAGAGATCCTTACCCTAACCTCCATGGAAAACACGCGCAACCGGGCCTTTACACTACGGTGTCATCGTTACCTCGAGGGGTAGGATGCCGTAGGGCGCGGTGTGTGCGTATATGCATGGAGTCCTATTGAAAATATATTATAGGTAAGAAAGGGATGAGAAATCTCTTCTCTCAAAATCCTTCCCCAAAACTAACTCTAAACAATTTATCTACGGCAAGAATTTAAATCTACCTAGGGCAAAGAATTGAAATCTAAACTAGAGCAAGAAATTAAATCTACTTACAGATGCATCTCTCCAATCATCAACGCAGGTTTGTCAGATCTGAATCCATGAGTTGAAAAGAAACACCGATGCTCTCCATAAAGAGATCTGAATTTATTATTTAAAAGGAGGCATAAGAAATTACAATGATTAGAGTTCCTATTTATAAAGAATAGGAAATCCTAAGGTTACATTTGTTTCGCATGTCTTAAATTACAAAATTATCCCTTAGGAAATCTTTTCAGAGCCGCCAAAGTATTTTGGTAAAAATTTCTTCGAGTACGAGCACCAGACGGCCGCGGAACCGCGACAATGGCAGGCTTGGGCCGCGGTTCCGCGGCCCTTTGACAAGATTGGGTGCTGAAACTTTTGGGCTATGTTCTGGGTTTCTTGGGGCTTCTGGTTCTTTGGTTCTTTTATCAATTGGGCATCAACATTAGTTCCAGATCTTCAGTGAAAACTTGTTGTGATCTTTTAACCGTTTGCCTTAATATTTTGGACCTTGCGTTGCTTTGTTGATTGTGAACTGTTCTTCGTCTAGGCTTGACTAAGATCCTCCTATTTGTTGGTCAAAAGTCCTTCTTTGGTGTCGTCTTTTGTCTTTTTCACTGTTTTCGCTCCAAGAACCTGTAACCTGTAACATGTAGCAGACATGCGTCAAAAGCACCTGTTTATTTATAAAAAGAATAAGAATGGGGAATATAATAATGCAATATTATGGTCTGAACAGGACTCGTCCAAATCATTGGAGTGATGCGCTTACGCTCGTTCGCTCTCGATCGACTCACAACGCATCTGGGTGAGGTCCTTGTATCCGAAACTGGTCAACTTACCAATCTTACATCGAAACATCCAATGAACAACATCCTTTCTAGATCGACTCACAGTACGTCTATGTGAGGGCCTCTTCTAGCCGAAGTTAGTCAATCTGATGATCTCGCATCGAAGTATCCAACAAACAAAAGGTCCTAGTCTTATCCAAGGGTGACTAGCAATCTTCTATCACATTCCTATGTGTAACCTCAAGCTGAGATAGCTTCCAAACGTCTGGGGCGGTATCTTATCAAATTCAGCAACAGCTGGATCCTCTGTCCACACGGTAGATAACGCCTCAATCCTTTGGAGTAGACGGTACATCAACAGCCTTCACATTCTGGCTGGCCACTAGTAGTGGCCCGATCATCTGGTGATCGTTAACGTCAACGAGAAATCTTATTAAAACGATATATCAATGCAATCGTGTGTCACCGGAAAACATCGTAAAACAATATGTCACACGTTCGTATGTAACCAAAGTATGCCCTGGTCAGTCCTCGTCCATGACGAGCTGATGCCGACCGAATATTTAGCTGCAGCTCTCTCTGCTCATGTAACCGTGGCAACAGAAACCACAATCCGACATCGATGATGATAGATAATAAGAACGAATAGAAATACAGTGCCCATGAAATTTACATCCTAAGGCTTCTTAAGCGGAGTAGCGTATCGTAAGTATGCCACGGAACATACACACGGTACATCACACTACTTAAGACACCTACTCCATCAATCAAGGTCAACTTACATGACGAAAGTTTGAGTCTAATACCCCCTCGGCCAAGTCTAAGTTCCGTAAGGTCAAGCCTAGGTTCAGCATATGAATATACGCCCTAGACTCCGCATAGTCAAACCTAGATTCGACCCAAGGTTAAACCTAACGCTCTGATACCAATTGTTTCCCCCTGTCAGAGTAAAGCTCTGTTCAAATTTTGAAATTTGAAAAGAAGCAGCGCTTCATAAAAGCGCTCGCGCCAAGAGCGCCAGCGCTGAGAGTCAAAGACTCTGAGGCAGCGCCTTACGTGCAAAGCACGAGAGCGCTAGCAGCGCCAGCGCTAAGAGTCAAAGACACTAAGGCAGTGCCTCATGTAGAAAGTACGAGGGCGCTAGCAGCGCTAGCGCTAAGAGTGAAAGACTGGGAGGCAGCGCTCCACGTGCAAAGCATGAGAGTGCCAAGCGCTAGAACTAAATATTCTCCACCATTGGATCAGAGATCCAACCGAGATGAATAAATCATCAAATTACCAGAATAAAATTCTGTTGAGGGAATACTCCTCAAATCTTTCCAAACAGGAAAGATTGTTCTCAGTAAATTAGAGCACCGTTGGATCAAAGATCCAAGGGTGATTAAAAATCACCAAGATACAGAACAATCTCTGTATGGGAAAATAATTTCCCAATCTTGTTAAGTAACAAGAAAGTTGTCTTCTGTAAAACAGAAGCCCTAGGATCAAAGATCCGACGGTGGGAAACATCCGCAAATCAATCAAAGAAAAGATCTCCTTAACAGATTCAACAAATCGGCCTCCACTATATAAAAGCTCCAAGATTTCAAGTCTACAATAGAAGAAACTCCCCATAAGTTTCATAGAGAAGAACCCCCCTAAAATCGTCGAGTTCTCAAAAAAGAAAAAGAGAAGAGCAAGCTCTGAAAAGAAGAATTTCTTCATGGTAAATAAAACAGAGAGATCAAAGTATCTCATAAAAAAAAGAAGAACTTAGTTCTTTTTCTAGATCATGGATCTACAAAGACAGAAGACTTTCATAAAAGAAAAGGAGATTAGAGCATCTCATCATAAAAAGGGAGGGAGAAGAACTTAGTTCTCTTTAGATCACAGATGTATAAGACAAAGACAAAGTCTTTCACAAAAACAAAAAAGATTGTAATATCTCCTATTAAAATAAGAACTTAGTTCTTAGATCCATGAGACAAAGTCTCTTATAAACAAGAACTTAATTCTCAGAGCACAGAATTGATCAAGAGCGCTCTGCACTCATTGGCTGATGCTCAGCGCCAAGCGCGCCAAGTGCTTCTCACGTGTGCGCAATTTTCATAAGAAGTGCCTTAGCGCTCCAAGTCTGGCGCTCAGCGCCAAGGGCGCCACATGCTCCTCACGTGTGCGCTATTTGCGCTTTAGCGCTTCAAGTCTGGCGCTCAGCGTCAAGCGCACCACGTGCTCCTCACTTATGTGCTATTTCGTAGAAAGCACCTCAGCGCTCCAAGTCTGGCACTCAACGCCAAGTTCTCTGTACATAAAGCGCTCTACACTACAAAGAGTGTTAAACACTCAATAAAAGACAAAAGAAAAAGGGGTGTCAGAACCCAAATTAAAACTTAGCATTATTGAACAAAAGAGGCTAAGCCCAAACAAACATTCAACACCCAAATAAATGTTCAATATTTTATTTAAACTGAGTGGGCTGAGCCAAAGTTGGCCACAAGTCCCAAGCTCAGACCAACCGAGCCCATGTGCTCATAATTTCCCTAATTGGTCTTAGTCCCAAACCTGACTACAGATCTCCCAACCAACCTTGGTTGAAGGGTACATCATTTCATTCCTCTGATATATGTCATTGTAATTCTTCAACGTCTTCGGAGAGGTGACGGGTCCCGACAACCAGACACTCCATGGACTATGATGTCCCCAAACATATGGACCGCAACGTCCCTAAACTAAACTCTGTAGACTATGACGTCTTTAAGCTATGGACTATGATGTCCTTAAACTCAATGGACTATGATGTCCTTAAACTCCATAGACTTTGATGTCTTTAAACTTATGGACCGCAACGTCCCTAAACTAAAACGATAGAGTCCAAATACTCTTTCGTTGGAACAAAATGATCCCAAAATCCCGTTGAGTAGATCTTAGTCTAAAATTAGACTATCGTATCCTCAACAAATATTTAAGTTGATCTTAATCTCAAACGAGGTTAATGATCCTTAAATCAAACCAAATCCAAATCTATGAAAATACGAATTTGGAAAAATCCCCGCCCTACGGGCGACAACATAAATTAGTCTCCGTATACAATCTACGGGCAACCAAAAATAAAACAAACACACACGACACAAAGTGACCTTCTGGAGCAGGAGAAAGTGGTTACTGTGATGTGGTAACGTAATTAACTGCAGGGGCTTGCGCTTGCAGGGAAGAGCATCCCCACAATCAAAAACCCCTCACAATGAGGGGAAATCTGACGAAGTCTACTACAATGGCCCATTCGTCTAAACCTCCGATATACGGTGACATAAATCAACTTAGCATCTTCGGAGAGGTGGACGGATAAAACCAAATAGCATCTGCCCTCAAATTTAGGTAAGACATTTGTCTTACCGGTTTTCGGCGGCGGACAGATTCTGGCACGCCCGGTAGGACCTTTTCCTCTTTCCACTCCACACTTCGTGTGTCGTGTTCACGAACGAATCGTGGTTTAATGTGGTTGCCCCTGGATTCGAGGTACTAAGATTTGGTGTCTTGCTCCCGTGCAGAGAAAATGGCTTTCAACTGCACCAGCTGCAACAACTCCCACTACGTCCTCGCCGGAGGAGTGACCTATGGGCCTCAAGCAGCCTCCATTTTCATGATGCTAGTAGAACTAGTGACGCAAGCCACCACTCGGTTATTCTTTGGGACCATGCTCCCACCAGTGTGCTTCAACACCCCATTGCCATCGCAGGAAGCTCCGAAGAAGTCGCTCTTTGATCGGCTTACAACTACCACGACCCCTCTCAACGGGTCGCCCAAATATAGCGCCTTGGTCTTCAACAGACTGGGCCAAAGCTCAGGTGGGCCTCTAAAGAAGCCTGCGATACCCGAAGGGGTTATCCCAAAGCGGATAGCCATTCCGGCTCAAGTAGAGGAAATCGTCAAAGCGACTTCTCCTACTTAGGGGTCGGTCTTCACAAGACTGGCCGTTCCAACTCCCGCTCCAGGCGAAGTCACCAAGGCTGCTATCCCTGCTAGAAAGTCTGCCTTCGACAGGTTGACCATCCCATCTCAACTGAAGTCAGTCTTTGATAGGCTGACATCAACAACAGTTTCTCATCAAAGCATGAAGCAGGATGCAGCTACCCAAACAGTAGAGGTGGTACCGGCCTCTCGACATGCTCGACATCGCCACTGGCGCCGAGTCAGGAAAGCTGGTGACAGTTCCCCTTCTAGACTTACCCCACCAGCTCCAACGGTGGAAGTTGATACTGCTGTTCTAACTGGGAACAGCTTTGAACCACTTACCAGGGTGCATAGGAATTCACCAACTGTCGTGCTGAAAAAGTCTCCTCCGCCTGCTGAAGAGATTACAAAGGCGAAGCCGGAGTAGCCCCCTCAGTGGCTGTCCTCTAAAATCTATAGGGTCGGGTGAAGGGTCCAAGACTCTGTGATTAACCAAGACTACTCACGCCAACCACAGAAAATGAAGGTGTGGCAAGAGAAGGACCACCCTGTCATGCCATAGAAGGTGTCGTCTACTTGGGTGCCCGCTACAATGGCCTGCTCAACTTCGCCCGCTCACAAAAGGAGAAGGCCGGAGAAGATCTCTGATTGTGCGACGAATCACAAAGGCATTGAATCCAAACGCCCTTAGTCTGGGGGCATGTTAGTGCATACTGTTTATATGGCTTCCGGAAAAGAGGAAATCCATGCTTCTATGGGTCATCGACTGCTCACACGGTCTGTGACGAAAACTCAAGAGTAATAACAAAAGCTCCAGGAGATGCTGACACAAATGGCCGCACTCACTTGGCCAAAAGAAAGCCCGGAAACATTGTCGGAGCAGCGTCAAGAACAGGAAACTGATACCGAATTCCTCCGAAGAATGCTCAAGAGGAAAGACAAAGATGCCGCGGAACAAGCGGCCAACATAAAACAATTGGCGTTTTTATTCTAAGATATGGTCGGGATGATGATACAGCCGGATCCTCCAGTTGAAGACCCTCCGATTATCCTTGAAGACGACAAAGGGGAGACATCAAACCCACTTCCTGCTTGTTCAGCAGCCAAGGAAGAGACGATCTCCAAAGCCGCCCTTGACGACTATATGGCTCAACAAATACGAGCTCATCCGGCGAGCGAAGCGGCCGGCCAAATCGTCAAGACTGGACGACCCTATCCGGGTTGGTACGACCAAATAAAGTACCCGCCGGGATACACGATCCCTAAGTTCCATGTGTATAAAGGGACGGGTAATCCACACCAGCAAGTTGCTCAATTCAGAGCCCTGTGCGGTAATACTGGGGGTGACGACAAGCTGCTACTTTGCCAGTTTGTTGGCAGCTTGTCGGAGACAGCGTTTGAATGGTACTTTGAGCTCCCGAATGACTCCGTTAAGACATTTGCAGAAATGGAGCTATTGTTTATGCAAAGGTTCGCAAGCACTAGAGAGCGCATCCTGATCACCGCACTAATCAGCGCCAGGGTGAAGCCGGGTGAAACATGGGTTCAGTATGCAATCCGGTGGCAGAACCTATGGTCGAAATGCAAGCAACGCATAGAGGAAGCTCCTGCAGTAGGCATGTTCGTGGGCACCCTCGATCCATAGGCGACCATATCCCAGTTCATGATGTTTTTCAAGCCAACTACCTTCCAGGCCTTGATTGAGGCCCAAATGGATCAGTTGGGTCATAGACCGTCTTCTTCGAAAATGGACTTTTTTTATTAAACCTCACCCAAGGACCCCAGAAAGCATTTTCACTCGAGCTGAAACAGGAGCCTCGAAACGAAAAGGGGAAAGGGAAAGCAACATTCGTCGCTAATGCCCAGCAGCAGCCCAGTGGTCCAAAACTAGCTGATCGCCAAAACGATAGACAGCGATTCTTCAACGAGAAGCTAAAACGCCCTTATTTGTTCCCCCAGGATAAATCAAGGAGATAGTTCGAGCTAGCGGTGCGTAACAGGCTCATCAATCTGCTAGATCCATGATGTCCACTGCAGCCGGGCGATGCCAACAATCTCAATTACTACCCCTACCACCGAGCAGTAGGCCATGCAATCGAAGATTGGTTCATCTTCAAAGATTGGATTGAGGACCAATACTAATAGGGCAAATTCGCATTGTCCCATAATTGGAAAGTAAGCCCGCCACAACCACATGCTCCGAAAAAGATGGACAACCCAGGGGCATCATGCTCATTTATAGAAGAAGCTCCATAGGAGGTCACTCTTTCAGCCAAAACGAAAAGAATGCTGAAATATCTCCAAGCATGTCTGGCGATTAAGTGGAAGAGCCTTCTTGTGCCCGAGATTATTGAGGGGATGCTGAAGCCGCGCCCAACGCTGAAAGTTGGTGAAGGTGGACAAAACATTCAGGCTAAACATCCAAAGTCTTTAAAGAAAAAGAAGAAGGCCTAGAAGCCTGTTCGACCCGGACGTAAAGGACTGCATAAATACATCGATGCACTGGAAGAATATAACCAGAAGGCACGGACCCCAATCACGCTGGACGAATTCTTTAAGCATGTTCTTGAAAATGAAGCCGATGACGCTGATGAAGGAGACGATTTTTCAGAAGAGCTTGAGGATTATGTGGCAAGCTGCCACATGATCTCTCACTCATCAATAAATGGCAGAGAAGCTCCTGATGCAGAGAAACTGGGGGCAGGTCCAGAACCGGAATCAAAATCCTTGGATGAATTGATTGACAGATTGTGGAGCGAAGCTCTTCAGAAAAGGAAATCTGACCGAGAGCGTGAAACGGCCATATATGAAAGAGCCAAGCATCGGCGTCATGTTAAAGAAGCTCCGGTATTGAGAAGCCATAGAATACCCCAACTGGATAGAAGTACTTCTGCCGTCAGCAAAAGCAGGTTTAAGACAAAGAAGCAGTTCGCCAAAGCCCTATCGATTGGAATGAACTTGCCACCTTTGAAAGAAGACACTTCAGAAAATACGTTCCCCGACAAACTAGATGCACATCTAAACTACTGCTTATATCATCGGAGGATCACACACCCTACCAAGGAATACATGGCGTTTAAAAATTGGTGGCTGGGATACGTTGCTCATCGACAGCATTTCAAGCGGATGAAGCGCAAAACTCGTCGAGTGCAGATAAACACGACAGATGAGCACAGAAGAACTGCCGGCGACTGTCGCAAGGTTAATTCCAGGGGATCGTAAGCTCTCACCTTTGGGAGCGATTCTAATGAAGAAACAGCCCTCGGCCCTCTCTTCAAGGAACCCAACTCCAAAATAGAAGAGATGAAGACCTGTGAGAACATTCAGCTGCTCAATCGCACATTACCCGAAAAGAATCTCGGACCCACAAACAAGGGACTGAACAAAAAATATAAGGGGAAAGAAAAAGTCCTTGAAGGTATCGCCCTCAATGACCGAGTCGTCGAAGGGCTTGCAGCTAAGGCCCTCCTAAGAAAATCAAGGTGGATTACAATGTTTTGCTACACTTGACGAAGATACCCTCGAAGCCAAGCATTCTCGATGCCCTTCTGCTATCTAAAGAGGCAAGAGATTCTTTGATCAAGGCACTACAAGAGCCCGAGCAGTTCCAAGCTTTCCTCGCCGAAGAAAAGATGAACGACGAGCTGGAAGAAGTGCACACTGCCGACGTCACTTTCAGCGATGAAGATCTCCTCCTCAGAACGTGTGAGCATAACCTTCCCTTGAATGTCACCGGATACTGCCATGTGTTCATACCGGAATATTGCATTTTATACCACCCTTTCTTACGCTCGTGTGACTCAGCTCAAAGGTTTTGAGTACGGATTTCTTTAGCTTACATTTTCGTATCTTTTCTTAACAACTTTATACTTGCAAATAATACACATAGGTTAGATTGAACAAACTCATACAAATTCTTTATTGACTCGTCTAAAACAAGAACGGACATACAACCATCTTCCTGTGGATCGACCCGTGCTCAACCGGCTAGCTGCATAGCGACACCGTCCTAATCGCGGTTATACTTTAGAACTTTGAACATCCGACACGCCAAAAGCGTGCGATCAAATGGCGCCGTTGCCGGGGAGACGGTAGTGTATTTTCTTTCTTGTTATTCGGGTTAATATTATTTTTGTATATATATATAAAAAATATATATATATTCTTTTTGTTTTTTTTTATCATTTTTGTGGGCAAGAGTGCAGATTTTTGCAGATTTGCAAACTGCGATTGTGGGGGAGCAAAGTGTACGTTCAAGGCTAAGGTGATTGCAAAGTACAGTGCCAAAGATCCGGGTAGTTTGACCCGCGCAAGCGAACTTTTCAAGCTTACCGGATTTGATTCAACGGGGGTTTCCTAACCCAAAAACTTAACGGTACGTACTTTACTAACACCTTCTTCTCAAATCCGACGCATCCAATATACTATTCTTTGCAGGATTCTTTGCAAGTTCGCTAACAAACGCTAAAAATTGACTAACCCGTATTTGTTGCAGTGCCGCGCTTAAACTAAAAACGATTTTTTGATTCTTTATAGAATTTTTATTAAATTGCGCATTGCATCAATTAATACGGACTTAAGGGCAAGCGAACCCCATAATATACGGTAAAGGATTTCATCACCTTTTCCGTGGCCCACAAATCACGAACTTGAGCATAACGTTTAGCCGCACAAAATTTAAAAGAAATTAGACTTTAAGCCTTAAGGACTTCGCGCTCACTAGGAGAAGTCAACTGTGTTTGGAACCTCGCTTAACGGTATATTGTTTACGGGGTGTCTAGGAAAGTGTTAACGGCGAAACCGCCAAAAGAGAAAGGGTTATTTAATTAAGGAACTTCGCGAAAGTGTTGGAAAACCTCCCCTTATCTCTGCACTTACCTGGCCTCGTGATCAGTGTATCTTAAGCCCGTTTCTCGACACGGTTTTACTTCGACAATCAAGTTCTGGAGCACGTCTAGTTGACCTAGGTGAACCCTAGAACGATTAGGTGTGTGGTATTTTTGTGTCGTGATTATTTTTGTCTAGATTCTTTCTGTGTGTATATTTCATTCTTTTGTTAATATCTAAAAAAAAATTTTAAAAAAAAAATCACATTTTTTCCCCTCCTTTTCTCTACCTTTTCATATCATGGGTACCCCACCTCGCAAAACTCTTGCCGATCTTTGGTACCCACAACCAGACATAACTTCTTACGGTTCTTGCTTTGGCCGAACATCGAACGGCCCCTCCATGCCCAAAATTTCTTTGAAAGATCGGATAGAAGCGTCTAGGACAAATACTTGCATTCCGCAATCCACTTTGTATCAACCTTTTCAACCTCCCGCACCCGCTTATGTTGATACCACTTTTGCAAGTCGTCCTTTGTCCATCGCTGAACGTATTGAACAATCTCATAGCCGATCTTTCACTCCTTTCACCACTTCAAATTCTTGGGATCAACACTTCCATTCACCTTCGTATCCAAATGTTGATCCTACCCCTGTCCAGCCATTCAATTCCTACCAGTCCTACCCGACTTTTGCACCTTCCCTAGACATTGCTTCTGAACAGCCATTTGGGAGTTTTCAGTATCCAAACAACTTTGAATCTTTTACTGAAACCCCGTCACAACCCATGTCTAGTCTGGAACAGTCGTTGGAAGACTTTAGGGTAGCGTCGTACCAACAGATGATGGATTTGAATGCGTCCATGGCCGCCCTCATACAACCTAGTGACCCGGTATCTAGTTTTCAACTAGCTCCAAATTTTCCAATGTATGAAGAGGCGGTAGGACAGGTTGAGAATTTGAGTGGAGAGAGTGAGCTGTACCCCCTTCCGAATCAAGCCTACCCGTTTCAACTTGCATCCCACAACTCCGGTTTTGAATGTCTATCTAGTGTTCCAAACGATTCATTGATTAGAGATGGAACAGATAATGAGTTGTGTGACTTTGTAGTGTTTGATTTGCCCGATTGTGAAGGGTCCCTTTCGAGTGAAACCACACCCAATCCTTTTGACCTCTACACCTCCACTCTAGAACCTGAATTGATTAATATCCCTGCTTTTGTTGAGATGTCTGAGAATATTGATTTTCACTTGATTGAGGATATTGACGCTGGGGATATTTTGGATGATGAACCCGTAGATTTGGCTGAGTTTGTCTCTTCAAATCATCATCCTGAGTCATTAAATGTTTTTCCCGAACCCTATATGCGTCTGGATTTTGATGAAATATGCATGGATGAGCTAAATTTTGAGAAGAATATTGAGGATAGTACTGAGGATGAAACAGTTTTAATTGATGAGTCGGATTTTCCAATTCATCCTGTTCCTTTCATTGACTGTGTGCACCCTCCCGAAACCTTAACCGATACCCCTCCTCGATCACTTTCCTCCATCCTTTCCATCGTTCCGACCTTGCAAGAACCCGTCTCACTTACATTTCATATGTCTGGTTTACCGAGTTCGGCGTACCCATGGGTTCTCACGAATCTTGAGGGATTTGACCCCATTTCTTGACGGGTTAATAGATTAGCACAATCGCTTTTTACACATCGCTCATCACAAATTGTGCTAATCTATTCACTCCGTTTGCACCCTCAAGTTCGTACTCCACTTCTTTTTCCCTTCCGCCATTCTTCTCCTTCTGATATACCGAGACCGTATCCCGCTTCTATCTCCATACGGTCTCGCGTATTCTCCATTTCTTTTCTCTACGCCTTCTTTGACCAACCACTGCTTTATCATGATAAGATCTTTGAATGGTTGGTGTTAACTTTTGGCCTTTGTAAGGCCTTGTATAGCTTGATACCATTCTCTTTCCCCCTAATCCTGAACTTTAACGCTTAACAGTGGAAACACTGTTTTACTTAAGTTTGGGGGGAATCCTTTTTTGTATATATTTTTTTTTGTTTTCCTTTTGTTTTGTATATAATTTGTTTCTATGGAGCGCCGACAATTTTGACCCTCTTGGTGTAGCCTGATAGTGAGGGCACTGTCAAGTTTAAGTTTGGGGGTGTGCTCGGTAAGCTTTCTTCCTTCGCATTCATTTGTATATTTTGCATTTGCATACCTTATTAAAAACCCACAAAAATTGAAAATTTTCCAAAAAATATAAAAACTTTGTCGTCAAGTTGGCTAATAGGGTAACTTAGATCTTTATTCCGAAAGTTTAGTTGAAATGATAGAAATAACTAAATTCTAGGCTTAGGGATTGAAAACCCTAAAAATAACCCTCATTCTGTCTAACTTTGGTAAGTATACGTCCTTACAGTTTTTTTTGAGAAATAGGTAATCTTGAGTTCAGTTCTTGAGTTAAGTCAAAATGAAGGGAAAGTATTGATGCTTTACTGAAGGATAAGTCTGAAAAATAGTTTCTTTTCTCGAGTTCAAATTTAGAAAGTATATACCCTACAAACTGCACTTACATGCACCTTGAAACTTGGGATAGTAGAGGATATCTTGAAATACTCTTGCCTGAAAGCCTAGTATGAAAGAAAAAACGGTATTTAAAGCTAAACACCAGAAGAGCATATTGAAAAATATATCCGGTCTTGAAAAAGAAAAAGAAAAAGAAAAAAAAGGAAAAAAAATAGAATAAAGTCAAGACCTGGAAACTGCTATTTACGCTTTAAAGTTCACACATTCAGTAATCGGTCGTTGGTGCCTCAAGAAGCATTAATAGTCGCATGAAAAGTGTGTGAGCAAATCCGTCCATCCTTAATGAAAAGAAGTAGTATTAGGTATTAGGGCAAGGGTATTATAGTTTGAATTGAATTCTTGAGTGTAGGGGTGCAAATATACACACACGTAGGGGTATACAATTGATGTTTGGATAAGAGATAAAAATAAAAAATAAGACTTGTGTTTTCTGTAAAGTTGATAAAAATCCCTGATTTAAGACCACACTTTTGAAGGAAAACTCAGGAGAACCAATATCTTTTTAAACTTTTTTGGAACGTATATAATCTAAGGTTAAATAGATAGGATGTGTGAAAAATAAGGGTTGAATATTTCTAACTTAGGATGATAGAGTTTCTAACGTAAATACTAAACTGTAGGAGTAGAATCGACGTTAACTTATGACACTAGCTTGACGGGATTTTGTGGGTAGCATCCGCTGAAAACCCTTAGGAGACAACACTCCTCCTACTAGGGACACCTAGAGGTTTAATGGCTTGTTGCACGCGCTCAGTGCAATCGCGTTCCCAGCGAAAGTGCGGTTAGGACTTTTTTGTGAATAATTGGTTTTGCTCGGGACGAGCAAAAGTTAAGTTTGGGGGTATTTGTTCATACCAGAATATTGCATTTTATACCACCCATTCTTACGCTCGTGTGTTTATAGGTAGGTGCTTTTGATCAGTGTTTGCTACATATTTGCAGAATACAGGTTCTCGGCTCTGAACAGTGAAATCCATGAAAAGTACGACAAATTCTGGATTACTGCCAACAACTGATAAAACACGGGTCTCCGCTCTCTATCCGTGTGTTGCCACATACCAGTTTAAGGGACAAAATGGCAAATCGATTGTCATGTCATGCACAAGGCTCAATGGCAATACAAGATCCAAGAAATCTATGCGGAGCTCGAGGAAATCATGGCAAAAGATCCATATCACATCACCTTTTGATCTACTGAAATTCTGGAAGAATTGTGAAGAGTTTCTGAGAAAAGTCATATACCACACTGAAGAAGACATCAAACCAGGGAACCCCACAAAAAACCACAGCCTAATTCCTTACTATGGCCGCGGAACCGCGGCCTAAGCATGCTTAGGCCGCGGAACCGCGGCCGTACGGACTCCGCACTCTGTCGTTTTCTGGGGGTAAATTGGTACATTCATGTTGATTCAGAATATTGCCCTAGGTTTTCAGTTTACTGCCTATAAATATCCCAGAACTTGCCAAGCTTTTGGTGTCAATTCTTTGTTCCTCTTTTGTAGGCTTTAGTGTAGTTTTAGTTTCTTTCTTCTTCTTCTTCTTCATTCTTCCTCCATGGAAATGTAGTGAGAGCATTGAGTGGATGTTAATGAAGATGAGGGTTTTTGTATCTTTCTTGTTAGTTTAACTTCCCCTTGAGATTTTTGCTTCCTCTTGATCTTTCAACCTCTTCATTGAGCTTGAAAGGTTAAGGGTTTGTTATTGATCTCAAGGGTCATATTTTTCTTATGGAATTAGTGCTTCATTTCACATGCGTTCTTTACCCTTCTCTTGATCTTGCAACCTCTTGATTGAGCTTGCAAGTTTAAGGGTTGGCTATTGATCACATGCTTGTCTTGAGTTCTAGTTTCTAGTTTTCTTTCTTGATCTTTATTACTTGCTTTTTATTACCTTGCTTTATTTTCTTGCAATTTAAATTCATGCACTTACTTACTTGTAATCTTTTCTTTTCTTTGTTCTTTTTGTTCTCTCTTTTTTGTTCATTTTGTGAATGGTTGTAATTATTGTTGTTGTTAAGAATCAATACGATATTGTAAGTTAACGTTTCTTTGCTCATTTCCTTTTCCCGTTATTTTCCATTGAACTCCGCCCAAACGATACGCAAGCGCTCCGTTAGGCACCCTACCCTAACAAGGTAACGGTGATTCCTAACCGTGAAACGGTTGCGTTCGGTTTGGCCGGAGGCGAAAGCAAGAGACAAGAACGGAAGGACAAGGGTAAATAAGCCGGATTCCACGAATACCGCGCTTAAATCCCCTAATCCACGTTGTTGCCGATTGCTCTAGCTTCAATTGGTCAAGACTCGGCTCAAAGGTTTTGAGTACGGATTTCTTTAGCTTACATTTTCGTATCTTTTCTTAACAACTTTATACTTGCAAATAATACACATAGGTTAGATTGAACAAACTCATACAAATTCTTTATTGACTCGTCTAAAACAAGAACGGACATACAACCATCTCCCTGTGGATCGACCCGTGCTCAACCGGCTAGCTGCATAGCGACACCATCCTGATCGCAGTTATACTTTAGAACTTTTAACATCCGACACGCCAAAAGCGTGCGATCACCATGACATCAGGATAGGCAAGATCATGGTCGATAATGGGTCCTCCATCAACCTTCTCAATATAAGAGTGTTGAATGAGATTTGCATGAGTGTTCAGCACCACGCTCGGGATAAAATCACCATCCCCAGGTTCGAATCCCAGTCATCACGGACGCTCGGGTCTTTGATACTGAAATTACGCTTTGGGTTGCTCATCACTGACATCAAATTTCATGTCATTGATGCCAAGACTTGCTACAACGCTTTGCTCGGCAGGCCTTGGTTACATGAGTATAACATCATCCCTTCTACACAACATCAGTGTATGAAGTACTTCAAAGATGGTCTCGAGTATACCGTGACAGGGGAGCTGAACCCATTCTCCGTGAATGAAGTCCGAAAGTACGAAGATGCAAAGTATTTCTTACCAGACTTTGAGGACACGGAAAGATGCCATAAGCCGGATAACAAGAAAAAAGCTATCAACACTATTTCGATCTTTGGGAGCGATACCGAGGAGGAGGAAGAGATAGTCTATTTTGGTCCGCTCTAATACAACAAGCCCGGACCGTCTACCCCTATGTTGATCTTCGATAGCGACCCTAAAGATGAGGTCAATGCAGTATTTTCTGTTCGGCCATCAATACAAGCCCTCACTGGCGATGGACAGAGTTTGCAAATCGCCATGGTTCCGCAAAAGCATTACAAAGAGCTCGACGCACTTGATACGTATAGTGTGCAAGAACTGCAGATGTTCTACGTCCCTCCTAGGAGAAAAGATGAAGAGGCGATCCTCTTTTATCGATCCGCGGAAACCAAAGTGGAGAAAGAAATTAGGCATGGCACCGATTTTTCACTTGACAGACTCCAGCCCATCCGTCTGCCCAGATACTACACAGAAGGATTAAAAAGGCTGTTGAGGCGCTAAGGCGTAACCTTTAAGCAGACCGTGCGAGAGGCCCAATTCTACAACAGGATCTGGAACGTCCCCGGTACTCAGCGAAAATTGGCCAACGGAAAAATGGAAGCGATTGGTCTTGGATATATCCAGTCTATGAAACAGAAGCAGTTCCATGGCTGCCATGTCATAAAGGACCTTGATGAAGAAGAGGATGCTCCCTTAAAAGACGCTGACGCTGAGCCAGTACGCGGCCCTGCCATAAAAATGCCGAGTCCGCTGTTTGAAGAACAGATGGGCAAGCTAATACGGGAAGCGAGTCAAAAGGTCCGGGACGACCACATCCGCGAAATGTCCATTTACGAAAAAGCCAGGACGCAGCGCCTCCTTCAGCAGGCTACGGAGAATGATGATGCCCTTCGTCGCCAGCCTGACATATAGAAGACCCGACACGGAGGCATAAATAAGCTAAAGAATGGAAAAAAACATTCGACAGCGGCAAAACGGGTCCAAGAAACCACGCGATCGAGAATTGGGCAGCCGGGATCCATCTCTTATAAAGAAGATGGATCGAGCATATTCTTTTCCCCAAGACAAGACAAGGAAGATATTCGATCTTGTCATGAAACATCAAATGATTACGCTCCCGGAGTCCAAACACCCCGAACAAGTAGACGAGGTCTCTCACCGGATTATTTCTCCTATCAACGAGCGATAGGACATCCTCTTGAAAACTGCTTCATATTCAAAAACTGGGTAGAAGACCAATATCAGCAAGGCAGGTTCGCTCTATCCAGCAGTTGGAGGGTAACCCACCACAAAAGCATGTACCGAAAGCCATGTTAATAGCGAGAGTAAAACCAGATCAACATCGGTCTTAGAAACGATCTTGTACCTGTCACGCGATAACGCTGCCAGAAGAAGGAGTACATGAGGATGTGGTTAACCTCTTCTGGAGCTTCGAAAATAGGGATGAAAATGAGTTGATCTCAGAATTTCCACCTATGCCAAAAGAGTTAGAAGATGGAATACATACTACTGCGGACAACCTAAAGAAAATCGAATGGGGGTCGGAAAATGACCCGAGGCTTACGTTCATCAGTGAGCTGTTGTACGAAGAACGGGTAGCTATGCTAAAAGACGTGCTCATGCTGTATAAAGACTGCTTCACATGGAACTATTCCGAGATGCCGGGGCTAGATCCAGAGATAGCGGTGCACAAAATTGCGATATCTCCGGACGTCAAGCCAGTCAAACAAGCACTGAGAAGAATGCGGCTCGAACTTGAAATGAGTATCAACGCCGAGGTCAAGAAGCTAATCGACTCTGGCTTCATCCAAGAGGTTCAGTTTCCTGACTGGATCGCAAACATCGTCCCAGTGATGAAGAGAAATGGGGTAGTGCGCATTTGCATGGACTTTCGAGATCTCAACAAAGCATGTCTAAAGGATGATTTTTCCGTACCGGTTACCGAGCCGATGATAGACAACACGTCCACTGACGAAGTCTTCTCCTTCATGGACGGATCATCAGGGTACAATCAAATAAAGATGCATCCCGAGGACCAGAAGCATACCGCTTTCTGGACTCTTCTGGGCATATTTTATTACAAAGTGATGCCTTTCGGTCTGAAGAATGCCGGCGCTACCTATTAGAGGGCCATGACGAAGATTTTTGATGACCTCATAGATGAAATCGTCGAATGCTATATCGACGACCTAGTAGTGAAAAGCAAATCATACGAAGAACATTGTGAGCATCTGAAGATAGTGTTCCAGCAACTTCGGATATACAACCTGAAGATGAACCCTCTGAAATGCGCATTCGGGGTTTCCTCAGGCAAATTCCTAGGATTCATCGTACGACACCAGGGCATCAAGATAGACCCGTCGAAGATCAAAGGCAATCATGGAAATGCCCCCGCTAAGAACTCTCAAGCAACTGCGGTCTCTCCAAGGAAACTCGCATATATCCGACGGTTCATAGCTAACCTCTTCAGAAAATGCCGTCCCTACCGTCATCTAATGAAGAAGGGGACCCCGTTTGTCTGGGATCTCAAATGCCAAAGCGCACTGGACGAAATCATGCAATACCTGCAGAATCCGCCGGTGCTGACCGCCCCGGTCAAGGGAAAGCCCCTCATCTTGTATACAACTGCCCCTGAAGGTTCTTTAGGCGAGTTATGGGCACAGGAGAATGACCAAGGGAAGGAGGGAGCCCTCTACTATTTGAGTCGAGTTCTTTTGGGGGCAGAAAACAACTGCTTCCCCATCGAAAAACACTGCCTAGCGTTAATCTTCACGATAACGAAGCTCCGACACTATGCGTTGGCGCATGAGGTCCACCTCATATCAAAAGTGGATCCTCTCAAGTATTTGATGTCAAGAGCCATACTAAAGGGGCGGCCCGCTAAATGGGCCCACCTTTTGATGGTGTTCTCGATAACATACCGACCACTCAAAGCAGTGAAAAGCCAGGCCATCGCCGACTTCCTCGCTAAGCATCCTATACCTGCCGATTCACCCTTAAATTGCGAATTGCCAGACGAGCACACATTTGACACGATCGATGGAGAAAAAGGAGATGTGACACCCGATGGAACTCTACTTCGATGGAGCATCTTACATGAAGAAGCGAAAGCACAGCTCCACCATAATCAAATCTGGGGTAGGCCTCATCTTTGTGACTCCACAAGGAAGGATTATGCGCTTTTCCTTTTCCTTGACAGAGCCGAGGACGAACAATGAAGCTGAATATGAAGCTTTGATTGCAGGTTTTGAGATCGCCGTCGACATGGGAATCGAAAACCTCCTCATATACGGAGACTCCCAGCTGGTCGTTAGTCAAGTAAACGACGACTGTCAAACGTGCAAACAAGAGTTGCTGAAGTACGGTGAGAGAGTACAACAACTGCTAACTCAAATCCTTTCCTACGCCATGGAAAGCATACCGCGTGCGGAGAATAGTAAAGCGGATGCATTAGCCAAACTCGCTAAAGAACTGGCTGACGAAAACCTCGATGACGTGAGGATCGTTGTGCAAAGCCGTCGGGTTCTTGCACCAGCGGAAAGAACTCCGGAGTCTTCTGAAGATAAAGATGCGACCAAGCAAACAACCATACAAATAAAGGACCAAGAAAAGGCTAAGGATTGGAGAGAAGTCTTTATTGACTACATCAAATCCCGTCGAACACCTGAAGATGCATCCTCGAGACATCAGCTCTTGAAATGAGCTCTGTCTTTAGCCTTTGTCAATGTTACTCTATATAAGAGATCATTCGACTCTTTATGGCTAAGATGCCTGGTACCGGAAGAAGCAAGGAGAGTCGTCCAAGAAACTCACGATAGACTCTGCGGTTCTCATCAAGCTGGACCAAAGATGAAGCTGAAGATCAAAAGGATGGGCTAGTATTGGCCCACGATGATTTAGGACGACCTCGAATACGCGAAACAGTGCCACTCGTGCCAGATTCATAGGGACTTCATCCACCAACATCCAAACCCGCTATACACAACAATTTCTAGCTGGCCGTTCGAAATGTGGGGAACCGACATAATTGGGCCCATCGAACCAGCGTCATCCAGAGGACATCGATTTATATTGGCGGCAATCGATTACTTCTCTAAGTGGGCAGAAGAAGTACCGCTAAGAGAAGCGAAGACAGAGAATATTCTACATTTGTTCAAGTCACACGTCATCTATCGGTTTGGCACTCCGTGACGGATTATCTCTGAAAACGGGCCGGCTTACAGAAGTCACAAAATCAGCCGCTTCGCACAACAGCATAATATAGACTGGAGATACTCTTCGGTCTATAATCCCCGAGCTAACGGTCTAGCTGAGGCTTTTAACCTTGACGAAGATCATAAAGAAGACGGTGTTAAAAAATAAAAATGACTGGTATGAGAGACTGCAGGAAGCTCTCTGGGCGTATCGGACTACGTTCAAAACGGCCACAAATACAACGCCATTTGCGTTGGTATTCGGCATGGAAGCAGTACACCCTTTGAAAATAGATTTACCGTCTCGACAGGTGGCTGTCACGACCAAAAATTGGCACGTGACGGCCCTTAAACTACGCAACGTCTACAGGCCTAGCGCAATTTAAGTAAACCGAAAACCCAGCAATCTAAACCATCAAAAGTAGTAAGTGATAATAGCATTTTCAAAACTTTTGAAATCTCATTCAAATTCTTTAAAGTCCCAATTTATTTCCTTTCAAAATTTGGCAGCACCTCCTTCGTAAAACAAGCCCCCAAAAAAGGGTACATCATAAATATATAAGCAAAGCATCTCCAACTGGAGCAAATCCACGCCCAAATGAGGAAAACAACCACCACAAGCAAATATACGATGCCGTAGCGAAGAAGAAGACGATATAAATGAAACTTAAAAAAAGACCTCCAAGTCAAAAAATAATATACAATATCGTCCTCACAACTCGTCTCTAAGTCAATACATGAAGATGGTAGATGGAGAGTACAAGGTACAGAGTTATACAACGAGAAATATCGGATAACCGCAAAACCCGCCTATAGCAAAACTGCACACAGTCAGCCGTAGCGGTATCCGCTGCAAAAGATGATGCGATAGATGAAAGCCCTGTCTCGACTGCCCTGAGGGAGTACCTACAAAAGACTGTGGCACAACGGGGGTAAGTTGCCAACTCGTGAATAGTAAATAACATATGCTGGTAATCACAAGTATGCATATACTGCGCGAATCTATCATATGCAAGCTAATAGCAATAAATGGCCATATGTATGTGCAACAGTCATGAAGGGTACTCTAGCAGGTACAACTAATACATGAAGCAATAATATGACAATATATATATGCAACAGTCAAGAAAGGTACTCTATCAGTTACAATTAATACATGAAGCAATAATATGGCAATGTGTATATGCAATAGTCATGAAAGGTACTCTATCAGATACTACTAATACATGAAGCAATGCATGGAAAATAAATGCGGAATATGGGATAAAATATGTCATCCTCATGGAATCCTCATCATGGAAGGACCAATGTCCATCAAAACAATCCAAATCCCAAATATCCTCAAATCGGCCGTCAGGTCGGCCCTCAAATCGGCCATCATATCGGCCCATATATCGGCCCTCAGATCGACTCTTAAATCGGCCCTCAACATCAAGTAATGAATAAGAATACATGCACAGATCATTATGATGATATATATTAAAAAATATATATATATATAACAGCGTCCCATGCCACTAATATATATATATATATATACATGCATATATAACAGCGTCCCATACCACTGATATATATACTTAGAGGTAAACTATCATGAAAACTAGTGTCTAGCATCGACACATAAATACTTATCTATCATGCGTCGTCACCACGACTGCCCCTGATATGTACGTATCATACGTTCATCGGAAACCCGAGTACCCAACTGTCGGCACTCGAATTCCCCGTATCCATACGTACGTGACTCCGATCGATATCTACGCGATCACCGACGAGTCCAATACTATCACCGGTAGGTATGATTTCTCTGTCAGTCTCATCGGCGTGAACTTTCGACATACCTTTCTTTTCCCGGGATACCACCGGGCCGCACCATGTACCCATACATGGCCCACGACGCCTCCTTACATGGGGTATATATCAGAACCGAGAAATCTCATGGTGGATGCTGAAATATAATATCAAAAGAAACCGGGTTTTTCAGATAATGCATAATTTCATGAAACTACCACGGTCCTCAAATCCAGAAATCATCATGTGAAATCCATATATCAATGCGAAATCCATGAAATATAATATATGCAACATGAAACAATAATATGAGCATATAAAGGAAAACCGCTATTTAACTGCAATAAGTTATTTAATATATCATGCAGTTCCTAATTTCTCCAAATCCATACAACATCATATAAAGGTGAACATGTAGCTATAGCCAAGTATGCGTAACCATGTCGGTATTGAAAAATATGTATATCCACCTATCTGTAATGATGTAATACCCTCCAGATATGTGTGTAGCTATATCAAGCTAGGTATGTGTATATACATGTCACTAATGATACAATACCCTCCAGGTATATGTGTAGCTATATCAAGCTAGGTAAGTGTACATGTAAGTATGTAAACAAGATGTACATGTAGCTATGTCTCATATGTGTATATACCTATCTCTAATGGTACAATACCATATAGGTATAAGGGTAGCTAACATGTAGGCATGACAAGGCATATGTGTAAGCATGTAGGTATACAGGTATGCTATATGTCATATGTATAAAGGAATATGAATCAATGTCTCAATGTCCCTAACCAATACAATATCACAAAGTATAGGCGTTGTGCGTGTCATGGAAATTATTGACGGTGTGAGTGGCAAACAATCAGTGCTCGTGCAACATGAGCCGTCAATAATAGTGCAGTGTCCAAAGGGTACAAGTCCAAGCACAACAGATAATAATATGCAATGGGGTGTATGCGCAAACTCTATATATGCAATAGAATATGCGACTAATATCATATCATCTCTAGCCCAGATGCATAACACCATGCGGGTGATTCCCCTGTACATGTTAAATCTACTCACTGATGATCCTGAGGCTAAGTAAAGGCAACCACTCACTTTCCCTTCTTCGCAGCGTTCGATGTCCCCGCCTGCATCCCTAAGATCAAAAACAGCAATAACAAGTGTATATTAGCAATCGACCAATAACACATACAAAATATGTTTGAACGACGCACCAACTCAAAATATACTCTCAAGTGTTCGTATTGTGGCTAACGTGCGTAGCGATACTACCAAACCAACCCAAGAGCAAAACCACACAAAGTGCACGAACCATGTCGTATAACGTAACATACGTAATCGTAACACAACAAACTAGCTACGTGATCCCAGATTTTGTATACAGAAAAAATCCAAAAATGAAACAGGACCAAACACACCTAAACCAAAGCATACAGCTACCCTGAAAAACCCAACCCAAAACCCCACTAAAAATCCGAGGTCGCCGGATTTCCTAAGCATGTCGCCTGCCAAAACCGAGGAGAAGGAGTTCATGCTTCAGGTGTAGGCTTAGGGTCTCTAGTACATGTTAGTGTATATGCCCTAGAGGCCATTACTGTATCATACTAGTATGTATATTACTTGATGGAAGCTTGGAATATTCACAGTTGTATAGACAATCTTGCTCAATATTGTAGTATGCTACTTGGTTTGTCTCTGCTTTAATGTGTACATGTGTGTTTCTTTTATATCACCTATACACATTAGTAGAGCCCTTAGGATCTTTGCTTGATTACCGGCGTTGTGATGGCGATCACACTCGTGGGGCTGGGTAATCCACAAGCACATCCTTATACACGTCCCTAGTCGTGGGATTATCGAGACAGGGAATCGATACTCCAGAGTAGACTAGCGTATGCGCTTCTCATCCCAGCACGGCAGACGGTCTGTCCCACAACCGTCAGTACGTCGTACTTGAGATAGTATGCGGGTGCTCGTTAGGTTACGAATACACTGTACAGGACTCGTCGGGAACTGATGGTTGGTATTATACCTATCGTCAGTTATTAGTTCCCAGGTGACATGAGTACAGCTTAGTCCGCTGACTTGACACAGTCACTTCGCCTTGAGTGTGTTCCCACTGTTCTTTGATTACTACCCTACCATGGCTCTACTGAGTCTTGCAAACAGGTAGTAGTTGGGTGCAGTCCCGAAGCACTTGGAGGCAGTGACGGTTAGACAGGATTCGTCTCTCCGGTATTGGGGGTTGACATCGCGCTGTATCTAGGAGAGCCATTACACGAGTAGTCCCTTGCCAGGGCAAGCGAGATATACTGGTAGGTTTCCAGTGTTATCTCAGGGTGTAATGGGCTTCACTCCGACACGACTTGTACCGCTATTAGGGGACTGACGTTTACCGCCCCCTAGGCCCGCCATGCGATGTATCAGACGAACAGACCGGACTGTACGGAGATTGTCACATACAGGCTCAGTAGGAGTTCGGATGGGTTTACCTCATCGGCCTTCTTATCGACATCTACCTGGGGACCGTTACGTACAGCTTGTGCCGCTTGCGGTCTGTGGTAAAACCCACTGCCAGCGTAGTGTCGAGTCTTTAGAGCCCCACACAGAGAGTTTCCCTGCACTGAGCGAAACGCGTAGAGGCCGTATGGTTTTACGGCAGGGCTGCGATCACTTACGTACACTTGTGCGCGTGTGGTGTTCGGGCAGGCAATACTAGTGGGCTTTGGTTTAAGCCGGATCCTAGTATTGCACGGATGGATTTGTTTTGTCTTCTGTGCATCCGCATTCTACGGAATGCGGATGCAGGTGTGTATGCACAGTTTTCTGGAGCGATGAAGGAGGAGGTGCCTCATCAGGGTTTTGGCAGTTGGTTCGACCAAAACCGTTATGTGGCAGGCTCATTAGGGTTTTGACAGTTCGTTTGGTCAAAACCATTATGAGCCGCGGACATCATTTGCTAATCCTTTTAGTGATAATTTTATGATGGCTAATTGCATTGACCATTTGACCCCATTGACCTCTCTTGACTTTGTTGACCGGTTGACCGTGTTGACCATTGACTTTCAAGAGGGATCTACACTATTCTTTTCTTTTTCTTTTTCTTTTGGATTATGATAATGGTCATTTCAATGTAGCCATCAACTTTATCTTGATAGGATTTGTAATGATGGTTTTAGTGCATTATTGGAACCATGGTTAATTTCTTTTGTTCACAATTTCTTTCTCATTCTCTCTCTTACCTTTTCAAGTGAGAAGAAAAGGAAATGAACCATGGTTGCTAGCTCCTCCTTCTTCTTCCTCCTCTTGATTCATCTTTTGATCTCATGTGTTGAGAGATAAAGATCCCACAAAGACAAAACCATTCATCTACCACTTCTACACAACCTAGGGCTTCTAGATTAGCAATCTCTTTTCCCTAGTTACCTTGGCTCGAGGTGGAGCTCGGTGTACATCTTTCGGGTGGATCGTCTTCGACTCAAGGAGGCCGCGGAGGTGACCAAAGTCCGGATCAAGCCTCGGAACAAGCAAGGGAAAGAACAACAAGAAGAGAAGGAGATCAAGTTGAGGTATAACCCCTAACCGAGTAGATAAATCTCTAGTTAGGATGCTAGTATGTTGTTTAGTAAAGATCCGGCTTTTACGGTCCATGTTACCATGCTTAAGAAAATTTTTGTTTTACCGTTTCCGCAACCCCGAATGCACCGGGAGAGGTAACGTGGACCTAACAGTGGTATCAGAGACTAACTAAACACACCCTAGCATGTTAGCAAGGTATTTAGAATATCGACCGATCGAAAAAACCGAAAAACACCCCGGAAACCCTGAGTTTCTGCCGATTTTTTTTCTGCTCAAAAGATAATAAATCATGTCTTAAAAATCGGCTCAGGCTTTTCTTAGAACAGGCAAGAAAAATGATCGCACGAGTCGACCAAGTCACCGCAGTTCCACGGCAGAAGCTTTCTTCTGCCGCGGAACCGCGGCCGAGTTGACTCGGCCGTGGATCATTTTTGTTGCAGTTTGTTTCTGGTGAGTTTTTGGAATATTTGGTATATGACTTTTCTGCCCAGATTTTCCAGAAAGCAAAATTTGTTTTTGGGGCTCAAAAATCCATATTTTTGGTCGATGTTCTTTAGACTTTGGCTGATGGTTATATCTGTAATGTTATATGTGTATTGAACGTCTGCTAATCGCTATACGTCGATTAGTGGAGGTTATACATATCTGTGATCTGTGTTGCTGATGGTTTGTGTATATGAACTCGTTGGATTGTCGCGGATGAATAGCCGGGGTGGATGTGAGATGAGAGTTTCTTTTTCTTTCATTCATGTAATAATTTTGTAAATTGATGTAATATTACTTGTATGGCCGCACAACCGGGTCGGGGTTGTAGCCGTCATTGTATAATTCTTTTTACTGTTTTTTGCTCCTAGGATAGACCCATGGAGGGGTGCACAAACTACCGGGTATCTCGAAGTGCCGAGTGGCCTACTCACGGCGTTGAGGGAGGTTGCTTCGCTTCGGGTACTTGGCGGGTAGTTTGCCGCACCCGTAGGGGTCTTGGGTGGGGTATTGGCTATTCATCACGACCTGGTAATCCGTTTTTCGTTGCAGGCTCGAACGAATCGTGGGTTCCTAGTATATCCAAAGTGTTCATCTGTGATCTGGATTGGCTATCATTGCTATATATCTGTATATAATAACTATTTAGGCGTTGCTTATGTTTTACAGCCGCGCTAGCACAGCCCCCGCTCTGTCGTTAGTTAAGTAACCTAACGGGTGATGACGGGGCCACATGGCGAATGCGAATGGCATAAGCGTACGTCATATTTTGGTTGTTTTCTGCAATGGTAGGATTTAAATAATGGGACGCATTAAAAGAACTAATGCAAGAAAATAAACCTAAAAGACGTTGTTGGAACAATTTTTCAAAAAGCTGTTATTACAAGGACGTTCATTTTTCTTTTGCATCGAGGTATTCGGTTATGAATGCCCAGCACCTCATTCGACGAGGCAAGGGCCGAGATCCCCTCATCGGGAGTGACCCCTTGGACAAAAAGTTTGCGTCAGGGTAATAACTTCACTACAGTCGATTATTCTTGCTTTGCATCGAGGTATTCATCTTATGAATGCCCAGCACCTCACTCGACGAGGAAAGAGCCGAGATCCCATCACAGGGAGTGACCTCTTTAGAAAAAGTTTTCGCCACTATATTTTCAAGAAGGCAATCATGTTCCTTCAACGATATCAAGTTCATTACGTTAACGGGTTTTTCGCCAAAAATCCAGCCGTAGCCCTCCGTCATTTCCTACAAGTACTACTTAGTATTCGAGCTACGTATTTTGGCATTGTCAAGGCATAGTGATCGGTAGCTAAGTATTGCTTGTTTGCAGCCTTATTTTACGGATTATTTAGGACAGTCGCATAGCTATGTTGGCATTGTCAAGAGATATGCGGGTGGGTCTAAGTTAATCAAGATAATGACGGGCCAAACTTGACTAGTGGTTTATGATATGTTAGCATTGTCAAGGTCATAAACCGTTAGGGGCAAAAACCACATCGGGAGTTTCAAAAGTACTGAAACTTGCTAGTGTTGCATACCATTTGGAGTGTGATGATTCTGGTAGGATTCCTTCAGTTTTGTCACGCGATGATATTTGAATCCCGATCCTACTGTGAGTATATGCTACTCCTCGGGAACTTTCTCGCTTAACGATCAATGCTATAAACCAAGTAGGTGTCTAGAAAGGTCTTAGCGGGGCTACGCCCACAGGGAAAAGAGGTTACTTAATTAAGGAACTTCGCGAAAGCGTTGGAAAACCTCCCTCGAAGTACCGACACTGGCCTGGCTGAACGGTTAAGCAAGTATTGTACGGTGAGATTGATCCCTACTAATTCTTCCTTTATGGTTTGAGGAGGGATTCGAGAGACAGTGGGAGCCATCCTGTTTAGATAAATTAAAAACCAATCTAAACTTGCAAGAGCGCACGCTAAGTGTTTCTTTTCTCTCTCTCCAGGTAGCAACCATTTCACGCCCTAATCCAGATAATAAAATGTATCGCTTGACCGTTCCGAATTCTTATTCGGGGCTGGGGAACATTGGTTCGGCTCTAACTTGTGACAACAATCATAAGTATGAGCAATGGAAAGGGGATTGCATGGATTCCCAGGATACCCAGTTGAAGAAGAAGCATGGCTTTGCATCTACTTCAGGTGTTCTTGTAATTGAGAACTGTTTTACGGTCAGCCCTACCTCCTGGGTACTTGATACCGAATCTGGATCTCATATCTGTAATTTATTGCAGGGACTGAGGAAAAGTAGGAAAGTTGCACCGGGTGATATGTCGCTCAGAGTAGCGAACGGAGCACAAGTTAATGTGGCAGCCGTCGGTGAATATCACCTAGTATTGCCAAATAGCAAGACTATGATTTTGAACGATTGCTACTGTTAGTGTATATGCCCTAGAGGCCATTACTGTATCATACTAGTTTGTATATTACTTGATGGAAGCTTGGGATATTCACCTTGTATAAACAATCTTGCTCAATATAGTAGTTTGCTACTTGGTTCGTTTCTACTTCAATGTGTACTTGTGTTTATTTCAGTATATCACTTATACGCATTAGTGGAGCCCTTAGGATCTTTGCCTGATTACCAGCGTTGTGATGGCAGTCACACTAGTGGGGGCTGGGTAATCTATAGGCACATCCTTATACAGGTCCCTAGTCGTAGGACTATCGAGACAGGGCATCGATACTCCGGAGTAGACTAGCGTATGCGCTTCTCATCCCAGTGTGGGAGATGGTCTGTCCCACAGCCATCAGTACGTCGTACTGGAGATAGTATACGGGTGCTCGTTGGGTTACGAGTACACTGGACAGGACTCGTCGGGAACTGACAGGTTGGTATTATACCTATCGTCAGTTATCAGTTCCCAGGTGACATGAGTACAGCTTAGTCCGCTGACTTGACACTGACACTTCGCCTCGAGTGTGTTCCCACTGCACTTTGATCACTACCCTACCACGGCTCAAAGGAGTCGTGCAAACAGGTGGTGGTTGGGTGCAGTCCCGAAGCACTTGGAGGCAGTGACGGTTAGACAGGATTCGTCTCTCCCGGTATTGGGGGTTGACATCGCGCTGTGTCTAGGAGAGCCATTACACGAGTAGTCCCTGGCCAGGGCAAGCGAGATATACTGGTAGGTTTCCAGTGTTATCTCAGGGTGTTTTGGGCTTCACTCCGACACGACTTGTACCGCTATTGGGGGACTGACGTTTTACCGCCCCTAGGCCCGCCATGCGATGTATCAGACGAACAGACCGGACTGTACGGAGAATGTCACGATTCAGACTCAGTAGGAGTTCAGATGGGGTTTCACCTCGTCAGCCTTCTTGTCGGCATCTACCTGGGGACCGTTACGCACAGCTAGTGCCGCTTGCGGTCTGTGGTTAAACCCACTGCCAGCGTAGTGTCGAGTCTTTAGAGTCCCACACAGAGGGTATTCGCCTCTGGGCAAAACAGAGTAGAGGTCGCATGGTTTTGCGACAGGGTTCGTTCTCATCCGCGCACTTGTGCACGTTTGGAGTCCGGACGGATTATACTGGCAGGCTCTGGTTTGAGCCAGATACTGGTATATGTTTTGGGGGTTGCTTTTTATTCTTGGTATTCTTGTTCCTCGGAACGAGAATGCAGGTGTGTATGCACAGTTGCTTGAGGCGGAGAATGAGGTTTTTCATTAGGGTTTCGGATCGGGTGCGTATGCACAGCTGACAGTTATCTTTTTCCAAACCCTAATGGATTTGTATATTATCTATTAATAATAGTAATTAAATGAGAATTATGTTATGGTTGATTTTTTGTTGACTTGTTGACCTTGGTTGACTTGTTGACCTTTGACCACCATCATGCTTTGAAGATCCTCCTTGATTCATGCTTACACTTCATTTAAAGAAGCATGATAGTGGTCATTCCTAAAATAACCATCAACTATTCTTATTTCAATTATTATCATTTAGATAATTCTTTTCTTTTTGCAATATGGTTGCAAGAAAGAGAAAATATTGCTCATTCTATCATTCTCACTCTCTGTCCTCATTTTCATCTTCTTCTTCCTCTTGAAAAGAGAAACCTTCTCATGTGTTGAGAATCATTCTCTTTAGATAGAAAAGCAAACCCTAATCACTCTCTACTCATTCTAGGATGAAGGTTTAGCAAGCCGGAAAACCTAGTTCACTCAAAGATCGAGGAAGAGCCCAAAGTCGAACCTTCGAGGTGGATCCATCTTCGACGGGAGAAGGCGACGAAAAGAGAACCATCAACCTCTACAAGGTTTGAAGAAGAAGGAGTTCAAGTTTAGGTATAACCATCTTCCATAGTAGCTAACTCTCTTTAGCTTGTTAACTAGTTTTAGTTTAGACAACGATCCCGACAAAGTTTAGTCCATGTTGCCTCTTGCGATAAAAATTCGTTTTTTATACCGTTTCCGCCTCCCCGTAAGTACCGGGGGTCGCAATATGGACTTACAGTGGTATCAAAGCCTAACTAAACTTAAACTAGCTTGGTAGTGAAGTGTAACGAAGTTCGGAACCGAAAAATCGCAAAACCGGAAAATCGAAAACCTAACTTTCTGTTGAAATTTTTTCTGCTCAAATTGAAAAACTTTATACTTGTAAAATCGTCTCAGGGTTTTCTAAGAACACACAAGAAAAACGACATCATGTTACCTCCAAACCGCCGCGCTTCCGCGGCCTCACCTATTCATCTGGCCGCGGAACCGCCGCAAGTTGGTGTCTTCCATGCATCGTTTTTCGTGCAGTGTTCTTCTGTGTTGGTTTTGGGATTTTTAAGATATATTATATGTACCCAGATTTTCCAGAACTGAAATTCACTTTTGGGGTCCTATAATTCCGTATTTTTTTCCGAACTTCAATGCACTTTGGCTATGTTGGTTATATCTGTGATGTTTGCATGTATTGAACGTCGGCTAATCGCTATAAGTCGATTAGTCGGGGTTATACATGATCTGTAATGTTCTGGAATGTGTATATGAATGTGTTGGACTGTCGCGGGTGAATAGCCGGGGTGGATGTGAGATGAGCTTTTGTTTTTTCTTTCATTCATTGTAAATGTAAATTGATGTAATTATATTATTTGTTTGGCCGCACAACCGGGTCGGGGTTGTAGCCGTCATTGTATAATTCTTTTTACTGTTTTTTTGCTCCTAGGATAGACCCATGGTGGGGTGCACTAACTACCGGGAACTTGGCGGGTAGTTTGCCGCACCCGTAGGGGTCTTGGGTGGGGTATTTGCTATTCACCGCGACCGTGTTATCCGCTTTTCGTTTCAGGCTCGAAAGAAATGCGGATTGCTAGTATATCCAATATATTCATCTGTGATCTGTAATGTCTATCATTGCTTTCTATTTAGGCGTTGCTTATGTTTTACAGCCGCGCTAGCCCAGCCCCCGCTCTGTCGTTAGTTAAGTAACCTAACGAGTGATGACGGGACCCCGTGGCGAATGCGAATGGCATAAGCGTACGTCATATTTTGGTTGTTTTCTGCAATGGTAGGAATTAAATGATGGGACGCATTAAAAGAACTAATGCAAGAATATCACGCATTAAAAGAACTAATGCAAGATAATAAACCAAGTTTTAAGTCGATGGAACACTTTCGAAAAACCACTCGGTTCTTTTCAAAAACTAACTTTTAAATGCGGAGCTTGAGCCACTCCTTCTAAAAGCTATCTCGTTCCATCGATTATATCAAGTTCACTACGTTCACGGTTTCGCCAAAACCATTCGTAGCCCTCCATCATTTCAGTTAGATATACGGTAGTATTCAAGCTATGTATTTTGACCTCACGCCAAGGCATAGTGATTGGTAGCTGCCGGATATTTATCTGTTGCATAGATAGAATGCGTTGTTTTGAGACAGTCGTACCACCATTTTGGCCTACGTCAAGGGTAGGTACGGGTGGATTCAAATCAACCGGGATAATGATGGGAAGAACTTGACATGTGACTTATGACATTTTGACCTCACGCCAAGGTCATAAGAGCATGGGGCAAAAATCCACATCGGGAGTTTCATAAGTACTGAAACTTGCTAGATTTGCATACCATTTGGAGTGTGATGATTATGGTAGGATTCCTTCATTTTCGTCACGCAATGATATTTGGATCCCGATCCTACTGTGAGTATATGCTACTCCTCGGGAAATTTCTCACTAAACGATCAATGCTATAAACCTAGTAGGTGCCTAGAAAGGTGTTAGCGGGGCTACGCCCCCAGGGAAAAGAGGTTCTTAAATTAAGGAACTTCGCGAAAGCGTTGGAAAACCTCCCTCGAAGTACCGACACTGGCCTGGCTGAACGGTTAAGCAAGTATTGTACGGTGGGATTGATCCCGGCTAATTCTTCCTTTGTGGTTTGAGGAGGGATTCGAGAGACAGTGGGAGCCATCCTGTTTAGACAAATTAAAAACCATTCTAAACTTGCAAGAGCATCGTGCTAAGTGTTTCTTCTCTCCCCCTGCAGCGACCAAATCGAAATGACTGGACTTAAGTTACTTCTAGATAAAAACATACTGACAGGGCCAAACTACAAAGATTGGCTCAGGAATGTCAAATTGGCAATCTCTTACGACAAGCTGGGGTATCTTCTTACCAGCAAAGCTCCCCCCGTCCCAGGTCCCACCTCCAGCGTCGCGGATAAGGAAATCCGTAAGACTTGGGAGATTGACAGCGCGAAGGCCAGATGCCTCGTACTTGCCTCGATGGACAATGACCATCAGAGGAGGCACGAGAATATGGATTTGGAATCCATATTTCTTCATACAAAAGAACTGTATGGAGAGCAGTCTCGTATCGCAAGATACGAAGTGTCGAAGAAGTTATTTTCGACTAAGTTGGCCGTCGGATCATCGGTAGCGGACCACGTGCTTAAGATGATTGGCTACACTGAGGAGCTCGCAGAACTTGGGACCACGTTGGATAGTGAACTCTACACAGATATAATTCTCCAGTCCCTTCCATCCACTTACGCCCAGTTCATACTGAATTTCAACTTGCAAGAAAAGGAAGTTGAACTTTCAGAACTCCTCAACCTGCTGAGGAGCGCAGAGGGCACCCTACAGAAGGGTAGGGATACATCCACTTTGTTTGTAGGAGGATCTTCTTCTTCTAGGTCCAAGGCGAAAGCCAAGGGAAAGAAGAAGAAAGCCCCCGCCAAACCAAGAGGCGGTGTTAGTAAAGTGGGTGCGAAGGGAAAGGAAAAGGCAACAAAGATAGCGGGGAAGCTTGTTGGTAAAGAGGAATGCTTCTATTGTCACAAGAGTGGACACTGGAAGAAAGATTGCAGGGCTTGGAAAGCCAGGACACAGGAACTGAAGCAGGTTGCGGCTTCAGCTTCAGGTGTGTATGTTATTGAAAACTGTCTTTCTATAAACTCTACTTCCTGGGTATTGGATACCGGATCAGGATCTCATATCTGTAATTCTTTGCAGGCGTTGAGAAACCGTAGGTTTTTGAAGGAAGGTGACATGACCCTCAGAGTTGCGAACGGAGCTAGCATGGATGCTAAAGCCGTGGGGGACTATCACCTAGGAATGTCAGATGGACATGTTTTGGTTTTGCGTAATTGCTTTTTTGTACCCAACGCAACTTGTAATATCATTTCTGTATCTTTGGTTTCTAAAGAAGGTTATGAATTTGCGTTTGTAAGTAATGTTGTTAACATTCACCTTAATCAAGTTCTGATTGGGTCAGGTACATTGAGCAATGGTATATACGTATTAAACCAACCACAGATTTTCAATGTCCAGAATACACACAAAAGAAAGTCACCAGATATTAATCAGACTTTCTTATGGCATTGTAGATTGGGTCACATCAATGAGAGAAGGTTGACGAAGTTACATACAGAAGGGTATTTGAATGCGTTCGAATATCAATCGTATGCCACTTGTCAATCCTGTCTCAAAGGAAAGATGACAAAGACTCCGTTTACTGGACATGGAGTAAGAGCGAGCGAGCTCTTGGGACTCGTACACAGTGACGTGTGCGGTCCAATGTCTACACATGCCCGAAGCGGACATTCTTACTTCATTACTTTTACGGATGACTTCTCAAGGTACGGTTATGTCTTCTTAATGAAACATAAGTCCGAGGCCTTTGGAAAATTCCAGGAGTATAAGAATGAAGTAGAGAAACAGACCGGCAAAAGTATTAAGATTCTAAGATCGGATCGAGGTGGAGAATACTTAAGTGCCGAATTCCTGGACTATTTAAAAGAGAATGGGATTCTCTCTCAGCTTACTCCTCCATACACCCCGCAACATAACGGTGTATCGGAGAGACGGAATCGCACCCTATTGGATATGGTACGGTCTATGATGAGTAACGCTGAGTTACCGCGATCATTCTGGGGGTATGCGCTAGAAACAGCTGCATACCTATTGAACCGAGTTCCTACTAAGACTGTGCCTACCACACCATATGAGCTATGGAGTGGGAAGAAACCCTATCTTCAGTACTTGAAGATTTGGGGATGTCCAGCTTATGTCAAAAAGCAGCATGCGGACAAGCTCGAGGCACGCTCAGTACTGTGCAAGTTTGTGGGATACCCAAAGAACTCCAGGGGGTATCTTTTCTATTACGCAGAGGAGCAAAAAGTCCTTGTTTCTCGTAATGCCCATTTTCTGGAACATCAGTTCTTAGAAAAAGAAGTAAGTGGGAGCGAAATAGAACTGGAAGAAATTCCAGAACCACAGACTATTACTGAAAGCTTAATGGAACCGGAGGGTTCAAATGAACAGGACATTCCTATGCCGCTCCGCAGAAGTAGTAGGCAGTCTCATCCGCCCGAGAGATACTACGGTTTTCTCATAGACGGGGATAGAGAGGATTGCATCATAGACTATGATGAGCCTACTAGCTTCCAGCAGGCCGTTCAGAGCATTAACTCGGTAAAATGGCTGGATGCAATGCGGACCGAAATGGAGTCCATGTACACCAACAAAGTATGGACGTTGGACATTGCTCCAGACGGGGTAAAACCCGTAGGATGCAAGTGGATCTTCAAAAGGAAGATTGGTGTAGATGGACAGGTTGAGACCTATAAAGCTAGACTTGTAGCAAAGGGTTTCCGTCAAAGACCTGGCTTGGACTACGACGAAACCTTTTCTCCAGTGGCTATGCTGAAATCCATTCGGATCCTTCTTGCCATTGCTGCCTTCCACGATTATGAGATTTGGCAGATGGACGTAAAAACCGCTTTTCTAAATGGAAATTTAGAGGAGTGTGTCTATATGGATCAGCCAGAGGGTTTCATTCAGAGTGGGAGCAGCGGAAAGGTGTGCAAGTTGCTTAAGTCCATCTATGGACTAAAGCAGGCATCGCGGAGTTGGAACATCTGTTTTGATGAGACGGTCAAGGAATTTGACTTTATCAAAAATCCAGATGAACCATGCATCTATAGTAGATTTATAGCGAGAACTGTGGTATTCCTTGTTTTATACGTGGATGACATTCTCTTAATAGGAAATGACATTCCTATGCTACAATCTGTCAAGGGTTTCTTGTCACACAGGTTCTCCATGAAAGACCTGGGTGATGCCTCTTACATCCTGGGGATCCGGATCCATCGTGATAGATCCAAGAGGATATTAGGACTTTCACAGTCCAGGTATATCGACACCGTACTGAAAAGATTCAGTATGGAAGATTCCAAGCGCGGTAACTTACCGGCTTGTCACGGGATCACCCTCTCTAAAGAGATGTCTCCTAAGACTGATTTGGAGAGGGATCGCATGTCTATTATACCCTACGCTTCTGCGGTAGGCTCTATAATGTATGCGATGTTGTGTACCAGACCGGATGTAGCTTATGCACTGAGTGTAGTAAGCCGGTATCAGTCAAACCCTGGGGAGAAACATTGGATAGCGGTAAAGAACATTCTCAAGTACCTGAGGAGGACAAAGGAGATGTTCTTGGTGTATGGCGGAAAAGACCTCCAGATTGAGGCCTTTGCTGACTCCAGCTTCCAGAGTGACAAGGATGATTCCAAGTCCATGTCGGGTTTTGTCTTTACCCTCAATGGAGGGGCGGTGTGTTGGAAGAGTTCCAAACAGGAAACCGTTGCAGACTCGACTATGGAAGCGGAATACATCGCTGCATCTGATGCCGCAAAAGAAGCTGTCTGGATAAGGAAGTTCTTAAAGGAACTTCAGGTGGTTCCGTCCATTGTTGACCCAGTACCTCTGTATTGCGACAACAACGGGGCTATAGCTTTAGCAAAGGAACCCAGGTCCCATCAGAGATCCAGGCACATCTTGAGGCGGTATCACCTGATCAGGGAGATCGTGGATCGCAAGGAGATCGAGGTTCGGAGGGTTGCTTCAGAAGAGAACACTGCAGATCCATTCACCAAGGCCCTACCCCAGACTCAGTTCGAGCGGCTGATCGAGATGATAGGTCTTCGATACGCCAGTACATGGCCTTAGTGCAAGTGGGAGATTGTTAGTGTATATGCCCTAGAGGCCATTACTGTATCATACTAGTTTGTATATTACTTGATGGAAGCTTGGGATATTCACCTTGTATAAACAATCTTGCTCAATATAGTAGTTTGCTACTTGGTTCGTTTCTACTTCAATGTGTACTTGTGTTTATTTCAGTATATCACTTATACGCATTAGTGGAGCCCTTAGGATCTTTGCCTGATTACCAGCGTTGTGATGGCAGTCACACTAGTGGGGGCTGGGTAATCTATAGGCACATCCTTATACAGGTCCCTAGTCGTAGGACTATCGAGACAGGGCATCGATACTCCGGAGTAGACTAGCGTATGCGCTTCTCATCCCAGTGTGGGAGATGGTCTGTCCCACAGCCATCAGTACGTCGTACTGGAGATAGTATACGGGTGCTCGTTGGGTTACGAGTACACTGGACAGGACTCGTCGGGAACTGACAGGTTGGTATTATACCTATCGTCAGTTATCAGTTCCCAGGTGACATGAGTACAGCTTAGTCCGCTGACTTGACACTGACACTTCGCCTCGAGTGTGTTCCCACTGCACTTTGATCACTACCCTACCACGGCTCAAAGGAGTCGTGCAAACAGGTGGTGGTTGGGTGCAGTCCCGAAGCACTTGGAGGCAGTGACGGTTAGACAGGATTCGTCTCTCCCGGTATTGGGGGTTGACATCGCGCTGTGTCTAGGAGAGCCATTACACGAGTAGTCCCTGGCCAGGGCAAGCGAGATATACTGGTAGGTTTCCAGTGTTATCTCAGGGTGTTTTGGGCTTCACTCCGACACGACTTGTACCGCTATTGGGGGACTGACGTTTTACCGCCCCCTAGGCCCGCCATGCGATGTATCAGACGAACAGACCGGACTGTACGGAGAATGTCACGATTCAGACTCAGTAGGAGTTCAGATGGGGTTTCACCTCGTCAGCCTTCTTGTCGGCATCTACCTGGGGACCGTTACGCACAGCTAGTGCCGCTTGCGGTCTGTGGTTAAACCCACTGCCAGCGTAGTGTCGAGTCTTTAGAGTCCCACACAGAGGGTATTCGCCTCTGGGCAAAACAGAGTAGAGGTCGCATGGTTTTGCGACAGGGTTCGTTCTCATCCGCGCACTTGTGCACGTTTGGAGTCCGGACGGATTATACTGGCAGGCTCTGGTTTGAGCCAGATACTGGTATATGTTTTGGGGGTTGCTTTTTATTCTTGGTATTCTTGTTCCTCGGAACGAGAATGCAGGTGTGTATGCACAGTTGCTTGAGGCGGAGAATGAGGTTTTTCATTAGGGTTTCGGATCGGGTGCGTATGCACAGCTGACAGTTATCTTTTTCCAAACCCTAATGGATTTGTATATTATCTATTAATAATAGTAATTAAATGAGAATTATGTTATGGTTGATTTTTTGTTGACTTGTTGACCTTGGTTGACTTGTTGACCTTTGACCACCATCATGCTTTGAAGATCCTCCTTGATTCATGCTTACACTTCATTTAAAGAAGCATGATAGTGGTCATTCCTAAAATAACCATCAACTATTCTTATTTCAATTATTATCATTTAGATAATTCTTTTCTTTTTGCAATATGGTTGCAAGAAAGAGAAAATATTGCTCATTCTATCATTCTCACTCTCTCTCCTCATTTTCATCTTCTTCTTCCTCTTGAAAAGAGAAACCTTCTCATGTGTTGAGAATCATTCTCTTTAGATAGAAAAGCAAACCCTAATCACTCTCTACTCATTCTAGGATGAAGGTTTAGCAAGCCGGAAAACCTAGTTCACTCAAAGATCGAGGAAGAGCCCAAAGTCGAACCTTCGAGGTGGATCCATCTTCGACGGGAGAAGGCGACGAAAAGAGAACCATCAACCTCTACAAGGTTTGAAGAAGAAGGAGTTCAAGTTTAGGTATAACCATCTTCCATAGTAGCTAACTCTCTTTAGCTTGTTAACTAGTTTTAGTTTAGACAACGATCCCGACAAAGTTTAGTCCATGTTGCCTCTTGCGATAAAAATTCGTTTTTTATACCGTTTCCGCCTCCCCGTAAGTACCGGGGGTCGCAATATGGACTTACAGCTACTATGTACCCTCCATGGTTTGCAACATCATATCAGTTTCTTTACTCGATAAAAATGGATATAACTTTGTTCTTGATAAGAATATCATGAACATTTACCTTCATAAGGTACTGGTTGTAGAGGGTACACTGTGTAATGGTATCTACGTTCTAAATCGGATACAGTTCTCAATATACAAAACACACGCAAGAGGAAGAATTCTGATGCGAATGAATCCTACTTGTGGCATTGTAGACTTGGTCATATCGGAGAGAAAAGATGAAGTAAGTTGCATAAAGATGGACTCTTGAATACGTTCGAGTTTTCATCTTATGAAACTTGTCAGTCTTGTCTTAAAGGGAAGACGACCAAATCTCCGTTCACCGGACATGGAGAAAGGGCAACAGAGCTCTTCGGACTCGTACACAGCGATGTGTATGGTCCGATGTCTATACATGCAAGGGGTGGGTTCTCGTACTTCATCACATTCACTGACGATCTCTCTAGGTTCGGATATGTGTATCTGATGAAACACAAATCTGAAACTTTTGAGAAATTCAAGGAATTTAGAAACGAAGTAGAGAACCAGACAGGCAAAAGTATCAAGATCCTCCGGTCTGATAGGGGAGGGGAGTACTTAAGCACGGAATTCCGAGATTACTTAAAAGAGAATGGTATTCTCTTTCAGCTTACTCCTCCTTATACACCACAGCACAACGGTGTATCGGAGCGGAGGAATCGTAGCCTACTGGATATGGTTCGCTCCATGATGAGTAATGCCGAGTTACCTCTTTCATTCTGGTGTCTTGCGCTAGATACAGCTGCATACTTACTGAATCAGGTTCCGTCTAAATCCGTGCCTAAGACTCCATATGAAATATCGAGTGGTAAGAAACCATATCTTGAACGAATTAAGATATGGGATTGTCCGGCCTATGTAAATGTACAAAAACCGGACAAGCTTGAGGCACGGTCAGTTTTATGCAAGTTTGTGGGATATCCTAGAAATTCTCTGGGATATCTGTTCTACCACACTGAGAAACAGAAGGTGTTCGTTGCTCGTCGCGCCACCATTTTAGAGTGGCAATTTCTTGCAACAGAAATAAGTGGGAGAACGGTAGAACTGGATGAAATATCCGATCCACAAACTCAAACTGAGGATTTAGCAGAACCAGAAAATTCAATAACCCCAAACGAACCTCAGCCACTCCGCAAATCTGGTAGGATTTCTCATCCGCCGGAGAGATACTACGGTTTTCTCATAGACGGGGATCGAGAGGATTGCATCTTGGAAGAAGATGACCCTACAAGTTTCAGGCAGGCCATTATCAGTAGGGACTCTGATAAGTGGCAGGAAGCAATGCAATCCGAAATGGAGTCCATGTACGCCAATAAAGTGTGGACCTTGGATATTGCTCCACCTGGGGTAAAACCCGTTGGATGCAAATGGATCTACAAAAGTAAACTTGGTGTAGATGGGCAGGTGGAAACCTATAAGGCTAGACTCGTTGCAAAAGGTTTTCGTCAAAGACCTGGTTTGGACTATGACGAAACTTTTTCTCCGGTGGCTATGCTCAAATCCATTCGGATCTTACTTGCCATTGCTGCCTTCCATGACTATGAAATCTGGCAGATGGATGTTAAAACGGCTTTCTTAAACGGTTGTTTGGAAGAGTGCGTTTTCATGGATCAGCCAGAAGGTTTCGTAGACTGTGGGAGCAGCGGGAAGGTGTGCAAGTTGCTTAAATCCATTTATGGATTAAAGCAGGCATCGCGGAGCTGGAACATCTGTTTTGATGAGGCAATCAAGGAATTTGATTTCATCAAGAACGAAGATGAACCTTGTGTCTATAAGAAGATTGTAGGACGAACTGTCGTATTCCTAGTCTTGTACGTGGACGACATTCTTTTGATAGGAAATGACATTCCTATGCTACAATCGATCAACCTATTTTTGTCACAACGGTTCTCCATGAAGGACCTGGGTGATGCCTCGTACATTCTGGGGATCAAGATCTATAGAGATAGATCCAAGAGACTACTGGGACTTTCGCAGTCCAGGTATATAGAGACCGTACTAAAGAGATTTAGTATGGAGGATTCCAAGCGCGGTAACATACCCGCATTGCACGGAATTACCCTCTCTAAGAAGATGTCACCTAAGACTGATGAGGAGAGGGTTCGCATGAGCACTATACCCTATGCTTCTGCGGTAGGATCTATAATGTATGCGATGCTATGTACAAGACCAGATGTAGCTTACGCGCTGAGCACGGTAAGCCGGTATCAGTCAGACCTAGGTGAGGACCACTGGACAGCAGTGAAGAACATTCTCAAGTACCTGAGAAGGACTAAGGAGATGTTCCTGGTTTACGGTAATGGAGACCTTAGGGTCGAGTCCTTTACCGATTCAAGCTTCCAGAGTGACAAAGATGACAGCAAGTCTGTCTCGGGTTTTGTGTTTACCCTCAACGGAGGGGCGGTATGTTGAAGGAGTTCCAAACAGGATACCGTTGCAGACTCGACGATGGAGGCTGAATACATTACTGCAAGCGATGCCGCAAAAGAGGCGGTCTGGATGAAGAAGTTCATTAGTGAACTTCAGGTGGTTCCGTCCATTGTTGACCCAATACCTTTGTATTGCGATAACAATGGGGCTATAGCTTTGCGAAGGAACCAAGGTCCCATCAGAAATCCAGGCACATCTTAAGGCGGTATCACCTGATCAGGGAGATCATTGATTGCCAGGAGATCGAGGTGCGGAGAGTGGACACAAAAGACAACACGGCGGATCCATTCACGAAGGCCTTACCCCAGACTCAGTTCGAGCGGCTGATCGAGATGATATGTCTTCGATACGCCAGTACATGGCCTTAGTGCAAGTGGGAGATTGTTAGTGTATATGCCCTAGAGGCCATTACTGTATCATACTAGTATGTATATTACTTGATGGAAGCTTGGAATATTCACAGTTGTATAGACAATCTTGCTCAATATAGTAGTATGCTACTTGGTTTGTCTCTGCTTTAATGTGTACATGTGTGTTTCTTTTATATCACCTATACGCATTAGTAGAGCCCTTAGGATCTTTGCTTGATTACCGACGTTGTGATGGCGATCACACTCGTGGGGGCTGGGTAATCCACAAGCACATCCTTATACACGTCCCTAGTCGTGGGATTATCGATACAGGGCATCGATACTCTAGAGTAGACTAGCGTATGCGCTTCTCATCCCAGCACGGGAGACGGTCTGTCCCACAGACGTCAGTACGTCGTACTTGAGATAGTATGCGGGTGCTCGTTAGGTTACAAGTACACTGGACAAGACTCGTCGGGAACTGATGGTTGGTATTATACCTATCGTCAGTTATCAGTTCCCAGGTGACATGAGTACAGCTTAGTCCGCTGACTTGACACTGTCACTTCGCCTCGAGTGTGTTCCCACTGTTCTTTGATTACTACCCTACCACGGCTCTACTGAGTCGTGCAAACAGGTAGTAGTTGGGTGCAGTCCCGAAGCACTTGGAGGCAGTGACGGTTAGACAGGATTCGTCTCTCCGGTATTGGGGGTTGACATCGCGCTGTGTCTAGGAGTGCCATTACACGAGTAGTCTCTGGCCAGGGCAAGCGAGATATACTGGTAGGTTTCCAGTGTTATCTCAGGGTGTAATGGGCTTCACTCCGACACGACTTGTACCGCTATTAGGGTACTGACGTTTACCACCCCTCTAGGGCCGCCATGCGATGTATCAGACGAACAGACCGGACTGTACGGAGATTGTCACATACAGGCTCAGTAGGAGTTCGGATGGGTTTACCTCATCGGCCTTCTTATCGACATCTACCTGGGGACCGTTACGTACAGCTTGTGCCGCTTGCGGTCTGTGGTTAAACCCCCTGCCAGCGTAGTGTCGAGTCTTTAGAGTCCCATATAGAGAGTTTCCCTGCACTGAGCGAAACGCGTAGAGGCCGTATGGTTTTACGGCAGGGCTGCGATCACTTACGTACACTTGTATGCGTGTGGTGTTCGGGCAGGCAATACTAGTGGGCTTTGGTTTAAGCCGGATCCTAGTATTTCACGGATGGATTTGTTTTGTCTTCTGTGCATCCGCATTCTACGGAATGCGGATGCAGGAGTGTATGCACAGTTTTCCGGAGCGATGAAGGAGGAGGTGCCTCATCAGGGTTTTGGCAGTTGGTTCGACCAAAACCGTTATGTGGCAGGCTCATTAGGGTTTTGACAGTTCGTTTGGTCAAAACCACTATGAGCAGCGGACATCATTTACTAATCCTTTTAGTGATAATTTTATGATGGCAAATTGCATTGACCATTTGACCCCGTTGACCTCTCTTGACTTTGTTGACCGGTTGACCGTGTTGACCATTGACTTTCAAGAGGGATCAACACTCTTCTTTTCTTTTTCTTTTTCTTTTGGATTATGATAATGGTCATTTCAATGTAGCCATCAACTTTATCTTGATAGGATTTGTAATGATGGTTTTAGTGCATTATTGGAACCATGGTTAATTTCTTTAGTTCACAATTTCTTTCTCATTCTCTCTCTTACCTTTTCAAGTGAGAAGAAAAGGAAATGAACCATGGTTGCTAGCTCCTCCTTCTTCTTCCTCCTCTTGATTCATCTTTTGATCTCATGTGTTGAGAGATAAAGATCCCACAAAGACAAAACCATTTATCTACCACTTCTACACAACCTAGGGCTTCTAGATTAGCAATCTCTTTGCCCTAGTTACCTCGGCTCGAGGTGGAGCTCGGTGTACATCTTTCGGGTGGATCGTCTTCGACTCAAAGAGGCCGCGGAGGTGACCAAAGTCCGGATCAAGCCTCGGAACAAGCAAGGAGAAGAACGACAAGAAGAGAAGGAGATCAAGTTGAGGTATAACCCCTAACCGAGTAGATAAATCTCTAGTTAGGATGCTAGTATGTTGTTTAGTAAAGATCCGGCTTTTACGGTCCATGTTACCATGCTTAAGAAAATTTTTGTTTTTCCGTTTCCGCAACCCCGAAAGTACCGGGAGAGGTAACGTGGACCTAACAGTACAACACAACTACACTGCTAGATTTTCTAATATACTGTCGAGGTCAGAGCAGATCACAGATATCATATATTGACACTAAAAATACAATATGTGCACGAAACGTAACTTTAAGCGTTCTAAACTAAAACTAAAAGACTACACAACACTATAACATCATAAAGAGCAGATAAAGATCATTACCTACCCCCACAAGCTCAAAGATCCTAGCTTTCCAAGCTCCAAGGTATCCAAGAGGCAAAACAAGGCTAAAGATGTGCTTTTGTGAGATTTGAAGAATTTTAGTGAAGGTTTAGTGAATGATTAGTGCGTGTTCAGTTGAGGGAAGAAGGTGATGAGAGATAATGATAACAGATGAAATGAGAGAGAATGAGAGAATGAAATGATAAAGAGAGAGAGTGAGATGAAAAGAGAGAGAGAGAGAGTGAGCATAGGGTGAGTGCACCATGCATTAACTGACACAATAATGCAAGCAATGACTCACCATGCTACATCTCATCCAAACAAAACCAAGGAAAATATCTCACACAAAATATCAAGGTATTAGGGTTAAGGTTAAAGCAAGGATTAGGATTAGATTAAGTTGTCATGGTCACTAAACTAGATTAACACAAACACCCTCACATTAACAAGCACAAGTGTGTGCAATCTATAACAAATAATAATTAAATATTAATTAAATGTTATAAAATGTGAGGAACCCAAATTGGTAAACTTTTTACCAAAAACCAGCACTATCGTCTAATTAACACTAATCGAAATCGAAGGCGTTACAATGTCCCCCCTTAAAGAAAATTCGTCCCCGAATTAAAATTCTTACAATGCATACCATCAATGAGATGAATGTCAAACTCCCAAATCTCGCTCGCAGCCTCACAAGTGAACTCCTCACTATACGGCTACGCCAAAGAAAACCCTCCACAGATGGCAAGACCCTTGACCGAAATTTCTCCACCTGCCGATCCACTAACACAATCGGCTGCCAGTGAACGAAAAGATCACGTCCAAGCTAAACGGTCTGGTGCTAAATCATGTGAGAAAGATCATGAAGGTATTTGCAAAGTATTGACATAGGAATACGGGATGAATACTCAAAAATATGGGCGGAAGTGCCTAATTATAGGAAACGGTACTAACTTGCTAAAGGATTTCAAAAGGACCTACAATCTGGGACTAAGCTTCCCAAAACTCAACACGCCATTCATCGGAAAAATCCATAGGAATACATGATCTCCCCCTGCGAACTCAAATCTGCGACCACAACGGTCGGCATAATAGTTCTGTCTGCACTGGGTTGTCCTCATCCTGACCTGAACCAACTGGATCTTCTCCGAAGCCCCTCGGCTAGCTGGAGTCCAGAAATCCTGCTCTCTCAGAGTCAGTAAAATAGACTGGCGATCGACACAACCTATTACATAAGGCCTAAAGGTTGCCAATAAGAATGTCTCCTGATAGCAGCTATCGAAGGAGAACCTTAATAATGGCAAGTGACGATCCCACAGCCAACAACCATTAGTACATACGAATAATCATATCATCTAGAGTTTGTATAGTCCGCTCAATCTGACCATCGGCCTACAGATGGAAAAGCGGAGTAAAGCTCAACCGGTACCCAAGGCTTCCTGAAGCTTCTGCCAAAGACGGATAGCGAACTGGGTGCCTCTATCGGATACAACGCATGAAGGAACTCCGTACAAACGCACAAACTTAACGAAGAACAACGACCAAACTGAGCATAACCAGACAACAATCACCCAAATGGAGTCACACCCTGTCTAGACCTGGGTAGACAACACAATGAAATTCATGGAGATCTGCTCCCATTCCCACTCCGGAACGGTTAATGGTTGCAACTCTCTAGCCGGTGTCAAATGCTCAACCTTTGCTCGCTGACAAGCCAAGCACCTCAAAACGAAATCCAAAACTTCTCTCTTCACCCCTGCCCACCAATAACCAACTCGCAAGTCATGTTACATCTCGGTGGCACTTGGATGAACACAGAAAGCTGACTGATGTGCCTGCTCTAGGACCCGGCGTCTCTACCCATCAGTATCGGGTACACGCCAACGAGTCCCTAACACAGCACACCTTGGTCATAAATCAAGAACTCCGAATCTTTACCCAGCCGAACATGCTCAAGAATCTCAGACAACCGAGCATCGGCGGGTTGTGCCCCACGGAACGATTAAGTAAAAGTTGACGGGTGCGGACATGAGTAAGATGTCCCCTCAGTAGAGGCGAACTTAAGCTGTACTCATCTGTCGCAAAAGAACTGTAAATCTGCAGAAGACTGTCTCCGATCTGCGCACAACTGGAACAAACTACCCCCGGGCCTACGACTCAAAGCATCAGCTACCACAATCGCCTTGCCACGGGAAATGAAGGATCTCACAATCACAATCCTTCACAAGCTCCATCCAACGACGCTGTCCCAACAATCAAAACCCGCTGCAAGAAGATGTACATTAAGCTCTGGTGGTCCGTGAAAATCTGACATGACTCCATATAAGTAGTGTCCCAAAGTATCCAGTGCAAAACCACCGCGGCCATCTCCAGATAATGAGTGGGATAAATACTGCTCGTACTTCCTCCAACTATCGGGAAGCATAAGCAATAACTCTATCATGCTACATCAGTACACAATCGAGCCCCACTCGCGAAACATCACAGTAAACAACAAAGTCGCCCGAACCAGAAAGCAAAGATAGAACTGGTGCAATCGTTACCCGAGTCTTCAACTGCTGAAAACTCCGCACGCGTGCCTCAGTCTAAAGAAAAGGAACCCCCTTCCTGGTCAGTACGGTCAATGGTGCAGCGATAAATGGCGGAAATAACCGGCTAAGGCCAAAAAGCTGCGGACCTCTGTCCCTTATGCAAGTCTGGGCTAAGCTATACGGCCTCGATCTCCCTCGGGTCCATACGAAAACTGTCTCCCATAACCCCACGACCTAGGAAGTTCAACACAATCAAGCCTGAAAGAACACTCTGAGAATCTAGCAAACAGCTGGCGCTCTCCCAATGTCTGCAAAGCAAATCCTCAAGTGCTGTTCAAGTTCCTCACAACTCTTGGAGTAGACCAAAATGTCATCAATTAACACACAATAACTGGTAGAGGAATGACCTGAGAAATCTGGTTCATCATATCCACGAATGCTACTAGGGCATTGGTGAGTCCAACGACACCACCAAAACTCATAAAACCCGTAGCGCGCACAAAAGCAGTCTTCAGAATGTCATCACTCCGAGCCCGGAACAATAATGACCTGATCCCAAACAAACATAGAAAAATGTCTCGCACCCTGGAGCTGATCAAACAAATCGTCAATACGAGGTAAAGGATACCTATCCGCACCCTAACTCGGTTCAATTAATGATCAATCAATACACAGCCTCAAACTATCGTCCTTGTCTTGACTAAAAGAATTGGAGCTCCCCAAAGCGAAACACTCGGATGCACAAGTCCCCCTATCTAGCAACTCTGCAGCTGATCCTTAAGCCCCCTAAGCTCCGCCGGCTCATCTGGAACAACGTCGAAAACTCTCGCATGATAGGAACCCGGTTCAACGAACCCACTATGGCTCCGGTATCACGAATGAAAGCAAAGAATCCTCGACATCCTCTCCTCAAAAGCCGACTAGCGAAAAAGGCAGAATTCTAGCTGTGAGGGGAAGCACCACTATCCCCCTTCACTACAGAACTGACTCGCTGGGAAAACAAAACCTAACCGTTTTCTCGCGACAGTCCATAGATACATAGCATGTAGCTAACCTGTCCGTGCCCAGGAGAACGTCAAAGTCCAACATCTCTAGAAAGACCAAATTGACGGACGAATCTCTATCTCCTACCCAATTGGTACATGACCGAAACACGCGTCGCACAACCAAAGGATCGCTGACAGAAATTAACACAACAAACGGCTGATCTAGCAAACACGACTCTCGGCCCAACCTTGGCACAAAGTGTGTATAACAAACGAGTGCATATCTCCCCAATTAAACAAACATATGAATAAGATTACCTGAAAACTCTGCATTGGACACCCGCGCGTCCCGATGATTAGAAGCAAACGCTCGTGTCTGCCATCTACCCGCAACTGGCTGAACTTCTCCTCTGCCATCCTGCACACTCGGAACGAAACCTCCATGACCATAACCTCTCTACAGATAAGTCTAACGCGGTGCCAAGGAACAATGTCTGACTAAGTGTTGAAGGCTCCCGCATCGAAAACATCCATACGATGACTGCTGACCCTCCTGGGGATAAGAGCTAAACAACTGCCCTCGTTCCAAGCCTCTGCTACTCTCGCGACATGCATGAAGCCTGTTACGGTGACTGAACCTTTGTCCTTGGGCTGGTACACCTGCACGATCCCTCCTCTGTCCTCGGACTCCCAAAGTCTCGGAAAGATGCTCCCTATCGAATAGGGCTGCGTCCACTGGTGTTGTATACGTAACACTATACTGTGTGCTGATCGCAAGGAATAACTGGGTAACAAGAGTGGCAACCTCCTGTCGCTGCGCTTGGCTGGTCTCAACCAACGACCTCACCGTCTGGCGCAAATCCTGCATCTCTGTTTCAAGCCTAGCGATATGATCCATCGAAGGCGGATCAATCTGCTCCTGTGCAACGAGCGAGCCATCCTGGTCAATCCTCGTCCCACACGAGTCAACTCTGACCTCGGCCTTCGCTGCACCTCTCTGAGCCATCATAGTCATTGGCGGCAAAAGGCTATAAATAGAAATAGGATTCGATAAAAACACGGAAATCGAATCAAAAGGATATGTATCATCAGGGAAGGAATTCAAGCAATTAGTACTTAGGTCACTTAGGCAGAGTACCGTGTCGTGAGTATGCCGCGGACATACACAAACTATGTTACTCTGCTTCAGATACCTACTCCATCATACCAAGGTCAACCTACACTCCGAAAGGTAAAACCTAGCGCTTTGATACCAACTTTGTCACGACCCGAAATTGGCACGTGACGGCCCTTAAATTATGCAACATCTACAGGCGTAACGCAATTTAAGTAAGTCGAAAACCAGCAATCTAAACCATCAAAAGTAGTAAGTGATAATAGCATTTTCAAAACTTTTGAAATGTCAATCAAATTCTTAAAATTCCCAATTTATTTCCTTTAAAAATTTGGCTGCACCTCCTTTATAAAACAAGCACCCAAAAATGGGTACATCATAAATATACGCCCAAATACGGAAAACAACCACCACAAGCAAATATACGACGCCGTAGAGAAGAAAAAGTCGATATAAATGAAACTGCATAAAAGACCTCCAAATCAGAAAATAATATACAATAACGTCCTCACAACTCGTCTCTAAGTCAATACATGAAAATGGTAGATGGAGAGCACAAGGTACAAAGATATACAATAAGCAACATCGGATAATCGCAAAACCCACCTATAGCAAAACTGCACACAGTCAGCCGTAGCGGTATCCGCTGCAAAAGATGATGCGATAGATGAAAGCCCTGCCTCCACTGCCCTGAGGGACTACCTGCAAAACACTGTGGCACAAGGGGGGTGAGTTGGCAACTCGTGAATAGTAAATAACATATACAGGTAATCGCAAGTATGCAGGTACTGCGTGAATCTATCACATGCAAGCTAATAGCAATAAATTGCCATATGTATGTGCAACAGTCATGAAGGGTACTCTAGCAGGTACAACTAATACATGAAGCAATAATATGGCAATATGTATATGCAACAGACATGAAAGGTACTCTATCAGGTACAACTAATACATGAAGCAATAATATGGCAATATGTATATGCAACAGTCATGAAAGGTACTCTATCAGGTACTACTAATACATGAAACAATGCATATAAAATAAATGCGGAATATGGGATAAAACATGTCATCCTCACGAAATCCTCATCATGGCAGGACCAATGTCCATCAAGACAATACAAATCCCAAATATCCTCAAGTCGGCCCTCAGGTCGGCCCTCAAATCGGCCATCAGATCGGCCCTCAGATCGGCCCTCAATATCAAGTAATGAATAAGAATACATGCACAGATCATTATGATGATATATATTAAATATATATATATATATACACATATATATATATATATATACATATATATATATATATATAACAGCGTCCCATACCACTGCTATATATATACATGCATATATAATAGTGTCCCATACCACTGATATATATACTTAGAGGTAAAATATCATGAAAACTAGTGTCTAGTATCGACACATAAATACTCATCTATCAGGCGTCGTCACCACGACTGCCCCTGATATGTACGTATCATACATTCATCAGAAACCCGAGTACCCAGCTGTAGGCACTCGAATTCCCCTTATCCAAACGTACGTGACTTCGATCGATATCTGCGCGATCACCGACGAGTCCAATAATGGTCACTGGTAGGTATGATTCCCCTGCCAGTCTCATCGGCGTGAACCTTCGACATACCTTTCTTGCCATGAGGTACCTCCGGACCACACCATGTACCCACATACGGCCACGACGCCTCCTCACATAGGGTGCATATCAGAACCGAGAAATCTCATGGTCGATACTGAAATGTCATATCAAGACAAACCGGGTTTCCGAATATTGCATAATTTCATGAAACTACCACGGTCCTCAAATCCAGAAAACATCATGTGAAATTCATATATCAATGTGAAATCCATGAAATATAATATATGCAACATGAAACGGTAATATGGGCAAATAAAGGAAAACCGCTATTTAACTGCAATAAGTTATTTAATATATCATGCGGTTCCTAATTTCTCCAAATCCATACAACATCATATAAAGGCGAACATGTAGCTATAGCCAAGCATGCGTAACCATGTCGGTATAGCAAGATATGTATATCTACCTATCAGTAATAATGTAATACCCTCCAGGTATGTGTGTAGCTATATCAAGCTAGGTATGTATATATACATATCACTAATGATACAATACCCTCCAGGTATATGTGTAGCTATATCAAGCTAGGTAAGTGTACATGTAAGTATGTAAACAAGATGTACATGTAGTCATGTCTCATATGTGTATATACTTATCTCTAATGGTACAATACCATGTAGGTATATGGGTAGCAACATGTAGGCATGACAAGGCATATGTGTAAGCATGTAGGTATACAGGTATGCTATATGTCATATGTATAAAGGAATATGAATCAATGTCTCAATGTCCCTAACCAATACAATATCACAAAGTATAGGGGTTATGCGTGTCATGGCAATTATTGGCGGTGTGTGTCACGACCCAAATGTGGCCCGTGACCGGCACTTTCAACACGTGACATCGGAAGACGTCAACGCGGTTCAAGTAAGCCGAAACCCGAAATCTAAACCCTTTTTGGAAATATTGGAGGTGAGGTTTAATAAACATCCGATAAAATCGGTTGAAAATAACATCTAGATTGAACTAAGTATGTTGAAAAGCATTTATGACATTTTGGAACTTGACATCACTTCCTTTACATTTTTATAAAAACCGGATACAACATAATAATAAAATAGCATCCCAACAGAAGCTAGTCTCCAGGTCCAAACGATGGAGCAACCAACAATCTAAATCAGAAATCGACTCCAAAGAGTACGACATCACCACACATATACTCTCAGTCTTCCTTCTAAGTCCATAATATACAATTCTAATTGGAGTTTCCACTAGATACAAGAATATATGAATAATCAAGAGTGAGTATGATACAATAATAACACACTTACCAATCCATCCCCGAAAAGAATGTGTGCCCAATCCGTTGATAATCCAAGCGGTAAAACCTGCAATAAACTGTGGCACTACGGGGATGAGTTACCAACTTAGTGATAAAAGTATATCTACAGGTAAAATCGAAATGCATACGATACCTAGGTCACAAGTATTGTCCTATCATAATCTGTACCAATATACTATATGATCTGCATATGTGCAATACTAACTATCATGCAATCCAAGTATAATATCTCAATGTCATATGAGTCAAAATCATGAATCTATAGTTCGTATTTGAATCCCATTTTTTATATGAATGTCTGTACAAATATATGCTGGTACTGTCCCCCGGATTAGTCCTGGTGGAATCTAATAAATAATATCTAACCGTGTACGTCTTGATAATGATCATATCAATATACATATAGATGTCCACCATCGACATCGAAATCCGAATTCTCTCGTGTCCAGCATCGACACGTAAATGCAGATACCGTCGACACCATCTCAACAGATGATCGCCACCCCGATACCATGGCTACGATCAGTATCACCTGGATATCTGCCGTTCCCAATCGAACCCCGGTCAGTATCCCCTAGATATCTGTCTTGCTCATCTCAATCTCCGGTATCGGTTATCCTCGTTAGGCTCCCCGCCTAAACAGCGGCTATCTTGCCCCTCGGCCCTGTACCGGGTACACCATATATCCGACTGTATAGCTACCCCCACTAAGTGCGGATATTTCACAAATCCGGAACCGTATTGCTACCCCACTCGGTCCGGCATCTAAATCAGAAAACACAAAACTCATGGTGGGCGTTTTACTCATCGTAACAAAATATCAATTAAGGAATAAGAATAATTACATAAATTGTATTGATGATATACTATATATATATATTATATATATATATATATAACAGTGTCCCATACCACCGATATATATCATCAGGAGTAAAATACCCAGAAATCCAAAGAATCAAATACAGCATCTATAGTACTAATATTCGTAATTTACAACAGGAATAAAGGAGACTACGTAATTATATCACATAAAAATAGATTTCAATTCTACTGTGTCCTGGCATTACTAATGATGTGTAGTGTAGCATGCGCGTCTGTGCTCGTGCAACATGGCAATCATTAGTATTTGTGCACGTATTCTACGGTGTAATAACCTATTTATTTTAACACATATATAACAGTACGGTGCTTTAGTGACATGGCAGTACCAATAAGGTGTTGTGTAACATACATTTACGTGCTTGTGCAACATAATACTCATTGGTAGTTGTGCAGTATTATATCAGAGTGTGCGTAACGCAGAAACGTATAATATTAATAATATAATGCAAACATGTAAGGTAATCTAAACGTAATTATTGTAATTACTTGCTATGAGCTATACCATTATCTTTAGAAATGATTGAAACATTATGTTTGAAATAAGGAAGCTGCCCTAGATTTAAAATAGATATCCGTTTTAAAAACTGGCTCGCATCCTAGTATTTTTTGTATTTAAAAAGCAAATGAATCGTAGTTTTTAAAAGAATATAGCTCACACAAGTATTACACCCTAAAACAGAATATAACCTAACTCTACGAGTCAAAGGATAAATTAGCCGTTATTCGGCATACAAAGTTCATCATTTCCAATAAGTATAAATACTTGTATTATATCTCATCATATCACTGTATCTGTATCATCTCAAGTCTAGCGTGATCCCTCGTACAAATCCATCAAACCATATCAATATCGTATCACTGTAACTATATCATCACAAGTATGGCATGATCCCTCGTACAAATCTACCAAACCATATCCATATCTTTTCACAGTATCTCATCTATAATTATGCATGAAACTGTATGAAATTGAAGAACATACTAGATGCAATACTATATAAATATCTTGAATAATTACGAAACTAACTAGATATCATAATACTATTTATAAGGTTGCGGGGGTGCTATACGTCATCGACCCGATTTCCTCAGTAGATGTAAATCTACTCACCAACTTAAAAGCTCGCTGAATCCACACCGCTACATCATCAACTGCGTCTCGGAATCCTCGAATGGTACCTAAATTCGTATTTAAATCGCATAGAAGTAAATATCATATCGAAAACATAACAACAAGCTAACCGCCCATAGGTTAGAAGCTACAACACACTTAACCCAAAAACGACAATCATATTCTGTCGTTAACGTATAAACGTCAACGTTCAGCTGAAACGTCAAAATAAGAAAACTCCGTATCGTAAATATCTGAAATTTGATAAACCATTTCTAAAACGTTCCCAGATTTTATTGTGTAAACATTTAGACAACCCAAATAATACAGAGACTTATCAAATACCCAAAATAGGCCACGGAAGAAAAACTAACACAAAAGGGTACAAGTGGGCCGGCATCGCCGGATTTTTGGGGTGGGTCGCCGGATTTTGTGGGGAGTTTGGGGCTCAGGTTTTAAGTGTAATCATCGAGTTGGCTCATTATACTTTTGGTCTTTCTAGCATTTCAAGTGATTATAATCACTAATTCCAGATTCAATTACAGTGAACTAGATAACACAAACTCCTAGTTTATGATACTGCACAAACTAAATTATGCTATGTGATGATATCTTGAGTTACAGAACTTAAGTTAATCTGATCTAACCCTTTCCTGGTCATGACATATAAAAACAGAACTCATGGTACGATATATCCGTGTCGTATCTAAGAATCTTAACCCCAAAACTGATATTAGCTTACAGATTTAAGCTACTAAATAATTAACTTATTTAAACAATACCAAACATCTTAATATAGACATATGGAGCTACCCTAAAATTTCCAACACCTAATTCACTAAGAAAACCGGCGAGATCGGATTTGTCCTTATTGTCGCTGGCCAAAATCCGAGCAAAGGGGCTAGTCTTCCTATGGTTAATCCTAGATCTAGATTATAAGGTCCAGGTACAGTTTGATCAATCTATTTATCATTTAAACTAGAGCAGATTCAAACAGAGGCTAAACTTATAATAATACGATATTACGATATTCGATTTCTAATGTAAAACAGTTTCAGAACCAAACTCATAAAGGGTTCAAGGATTATACCTACAGCAAGATCACTGGAAAAGCTTTCTCTACGATGCACAAGCTCAAGCTCCTAGCTAGAGGGTGATGGTGAAGCCACAGCACTTAGCTCTTCTTCTCACTCATTCATGTTTTCTTTTGTGAGTTCTTAATGTTTTCTTTCTCTTCCCTTTTCTTTAATCTTTTGATCTTATGAACTGAACAATAGGTAAGATAAGGAAAAGAATGAGGGTTTGTTGTAGAGAAAGGAGGAGGTGGAGAGTGCAAGGTGGTGTTGTAAAGGGAAGGAGGAGGAGGTGCCACACAAGTAGTGAGGTGGGGTTTCATGCAAGGAGGAGGTGTCTTCATGATGATATGATACACCAAGGGTTCAAGTTAACCCTAACCAAGTTCTACCCTTTTTACATATAAACCCTCACCAATTCATATTTCCACAATTTCCTAATCTTTTCAATGAACACCCCATCATCTATTTATAATATAAACACCCTTTTTTCTTAAATGAAGCTAAATTATTTACTAAAACCCTTGAAATTTACTAATGTTATATACTAAAATTTAAATTTAAGTTTGTTTCATATACTAATTATGAAAATGTCCTATTTGGTTTTAATAACTTTTTACTTTAACATTTTATTATTTAATTACATAAATTTATTTATTTTCTAAAATTTTCAAAATGTTACAATATTCGCCCCTTAAAAAAATTCGGTCCCCGAATTTAAATTAAAGCACTTTCTTAAAACATTTTCTCAATCTCATCAACTCATTCCAAAACAATTTCTTGGGGTCAAACTTTAAAACATCAAAATTTCTCGTTATAGCAAGACTCCAAAGTCCCATACGAGCTAAAATGCATCACATCGCAACCGTGTGCGTGAAAACTCATAAGATATAATATTTCATAAATGTAACTCTAGCGGTTGCTATGAGAATTACTCCAGTTATGACAAAAATTTGCCGAATACGAAAACCGTTGTGTATCCTAAGTATACACAATCAATGACATGATCGCAGTGCAATATCAGTGCACCCGACCAAGTGAAAAATTCTTTTATATAAATCAAATCTATAACATATCCTATCAAGTGCAAAGCACGGAAACAAAATCAACCCTAATGGGTTTGCACGTAAGTCTCAAACCACACTTCACAGTGTGCACGAAAACAAAACATCACTAAGTACAACAGGCGTGCATGAAACGATATCCACCGCATCCGCTGTGCATGGAATAAAATTATACAAAATAATACCAAGTGCATCGGGGTGCAAAAAACTAAAATCAAATGCATCAAAGTGTACAAAATCAAACGGGCAACTAGTGTGTACGAAATCAACCCAAGTATACCTAAAATATATATATAATTTCTTAACCATGTGCATCTGATGTGCATGAAAAATCAGTGTAGTGCATCCGGTGTACACACACTCTAATCGAGGGTAGTCACCTCGCACTAAAATCTCAACAAGTGCACCTGGTGTGCACAAAGCATAAGTCAAAGTGAAATTACTGCACATAGAAATCTCATCAAGTGCACCTGGTGTGCACAAAACATAAATTGATCCATAAATCCTTAAAATACATATATCAAAATCACGGACGTCGAGTTGTTCTTTCTCCAACGTTGAAAATGAAAGTTTTAGATTTTAAAAACGTAACCCGAACTTAAAGGACATCGAGGTATATTCTCTTCAATGTCGGAAGGTGTTTATACCACCGGAATTGGCATAGAAAGGATTACTACTTGCCGTCTGCACGTTCTAACGTCCTCTATCTCTGAATTCTGTTTCTTCTTGCAGATCTCTAATACCATGGCTTCTTTATGCGATCGTCTAGTGAGGAGAAACAACACCATTCGTCTTATTGCAGATATATCCCATCACACCTTCTTGACCAGTAGTCCAGTCCTTATGACGTAACATGTTGATAACAGAAGAGCTTATGTGCTAACAACTAGTCCAATCTTATTTATTATAAATTTCTGGAAGAGAATCCATCAAGGATTTTGCTAAAATCATTTATCCAACCTGCCTGGAACTAGCACCCCTTTCTTGACCTACTTTCCCGTTCATAACCATTGTCATTCCCTTTTGATTTCCTCCTAAAAGTGTAGTTGCACGCGTCATCAATTCTTCAATATCTACTGTGTAGAACAACTGTCCACTGAAACTTCATACCAATCTCCTGTCCTATAAATTTCCTATATCAATCATTTAAGGAGCGTATCTGCATAGTTACGCGAATTGCAAATCAAACTTGGTTATGATCAAACTCGGAGTCTTTCAAACGCGGAAACACGAATCCGTTACTCCTGATACCCTGTAGAGAAATCTGGCTAATCTCACCTTCGAAGACTCGTCCCAATTTGTCGGAGGAAAACTTACTGCACGATCTCTTTCTCGAACGACTGGCATCAGGTCTAAGCAAGATCCATCTGTAGAAGTACATCACTTTCACCGATCTCGTATCGGAGTGCCATAATGGATTAAAAGTCTTAACCATCCGACCTCTGAATGGCTATGAATCCTGCTGACCCATCTATATTGGTAACCATCGTCAACCTTTAGCTTCATGAACTATGGAAACAACCTCTTGGTAACCTCAGCATTGTTTATTATCGCTATATAAACAAAACACAACACCACGATCTTCAGAGAAGGGAAAAGCATCATGCCTCAAGTCTGGCTGATCTCAAGCAATGACTCTTCCATCTGGTGCGGACCCCGAAGAAACTCGCTTCAATATTAAAACTCGATCAATATCAATAAACGATGTGTCTCTATATCATCGGATTGTCATCCTGGTCAGTCCTTGTCCTAGACAAGTCTGTTCTTACCGTATCTCTAACTGCAGCCCTCCCGGCTCCCATAAACATGGTGATCGAAACAATCAATCATGCACTGACGAAGATAGATCAACGGAAGGAATAGAAGGAAGATCTCAAGATATAGTTCCTAATGTATCTTAGGCGGAGTATCATATAGTAAATGTGCCGCGGAACATATGTACGGTACGTCACTCCATTTAGTACCCACTCCATCAACAAAGGTCAATCCTATATAACGAAAGTTCGGGTATAAGAGCCCCAAAGTCAAGTCTAAGTCCTAAAAGGTCAAGCCAAGGAAACAAAATGTATGCCCAGACTCCATATAGTCAACCTAAACTCGAACAAAGGTTAAACCAAATGCTCTGATACCAACTTTGTCACGACCCAAATATGGCCCGTGACCGGCACTTACAACACGTGACATCGTAAGACGTCGACGCGGTTCAAGTAAGCCAAAACCCGGAATCTAAACCCTTTTTCGAAATATTGGAGGTGAGGTTTAAATAATCATCGGATAAAATCAATTTAAAATAACATCTAGATTGAACTAAGTATGTTTAAAAGCATTTATGACATTTTCAAATTTGACATCACCTCCTTTACATTTTTATAAAAACCGGATACAATATAATTGTAAAATAGCATCCCAACGGAAGCTAGTCTCCACGTCCAAACGATGGAGCAACCAACAATCTAAATCAGAAATCGACTCCAAAGAGTACGACATCACAACACATATACTCTAAGTCTTGCTTCTAAGTTCATAATATACCATTTCTAAGTTGATGGAGTTTCCACTAGATACAAGAATATATGAATAATCAAGAGTGAGTATGATACAATAATAACCCACTTACCAATCCATCCCCGAAAAGAATGTGTGCCCAAGCCGCTGATAATCCAAGCGGTAAAACCTGCAATAAACTGCGGCACAACGGGGATGAGTTGCTAACTCAGTGAATAAAAGTACATTTACAGGTAGAAATCGAAATGCATGATGATACCTAGGTCATAAGTATAGGCCTATCATAATCTGTACCAATATACTATATGATCTGCATATGTGCAATACTAACTATCATGCAATCCCAAGTATAATATCTCAATGTCATATGAGTCAAAATCATGAATCTATAGTTTGTATTTGAATCCCTTTTTATAAATGAATGTCTGTACAAATATATGCAGGTACTGTCCCCCGGATCAGTCCCGGTGGAATCCAATAAATAATATCTAACTGTGTACCTCATGATAATGATCATGTCAATATACATATAGATGTCCAGTATCGACATCAAAATCCGAAATCTCTCGTGTCCAGCATCGACACGTAATACAGATACCGTTGACACCATCTCAACAGATGATCGCCACCCGATATCCTGGCTACGATCAGCAACCTCTGGATATCTGCCATGCCCAATCGAACCCCGGTCATTAGCCCCTGGATATCTGACGTGCTCAACTCAATCTCCGGTATCGGTTATCCTCGTTAGCCTCCCCGCCTAAACAGCGGCTATCCTGCCCCACGGCCCCGAATCGGGTCCACCTAGTTCCAACTGTATAGCCACCCCACTCAGTGCGGATATTTCATAAATCCGGAACCGTATAGCTACCCCACTCTGTCCGGCATCAAAATCAGAAAACACAAAACTCATGGTGGACGTTTTACTCATCATATCAAAATATCAAGTAAGGAATAAGAATAATTGCATAAATTGTATTGATGATATATTATATATATACATATATAACAGTGTGCCATACCTCCGATATATATCATCAGGAGTAAAATACCCAGAAATCCAAAGAATCAAATACAGCATCTATAGTTCTAATATTCGTAATTTACAACAGTAATAAATGAGACTACGTAATTATATCACATAAACATAGATTTCAATTCTACTGTGTCACGGCATTACTAATGATGTATAGTGTAGCATGCGCGTCTCTGCTCGTGCAACATGGCAATCATTAGTATTTGTGCACGTGTTCTGCGGTGTAATAACCTATTTATTTTAACACATATATAACAGTACGGTTCTACAGTGACATGGCAGTACCAATGAGGTGTTGTGTAACATACATTTACGTGCTTGTACAGCATATTACTCATTGGTAGTTGTGCAGTGTTCTATCAGAGTGTGTGTAACGCAGAAATGTATAATATTAATAATATAATGCAAATATGTAATGTAATCTAAACGTAATTCTTGTAATTATTTGCTATGAGCTATACCATTATCTTTAGAAATGATCGAAACGTTAAGTTTGAAATAAGGAAACTGCCCTAGATTTAAAATAGATAGCCGTTTTAAAAACTGTCACGCATCCTAGTATTTTCTTATTTAAAAGGAAAACGAATCGTAGTTAGTAAAAGAATGTAGCTCACACAAGTATTATACCCTAAAACAGAATATAACCTAATTTTATGAGTCAAAAGATAAATTAGCCGTTATTCGGCATACAAAGTTGATCATTTCTAATACGTAAAAACCCTTGTATTATATCTCATCATATCACTGTATCTTTATCATCTCAAGTCTAGCGTGATCCCTCGTACAAATCCATCAAACCATATCCGTATCGTATCACTGTATCTGTATCATCATAAGTATGGCATGATCCCTCGTACAAATCCACTAAAGCATATCCATATCGTATCATTGTATCTCATCTAAAACTATGCTTGAAACTGTATGAAATTGAAAGACATACTAGAGGCGATACTATATTAATATCTTGAATAATTTCTAAACTAACTAGATATCATAATACTATTTATAAGGTTGCGGGGGTGCTATACGCCATCCACCCGACTTCCCCAATAGCTGTAAATCTACTCACCAACTTAAAAGCTCACTAAATCCACGCTGCTACATCGCCAACTGCGTCTCGGAATTCTCGAATCGTATCTATATTCGTATTTAAATCGCATAGAAGTAAATATCATATCGAAAACCAAAACATCAAGCTAACCGCCCGTAGGTCAGAACCTACAACACACTAACCCAAAAACGATAACAATATTCTGTCGTTAACGTATAAACGTCAACGGTTCAGCTGAAACATCAAAATAAGAAAACTCCGTATCGTAAATATCTGAAATTTGATAAACCATTTCTAAATCGTTCCCAGATTTTATTGTATAAACATTTAGACAACCCTAACAATACAGAGACTTATCAAATACCCAAAATAGGCCACAGAAGAAAAACCAAAACAAAAGGGTACAAGGGGGACGGTGTCGCCGGATTATTGGGGTGGGACTCCGGATTTTGTGGGGAGTTTGGGGCTCAGGTTTTATGTGTAATCTTCTAGTTGGCTCATTATACTTTTGGTCTTGCTAGTATTTCAAGTGATTATACACACTAATTCCAGATTCAATTACAGTGAACTAGATAACAAAAACACCTAGTTTATGATACTGCACAAACTAAATTATGCTATGTGATGATATCGTGAGTTACAGAACTTAAGTTAATCTGATATAACCCTTTCCTGGTCATAACATATAAAAACAGAACTCATGGTACGATATATCCGTGTCGTATCCAAAAATCTTAACCCCAAAACTGATATTAGCTTACAGATTTAACCTACTGAATAATTAACTTATTTAAACAATACTAAACATCCTAATATAGGCATATGGAGCAACCCTAAAATTTCCAACACCCAATTCCCTAGGAAAACTTGCGAGATCGGATTTGTCCTTATTGTCCCCAGCCAAAATCCGAGCAAAGGGGCTCCTCTTCTTATGGTTAATCCAAGGTCTAGATTATAAGGTCCAGGTACTGTTTGATCAATCTATTTATCATTTAAACTAGAGCAGATTCAAATAGAGGCTAAACATATCAAAATACGATATTATGATATTCGATTTCTATTGTAAAACAGTTTCAGAACCAAAATCATACTGGGTTCAAGGATTATACCTACAGCAAGATCACTGGAAAAGATTCCTCTAAGATGCACAAACTCAAGGTCCTAGCTAGAGGGTGATGGTGAAGCCTTCGCACTTAGCTCTTCTTTTCACTCATTGATGTTTTCTTTTGTGAGCTCTTATTGTTTTCTTTCTCTTCCCTTTTCTTTAATTTTCTGATCTTATGAACTGAACAATGGTGTAAGATAAGGAAAAGAATGAGGGTTTGTTGTAAAGAAAGGAGGAGGTGGAAAGTGCAAGATGGTGGTGTAAAGGGAAGGAGGAGGTGTCACACAAGTAGTGAGGTAGGGTTTCAAGAAAGGAGGAGGTGTCTTCATGATGATATGATACACCAAGGGTTCAAGTTAATCCTAACCAAGTTCTACCCCTTTTTACACATAAACCCTCACCAATTTCATAATTCCACAATTTCCTAATCTTTTCACAAAACCCCCATCATCTATGTTATAATATAAACACCCTTTTTCTTAAAATGAAGCTAAATTATTCACTAAAACCATTGAAATTTACTAATGTTATAAACTACAATTTTAATTTTAATTTGTTTCATATACTACTTATGAAAATGTCCTATTTGGTTTTAATAACTTTTTACATTAACATTTTATTATTTAATTACTTAAATTTATTTATTTTCTAAAATTTTCAAAATGTTACAGTGTAAGTGGCATACAATCAGTGCTCGTGCAAAATGAGCCGTCAATAATAATGCAGTGTCCAAAAGGTACAAGTCTAAGCACAGTAGGTAATTATATGTAATGAAGTGTATGCGCAAACTCTATATATTGAATAGAATATGCGACTAATATTATAACATCTCTAGCCCAGACGCATAACGCCATGCGGGCGATTCCCCTATGGATGTTAAATCTACTCACTGATGATCCTGAGGCTAAGTAAAACCAACCACTCGCTTCACCTTCTTCGCAGCGTCTGAAGTCCCCGCCTGCGTCCCTAAGATCAAAAACAACAATAACAATTATATATTAGCCATCGACCAATAACATGTATAAACTACGTTTGGCCGATGCACCAACTCAAAAGATACTCTCAAGCGTTCGTATTGTGGCTAACGTGCGTAGCTACACTACGAAACTAACATAAGAGCAAAACCACACAAAGTGCACGGACCGTGTCGTATAACGTAACACACGTAATCGTAACACAAGAAACTAGCCAGGTGATTTAAGATTTTGTATACAGGGAAAACACAAAAATCAAACAGGACCAAACACACCTAAACCAAAGCATACATCTACCCTGAAAAGCCCAACCCAAAACCCCACTAAAAATCCGAGGTCCCCGGATTTCCTAAGCATGTCGCCGGCCAAAACCGAGGGGAAGGGGTTCGTGCTTCAGGTGTAGGATTAGGGTTTCTAGTACAACATAGCTACACTGCTAGATTTTCTAGTATACTCTCGGGGTTACAGCAGATCATAGATATCATATATTGACGCTAAAAATATGATATGTGCATGAAACTTAACTTTAAGCATTCAAAACTAAAACTAAAAGACTACACAACACTATAACATCATAAAGAACAGATAGAGATCATTACCTACTCCCACAAGCTCAAAGATCCTAGCTTTCCAAGCTCCAAGGCATCCAAGAGGTAAAACAAGGCTAAAGATGTGATATTTGTGAGATTTGAAGAAGTTTAGTGAATGATTAGTGAGTGTTCAGTTGAGGGAAGAGGGAGATGAGAGATAACGATACGAGATGATGTGAGAGAGAATGAGAGAATGAAATTATAAAGAGAGAGAGAGATGAAAAGAGAGAGAGAGTAAGCATAGGGTGAGTGCACCATGCATTAACTCACACAATAATGCAAGCAATGACTCACCATGCCACCTGTCATCCAAACAAAACCAAGGAAAATATCTCACACAAAATATCAAGAGATTAGGGTTAAGGTTAAAGCAAGGATTAGGATTTGGTTAAGTTGCCATGGTCACTAAACTAGATTAACACAAACACACCCTCAAATTAACATGGACAAGTGTGTGCAAGCTATAACAAATAATAATTAAATATTAATTAAATGTTATAAAATGTGAGAAACCTAAATTGGTAAAGTTTTTACGAAAAACCCGCATTATCGTCTCATTAACACTAATCGAAATCTAAGGCGTTACAGTGGCAGTTCATTACGAAGTGACGGATAAAGAAAACGCTCATCTTCGGCTCGACGAGCTCGACGCCCTCGACAAAACCCGGCTCATGGCGCAGCAAAACTTGGAGGCTTACAAAGAAAAGATGACGCGCTCATATGAAAGATTGACTATACCGAGGACATTTTGCCAAGGCGAACTTGTGCTAGTGGTCAAGAGACCTATGGTCCCCAATTATGCCAAACGGGGGAAGTTCGAGCCGAATTATGAGGGCTCGTACATCATAGACAAGGTCTACCAATGAGGGGCCTATCTACTCATTCATATGCATGGCAAAAGACCCTTCAGGCCAATAAACAGCCGGTTCCTGAAAAGATACTTCGCCTGACGAGTCACGGCCGAGATCAACGATAAATGACGACACCTATTTCCGCTCGCTATCTTCCTAAGCCCAAACTCTATGAGTAGTGTCCGGTGAAGCCTCGCGTCAAACTCGCCGGACCGAAACGTCCTTAAACTAACAATGGACCGCAATGTCCTAAAACTAACGACGGACCGAAACGTCTTTAAACTACTACAAACCGCAGCATCCGAAGGCTGACACAAAAAAAATAAAGTAATAAAAAAAAGGTATGTCAATAAGAGAAATGGTCATGGAAGAAAACCCGAAAGGGCTCCGTGAGTAAAAACAGCAGGGCTACCAGCGAGTTTGTGAAAACCCGAAAGGGTGCAACCTCGTTAAAAGACACTTGTAAGGTCCTCTCGACCTTGTAAGAAGAAAACACCTGCGTGAGATCCTTACGACTAACAAAGGAGCAACACACTTAGTAATCCCCACGATTCCTAAGGAGAAGTTACACTTACGAGATGCTCACGACTCGCAAGGAGAATTCCCCGATGAGACCCTCACGGCTCATAGGATTCAAAATCCTTAAGCTACAGGGATCTAAACCTGTTCTTAAGCCGTCATACACCCCGATATTGCCTTACAAGCATTTCAGTATTGACCCTTGTATACAATCCACGGGCACGAATAAACATCTCCCCAACAGAGACCCACCAGCGACGAGGGATATCCGCACATGGTGAACGACCCTTGTAAGTCCTCTCGACTTATAAAGAGAAAACACTCTTGTAGGATCCTTACGACTTATAAGAGAACACACCACTTAGAAGTCCTCACGACTTCTAAGGAGAACATACATCTATGAGATCCTCATGACACGTAGGGGGAAACACCTTTACGAGTCCCTTACGGCTCATGAAGTCAAAAGTTTTAGTCGACAGGATCCAAACCCTGTGTCCTAAGCCACCTTTGTTCGAACCGACAAAGGCCAATGATGATTCGCTCCTGTCCATATCCCAGTTGTAGCGATGATGATGCCTAAATCGGTATTAAATTCCAAGTCTAAATTCGCAATAAAAATCAGCGAGCCAAAAATGCGTATGAAATAGCCAAAATGATAGGGCAACTTGCAACAAAATCAGCAAGTAAAATATATGCATTCAATAACAGCTGAAATGATTAGGCAGCTCGCAATAAAAAGCAGCGAGTAAAAAAAACAGCCGAAATGATTGGGCATCGCGAAAAATAGCCGAAATGATTCGGCAATCGCAAACTTCGTGATATAAAATCTGAAATGATAAAGCATCGCGGAAAGAAACAAAAAAATACATATAAAATGAAACTTTGGCCCCGTAGGTAAGTCCATACTGACCCCTTTATACAATCCATGTGTTGGATATATGTATGCTCTAGAGGCCATTATATGATAGTGTATGTACTGATGTGTGTATGTGTGTCTATATATATATATATATATATATATATATATATATATATATATATATATATATTCAGAGGACATTCTTGCTCGACATGATAGTATGCAATCTAGTTGCTCTTTATCATATGCTCACTTGATCATACTTTTACTCATTTGATACATGTTGACAAAACCCTTAGGATAATTGCTTGACTACTGGGATTATGATGTGGATCATACTAGTGGGACACCTGTAGTTTATAAGCATATCCTTGAAATGGTCCTAGTCGAGACAGGGCATCGATATTCCAGAGTAGACTAGCATATACCATTCTTGTTCTATATGATGGGCGATGGATGATCCCATATCCATCTGGTGTGGTGACACCAAAGATTGTATACGGGTGCTCAGTGAGACTGGGTACACAGAACGGACTCGCCGAGAACTCCTATGTGGTATTATATCATACGTCGGATAGCAGTTCTCAGGTGACACTGGTACAGGTTAGTCTGTAGACCCGAGATCGTCATAGAGTCTTGTGTGTCCTCCCACTGTACATTGATCTCCACCCTACTACGGCTCTACTGAATCATACAAACAGGTGGATTTTGGGTACAGTCCCGAGGCACATAGAGGCGATGAGCGATAGGAGGGGTTTCGTCTCTCCCGGTATTGGGGGTTGATGTTGCGCTATGCACGATTGGCTATAACAGGAAGTCCCTGGCAAGGGCTGCTGAGATACTACTGATAAGTGTTATCAGTAGTTTCTCGATCTGTTGTAGACCATATACCGGCATGACTTATTGAGTTATTGGGGTCGACGTTACCATCCCTAGACTCGATATGCAACATATCTGACGAAATGATCAGACTGTACGGTAAGTGTTGCCAGTTGGCTCGACGGGAGTTTTCACAGGTTCGCTTGTTCTTCTTCTAATCGTTCTATACTCGGGTGGCCGTTACGTTTAGCTGACCGCTTACGGCTTGTAGGTGTTTGATGTGATCATCACCAACTGCCGGCGTATTGACGAGTCTTAGAGTGCCACACAGGAGTTTCCTGGCTGAGGTGAAACAATATGGTGTACATATGAGATATATGCGGGAGCTCGATTAAATACATGTATATGATGCCGTGTTTTAATCGGGCGTTTTCTATTGGTTAGGTCGTATGAGATATGACTGGTTTATTAAATCAAGTGTTGATTTAATATTGACTTATATCTCATTTAAATAAACATTTTCTTTATGATGGATGCATGGATGTATATGTATATGTTGATGTGCATACACACATACATACATGCATTTGTATCATGGTTGATGATACAAGAAAGATGGCAATATAAGAATTACATGGAAAGTAAATATCTTTATATATATTAGAATGAGAAAAAGAAAATGATATTAAATCATGGTTGACTATTCTTCACTTGACCTAAATCAAACCATGGATTCATTTCATTTGTCATCTTTGTTCTCATTCTAAAATATCTAGATATTTATTAACCAAGGTTTGAGATGAAGATATTTATTCTTGATATTTATCTTTCTCTCATTATCTTTATCATTATCTTTTCATCCAAAAGAAATGAGCTCAAAGGTTGCTATCTTCTTCTTCCTCTCTCTAGCTCTCTATTGAGATTTCTAAGTGAGTGAGGGTAAAAGAAAGAAAGGGTTTTTATGTGAGAACACAACCATATCATCATACTACACTTGTCTAGCCCATTAGTGTAGTTTTTTTTGCTTCATCTTCATTGTGATCAAGTGGAGCAATGAGCTTTGAGCAAAGGTACTCCGGGTGGATCATCGTGGACGTGGAAGAAGCTCGAGCTAGCTGGTTCAACCTCTAAGGAGATCTAAGGAGTTGCAAAGGAGGTATACAAAGGTTGTATTTCTCCCCACTTAGTGTTAGACTCTAGCTAGTATATGATACTAGAACTTGTTACCCTAATCATTCTAGTTCGATTGCTAGGTTAGTTTGTTTAACACCTCATAAAATTTTAATATGGTATGTGTGATGCTTGCAAAACCCTAGGTAAGGTGCTAAAGAAACCCTACAGTGCTATCAGAGCCAAGCTAGAATTTTAGACGGTGTTAGATATCCCGAAAACGAAACAAATACGAAAAATACGGATTTTTGGAAACCCTAGATCTGCTCTATGTCGATTTTTAAACAATCTGGAAAAATTATTTAAACAACTGCAGAATCTTATTTGAGTCACCAATAGTGCACACAGGAAAAATGGGGACCATCCCTCGGATTTGGACCGAGCACAAGCCCAGGAAATCCGAGGAGGGCAGCCCAGAATGCTTGGATTTGCCCCGTTTTGCTTGTGTCCTCTGGTGTTGGTTTTGGGTTTTCAGGGATTGTTCGCTAAGCTCAATTTTTCATGTGATGACTATTGTGCTTAGGGGCTATTTTGTAGTGTTTCGTAGTCGTAAATTTAACATTGTATTGGTAACCTTGACGATGTTTAACAGTTCGAACAGATTTTCAAACCCCACATTATCACCCCCTCGAAATTTTCAAGTGTTGTATTTTTCCAAGTTGATTGTACTGAATGATAGTGCAAGTATTCCTATGGACCCTCTAGAATACTACAAAACCTTAACTCGATTCTATGTCCACGGAAACGCGATCGAACCCTAGGGTTTGCCGTGATTCCGTGGTACCATAGGTGAGGCATTGGTTAACCCTTCTATGGCTGGTCCATAGATACTGCGGCACGTCTTTTGGGTACTTTCAACTTCGCTCAAGTATTGAGCTCTCGGGGTAACTTGTAGATATTTATTGATTCGATCGAAACGTTTAACATCGTCTTGATATATGTGAATATGATAATCGCAAGTGTTGTTGTTTTTCACTTTCTTTTCTGCGACCATAAGTGTAGTATGTGGTGTATCGCCGGTTTCGTTGCTATACATCAACGACAATTGGGATACGCATACTTGCTTACGTTGATGACATGTGATGTTATGTGTTGCTGAGATATGTTGTATAGGATCGTCGTGATTGAATGGCCGGGGGTTTTATGTGAGATGAGAGTTTTTATTTTCATTCATGTAAAATTCAATTGTATGTAATATTATTTTATTTGGGGCACTTCAGGGTTAAGGATGATGTCACCATTGTTATATATTATTTACTTTTCTATATTAGGATAGACCCAAGGAGGGGAGCACAAGTGACCGGGTTCTAGGGTTCAGTGGGAGGCCATCTCGAGTAGTCGAGAACGGGTCTCCTAAACTCTAGAATTGGTAGGGTCATTTGCCGCTCTCGTAGGGGTCTAGGGGTGTGGGCATGGCCATTCATCGCGACCGTGGAATCCGTATTTTCTATTGATGGCTAAATACTAAATACGGACCTCCTAGATATCCTATATTTTCATATATGCTTCTGCTGTGTTTGTTCTATGATGTGATCACTTTACATGATCAGACGAATGGTATTATATATATATGATATATAATAAACGTTTCTTATGTTTTACATCCGCGCTAGTCCCGCCCCGCTATGTCGTTAGTTAAGTAACCTAACGGTGCATAACGGGACACAGTGACGAATGCGAATGGCATAAGCGTACGTTCTATTTTTGTTTCTTTTCTGTGATGGCTTTAGGACTTAAATGATGGGACTATATTAATGAGATTAATGTAAATAAAAATGAACCTAAAACGACGTTGCAGAATCGGATTTGAAACCCACTCGGCTTTTTATGAAAAAGCAAGTTTTCAAAGTGCGGAGATTAAGCCACTCCTTTTAAATCCATTTGATTCTACAACGATATCAAGTTCAAAGCGTTAAAAGTTTTCTTAAAAACTATCCGCAGCCCTCCATCATTTTAGGAAGTAGGGTACTTAGTATTCGTGCTGCGTATTTTGACTTTAGTTAAGGCGCAGTGCACGGTAGCTAAGTAATGTCTTCCTACACCGCATATAATGCGGATTAGTTAGGACATTCATATGATTGTGTTGACTTAAGTTAAGGGTCATGTGGGTGGGTCTAGTTAATCACAAAATGACTGGAAGAACTTGACTAGTACTTATGATATGTTGATCATAGTTAAGGTCATGATTGCTAGGGGTAAAAACAATATCAGGAGTTTCAAGAGTTGAAATTTGCAATGAGATTGCATACCTTCTATATGATAGTAGGATCTCGATCCCACTGTGAGCAAGAGTTGCTCCGGGGAGAGTTTTGCACTTTACAATTAGCTAACCCATTAGGTGTCTAGAAAGGTGTTAACGGGGCTACGCCTCTTGGAAAACGAGGTTAATTATAATTAGGTCTGTGCGACAGCACGGGGAACCTCCCTCAAAGTACCGGCACTGGCTTGGCTGAACGGTTTGCGAAGTTGTAGAATGTAATTAATTCTGGCTAGTTTTCCTTTTAAAGGTTTTAAAGAAAATTTGATAAAAGCAGTGGGAGACATCGATTAGACAAGATAATAACCAATCTGATCTTTGCAAGAGCTTTCGCTGAATGTATTCTTTTCTCTCTGTTAATGGCAGATACCTATGACAGGCCTTACGTTTCTACTAGATAAAAACAAGTTGACCGGACCCAATGACAAAAACTGGCTGAGGAACATTAACATTGCTCCCACGTATGATAAAGTATCATATGTCCTCACTGCCAAAGCCCCTCCCATCCCAGGTCCTAAATCTTCTACTGCGGATAAGGAAATCCGCAAAACATGGGATATTGACTGTGCTACTGCCAAATGCCTCGCGCTTGCATCGATGGAAAATACACATCAAAAGCAACACGAGCAGATGGATGTTCAATCCATCATTCTCCATACAAAAGTGTTGTATGGGGAGCAATCTCGGATCCTGAGATACGAAGCATCTCAAAAGTTGTTTCAGATGTGAATGTCTCCTGGCACACCAGTAAGCGATCACGTTTTGAAGATGATAGCTCTTATAGAAGAGCTTGAGGACCACGGTTGGACAATGGATAACGAACTGTATACTGATATTGTTCTACAGTCTCTTCCCACCGCCTTTGCTCCATTCATAGCGAACTTCAACATGCATGACATGGAGAAGTCACTACCCGAACTTCTCAATATGTTGAGAAGTACGGACAGAACGCTGAAAACAATGTCCTCTTCTATGCTTGTTGGACAATCTTCCTCTTCCATCCCAAAAGCCAAGGCCAAGGGAAAGAATAAGAAGAAATTCACCAAACCGAGAGGAGGAATAAAGAAGGCGATGGGGAAAGACAAATTCAAAGTTGCGGAGTCGGGGAAGGGATAATGTTTTCACTGCAAGAAGACGGGACACTGGAAGCGGAACTGTACCGAGTACCTTGAGCTCAAGAAAAAGAAGCATGGTGATGCTTCAGCTTCAGGTGTGTTAGTGATTGAAAACTGTTTTTCTGATAACTCTGCTTCCTGGGTATTAGATACCGGTTTGGGTTCTCATATTTGCAATTCTGTGCAGGCGTTGAGAAATAACAGAGTTTTGAAGACAGGTGATCATACTCTCCAAGTTGGAAATGGTTCCAATGTACATGCAGTTTCAGTGGGAGAGTATCACCTAGGGTTGCCGTCGGGTTGTATATTGGTTTTGAACCCATGTTATTTCGTACCAACTATGCTTTGTAATATTATATCCGTTACTTTGTTAGACAATGAAATATATCATTTTGCTGTACAACACAATGTTATGAACATTAGACTAAATAAAAAGTTGATTGGTTGTGGTACACTTAATAACGGGATATACGTCCTTAATCAACACACGGTTTTCAACATTCAACACACAAGTAAAAGTAAATTTTCAGATATAAATGAAGATTTTCTTTGGTATTGTAGACTTGGTCATATTAATGAAACAAGACTAGGCAAGCTTCATAAAGATGGATATTTAAATTCTTTTGAGTATGAATCTTATGCGACTTGCCAGTCTTGTATCAAAGGTAAAATGACCAAAACTCCATTTACTGGACACAAAGAAAGAGCTACTGAGCTCTTAGGCCTCATACATAGTGATATATGTGGGCCAATGTCTACACATGCAAGAGGCGGTTTTTCATACTTCATAACTTTTACTGATGATTTCTCAAGATTCGGTCATGTGTTTTTGATAAAGCATAAGTCTGAAGCTTTCAAGAAATTCAAGGAGTACAAACTTGAAGTAGAAAACCAAATAGGAATGAAAATCAAGATTCTTCGATCAGATCGGCGTGGAGAGTACTTAAGTACTGAGTTCTTGGACTTCCTAAAAGAGAATGAGATTCTCTCTCAGCTCACTCCCCCTTACACACCACAGCACAACGGTGTGTCAGAGCGGCGGAATTGTACCCTATTAGATATGGTACGATCTATGATGTGTGATTCTGAGTTACCCCTCTCCTTTTGGGGGCATGCTGTAATGCCTTCAAAAGCCGTTTTCGTATTTTCCCGAAAATCGGTAAATATTTGGTATTTTTCCGTAAATCGTCATTATAATTATTTTTTAATATAGGCTTAATTATACCTTATTTGGATAGGTAATTTCTAGTTTTTAGTAGCTAAAGAGTTACTTATAAATTTCTGGTCATTTAAATTTTTTTCCCTATTTTACTATTTTAATATTATTTTAAGCTGTTAAAAATACTTTAAATTAGAGATAAATACAAATTTGAATGGGCTAATTACATGTTTTAGAACCATGACAACTAAAATCTAGTGGGTAATATAAATTTTTAGCATTTATTTTCAAGTTCTAATTGATTTTAATCAAAGGAAATTAAAATTTTAAATAATTAAACTAAAACTTGCAATTTTGAGCTTGTGGAGGGTCTTTTTGCATAGATTTTATTTTGCACTCTCTCACAACCTCACCCCTCATGTTGGCGGGCCCCACCACCTTGGCAGAATCCCATAATTTTCCCCCCTCCAATTTGTGTTCTTCAACTCTTTTAAAGTGTTTTAAAAAGGGGTTTTTATATATTAAATTGAGGTATGGGTTTAAGAGGTATGGGGGGCTATGACCTTTGACATTTTCCACACAAATTCCCTCACTCTCCTCCCCATCTCCTCTGGCCGAAATAATTCCAGCCGCTGTCCCCAAAATCCCCTTCTCTTTTCTCTTCAAATTTCATCAAAAAACACATCAAAATCCACAATTTCCTTCACAAATTCAACACAAAACCCTATTCTATCTCTTATCAAACCTAATTTGGTTCAAAACTTGGAGAAAGGAGGTGTCTTGGGAGGCTAGAGCAACCTAGGATTTGGACTTGTGAGGTATAATTTCAATCTATGGTTAATTTGTAGTTTAAATATTGCTAAATTAGAACTTTGAAGTGTTATTTTGTTCCTAATCTCATTCTAGGTTTTTAAAAGAGAGTAGTTTGATTTAAACTAGGGTTTTAGCACACCATTACTAAGTTAATTAATTCTATTTTGCTATCTAGTTGTTATGCTAACTTAATCCAAGAGGTTAACTTGCTATTTGGGCTTCAAATTAGTGTTAATCTAGGTTTTTCTAGTGTGAAATTTGTTTGCAATTGATAGTTTATAAAATCAAGTGAAGGGGTTGATTTGGAAATGGGAATTTGAAGCATTGCATGTGGGTTATTTGAGCGTTGTAGATTGCTAGTAGTGTGGATTGGTTGTTCATGCTAGATTGTAGTCTTTTTGTGGCAAATCCGCGATGTTTGCGTCAATTTTCTAGTTTTCATGCTTACTAGGTTTTCGCAAAAATTAAGTGGTGAATTAAATTAGTTATCGTGAGTATATTAATAGCATATCCTACGACATTTAGGATGTGTGAATATAGAATTTTGTTTCATCGAGTTTTAGTTTTGGCGGTTGGTCCGAAACGACAATTTTAGTTATGGTTGTACTGTTTTTCGTGTGTGTTCCGCGCACCAAGTGCACATTGTGCCTAACTCGTTGATGTTGACCTTTTCATTTTGTGACATGCGTCGTTTCATGTTGTGTAACCTTATGTTTTGTGTTGTGCAAATTCCAGGATCGGTCGCGGAGACTTCGGACGCGGCACGAAAAGGGAAAGCGGTGATTGGATCAAGCTAGCTGGGAATTTCCGTTGAGTAGATGTATACATCTACGGGGAGAATTGTTTGGATGGCACGAGGCGTCCGATAATTTAGAATTTCCAGTAATACCAGCTTGATGCATGTACTTCCTATTTACCTATTTTACGGCACTGCATGACCTATATATCCATATTTGTGTTAAATTCATCATATAGAAACCATTGAAACCATTAAATGAAATATGCGACACAGGAAATAATTGGCTTGCTTAATTCATTATATATAATTGTGCAACTTCATCTCATAGAACACTTGCACCATTACCAGGGTTTTATGCTGCACAAGAACTATTCATGCGAACACACACGCCTTGGTAATTGCTATGCCACAAACAATAGATAACTTGTTTAAAACGGAATTTAGAATAATTTCACCATAAAAGACGTATAAACCAGTAAAAAAATATTAAATTCCGCAAGATGAACATGTAGAATTGCTAGTCGTATGCATGTACCTCATTACATCATTCGATCATATATAGTTTTTATGTCATATATTGCAGTTCGCACTGTTGATACCATAGGCACTCATCATCATTGACATGCATACTTATGGTACTTTCTTTCCTGAGGATTTCAGCATTTTAGATTTATGAGATTTTGGTGAAACCGCAAGGATTTAATAAAACTAATATCATTTTAAATAATGCAAGTTGCGGTTTTCTCGAGATATGATATTTGTGTCGTCCAACATGAGTTTTCCGTTGGTTTTTTAGACCCGTTTCGAGGAGTTCGATGAACCGTCTCGGGTACATGGTGGGCCCGCTAAGGTACCCCGGGGCAAGAAGTTCGAGTAGTAGACGATGAGCCTGGTAGGGGTAGACAACCTACAGGTGATTGTTGGCGCGGCGGATATCCAGAGGATATCGACCGTGGCCGTGAGATGTTGAGATATTGATATTTTGAGATGGACCAGCCGGATGGCTGGGGCCGGGATATTGGATATAGATACTTTGGGACTTTGAGTTATTCATTTGGGGTGTCGATGTTTGACACGAATTTCTGTTGATTTCATATGATATTTTCTCAGATATTTCACAGAAATTTTCCTAAGATGAAAATAATGATTTCCTCATATCAGCGTATTCTGATCATGTGTTACATTGCATTCATGTCGCATACATGCTAGTATTTCATACCATATCAATATTGTAGAATTGTGACACTTTGCATACATACTTACGATAGTCTTTATAGATGATACATATTACTCACGAGTTGGCAACTCACCCCCGTTGTGCCACAGACTTTTTGCAGGTCCGATCCGTCAGTACTGTTGCGGCGGACGCAGTTCCTCCTTTTGCATGGATTTGAGGATTTTTCCTCGTAGGTGGGTTATGTGTTCATTTTGTTTTTCCACCTTATATATTCATTATATCTAGTGTACTCCATCTACTGTATTATCTACCAGTACTAATGTATATTGACTTAGAGGCGAGACAGTGAGATTTGTGGGCATGTATATTGTTTCTTTGGGTCGTGCTCACTTGAGCCGACATGTTGCTTATTACTTGTGCTTATTTTGCACATTGCTGATTTGTATTGCGTGGGATTTGTATCCGCCTTGGAGTGAAGAGCTAGCTCCCGCTTGGGGATGCCTTATTTCTTGTATTCATATATATTCCTATTTGTACCCGTTTGGGGGCCAGTATTTACAAAGGAGACTCTGCCGAAATTTTCGGAAAAATGGACGTTGCTTTTAAAAAGGCTTGATGTGACTTATTTGATTAAATTCATTTTCAATAAATTGGTTTTCCTTCACTCTACTTCTTTTTGGTTTTGATTTCTGGGTTTTGTCTTACTTAGATTACGTACGCCTTGAGACGTTCGTAATTTATGTGCCAGTCATGTTACGTACCTTTTGGGTCGTGACAAAGTTGGTATCAAAGCGATATGTTTTGCCTTTCTGAGTGTAGGATGACCCTTGGTAGATGGAGTAAGTAACTTAAGCAGGGTAACGTAGCGTATGTATGTCCACGGCATACATACGATACGGTACTCCGCCTAGGTGACTTTAGGATATACTTTCTTGAAAATTCCTCCTTCAATTCCGTGTATCCTATGATTCTATTACACTATTCTTATTATCCTGTTTCCTGTACCAGCCACTATGCCGGCGAAGGATACGAGCGCGTAGAGGGCTGCCGCCCGAGATGAGATCCGAGCAGGCTCGTCCGAAACGAGGACCGAGCAGGGTGGCGTACCTACGCCTTAGGGACAGACTGATCCGCATTCTCCAGGCCGCATGGATAGGCTAGAGTCTGGTATGGAGGAGCTACGACAGATGATGTGAGGTATGCAGGAGTTACGACAGATGGTGCGATCCTCAGTAAAGGCCAGTCGTGCACTGAGATCGGAGGACGTACTGTCACGACCCGAAATAGCACGTGACTGGCACTTGAATCATATGAAGTCTATAGGACCCCATCTAATTCAAGTAACCCAAAAGCCCAGAAATCTAAAACCATATTAAGGTGTAAATAAAGAAGATTGGTTTTTAAGAAGTAAGAAAACATGTTTAAAAGCCAGGTTTTTAAATAAGCAAGCCGAATATGCATTTTTAAAATCTATTTTCTTTTCTGAAAATTTCGGCAGAGTTTCCTTTGTAAATAATGGCCCCGAACGGGGTACAACAAGAATAATATATACACAATGATAAAAGGCATCCCTAAGCGGGAGCTAGCTCTTCGTCAATCGAGGTCACAACCACGCAAGCAATATAATATACAACGCCAAAGGGCGAGGATCAAAACTCAAAAAGAACTCAAAATCAGCATGAAAACTATAATACTACAACGCGCGACTCTAAGGTCGAAATAATACCTAACTGGTTTTCTAAGTCTGAAACAATATACAAGTTTTGGTTGATGGAATTACTAGATACAACTGAATAAAATAAAACAAGGGTGGTCACGATATGAGTTAACCCACCTACCAATGCAATCACCCAGAAAGGAAGCAGTGTGCCAGAAAAGCCGCAATGAAACCTGTACGGCAAAACCTGCAAGAAACTGTGGCATAACGGGGGTGAGTTGCTAACTCGTGAATAGAAAACATCGCAGAGTAGAAATCGTATGCATGACATAATCCTAGGTCAATACGATCAGAATAATATATACTCAATATGAAAAAGTCTGAAGCATGATAAGGTGGCTAGGGTAAACATTTATACATAAGTGTAGTACCAAAAGCTCATGTCAGTGCCTCAATAAGCAATATATCATAAACATGAGGTATGATCAATGTAATCAATGTCAACTATATCAGGAAGTCTATGAGTTTGTGAATATCATCCAACTATTTGATCAATGTCTGTATGTATGTAGATCTCGTCCACGTGTCACCCAATGAAAATAAACATCATGCATGTAAATATCATAAAGCCTATGCATGGAAGTATGAGGATGTGAATCAACATGTGTCGCTTGCGACATATCAAAATCATGGAACCTGAGTGCCAAGCATCGACACTCGAAAACATCATGAAACCTGTGCCTTGCATCGGCACGTAAATTCTCATATATATACGGCCCCATCCGTCCGGATCGGCCTATATCATCTCTCAACTCCGGTCGGTATCCTCTGGATATACGCCGAGCCCAAATACTATCACCAGTAAGTAGTGGTCCCTCTGCGAGGATCACCGTCTAGCTACACAGCAGATCCGTTCTCGCCCCAGGGTACCATACCGGGTCCACCATATACCCACAATCAGCCTCATCCGCCTCCTCGAATCGGGTTTCACATGTCGCTCTCAGCACCGAGAAAACACATGGTGGACGCACTGAAATATCATATAAAGGGTAACCGGGTTTTTAAAACAATTACATACTCTCTTTTGAAATATCCACGGTTCCCAAATCTAGAAATATCATGGAAACAACATATCTCAATGCGTATAATCAAAAGCATGATGTATGCGACATGTAAAAGAAATGTAAGCATATCAGTATATCGTGCAATATGGAATAGTAATATGCACATACTGAGAGAAACCGTCTTTTAAAATGAATCACTTTTAAAGACTATCTCGCGGTTCCCAATTCTCCAAATCCAGCGAGAATCATCTATGTATGTGCGGATATGTATGTATGCACATAGGGGTGTACAATAGGTATGTACACAAGTATGCCATGCAAGGGATCATATCCTGAATGCAACAATACTACAGTGCAGTGACATGGCAATTATCGATGATGAAGTGTGTGAGCGGTGCTGGTGTCCTAACAGCATGAGTTTAATATAACAATAACCATTTGCACATGCAATACGATGAGAATAACAAGAAGGTGCAGAAATCGACTAATAAACGCAATAGTGACGCATCTGCATCAATATAAAAATGTCCTACAGTTTGCCTTTTGAAATAAGACGAATCGGGGTTTTTAGTAAAATAAGGGCTATGGTGTTTTTAAGAAAAGATATGTCTTTTGAAAATATCCGTAGTATCCCGTGCCTATTCTTGAAATACTCCCGATTCGTTAGTTTTGAAATAGGTATGATATCAGCCTAGCCTAACTTTTACTAGCAACTACAGATCTAGCTAACACGCAAATCCGGAGGGGTATAGAAACCACCTAAATATGAGTCGATATATATGTATATACATAAATATAATAGTCCGTGATCCCGCCTCAAAGGTACCACGTACGATACAATATCATATGACATCCTCGAGTCATGAGTGCCGATCTATCATCGATATAAAGCTCGTACGGTAAATCATCGTACGACATCCCAAAAGCTGGGTACGGGTCAATATCGCATTCATCTCATCAATTATCTGGTATCCTTATCGTCATATCTCATGATCTGGGTACTGATCTAAGTCTAATACAACTGATACTATCTATATAAATGCGTGTGTAAACATACGTCCAAAGGCACACTAAAATCTCATATCGTATCCCAAATACGAATCACATTATATCACCGATCTCATAGCACTATGCCCAGTCTCATCGACTCATCTCCAAATATCAACCACTATCCTCGTCATCTAGGTATAAGTATAACGAATATGCATGTGTGTGCGTGTGGGTGTAAGCCTATTCTAGGATTCGCAACTAGGAACTATATTAGTTTACTTCTACACCCTAATCTAGTTATAGTACACCTAATCTCATCTCAAATATCCACGACACACAATAAGCTATCATAAATAGTATATATATATATATACTATACTAAGCATCGAACTGCAGGGGTGCTATACGCCATCCACCCGACTTCCCCCGTACATATAATCTACTCACCTGATCTTCGCTTGCCGATGTCGACGTTGCCACCATCTCCTTCATTGTCTCGAATCATCGTGGGGGTACCTACATATCACACGTATCGCATCACATTAAAACCAAATCGAAACCAAAACGACACACGAAAACCAAAACGACGCGCTTAAAAGCCTATTTGTTAGAACCTATAGTTTGCATCTCGCAACTCAACCCAATAACACTCGGGATAGACGTATAAACATCAAGTGACCGAGTACAAACCCAAATATCAAATCTTAAATCCATATACATCATGAAACACATGGCAGCAACCCAGAAAAGTGGTCCCAGATTTCGTCTTAGGTGAAAACAAGGTAAGCAAACAGTACTGGGGTGTTATATAGGAGGTATATGAGCTACAGAAGCAACTTGGGACCAAAACTCCACAAATGACCTGGGGACATACCCCCCAAAACCGGTGAGCTCGGTTTTGTAGTGGTAAAACGGTCTCGTATTGGTAGGGTGGTCTCATATTGGTTCAATTTGGCCTCTAGAGTTGTTTGCTTGTCTCCGAAATTCCCCGGGTCAACCCAGATTTCCCTGCACGCCTTAAACACTCACAAAACCGACATGGACTGTTTCAGTTTTGGGTTTCAGGTTTGGTATTGTGTTGGATCTGGGTTCTTAGCACCAAGGAGGGTGTAAGGGTCACCACTAAAGCTCAATTCACAATCACAACTCAATGTAACCCAAACCCTCTCAAGAAAACTTCAAGGTTCACTAAACCGATATAAAACACCTCTAAACTTATATGGGTGCTAAGGAAATCTAAATACAATACCAAGAGTGCAGAAATTACCTCATTTTTCAACTCAAGAACTTTCTCGAGTTGCCCCAAGTCTCCAAAACCCTTCCTTTCTTGGTCCAAAGTGTTTTCCATGAGCTTGTGCACACTTTTTGTGAAATGTGAGTGGGGTTTTGATGCATTTGATGAAGTTTGAGAGGATGAAGAGGGGGAGGTAGTGAAGGCATCAGGCATGGGGCTGAGGAAGAAGAAAAGATGAAGATGGTGAAGTGTTAGAGATAAGCTAAGACTTGGTTGACCCCTCACCCCCCCTCTCTCTCATGCCCATACCCCTTTCTTTATTCAATTTCCTTTTTCTTTCCTTTTCTTTTCTTCTCTCCTCAATAGTAAACACAAAAGAAAAGAATGAAAAAAAGATAAAGCCATGTAGGAAAATGTAACACAAGTGTGAAATGATATGGTGCATGTTTTGCACAAAACACGTTTAAAGCCCGATTAGCGATTTTTAATCGCAATTAGCACTAAAATAGTGTCAAATAAACTATAAATTGCTTAAATCACATAAAGTGTCCTCTTTTTAGTAATTTCTATAATTTTCCAAATTTTTCCCAATTTATCGGTATTTAATCATACCGAAATATTAAAATATTCATTAAAATTAATATTAAACTATAAAAATTCCCAAAAATAATATTTTATTTTTCTGAAATGTTACAATTTTCCCTCCTTAAAGAAATTCGGTCCCCGAATTTAAATTTAAACCTCCAAATTCTAAAACATTTCAATAAAAAGTCCAAGTTGTCGGGGCTCCGAAATCACCAAAACATAAAACGCATCATAGCGCAATGCATGCGCATGAGTAATGAGCAGATAACTCAAAATCAAATTTCTGTCAAGCATCCCGCAATCATCGGAGTCATGGTAAAGACACAAATGTCAAATCCAAAATAAAACCAATATGATATAAATCAGAACTATACATGTAGACATCAAATCTATACATGTAAATAGCTGAAGTAAATACATACCAAATCTTTTTAAGTCGCTGTGCGATGCGCATAACACTGCACAGTGGCGGACGTCTATTATAATAAAATAACCATATACGTATATATCCTTTGTTTAATATGTACGTTCCGCCGTTTTGAAAAAAATAATTTAGAAGGGTTTCCTTATTTTAAACGTTTCGTGTCATATCCGACACGTAGGTAAATACTGAGACTATAGCTCCCTTTTTGGAAATCCGTTCGATAACTATCAATGCATGCAAAATATATCCAGGTACTGTCCTCTGACTAGTCCTACTCAGTACGAAAACCAATAGCAAATATCATAAAAACGTACTGCTCCATCAGAAATAAATCCCAAATGTATATGAGAATACCCTGTGCGCCTGGTACGCACAGAAATCAAAATCCATATATGTGCCATACATGTGCACAGAAACATCATCTAGGTGCAACGGGTGTGCACGAAACATCTTTCATGGACAAAGTGTGTGCCTGACAGCAAAAATCAGGTGCATCTGACATGCACGAAGAATCCCGATTTAGTGCATCTGGTGTGCACCAAAATCGTATCTCAAAATATGCGCTCAACACGCGCGAAAATCCAAATCAAATGCATGGAGTGCAAGAAATCAACATCAATATCAGAATCAAAATTGACGGTATACCATACGGCTCAATCCAAATCAGGTATACCGTGGTGTATAAGCTCACAACCATGTGCATCAGCGTGCACAAATCAAATCAAAACACTAAAAGTGCATGAAAATTATGCCGTAAGCATAAGTCAAATCATATGCATAAAATATGTATACCCAGTAGGTGCAACCATGGTGCACGAAAACAAATATCATGAAACTCAGTCATCAAGACTAAATCATGCGAATAGGTCGCCCAAAATACCGAAATCCAAGGTGACGGATACGTGATAATCGAATCACCAAATCACAAATCATAAATACCGTCATCGATATTTCCTCCTTCAAGGTCGAGAAGGTGTCGGTGCATCCAATGCTAGCAGGGCAAGATATCTACCTGCCTCCTGTTCATGGTCTGGCGCCCGGTGTTTCTAGGCTCTTATCTCTCGCTGTGCATTGTTAGATATATAGCTCCTCGGCTCAACGGCCCAATATGGAATTACGACGGAAACAGTCCCGCTCTGGCACATCCTCTACAGATCTCTGGCCAACTATCTCGTCGATGATGATGAACTTTGGCCTGCTGGTTGTGCGCAATATGACCTCTCCTGGGTCTAAGTCTTCTCGTATAGTATTCCAGAAAGGTCCTGTTGAGGTCTCTCTCAAATCTCGTTTCTGCCGAATTGCACGGAAGTTATCATCTTTACTATATTTGTTTCTCATTCCGGAACGGCTGTATGCTCATCGCGACTTGTTCTGGAAGGTATATCCAAGCACAACGCCTCTGCATGCGTATCGCATCTCTGATGTCAGCGGAGTGGAACGTCATCTCGTCGAAACCTCGTGCGAACTCTTTACTTCACTTTGTTCCAATGTCGACTGATTCGGACTCGTCTTCTCATGGCTGCATGGACTGCGCTCCAATAGCTATGCTCATGTCTGGAGTCTCCTAAGCAATGTGTCCCATCACATAATATCTGGAAGATGTCGAACCATCCGATCGATTTGTCAAATCCTCATAATCCCCCAAGAGATCAACATCTTGAGTACAGTTTAATAGTATTCTGGTACATACCACAGCACCTGTGGACCAACCGTAGAAGGGTAAACCCAAGCCTCACAAATGGCACCGCTAAACTGCCGCAAACCCTAAGGTTCGAAGGCGTTCCATGGTCATTACGTCGAGTTAGGGTTTCATTCTTCTAGAGGGTCCATAGCATTACTTGCATTGTCTTCCGAATACTTTAAACTTGGAAATGGGTTCCTGACATTCGATCGTCTCTATCGACTCTCAACGAATCTGCGTGAAGTCGTGTCTAGCTGGAATCAATCTATCTGATGACCTCGCATCGGGGTAAGCGAACGAACCATATGTCCTAGTCATTCATCCTCGGGTGACTAGCGACCTTCCATCATCTCTGAGTATATGCTCAAGCTGCAGTAGCTCCAATCATCTGGACGATATCTCGTCGTTCGCAGCAACAACTGGCTCATTTATCCGCACGCCGAACAGTGCCTCAATCATCAAATAATCAGTGCATCAACGGTCATCACATTCCGGCTGGCCTCTAGGAGTAGCCTGATCCTCTGGTGCCGATCAGCACATCTGGGAAATCTCGTAACGGCGATCGGTCAAACGCTCATGGCACGAAAACACAATAAGACGACGCCTCTCTATGCAATCGTACGTCTGTGGAATCACGCCCTGGTCAGTCCTCATTCATGATGGTCTCGTGCTGACCTCAACTCTAGCCGTAGCTCTCTCTGCCCGTGTAATCGGAGCAGCAAAATCATAACCAGTATCGATGAGGATAGATCATAGGATTGAATATAATACTGTGCAAGGAAATGTACATCCTAAGGTCTCTTAAGCGGAGTAGAGTATCGTAAATATGCCGCGGAACATACGTACGGTACGTCACTCTACTCAAGCTACCTACTCCATCAACCAAGGGTCATCCTACGCGACGAAAGTTCGGGTATAATACCCCCTCGACTAAGTCTAAGTTCCGTAAGGTCAAACCTAAGTTCCGTATATATATAAACGCTCTAGGCTCCGCATAGTCAAACTTAGACTCGAAGGAAGGTTAACCTAGCGCTCTGATACCAACTTTGTCACGACCCAAAATAGCACGTGACTGGCACTTGAATCATATGAAGTCTACAGGACCCCATCTAATTCAAGTAAGCCGAAAGCCCAGAAATCTAAAACCATCTTTAGGAGTAAATAAAGAAGATTGGTTATTAAGAAGAAAACATGTTTAAAAGCAAGATTTTTAAATAAGTAAGCCGAATATGCATTTTTAAAATCTATTTTCTTTTCTAAAAATTTCGGCAGAGTTTCCTTTGTAAATAATGGCCCCGAACAGGGTACAACAAGAATAATATATACACAATAATAAAAGGCATCCCCAAGCGGGAGCTAGCTCTTCGTCAATCGACGGTCACAACCATGCAAGCAATATAATATACAACGCCAAAGGGCGAGGATCAAAACTCAAAAGGAACTCAAAATCAAAATGAAAACCAAAATACTACAACGCGCGACTCTAAGATCGAAATAATACCTAACTGGTTTTCTAAGTCTTAAACAATATACAAGTTTTGGTTGATGGAATTACTGATACAACTGAATAAAATAAAACAAGGGTGGTCACGATGCGAGTGAACCCACCTACCAATACAATCACCCAGAAATGAAGCAGTGTGCCAGAAAAGCCGCAATGAAACCTGTACGGCAAAACCTGCAAGAAACTGTGGCACAACGGGGGTGAGTTGCTAACTCGTGAATAGAAAATATCGCAGAGTAGAAATCGTATGCATGACATAATCGTAGGTCAATACGATCAGTAATAATATATACTCAATATGAATAAGTCTGAAGCATTAAAAGGGTGCTAGGGTAAACATCTATACATAAGTGTAGTACCAAAAGCTCGTGTCAGTGCCCCAGGAAGCAATATATCATAAATATGAGGTATGATCAATGTTATCAATGTCAACTATATCAGGAAGTCTATGATTATGTGAATATAATCCAACTATATGATCAATTTCTGTATGTAAGTGGATCTCGTCCACGTATCACCCAATGACAATAAGCATCATGCATGTAAATATCATAAAGCCTATGCATGGAAGTATGAGGATATAAATCAACATGTGTCGCTCGCGACATATCAAAATCATGGAACCTGAGTGCCAAGCATCGACACTCAAAAACATCATGAAACCTGTGCCTAGCATCAGCACGTAAATCCTCATATATATAGGGCCCCGTCCGTCTGGATCGGCCTATATCATTTCTCAACTCCAGTCGGTATCCTCCGGATATCCGCCGAGCCTAAATACTATCACCGGTAGGTAGCGGTCCCTCTGCCAGGCTCACCGTCTAGCTATACAGCAGATCCGTTCTCGCCCCATGGTACCATACCGGGTCCACCATGTACCCGCAATCGGCCACATCCGCCTCCTCGAATCGGGTTTCACATGTCGCTCTCAGCACCGAGAAAACACATGGTGGATACACTGAAATATCATATAAAGGGTAACCGGGTTTTTTAAACAATTACATAATCTCTTTTGAAATATCCACGATTCCCAAATCCAAAAATATCATAGAAACAACATATCTCAATGTGTATAATCAAAAGCATGATGTATGCGACATGTTAAAGAAATGTAAGCATATCAGTATGTCATGCAATATAGAATAGTAATATGCACATATTGAGAGAAACCGCTCTTTTAAAATGAATCAGTTTTAAAGAGTATCTTGCGGTTCCCAATTCTCCAAATCCAGCGAGAATCATCTATGTATGTATGCACGTAGGGGTGTACAATAGGTATGTACACAAGTATGCCATTCAAGGGATCATATCCTGAATGCAACAATACTACAGTGTAGTGACATGGCAATTATCGATGATGAAGTGTGTGAGCCGGCAAGCAGGTGTACGTGGAACATATGCATCATCGATAAAGGTGCTGGTGTCCTAACAGCATGAGTTTAATATAACAATAACCATTTGCACATGCGATGCGATGCGAATAACAAGAAGATGCGGAAATCGACTAATTAAGGCAATAGTGACGCATCTGCATCAATATAAAAATGTCCTACAGTTTGCCTTTTGAAATAAGACGAATCGGTGTTTTTAGTAAAATAAGGGCTACGGTGTTTTTAAGAAAAGATGTGTATTTTGAAAATATCCGTAGTATCCCTGTGCCTATTCTTGAAATACTCCCGATTCGTTAGTTTTGAAATAAGTATGATATCAGCGTAGCCTAACCTTTATTAGCAACTACAGATCTAGCAAACACGCTAATCGAGAGGGGTATAGAAACCACCTAAATCTGAGTCGATATATATGTATATACATAAATATAATAGTCGGTGATCCCGCCTCAAAGGTACCGCGTACGATATAATATCATATGACATCCTCGAGTCATGAGTGTGGATCTATCATCGATATAAAGCTCGTACGGTAAATCATCGTACGGCATCCCAAAAGCTGGGTACGGGTCAATATCGCATTCATCTCATCAATTATCTGGTATCCTTTTCGTCATATCTCATGATCTGGGGTAGTGATCTAAGTCTAGTACAACTGATACCATCTATATAAATGCGTGTGTAAACACACGTCCAAAGGCCCGCTAAAATCTTATGTCGTATCCCAAATACGAATCACATTATATCACCCATCTCATGGCACTAGGCCCAATCTCATCGACTCATCTCCAAATATCAACCCCTATCCTCGTCATCTAGGTATAAGTATAACGAATATGCATGTGTGTGCGTGTGGGTGTAAGCCTATTCTAGGGTTCGCAACTAGGAACTATACTAGTTTACTTCTACACCCTAATCTAATCAAAGTACACCTAATCTCAGCTCAAATATCCACGACACACAATAAGCTATCATAAATAGTATATATATACTATACTAAGAATCGAACTGCGGGGGTGCTATACGCCATCCACCCGACTTCCCCTGTAGATATAATCTACTCACCTGATCTTTGCTTGCCGATGTCGACGTTGCCACCATCTCCTTCATTGTCTCGAATCATCGTGGGGGTACTTACATATCACACGTATCGCATCGCATTAAAACCAAATCGAAACCAAAACGACACACGAAAACCAAAACGACGCGCTTAAAATCCTATAGGTTAGAACCTATAGTTTGCATCTCGCTACTCAACCCAATAACACTCGGGATAGACGTACAAACGTCAAGTGACCGAGTACAAACACAAATATCAAATCTTAAATCCATATACATCATGAAACTCATGGCAGCAAACCAAAAAAGTGGTCCCAGATTTCGTCTCAGGTGAAAACAAGGTATGCAAACAGTACTGGGGTGTTATATAGGAGGTATATGAGCTACAGAAGCAACTTGGACCTAAAACTCCACAAATGACCCGGGGACATACCCCCCAAAACCGTTGAGCTCGGTTTTGTAGTGGTAAAACGGTCTCTTATTGGTAGGGTGGTCTCATATTAGTTCAATTTAGCCTCTAGAGTTGTTTGCTTGTCTCCAAAATTCCCCGAGTCAACCCAGATTTCCCTGCACGCCTTAAACATTCACAAAACCGACATGGTCTATTTCAGTTTTGGGTTTCAGGTTTGGTATTGTGTTGGATCTGGGTTCTTAGCACCACGGGGGGTTTAAGGGTCACCACTAAGGCTCAATTCACAATCACAACTCAATTTAACCCAAACCCTCTCAAGAAAACTTCAAGGTTCACTAAACCGATATAAAACACCTCTAAACTTATATGGGTGCTAAGGAAATCTAAATACAATACCAAGAGTGCAGAAATTTGGCAACTCAAGAACTTTCTTGAGTTGCCCCAAGTCTCCAAAACCTTTCCTTTCTTGGTCCAAAGTGTTTTCCATGAGCTTGTGCACACTTTTTGTGAAATGGGAATGGGGTTTTGATGCATTCGATGAAGTTTGAGAGGATGAAGAGGCGGAGGGAGTGAAGGCAGCAGCCATGGGAAGTGTTAGAGATAAGCCAAGACTTGGTTGACCCCTCACCCTCTCTCTCTCTCTCTAATGCCCATACCCCATTCTTTATTCAATTTCCTTTTTCTTTTCTTTTCTTTTCTTCTCTCCTCAATAGTAAACACAAAAGAAAAGAATGAAAAAAAATATAAATCCATGTAGGAAAATGTAACACAAGTGTGAAATGATTTGGTGCATGTTTTGCACAAAACTCGTTTAAAGCCCGATTAGCGATTTTTAATCGCAATTAGAACTAAAATAGTGTCAAATAAATCATAAACTCTCATAAATTGCTTAAACCACATAAAGTACCCTCTTTTTAGTAATTTCCATAATTTTTCAAAATTTTCCCAATTTAGCGTTATTTAATTATCCCGAAATATTAAAATATTTATTAAAATTAATATTAAATTATAAAAATTCCCAAAAATACTATTTTATTTTTCTGAAATGTTAAACGTACCTACCACTGCACAGACTACAATAGTACCTACTGCCCAGACAGTCGTTCCTACTACTACAGTGTTTATTCCAGTATCCCTACAGAATTTCATGAGGCTGAGACCCCCAGTCTTCACCGACACCGATGCGGCGGAGGATCCGCAGACATTCCTTGACAATTTAGCTAGGATTTGCCGTTCGCTCAGATGTTCCGACGATAGTTGGGTGGAGATTACGAGTTTCCGTCTGGAGGGCCTTGTGCAGACATAGTGGAGTCAGTCGAGAGAGGTCGAGGTGCAGGTCTACCTCCTATGACTTGGGCCGAGTTCACAGTAGTATTTCTAGCCTGTTTCCTTCCAGAGAGCGTTTGTGATGCTCGAGCTCATAGTTTTGAGGCTTTGATCAAGACTCCAGGGATGACAGTGTCCGAGTATGATATCCAGTTTACTCAGTTGTCCCGGTATGCTCCGTACTTGGTTGATACTAAAGAGAAGATGGTAAAGAGGTTTGTGCAGGGACTCGACACACGGTTATTTCTTGCCATCGGCGCCCAGCACTTTGACACTTATGCAGCTATTATGGAAACGGCCTTACGGATGGAGGCACGCATTTCAGAGACTTCGGCCGTTTCTGGGCCAAAGAGGTTTCGTACCGATATGCCAGCTCAGAAGCATCATGCTAGATTCTTTCCGAGAGATGGTGCCGACAGAGGAGTTGGACGGGGTCAGTTATTTGGTTCGTATCCACAGGGATAGCAGGTGTCGCCAGGATGTTTTGGGTGCGGGAGTCCGCACCTTGGTATCAGAGACTGTCCGGAGAGACGACAGGGAGCGACGACAGTTCCATACGTGACTTTACCACCTTCACCACCTCCTTAGAAAGCTCTACTTCCTGTCCCAGGTGGTGCTCCATGTCAGTTAGGCGCCCCCAGAGGCCGTGGAAATGTCGGTCCTATTCAGAGAGGACGAGGAGGCCAAGACCGAGGACAGCCAACTATTGGTGGGGGACAGGCCCGAGTGTTCGCTTTGGCTCCGCAGGATGCGCAGGCATCCAACGCCGTTGTGACTGGTACCTTGCCAGTATGTTCTATTGACGCGTGAATATTATTCGACCCTGGTTCCACACATTCGTATGTATCTTCACACTTTGCATCGATATTGGGCCGTGTGCCATCGTTGTTAGATCAGCCTCTTGTTGTCATTACTCCGGTAGGTGAGTCGTTTGTCGCTCGTTTTGTATTTCGTTTGTGTTCCGTTCGTATCGGGGAGAGGGATTCGTCGGTTGATTTGATTCTCCTCGATATGTTAAACTTTGATGTGCTTCTGGGTATGGATTGGCTGGCCACTTGTTATGCATCTGTAGACTGCCCTGAGAAGGAAGTCAGATTTAGCTTTCCGGGAGAGCCAGTCCTTGTTATTCAGGGAGATCGCAGCGTCACCCTTCCCAGCTTGATTTCGTTTCCTCACGCCGGTTAGCTATTGCGGAAGGGATGTCAGGGATTCTTAGCTTATGTTTGTGATACTCGAGCTGCAGAGGTTCCTTTGGACTAGGTCCCGATTGTTAGTGAGTTCCCTGATGTTTTTTCCCTGATGAGCTGCCTGGGTTACCGCCTGAGCGCGATGTTGAGTTATGCATCGATTTGGTTCCCCGCTCGGGGCCTATTTCCATACCGCCTTACCGGATGGCCCCGGTGGAGCTTAGAGAGCTGAAGGATCAGTTGCCGGATTTGTTAGATAAAGGGCTTATTCGACCTAGTGTGTCTCCATGGGGTGCTCTTGTCCTGTTCGTCAAGAAGAAGGATGAAAGTTTGCGCTTGTGCATTGATTACCGCCAGCTGAACAGGGTTACCGTACGGAACAGATATCCCTTACCATGTATCGATGATTTGTTTGACCAGCTTCAGTGTGTGGGATAGTTTTCGAGGATTGACTTGCGATCGGGTTACCATCAGTTGCGGGTGCAGCAAGAGGATATTCCGAGGACGGCTTTTCGCACACGTTACGGGCACCATGAGTTTTTGGTGATGTCGTTCGGACTCACCAATGCACCAGCAATGTTTATGGATTTGATGAACCGCATTTTCAGGTCGTATCTGGATCTGTTCATCATCGTGTTTATTGACGACATTTTGGTGTATTCTCGGAGCCGAGAGGAGTACGAGAAGCACTTGCGGATCACATTACAGATTTTGAGGGAGCACCTGCTGTTCGCGAAATTTTCCAAGTGCACGTTTTGGCTTGACAGCGTTGATTTCTTAGGTCACGTGATTACGAGAGATGGCATATGTATGGAACCGAAGAAGATAGAGGTCGTTCAGCATTGGCCCAGACCAGCCTCAGTTACAGAGATCCGCAGCTTCCTAGGCCTGGCTGGCTACTACCGACGATTTGTTCAGGACTTCTCCCTTATTGCCGCACCTTTGACCGGGTTGACCCGGAAGGGAGTCCTTTTTGATTGGACCGAGGCATGCGAGCATAGCTTTCAGCAGTTGAAGACTCATCTGACTACTGCACTAGTGTTGTTATTGCCTTCGGGATCAGTCGGATTCGTGGTTTATTGCGACGCTTCTCGAGTTGGGACTAGATTGCGTGTTGATGCAGCACGACAGGGTTATTGCGTATGCTTCTCGGCAGCTGAAGACGCATGAACAGAACCATCCTACGCACGATTTAGAGATGCCTGCAGTGGTGTTTGCACTCAAGATCTGGAGACATTACCGATACAGCGAGTCGTGCCAGATATTTACGGACCACAGAAGCTTGAAGTACATATTTTAGCAGGGAGACCTGAACCTGAGACAGCGCCGTTGGATGAAGCTGGTGAAAGACTATGATTGCGAGATCCTTTACCATCCGGGCAAGGCGAACGTAGTGGCTGATGCTTTGAGTAGGAGGACCGGAGGTAGTTTATCCTGTTTGAGCACCGTACAGAGGCAGTCGTCAGCAGATTAGAAGATTTTATGCTACTGCCGAGTTGAGTTTGAGTTCACTCCGACAGAGGGACAGCTTGCGCATGTTCGTGCACGTCCACAGTTGCTTGACCATATTCGAGAGGCACGGCCCAGTGATGACCATCTTTCAGAGATCATAGAGAAGGTTCGGCAGGGCAGAGTTTCCGAGTTCGTGATCGATGATCAGGGGGTATTGCGATTTGGGACTTGATTGTGCGTACCAGATTCTGAAGGACTACGGCGTGAGATTCTTAAGGAGGACCATAGACCGATGTGTAAGTCGATGTACAACACCCCACGACTAGCGGGGAGGCGGAAATATGAAATAACGATCTTGTTCTTTGCTTAAACATCGACTAACCGCATGAATCGAAGCTAAACGATAACTAACATCAAACATAGAAGTTAACAACTACTATGTAAAGGGATTATACCTAAAGAACCGTGTCCTTCGTCTTTACGAACTCCACCTCCTCCTCGGCCTTCTCGAAGTAGTAGACAATCCACCCGAGAGCTTTACTCCAAGCTTAGCCTCTAAACTTGAGGCAACTAACTTTCTTTAAGTGCTAATCAAAGAAGCTAGGTGATATAGAGTGAGGGTTATGGTTTAATTAGTCTAACTAATCCTTGTACTCAACACATGAGAGGGGAGGATTAGGGTTTGAAGAGCGAGAGCTTGAGGAGAGAGAAGATGAACATAATAATGAGAAGAGAAAATGAGTTATCATAATATATATCAAGCATTTTGTAATATCAAGAAAAGAAAAGAAAATGATTTACAACCATGCTTGATAAATATCTTGTGGTGATTCATCTCCATGAGTCATTAAGCAATTATGAAGCATTAATGACATGGATGAATCATCCATATGACTCACTAATCTCATTCAATGTATATGCCACCTAAACCTCCTTAGTCACCACCTTCTAGAAGCTTCTCGCGCAATTACGAGAACGCCCCTCCTTTCCGCAAAAATACGGAAAAACTTAAGACTGTATAAATCCAATAACCGGATACCAGTAGCTGGCTTAAACCAAAGCCGACTGGTAAAAACTGTCCGAAAGTCGTACGTGTGTAAACACACGTATGCGTCCGAACCCTTGTCGTAAAACCATACGACCTCTATATCGTTTCTCCTGGAGTAGGGAAACTCTCTGTGTGGGACTCTAGAGACTCGACTACTACGCTGGCAGTGGGTTTAACCACAGACCGCAAGCGGCACTAGCTGTACGTAACGGTCCCCAGGTAGATGTCGATAAGAAGGCCGATGAGGAAATCCATCCGAACTCCTACTGAGTCTGATGTGACAATCTCCGTACAGTCCGGTCCGTTCTTCTAAGACTATCGCATGTCGGGCCTAGGGGGCGGCAAGCGTCAGTCCCCTAATAGCGGTATAAGTCGTGTCGGAGAGAAGCCCATTACACCCTGATAAACTACTGGAACCTACCAGCAAATCTCACTTGCCCTGGCCAGGGACTTTGCGTAATGGCTCTCTGACACAGCGCGATATCAACCCCCAATACCGGGAGAGACGAATCCTGTCTAACCGCCACTGCCTCCAAGTGCTCGGGACTGCACCCAACTGCTACCTGTTTGCACGACAGCTTTGAGCCGTGGTAGGGTAGCAATCTAAGAACAGTGGGACACACTCGAGGCGAAGTAGCAGTGTCAAGTCTGCGGACTATGCTGTACTCATGTCACCTGGGAACTGTTCACTGACGACTGGTATAAAACCATCCAACAGTTCCCTGTGAGTCCTGTCCGGTGTACCCGTAACCCAACGAGCACCTGCATACTATCTTCAGTACGACGTACTGACGGCTGTGGGACAGACCATCTCCCCAACTGGGATGAGAAGCGTACACACTAGTCTACTCCGGAGTATCGATGCCCTGTCTCGATAATCCAACGACTAGGGACCTGAATAAGGATGTGCTTGTAGACTATCCAGCCCCCACTAGTGTGACTACCATCACAACGCTGGTAGTCAAGCAAGATCCTAAGAGCTCTATCAATACGTATACTCACATATTAAGATAGAAAAACCAAGTAGCATACTACCATGTTTAGCAAGACTGTTATATACATGTGAATATCCCAAGCTTCCATTAAGTAATATACAAACTAGAATGATACAATAATGGCCCCTAGGGCATATACACTAACAATCTCCCACTTGCACTAGGGCCATGTACTGGCATATCGAAGACCGATGATCTCGAGTAGCCTCTCGAACTGAATCTGAGGTAGGGCCTTCATGAATGGATCAGCAATGTTCTCTTCAGAAGCAACTCTCCGTACCTCGATCTCCTGACGATCATTGATCTCCCTGATCAGGTGATACCGCCTTAAGATGTGTCTAGACTTCTGATGGGACCTTGGTTCCTTTGCTAAAGCTATAGTGTCACGACCCGCAGGGTACGGAACGTGACTGGAACTTAAGTTTACGAAATGTCTCAAGACGTCCGTAAAATAAGTAAGCCAAAGCCAAGAAACCAAAACCAAATAAGCAAAAGAGTGAAGAAAACCCAATCAATTGAAAGCGAGTTTATCAAATAAGTCATATAAAACCCATTTTTTTAAAACAATACCAATTTTTCCGAAAATTTCGGCAGAGTCTCCTTTGTAAATACTGGCCCCCAAAATGGGTACAAGAAGAATATATATGAATCCAACAAATAAGGCATCCCCAAGCGGGAGCTAGCTCTTCGCCACAAGGCGGTCACAAATCCCACGCAATATAAAGCAACAACATGCGAAATAACCATAAAGAGCATGAGAAAACAGCATGTCGACTAAAGTGAGCTCGACCCCAAAATACAGCATAAAAAGTCCACAAACCTCACAGTCTCATCTCTAGGTCAACATACAATAATGCTGGTAGATACAGTAGATGGAGTACACTAGATACAAAGAATATACAAGGTGGTGCAAAAATAATAATATAACCCACCTGAGAGCAAAACCTCGAGTCCAGGCAAAAGAAGCAAGTACGCCTGCCGCTACTGTACTGACGGAGCAGACCTGAAAAAGGCTATGGCACAACGGGGGTGAGTTGCCAACTCGTGAGTAATAAATAACATCTATACAGGCTATCGTATGCATGCGCACAAGCATCCTAGCATCTAAATACAGGTAAGGCAGGACATAATGGCAAGTATGTATACAATATGAATATACTAGCAGGTATGAATGCAATGCGAATCAACTCGTGATCTGAATGTGTAAGTATAAGAAATCATGTTTTCCCCTTTAAGAATCTCTTTTGAAATACCAGCACAATACCAATAGAATCAACAAGAACCTGTGTCCAGCAACGACACCTCAAAACTATCACAAATCTCATATATCCATGTCATAGTATTTCTGGCCTCAGCCATCCGGCTGACCCAGCTCAATATCAAAATCTAATCATCTCGCGGCCACGGTCGGTATCCTCTGGATATCCGCCGTGCCGAACAGTCACCGGTAGGTAATCCGTCCCCTGCCAGGCTCAACGTCAACACCACATTCATCTTGCCCCGGGGTACCATATCGGGCCCACCATGTACCCGTGACGGTTCCTCCACTCCTGGACACGGATCTCGAAAACCACAGCAAACTCATGGTGGACGACACTTACATCACTAGAAAACCGCAATTTACATATTTTAAAAATATAATAAGTTTAGAAATTTTGCGGCTTTCCCCCGAAATCCAGAAATATCATAAAATCTCAAGAAATCCTCATAAGTGCATATGTCAATGATAATGAATGCATATGGTATGAATAATCAAGTTGCGATGTGTGATTAGTAGATTAGGCATGAACAAATAATATGATGAAGTACATGCACATGAATAGCAATCCTACGATTTCATTTTGAGGAATTAAAGCAATAGCGCAAGTTTAAGTATCAATTATAGTAAAAGGTTTCAATTTAAAGGTTATCTAGTGTGGTGGCATGGCAATTACCAGGGTGTGTGTGTAAGCATGAATAGTGCTCGTGCTGCATATAAAAAAACCCGGCAATGGTGCAGGTGTCCTATAGAATGGGTTCGTATATGTATGTCAATATAAGGCATGAATGTAGCAAATAACATACAAGTATTACACCCCTAATTACTAACATTACTAAGAATCCTTTTAAGCTACTAAAACTATCGGGCGACTTGCGCCATCCAACGATAGTCCCCCGTAGATGTTACATCTAGTCACCGGAATCCCTAGCTAGTCACGTCCAATCACCGCTTTCCCCTTTCGTGCCGCGTCTGACGTCTCCACAACCGAACCTGGAATTTACATCAATACCAAACATAAGGTTACATATCAAGAACGACGCAAAACCCAAAAGAAAACACTAACGTTCACAAGCTAGGTACAACGTGCACAAGGTGCGCGGAACGCACGCGAAAATCGCAAAAACTGCAAAAATCGCCGATTTAGTCGCCCGGCAAAAGTAGAACCCGACTACTCAAAAATCCGCACTCACGCATCCTATATTTCATAGGATATGCCAACAATATAATCTAGATAACGCAATTAATTCGTCACAAAAATTTACATAAAACCTTGTAAGCTAGAAATTGCAAATTTGGTGCAAGCATCGACAATTAGCGACAAAATTAAGACAATCCAACACAATAATCCAAACTAACCCACTAGCCAGCCATTACACTAATTTTAAATCATTAACTATGCATTAAACCATAATTCCATAAACAAAACCTTTCTTGATTTTCATAATTAGCAATTTCAATCCAAAACTAAACATGACAATACCAAATTAACACTAATTTGAAGCCCACACAAATAAAGTATCCTCATTAATCTAGATTAGCAAACAACTAGATAGCTAATTAGATTTAATTAACTAAATAATGGTTTCAAGAAACCCTACTTAACTCAACCATTAACTTTAAACAACACTAGAATGAAAATAGCACTAAATTAACACTAAACAACTAGATTAAAGAATTCTAACCATATTAACTTAAAAGAGTAGAAATTATACCTCAAATCTATGGATCTAGCAAGAAGAAATTTGCATCAATTGATGGCCTCATAGCATCATGATTCCAAGCAAGGGAGGTGAAGGAAAAATGGATGAAGAATGGGTTTAATTTGTGAGTTTTAAATTTGGAATTTTTGAAGCAACTTAATGAATTTTTTTGAAGAAAATGAAAAGAACAAAGAGATGAAGTGGGGGCTGCTGGAATTCAGCCAGAAATGAGGGAGAGTGGATGGTGTGGGGTGTGGGAAAGAGGTCTTGGTCAATTCATACCAACCACAAAAGACTATACCCAAAAACAAATTCAAACCTTTCTCAAAACTACCATCATTTCCACACAATAAAACAAGTCAAGGAGCATGGAATTTTTCTGGACCTGATGGTGGTGGGGCCGGCCTAGGGCTGAGGGAAGAGAGAGAGGGGTTTACAAAAGAAATTTTATGCAAAAAGACCCCCTACAAGTCCAAAATTGCAAGTTTAAGCTTAAATTCAATAAATTTCGTTTTCTATCATAAAAATTAGTTAAAAATCAAAATAAAATACTAAAAATTCATGTTACAACTAGATTTTAATTAACATAATTTTAAATATTAAAATTAGCCCAGAAAAATTTGTATTTATCGCTAATTTAATGTATTTTCTTACCGACTTAAAATAATATTAAAAAATTGAAAAATAGGGAAAAAATTTTAAATGACCAAAATTTAATAAGTAACACATTTGCTACTAAAAACAAGCAAATTCCTATCCAAATTAGGTATAATTAGTCCTAAACTGCAAAATAACAAAAAAGACGGTTTTCGGAAAAATACCGAATTTTCACCGATTTTCAGGAAAACTCCAAAACGACTTTTCGAGGCGTTACAATCTTCCCTCCTTAAAGAAATTCGGTCCCCAAATTTAAAAAATATAACTACGCGTACCTTCAAAGAGATGGGGATATTTCTTCCTCATCTCGCCCTCGGTCTCCCAGGTGACCTCCTCGCTGCTCGGGCTACGCCAAAGGACCTTGACGGTTGGTATAATCTTCGATCTCAACTTCTTCACCTGTCGATCCAGGATGGACACCGGCTGCTCTGCAAAAGAAAGGTCGCGCTCTAGCTGGACTGTCGGGTGCTGAATCGCATGCGAAGGGTCGTGAAGATACTTGCGGAGCATCGAAACATGGAAGACAGGGTGAACATCGAAAAAGCTGGGTGGAAGGGCCAAATGATATGCAACTGCGCCGACACGCTCGAGGATCTCGAAGGGACCTACGAATCTAGGGCTAAGCTTCCCCTTTTGCCCAAAACGCATCACGCCCTTCATCGGAGAGACTCTCAGAAAAACATGATCGCCAACTGCGAACTCTAACCTGCGACGGCGCCTGTCTGCATAGGATCTCTGCCTACTCTAAGCCGCTCTCATCCGGTCTCGGATCAACTGTATCTTCGCTGTCGTCTCCTCAACAAGCTGCGGCCCCACTATACTGCTCTCGCTGAGCTCTGTCCAACAAACGTGCGATCTGCATCTCCTCCCATACAATGCCTCGAAAGGTGCCATCTGAATAGTATCCTGGAAGCTGTTGTTGTAGGAGAACTCCACTAACGGTAAATGACGATCCCAGCTACCGCCGAAGACTAAAACGCACGCTCTGAGCATGTCCTCGAGAGTCTGAATAGTCCGCTCTGACTGGCCGTCGGTCTGCTGATGAAACGCTGTGCTGAAGCTCAAACGAGTGCCCAAAGCCTCCTGAAGTCTCTGCCAAAGTTGGCTGGTGAACTGGGTGCCTCGATCTGACACGATACAAGTCGGTACGCCATGTAGTCGCACGATCTCGTCGATGTAAAGCTGGGCATACTGAGCGAAGCTGAAAGTCGTCTTCACTGGCAGGAAGTGAGCCGCTTTCGTCAATCGATCTATGATCACCCAGATGGAGTCGTACCCTCGACTGGTCCTGGGTAGACCCACAACGAAGTCCATCGAAATCTGCTCCCATTTCCACTCTGGAATGGGTAACGGCTGTAGCTCTCCTGCGGGCCTCTGGTGCTCGGCCTTGACTTGCTGACAAGTCAGGCATCTCGATACAAACTCCGCAATATCCCTCTTCATCCCATCCCACCAGTAGGTCTCTCTCATATCATGGTACATCTTGGTTGAACCGGGGTGGACACTATACACTGATCGGTGTGCCTCCTCAAGAATGTCGCGCCGCAATCCATCAGCATCTGGTACGCACAGTCTAGATCCATATCGTAAAATCCCCTGATAATCAATCACGAACTCGAAAAATCTGCCCTGTCCCATCTGTGCCATGATCTCTGAGCAACGGTCGTCACTGCGCTGTGCCTCATATATACGGTCAAGCAACTGTGGGCGTGCACGAACATGCGCGAGCTGTCCCCCTGTCTGAGTGAACTCGAACTCAACTCAGCTGTCGCATAACATCTGCCAATCTGCTGACGACTGCCTCTGTACTACGCGCAAAAAGGATAGACTACCCCCGGGCCTCCTACTCAACGCATCTGCCACTACATTCGCCTTGCCTGGGTGATATAAGATCTCGCAGTCGTAGTCTTTCACCAACTCCATCCAACGACGCTGTCTGAGATTCAGGTCTCGCTGCTGAAATATGTACTTTAAGCACTTGTGATCGGTGAATATCTGACACGACTCGCTGCAGGTAATGTCGCCAAATCTTCAGTGCAGAGACTACTGCAGCCATCTCCAAATCGTGAGTGGGGTAGTTCTGTTCATGCTTCTTCAATTGCCGAGAAGCATAAGCGATCACCCGGCCATGCTGCATCAATACGCATCCTAAACCCACTCGCGAAGCATCACAGTAGACCATAAATCCGCCCGATCCCGAAGGCAAAGATAATACCGGCGCCGTAGTCAAACGAGTCCGTAGCTGCTGAAAACTGCGCTCGCACTCCTCTGTCCAAACAAAAGGAACTCCCTTCCGGGTCAAACCGGTCAAAGGTGCAGCTATACGGGAGAAATCCTGAACAAAACGCCTGTAGTATCCCGCCAGGCCTAGAAAACTACGGACCTCAGTAACCGATGTAGGTCGGGGCCACTGCTGAACAGCCTCAATCTTCTTCGGGTCCACACAAATGCCGTCTCTCGTAACCACGTGACCCAAGAATCCGACGCTGTCCAGCCAGAAAGCACACTTGGAGAACTTTGCGAACAGCTGGTGCTCCCTCAGAGTCTGTAACGTAATCCGCAAGTGCTGCTCGTGCTCCTCTCTGCTCCGGGAGTACACCAAGATATCGTTGATAAACACGATGATGAACAAGTCAAGATACGGCCTGAATGTATGGTTCATCAAATCCATGAATGCTGCTGGGGCGTTGGTGAGTCCGAACGACATCACCAAAACTCGTAGTGGCCGTAGCGCGTGCTGAAAGCTGTCCTCGGTATATCCCCCTGTCGAACTCGCAGCTGATGGTATCCTGATCGCAAATCGATCCTCGAAAAATACCCCGGACCCTGAAGCTGGTCGAACAAATCATCAATGCGTGGCAACGGATATCTGTTCCGAACGGTAACTTTGTTCAGCTGGCGGTAGTCGATACATAAGCGCAAAATTCCATCCTTCTTCTTGACAAACAGGACCAGAGCACCCCACGGAGGAACACTAGGTCGAATAAGCCCCTTCTCTAACAAATCCTGCAGCTGATCCTTCAGCTCTCGAAGCTCTGCCGGGGCCATCCGATAAGGCGGTATAGAAATAGGCCCCGAGCCGGGAATCAAATCAATGCAGAACTCAACGTCGCGCTCAAGTGGTAGCCCAGGTAGCTCATCAGGGAAAACATCAGGGAACTCACAAACAACCGGGACCCGGTCTAACGGAACCTCTGCAGCTCGAGTATCACAAATATACGCTAAGAATTCCTGACATCCCTTCCGCAAGAGCTGACCAGCGCGAAGAGACGAAATTAAGCTGGGAATGGTGACACTGCGGTCTCCCTGAATAACAAGGACTGGCTCTCCTGGAAAGCTAAATCTGACTGCCTTCTCACGGCAGTCCACCGAAGCATAACAAGTGGCTAGCCAATCCATGCCCAGAAGCACGTCAAAGTCCAACATATCGAGGAGAATCAAATCAACCGATGAATCCCTCTCCCCGATACGAACGGAACACAATCGAAAAACAAAACGAGCGACAAACGACTCGCCTACCTGAGTACTAAAAACAAGCGGATGATCTAACGACGACGACTCACAGCCCAACATCGGTGCAAAGTGTGTAGAGACGTACGAATGTATGGAACCTGGGTCAAATAATACCCGTGCGTCGAAAGAACAAACTGGCAAGGTACCTATCACAACGGCATTGGATGCCTGCGCATCCTACGGTGTCAAAGCAAATACTCGGGCCTGTCCTCCACCGATAGCGGGCTGACCTCGACCTCGGCCTCTGCCTCCTCGTCCTCTCGGAACAGGACCGCCGTGTCCACGGCCTCTGGGTGCACCTATCTGACGTGAAGCATCTCCAGTGGTAGGAAGTAGAGCTCTCTGAGGAGGGGGTGGTGATGGTGGTAAGGTAACATGTGGCACTGTCGCCGCTCCCTGTCGTCTCACCGGACAGTCTCTGATACGATGATGCAGGCTACCACACCAAAAACATCCTAACCATGGCTTGTGACCATATGGGTGATGGCGATACAACTGGCCCCTAAAGAATCCGCCACGGCCTCTGCGAACACGCCTAGGTGCTAACATATCAGTGCGAATCCGACTCGGTCTCGAAACGACCGTAGGGGGAGTAGTATCCGATCTCTGCGCTCGATTGACCTCTACTAAGGATCCCACCTTCTGTCGTAGCTCCTGCATGCCTCCCAACATCTGTCGCAGCTCCTCCATACCGGACTCAAGCCTATCCATACGGCCTGGGGAAGGCGGATCAGTCTGTCCCTGCGGCGTAGGCATACCCCCCTGCTCAGTCCTAGTCTCGGACGAGCCAGCTCGAATCTCGTCTCGAGCGGCAGCCCTCTGTGCCCTCGTAGCCTTCGGCGGCATAGTGGCTGGTACAGAAAAAGGATAATAAGAACAGTGCAATAGAATCATAGGATACACGGAATTGAAGAAGGAATTTTCAAGCAAGTATATCCTAAAGTCACTTAGGCGGAGTACCGTATCGCAAGTATGCCGCGGACATACACACGCTACGTTACCCTACTTAAGTCACTTACTCCATCTACCAAGGGTCATCCTACACTCAAAAAGGTAAAACCTATCGCTCTGATACCAACTTTGTCACGACCCGCAGGGTACGGAACGTGACTGGCACTTAATTTTACGAAACGTCTCAAGACGTCCGTAAAATAAGTAAGCCAAAGCCCAGAAACCAAAACCAAATAAGCAAAAGAGTGAAGAAAACCCAATCAATTGAAAGCGAGTTTATCAAATAAGTCATATAAAACCCATTTTTTTAAAACAATACCAATTTTTCCGAAAATTTCGGCAGAGTCTCCTTTGTAAATACTGGCCCCCAAAATGGGTACAACAAGAATATATATGAATCCAACAAATAAGGCATCCCCAAGCGGGAGCTAGCTCTTCGCTACAAGGCGGTCACAAATCCCACGCAATATAAAGCAACAACATGCGAAATAACCATAAAGAGCATGAGAAAACAGCATGTCGACTCAAGTGAGCTCGACCCCAAAATACAGCATAAAAAGTCCACAAACCTCACAGTCTCATCTCTAGGTCAATATACAATAATGCTGGTAGATACAGTAGATGGAGTACACTAGAGACAAAGAATATACAAGGTGGTGCAAAAATAATAATAATATAACCCACCTAAGAGCAAAACCTCAAGTCCAGGCAAAAGAAGCAAGTACGCCTGCCGCTACTGTACTGACGGAGCGGACCTGAAAAAGGCTATGGCACAACGGGGGTGAGTTGCCAACTCGTGAGTAATAAATAACATCTATACAGGCTATCATATGCATGCGCACAAGCATCCTAGCATCTAAATACAGGTAAGGCAGGACATAATGGCAAGTATGTATACAATATGAATATACTAGCAGGTATGAATGCAATGCGAATCAACTCGTGATCTGAATGTGTAAGTATAAGAAATCATGTTTTTCCCTTTAAGAATCTCTTTTGAAATACCAGCACAATACCAATAGAATCAACAAGAACCTGTGTCCAGCAACGACACCTCAAAACTATCACAAATCTCATATATCCATGTTATAGTATTTCTGGCCTCAGCCATCCGGCTGACCCAGCTCAATATCAAAATCTCATCATCTCGCGGCCACGGTTGATATCCTCTGGATATCCGCCGTGCCGAACAGTCACCGGTAGGTAATCCTTCCCCTGCCAGGCTCAACGTCAACACCACATTCATCTTGCCCCGGGGAACCATACCGGGCCCACCATGTACCCGTGACGGTTCCTCCACTCCTCGACACGGATCTCGAAAACCACAGCAAACTCATGGTGGACGACACTTACATCACTAGAAAACCGCAATTTACATATTTTAAAAATATAATAAGTTTGAAATTTTGCGGCTTTCCCCCGAAATCCAGAAATATCATAAAATCTCAAGAAATCCTCATAAGTGCATATGTCAATGATAATGAATGCATATGGTATAAATAATCAAGTTGCGATGTGTGATTAGTAGATTAGGCATGAACAAATAATATGATGAAGTACATGCACATGAATAGCAATCCTACGATTTCATTTTAAGGAATTAAAGCAATACCGCAAGTTTAAGTATCAATTATAGTAAAAGGTTTCAATTTAAAGGTTATCTAGTGTGGTGGCATGGCAATTACCAGGGTGTGTGTGTAAGCATGAATAGTGCTCGTGCTGCATATAAAAAAACCTGGCAATGGTGCAGGTGTCCTATAGAATGGGTTCGTATATGTATGTCAATATAAGGCATGAATGTAGCAAATAATCATACAAGTATTACACCCCTAATTACTAACATTACTAAGAATCCTTTTAAGCTACTAAAACTATCGGGCGACTTGCGCCATCCAACGATAGTCCCCCGTAGATGTTACATCTACTCACCGGAATCCCTAGCTAGTCACATCCAATCACCGCTTTCCCCTTTCGTGCCGCGTCTGACGTCTCCGCGACCGAACCTGGAATTTACATTAATACCAAACATAAGGTTACATATCAAGAACGACGCAAAACCCAAACGAAAACACTAACATTCACAAGCTAGGTACAACGTGCACAAGGTGCGCGGAACGCACGCGAAAATCGCAAAAACTGCAAAAATCGCCGATTTGGTCGCCCGGCAAAACTAAAACCCGACTACTCAAAAATCCGCACTCACGCATCCTAAATGTCATAGGATATGCCAACAATATAATCTAGATAACGCAATTAATTCGTCACAAAAATTTACATAAAACCTAGTAAGCTAGAAATTGCAAATTTGGTGCAAACATCGACAATTAGCGAAAAAATTAACACAATCCAACACAACAATCCAAACTAACCCACTAGCTAGCCATTACACTAATTTTAAATCATTAACTATGCATTAAACCATAATTCCATAAATAAAACCGTTCTTGATTTTCATAATTAGCAATTTCAATCCAAAACTAAACATGACAATACCAAATTAACACTAATTTAAAGCCCACACAAATAAAGTAACCTCATTAACCTTGATTAGCAAACAACTAGATAGCTAATTAGCTTTAATTAACTAATTAATGGTTTCATGAAACCCTAGTTAACTCAACCATTAACTTTAAACAACACTAGAATGAAAATAGCACTAAATTAACACTAAACAACTAGATTAAAGAATTCTAACCATATTAACTTAAAAGAGTAGAAATTATACCTCAAATCTATGGATCTAGCAAGAAGAAATTTGCATCAATTGATGGCCTCATAGCATCATGATTCCAAGCAAGGGAGGTGAAGGAAAAAGGGATGAAGAATGGGTTTAATTTGTGAGTTTTAAATTTGGAATTTTTGAAGCAACTTAATGAATTTTTTTGAAGAAAATGAAAAGAACAAAGAGATGAAGGGGGGGGGGGGGCTGCTGGAATTCAGCCATAAATGAGGGTGAGGGGATGGTGTGGGGTGTGGGAAAGAGGTCTTGGTCAATTCCTACCAACCACAAAAGACTATACCCAAAAACAAATTCAAACCTTTCTCAAAACAACCATCATTTCCACACAATAAAACAAGTCAAGGAGCATGGAATTTTTCTGGACCTGATGGTGGTGGGGCCGGCCTAGGGCTGAGGCAAGAGAGAGAGGGGTTTACAAAAGAAATTTTATGCAAAAAGACCCCCTACAAGTCCAAAATTGCAAGTTTAAGCTTAAATTCAATAAATTTCATTTTCTATCATAAAAATTAGTTAAAAATCAAAATAAAATACTAAAAATTCATGTTACAACTAGATTTTAATTAACATAATTTTAAAGATTAAAATTAGCCCAGAAAAATTTGTATTTATCGCTAATTTAATGTATTTTCTTTCCGGCTTAAAATAATATTAAAAAATTGAAAAATAGGGAAATTTTTTTAAATGACCAAAATTTAATAAGTAACTCATTTGCTACTATAAACAAGCAAATTCCTATCCAAATTAGGTATAATTAGTCCTAAACTGCAAAATAACAAAAAAGACGGTTTTCGGAAAAATACCGAATTTTCACCGATTTTCAGGAAAACACCAAAACGACTTTTCGAGGCGTTACATATAGCTCCGTTGTTGTCGCAATACAGAGGTATTGGATCAACTATGGTAGGAACCACCTGAAGTTCTGTTAGGAACTTCTTCATCCAGACTGCTTCTTTTGCGGCATCGCAAGCAGCAATATACTCCGCTTCCATCGTCGAGTCAGCAACGGTGTCCTGCTTGGAGCTCTTCCAGCACACCACCCCTCCATTGAGGGTAAAGACATAACCCGACATGGACTTGGAATCGTCCTTATCACTCTAGAAGCCGGAATCAGCAAAGGCCTCCAACCGGAGGTCTTTTCCGCCGTAAACCAAGAACATCTCCTTAGTCCTTCTCGGGTGCTTGAGAATGTTCTTTACTGCTATCCAGTGCTTCTCCCCTGGGTCTGACTGATACCGGCTTACCACGCTCAGTGCATAAGCTACATCTGGTCTGGTGCACAACCTCGCATACATTATAGAGCCTACCGCAGAAGCGTAGGGTATAATAGACATGCGTTCCCTTTCCAAATCAGTCTTGGGAGACATCTCTTTGGAGAGGATGATTCCGTGACAAGACGGTAGATTACCGCGCTTAGAATCTTCCATACTGAATCTTTTCAGTACAGTGTCGATATACCTGGACTGCGAAAGTCCCAACATCCTCTTGGATCTATCACGATAGATCCGGATCCCCAGAATGTAAGAGGCATCACCCAGGTCTTCCATGGAGAACCTGTATGACAAGAATCCTTTGACAGATTGTAGCATAGGAATGTCATTTCCTATCAATAGAATGTCATCCACGTACAAGACGAGGAATACGACACTTCTGGCTACAACTTTACTATATATGCACGGTTCATCTGGATTTTTGATAAAGTCATATTCTTTGACTGTCTCATCAAAACAGATGTTCCAACTCCGCGATGCCTGCTTTAGTCCATAAATGGACTTAAGCAGCTTGCATACTTTCCCGCTGCTCCCACTCCGATTGAAACCCTCTGGCTGATCCATATAGACGCACTCTTCTAAATTTCCATTTAGAAAAGCCGTCTTTACGTCCATCTGCCAGATTTCATAATCATGGAAGGCAGCAATAGTAAGAAGGACCCGAATGGATTTGAGCATAGCCACTGGAGAAAAAGTTTTGTCATAGTCCAAACCAGGTCTTTGACGAAAACCCTTTGCAACAAGTCTAGCCTTATAGGTTTCCACCTGTCCATCTACACCAATCTTTTTCTTGAAGATCCATTTGCATCCTATGGGTTTTACCCCATCTGGAGCAAAGTCCAAAGTCCATACTTTGTTGGTGTACATGGACTCCATTTCGGTCCGCATTGCATCTAGCCATCGTACCGAGTCGCCGCTCTGGATGGCCTGCTGGAAGTCAGTAGGTTCATCATCTCCTATGATGCAATCCTCTCTATCCCCATCTATGAGAAAACCGTAGTATCTCTCAGGCGGATGAGACGGCCTACTACTCCTGCGGAGGGGTGCGGGAATGTCCGGTTCTTCTTGAACTTCCAGTTCTACCAAACTTTCAGTAGCAGCTTGTGGTTCTGGAATTTCTTCCAGTTCTATTTCGCTCCCACTTATTTCCTTTTCTAAAAACTGATGTTCTAGAAAATGGGCATTACGAGAAACAAAAACCTTTTGTTCCTCTGCGTAATAGAAATAATATCCCTTGGAGTTCTTTGGATATCCCACAAACATACATTTTACTGATCGTGCCTCGAGCTTTTCCACATGCTGCTTTTTAACAAAAGCTGGACATCCCCAAATCTTCATATGCTGAAGATGGGGTTTCTTCCCAGTCCACATCTGATATGGAGTGGTAGGCACAGTCTTGGTAGGAGCCCTGTTCAGAAGATATGCTGCTGATTCTAGCGCATAACCCCAAAAAGATCGCGGTAACTCAGCATTACTCATCATGGATCGTACCATATCCAATAGGGTTCGATTCTGTCTCTCCGATACACCGTTATGCTGTGGAGTGTATGGAGGAGTAAGCTGAGAGAGAATTCCTTTCTCTTTTAGGTAACCTAGGAACTCGGCACTCAAGTATTCACCACCTTGATCAGATCTAAGTGTCTTGATACTTTTGCCGGTTTGGTTTTCTACTTCATTCTTATACTCTTGGAATTTCTCAAAAGCCTCGGATTTATGTTTCATCAGATAAATGAATCTGTATCTTGAGTAATCATCCGTGAAAGTAATGAAATAGGAAAAACCACCTCTTGCATGTGTAGACAATAGACCACATACATCGCTGTGTATGAGTCCTAAGAGCTCGCTCGCTCTTACTCCATGTCCAGTAAATGGAGTCTTTGTCATCTTTCCTTTGAGACAAGATTGACAAGTGTCATAAGTTTGATATTCGAACGAGTCCAAATATCCTTCTCTATGCAACTTAGTCAACCTTCTCTCATTGATGTGACCCAGTCTACAATGCCATAAGAAAGCTTTATTTAAATCTGGAGACTTTCTTTTAAGTGTGTTCTGGACATTGAAAATTTGGAGTTGGTTTAAAACATATATACCGTTATTTAGTGTACTGGACCCAATCAAACCATGATTAAGGTGGATGTTAACAACATCTCTTACAAACGTGAAATCATAACCTTTATTTGATAACAAGGAAACTGATATGATATTACACGTTAAGCTTGGTACAAAAAAACAGTTATGTAAAACCAAAATGTGTCCACTCGTCAATCCTAGGTGATAATCCCCGACGGACGCAGCTCCCACGCTAGCTCCGTTAGCAACCTTTAGGGTCATATCTGTAGGGTTCCTAGGCACACTAATGAAGTCTCACAAGTGATCAAACATGGCTAATTCCAATTTTACATGTGCCTACAAACCCTAATACGGATCGTTAACTAGATTTATAGGCTATGCGATGCAAGTTAACGACTTTAAGTTAAAAGGAAAGGGGCTACAACCTTTGTAGATCCGGTCCACCACTTCCTAAGCTCCGCGACGATGTCCCTCCGCTGTCCAAATCGGATCCCGGACTCTAACATCGGCTCCATCAGAAAAATGGGCGGGCTTGGTCGTCGGCTTCAATGCCGAAGATGATCTACGTCGAGGCATCACAAGATCAAGCTTCCACTTCACCAAGTCATAAAACTTGTGAAGAAAACACCCTATACTACTTGGCAAGAGGTAGAGGATGAAGAAATAGGAAGTGGGTTCACTTTAGAATTGGATTTCTCACTTGATTTCTTCACTTGCCATTGATGAGGCAAGCTTTCTTTTTGATGAAGATGAAGATGAAGAAGAAAGAATATGATAAGTTAATTAGAAAATAGAAAATAAATCATACTTATCATAATGTCAACTATGGTTAGATGTAGAGAATAAACTAAGGTTAAAGTGAATGGTTAGGGTTAAGGAAAGAAACAAAATAGTCAACCATTCAAAGCTTCATGAAGCTTCAAAGATAAACCAAACTTAGCCACCATTTTATTTCTTTCAATAAAGAATAAATGAATAAAGAAATAAGCAAAGAAAAATGAAACCCTAACCATTCATATAACCATGGTCAATTCCTTACACAAACCCTAGCTTGCATGTATCATCAAACATGATACAATCTTGTGCACAAAAGTATATCACATATACAACTTGTGCATTTCAAGTGAGAAAATCCATTTAAAGTGAACCAATACTAGTTAATGCAAAGTGATATATCAAATATAAAATTATACATTAAATCATTAAATCAACACTTGATTTAACGATCCGGTCATATCGCAAATAACCGACTAGTATCCTATGTATCGGCTTATCGAATCAATTCTTGATTCGACAACTAGGTTATATCGCATATAACCAATCGATACATTAATCGCGAGAATGGAATACGGTATCACATACATGAATTATTCTCGGTCCCGCAGTTATCTCATATGCGCTCCTATTTCGTTTCGCTTGAGCCAGGAAACCTCTGTGTAGGACTCTAAAGACTCGTCAATACGCCGGCAGCAGATGATGATCATATCAAGCACCCACAAGCCGCAAGCGGTCTGCTAAACGTAACGGCCACCCGGGTATTGAGCGATCAGAAGATCGACGAGCAAGCCCGCTCACACTCCTGTGAATCCAACCAGTAACACTTACTGTACAGTCCGGTCTGTTCGTCTGATATGTCGCATATCTCGCCTAGGGGTGGTAAACGTCAGACCCCAATAGCTCGATAAGTCATGCCGACGTGAGGTCCATAACTTTCGTGAAACTACTGATAACTCTTACCAGTATATCACAGCAACCCTGGCCAGGGATTTCCTGTTATGGCCAGTCGTGCATTGCGCAACATCAACCCCCAATACCGGGAGAGACGAATCCCCTCCTATCGCTCATTGCCTCCATGTGAATCGGGACTGTACCCAAAAACCACCTGTTTGCACGACTCAGTAGAGCCGTGGTAGGGTGGAAATCAAAGCACAGTGGGAGACACACAAGACTCTATGACGATCTCGGGTCAACAGACTAAGCTGTACCAGTGTCACCAGAGAACTGCCATCTGACGTGAGGTATAATACCATCTGGGAGTTCTCGGCGAGTCTGTTCAGTGTACCCAGTCTCCACTGAGCACCAGCATACCATCTCCGATGTCAAACACCAATGGATATGGGATCATCCATCGCCCATCACATGGGTCGAGAAGATATACGCTAGTCTACTCTGGAATATCGATGCCCCGTCTCGATATTCCCACGACTAGGAACAATGAAGGATGTACTCATTGACTACCCATGCCCCAGTAGTATGATCTTCATCATAGTCCTGGAAGTCGAGTATACATCCTAAGGGCTTTATCAACAAGTAATCAGAGAGACAGAGGGTATACATGTTAAGATAAAGAGCAACCAGATAGCGTACTATCATGTCGAGCAAGAAAGTCCTACCTATATATGTCCCAGCATCCACTACAATATACATCCAATGTACAGTAATGGCCTCTAGGGCATACATACAACTAACAATCTCCCACTTGCACTAGGGCCATCTGTAGCAGTAGTTGTAGTATCTAATACTCAACCATCCCCTAAAAGTCTCTCTTTAGGAAAATGCCTTCGTGAGTGGATCTGCCGTGTTGTCCTCTGAGTCTACTCTCCTGACCTCGATCACCCTGGGGATCAACTATCTCCATGATCAGGTGATGCTGCCTCAGAATATGTCTGGGTCACTGATGGGACCAGGGTTCCAGGGCCAAAGCCACAGTTCCATTGTCACACAATGGTAGGAACCTAGTTCATCCTATGAACCAATATATACCCAAACTGCCTCTTTGGTAGTATCTTTAATAGCGATGTTACCAGCCTTTATCTTCTAGTTTGTCACGGTATCTAGCTTGGAAATCTTCCAACATACCGTCCCTTTACTGAGGGTAAAGACAATGCCTGTGACTGACATTCAGTCGTCTTTATCACCCTGGAACACTTCCAGTGATTCTCCCCAGGATCAACTGATACTATCTCACTATTGCTAGTGAGAATCCTAAAATCTATTTAGATCTATCTTATAGATCCAACTCCCAGGATTTAGGAGGTATCACTTTGATCCTTTATGGAGAATCTATGTGATAAGAGGAGATCGACCGATCGTAGCATAGGAAATTCCTTTCCTATCAAGAGTATGTTGTCCACGTACAATACGAGGATGACCACTTCACTCTCTACTACCGTTTTGTACATACAAGGTTCATCTACCATTTTGATGATGTCAAATTGTTTGACTAACTCATCAAAACAGATGTTCCAACTCCGCGATGCCAGCTTCATCACATAAAACTTCTTGCACACTTTTCCGCTGCTCCCACTGTTTACGTAGCCCTCTGGCTGTGTTCTTATAGACATTCTCTTCTAAATCATTATTTAGAAAATTAGTCATGGCACCCAACCACCAGATATCGCAGTTATGGTATGTAGCAGTGGCAAGTAGGATCTGGATGGACTTAAGCATAGTCCCTGGAAAAGGTTTCATCATTATCCGTGCCTGGTCGATGACGAAAACCTTTAACAAGTCTAGCTTTGAAAGTCTCAACCTTTCCATCTACACCAAGTAATCTTCTCAAGATATACTTGCTCCTGATGGGGATTTAACCCTTCAGATATCGCAATCAAAGTCCATACTTTGTTGGTGTATATGGATTCCATCTCAGATCGCTAAGCATCCAGCCATTCTTACAGAGTCCCACTCTTGATGGCCAGCTCGAAACTAGTTGGGTCATCATCTCATGATGCATTCCTCGCTCCCACTGTCATCTAGAAACCGAGGTATCTCTCAGGCAGATGAGGAACCCTACCAGATCGGCGGAGAGGCTGAGGTTCGTCGGAAACTATTGAATCCTTTGGTTCTGTCAAATCATTAGCAGTTTTGTACAGCTGGAACCTTTCCAGTTCTACAGAACTGATCTTGCCTCGATCTTGTTCGGATTTTGCTTTTGACATAGGCCGGACAATCCCAAATCTTAACTTACTTAAGAGATAGGCTCTTCCCATACCATATCTCATATGGAATGGTAGGCAGTGATCTGATTCGAACCTAATTCAATAGATACGCAGCTTCTCAAGCGCATAACCCCAAAAGGAAATATGTAACTCAGTAATACTCATCATAGAGCACACGATATCTAATATTGTGCGATTGCTCCGCCCTGATACACCGTTGTGCTGTGGTGTATTCAGAGGAGTAGTACGGAGAGAGAATCTCATTTTCCTTTAGAATGGTCCAGGAATGCCATGCACAAGTATTCTCCTCCCTGATCTCATCATAGGACATAATACTTATACCCGTATTTTGGTTCTCTACTTCCTACTTATATTCTGTGAATACCTCAAAAGGTTCGGACTTATGTTTCAACAGTAACATATGACTGAATCTTGAGAGATTATCAGAGAATATAATGAAGTATAAAGAACCAGTCCTGGCATGTGTAGACAGGAGACCTTTCATACATCATCATGTATCAGTCCCAAGAGTTTACTAACTCTTTCTCTGTTTCCAATAAACAGAGCTATGGTCATCTTATCTTTGTGACATGAATGGCAAGTTTCACAAGATGTAAATTCAAACTGATTTAAATATGCATCTAAAATGTAACTTCAGCCAGTCGGGTCGTATTGATATGACCTAGTCTACAATGCCTTAAGAAGGATTTGTTCATTTCTGAACTCTTCCTCTTGTGTGTGTTGTGTATACTAGGAACTGTGGTTTGATTTAGAACGTCAATGCTTTTAGATAACGTGCCTGAATCGATCAACTTTTGATATAGGAAATGTTCAAAACATTATCCATCAATACAAAATTATATCCTTTCTTTACTAATAAAGAGACTGATATGATTTTGTATATCAGGTTCGGTATCTAATATCATTTGTTCAGAATCAATGTATTGGTAATACAGGGTGACAGTGACCAACAGACTTGGCTGCAACATTTGCCCCGTTTTCTGTCTCATGAAACTTACTCAGTTTTTCTACCTTTTTGTAGCCCTATGTAACAGATTACATATCTGGGATCCTGATCCGGTATCATATACCCAGGATACAGAGGATACAGAGAAACAGTTCTCTGTAATGAACACACCCGAAGGAGATGCATCATATGCACTTTCTTCGTTTGGGCGGCATGGGAAATCTGGTATTCCCCAATTTCCTGCTCTATCTTATAACGATTATAAGTTGGAGCGAGACCAACGTTCCCCAGCTCAGTATAACAAGCGGGTTCGGTCAATACATCCATATTATTATCTTGATTAAGGCGTGATATGGTCGCTACCTGGAGAGAGAGAGAAGAAAACACTCTGCGTGCGCTCTTGCAAGATCAGATTGGTTATATATTTTATCTAATCAAGATGGCTCCTACTGTTTTTATGAAATCTTCCTTCAAACCCTAAAAGGAAAAACTAGCCGGGATTAATTACACTCTATAAGTTCGCCAATCTTTCAGCCAGGCTAGTGTCGGTACTTTGAGGGAGGTTTCCCGTGCTTTCGCACGGACCTAATTACAGTAAACCTCGTTTTCCCAGAGGCGTAACCCCGTTGACACCTTTCTAGACACCTACTTGATCGGCTAATTGCAAAGTGCAAAAACTCTCCCAGGAGTAAAAATTACTCGCAGTGGGTATCGGGATCCAACTATCACATAGAAGGTATGCAATCTCATTGCAAATTTCAACACTTGAAACTCCCGATAAAGATTTTTACCCCTAGCACCTATGACCTTAACTATGGTCAAAATATCATAAGTACTAGTCAAGTTCTACCCGTCATTTCGTGATTAATTAGACCCACCCACATGACCCTTAACTAAGGTCAACAAAGTCACGCGACTGTCCTAACTAATCGCATCATATGTGGTGTAGGAAGACATCACTTAGCTACCGTACACTGTGCCTTAACTAAGGTCAACAAACACAGCACGAATACTAAGTACTCTACTTCCTAAAATGACGGAGGGTTGCGAATGGTTTTTATGAAAACCTTTAACGCTTTGAACTTGATCTCGTTGCGGAATCAAATGTTTTTAAATGGAATGTTTTTGAGGCTTTTCTAGTTTTGCTAAAGGGGTCACTCCCGGTGAAGGGATCGTCGGCCCTTTCCTCGTCGAATGAGGTGCGGGATATATCATATATATCACTGTGCAAAGCAGAAACTATAGAAGCGATCAAAAGACAAACCGAGTGTGTAGCATCTGCCAGTTATTTGCTAAAGGAGTCACTCCCGGTGAAGGGATCTCGGTCCTTTCCCCATCGAATAAGGTGCAGGATGTTCTACAATGAACACCGCGATGCAAAGCAAGAACTGTAGCTACCTGTTTTATTTTGAAATTCGATTCCACAACATCAATTAGGTTTATTTTTCTTTCATTAATCTCATTAATGAATATCCCATCATTTAATTCCACCTAATCATCACAGATAAATATAACGTACGCTTATGCCATCCGCATTCGCCTCGATGTCCCGTCTGCACCGTTAGGTTAGGTAACTAACGGCAGAGCGGGGCAGGGCTAGAGCGGGTGTAAAACATAAGCAACGTTTATATAATATATCATATTTACTATATATAATATCTGTCACAGAACATCACATGATTGTTGGATATATGTATGCCCTAGAGGCCATTATATGATAGTGGATGTATTTATACATGTATATATATTCAGTATGCATTCTTGCTCGACATGATAGTATGCAATCTGGTTATTCTTTATCTGAAATGTTGATTTGATCATGCTTTTATTCATTCATACATGCTGATAAAGCCCTGAGGATATCTGCTTGACTACTCTGATTATGATAGAGATCATACTAGTGGGACATTTGTAGTCTATAAGCATATCCTGAAATGTCCCTGGTCGGAGGTGTATCGAGACGGGGCATCGATATACCAGAGTAGACTAGCGTATATGATACTAGACCCATGTGATGGGCGATGGATGTTCCCACATTCATCGATGTTTGACATCAAGATCATATACGGGTGCTCAGTGCTGACTGGGTACACTGGACGGACTCACCGAGAACTACTACATGGAATTATATCTATCGTCGGATAGCAGTTCTCAGGTGATACTGGTACAGGTTAGTCTGTAGACCCGAGATCGTCATGGAGTCTTGTGTGTTCTCCTACTGTACTTTGATTGCCACCCTACCACGGCTCTGCTGAGTCGTGCAAACAGGTGGCCGTTGGGTACAGTCCCGAGATACACGAAGGCAATGAGCATTAGGAGGGGTTTCGCCTCTCCCGGTATTGGGAGTTGATGCTGTGCTGTGCCCGACTGGTTATAACAGCAAGTCCCTGGCCAGGGCTGCTGAGATTTGCTGATAAGTGTTATCAGTAGTTTCTCGATCTGTTATAGACCATTCACCGGCATGACTTATTGAGTTATTGGGGTCGACATGACCATCCCTAGGCTCGATATGCAGCATATCTGACGAAGAGACTGGACTGTACGGTAGTGTTGCCGGATGGCTCGACGGGAGTTGTAGCAGGTTCGCTTGTTTTCTTCTGATCGCTCAATACACGGGTAGCCGTTACGTTTAGCTGACCTCTTGCGGCTTAGAAGACTTGATATGATCATTACCCTCTGCCGGCGTATTGACGAGTCTTAGAGTCCCATAAAGGAGTTACCCAGTCCAGGCGAAACGTTGTGGTGCGCATATGCGATATGCGCATGCACCCGATTAAAATGTGCGTATATGATACCGAACATTGATCGGGTGGCCTGCTTTTGGTGGGGTCGTATGAGATATGACCGGATTGATAAATTAAGTGTTGATTTATCATCTAACCATTAGTTTTCTCTCTTGAAACCTTTCTAGGGTATGATGGATGTATGCATGCATGCATGTGTTTCTTTCTTCCATTCTAGTTTCATGCACATGTGGATGTGCATACATGCATACAAACATACACCCATCCATCATGGTTGTTAGCATATGGAAATGGTGGCAATATAAGACTCACACCATAGATTAAATAATGGATTATTATTTAATTTTGGTTTTAAAGCAAAATGAAAAAGAAAAGGATAATCATTCTTGATTCTACACTCTTCTTCTAACCTAACCTATCTCAACTACCACTAACCTATGGTTATCCTTCTCTTTATAATTTAAAACCCAAGTAAAACTAACTATCCATCATTTAATCATGGTTGAAGTTAAGAAGGAAATAAATATATATAGTGATATATATTTCATTTTCTTCTTAACTCAAGGTTATCTTTTTACACCTCTTGCTAAAATTAGCCACCATCTTCATCCTCCTTCATCTTTTTCCTCTCTAGTTTCTTCTAGTGAGTTAAACACCACTAAAGAAAGGTTTTTGAAGAGATATCCTAAGCCACAACCTCATTCTACTCAAGTCTAACCAACTTGATTAGAGTGTTTCCTTCGGTTTTCCAAAGTAGCGAGCTTGGACGGAGATCTCCGTGGTGGATCGTCGTGGACGCAAGGGGACTTCAAGAGGACCTTGATTAAATAACCCAAGACACCAAGGAGTCTAGCAAAGGGGAGCTACAAAGGTTGTAGCCTTCAAACCCTAATCTTTACTAGCTTAAAGTTTCATAACCCTAATTTTCTAGGATCGATTCCTTTGCGTGTTTGTTTAGCACCATAAAAATTTAAACTTTTGGACATGTGATGCTTCAAAACTCTTCATAGGGTGCTAGACTAACCTTACATTGGTATCAGAGCCGACCTAGAACATTAGGCGACCTTTTTACGAAGTTAAAACTCCGATCGAACCGAAATACGACTTTTTAGGGTGCTCTCTGGAAATTTTCTAAAAATTGACATTTTTCAGAATTAAAAATATGTAAAAAATACAGCAGGGAAAAATAAGGGTTACGGTACAAAAATTATTCCATGAACAGTGATTCTCGCCGCGGAAACGCGGCCTAAGCTTGCTTAGACCGCGGTTCCGCGGCCGTATATATGAATTGATGAATACTTTTTGTACAGTAATTCATGAATCTGCTTGTATAAATTTTTGGATATTTTTAATCTGTATTTGGTTTTGAAAAATTCTGGAGATGGTTTTGGACTCGTCATTTCGATCGGGATTTTTATTTCGTAGCTTTTCCGGGTAAATTAGAAAGTATTGAAGTGTTTGAACGAGTATCATTTACTCACTATTCACGGGGTTTAAATACTTTGGAGATACGTGCAAGTATTTTTGCGGTGGTCCCTCTAGAAGACAACAAAACTCGATTATGTGATCGTCTCGAACTGCCCTTTGAACCCTGGAGTTTGGGGCAGTACGGCGTGCCACATGTGAGGCGTTGGCTTGACCCTTCTACGGCTGGACCGCTATTACTGTGTCACACTCCGGATTTTTGAACCTTGCTCAAGTGTTGAGCTTTAGTGAATCTTGGGTGCTTGATCGTTCGTTCGAAAACTTTAATACTGTCTGTTTGTCTGGAATGTGATACAATATGTGGAATTCATATAGTTTAGGCATGAAATACGAAATATGTGATATTTCGCATTTATGATGTCTAAAGAGAATCTGGATTCCAAATATTGTAGTTTTACACTTTCTTTTCTGTGACCGTAAGTGTAGTATGTACGATATCGCCGGTTTCGTTGCTATACATCAACGACAATCGGGGTACGCATACTTACTTACGTTGATGATATGTGATATTATGTGTTGCTGAGATATGATGTGCAGGATTGTCGCGATCGAATAGCCGGGGGTTTTTTGTGAGATGAGAGTTTTATATTTTCATACATGTAAATTCAAATGTAATGTAATATTCTTTTATTTGGGGCACTTCCAGGTTGAGGTTGTGTCACCAGTGTTGTATATTATTTACTTTTCCGCATTAGGATGGACCCAAGGAGGGGAGCACAGGTGACCGGGTTCTGGGGTTCAGTGGGAGGCCATCTCGAGGAGTCGAGACCGGGTCTCCTAAACTCCAGGATTGGTAGGGTCACTTGCCGCTCTCGTAGGGGTTCAGGGTGTGGGCTTGGCTATTCATCGCGACTGTGGAATCCGTATTTTCAATTCTGGCTAAATACTAAATACGGACGTCCTAGGATATCCCACATTATATCTCTGTTTCTGCTGCCTGTGTTCTGTGATATCTGAGACGAATGACATATTATATATATGATATATAGTAGACGTTGCTTATGTTTTACACCCGTGCTAGTCCCGTCCCGGTATGCCGTTAGTTAAGTAACCTAACGGTGCATAACGGAACATTGCGGCGAATGCGGATGGCATAAGCGTACGTGTTATTTTCGTTTCTTTTCTCTGATTGGCTTAAGGACTTAAATGATGGGATTACATTAATGTGATTAATGTAAAGAAAATAAACCTAAAAAGATGTTGTAGAATCGGATTTAAAAACTACTCGGCTATTTATGAAAAAGCTACATTTCAAAACTGCGGAGCTTAAGCCACTCCTTTTGAAAACCATTTGATTCTACAACGATATCAAGTTCAAAGCGTTAAAGATTTTCTTAAAAATCATTCGCAACCCTCCGTCATTTTAGGAAGTAGAGTACTTAGTATTCGTGCTACGTTTGTTGACTTTAGTTAAGACGTAGTGTAAGGTAGCTAAGTGATGTCTTCCTACACTGCATATGATGCAGATTAATTAGGACATTCATGCGACTTTGTTGACCATAGTTAAGGGTCATATGGGTGGGTCTAATTGATCAAGAAATGACGGGTAGAACTTGACTGGTACTTATGATTTGTTGACCATAGTTAAGGTCATAAGTACTAGGGGTAAAAATTACATCGGGAATTTCAAGTGTTGAAATTTGCAATGAGATTGCATACCTTCCATGTGATGGTTGGATCCCGATCCCACTGTGGGCAATAGTTGCTCCTAGGAGAGTTTTACAGTTTACAATTAGCTAACTCATTAGGTGTCTAGAAAGGTGTTAACGGGGCTCCGCCTCTGGGAAAATGAGGTTTACTCTAATTAGGTCCGTGCGAAAGCACGGGGAACCTCCCTCAAAGTACCGACACTGGCCTGGCTGAACGGTTAGCGAAGTTGTAGACTGTAATTAATCCTGGCTAGTTTTTCTTTTTAAGGTTTGAAAGAAAAACTTGATAAAAAGCAGTGGGAAACATCGATTAGACAAGATAATAAACCAATCTAATCTGTGCAAGAGCTTTCGCTGAGTGTATTCTTTTCTCTCTCTTAATGGCAGATACCAATGACTGGACTTAAGCTTCTACTAGATAAAAACAAACTGAATGGGACCAACTATAAAGACTGGCTGAGGAATCTGAAGATCGCCTTGACTTATGATAAAGTATCATATGTCCTCACGGCTTCAGCCCCGCCCGTCCCTGGTCCAAAATCCTCAGTTGCGGACATTGAAGTCCGCAAGACATGGGACGCTGACTGTGCCACGGCCACATGCCTCGCGCTTGCATCGATGGATAACACACATCAAAAGCAACACGAGGACATGGACATTCACGGTATATTGCTCCATACAAAGGAATTGTATGGGGAGCAATCCCGCGTATTACGATACGAAGCATCAAAGAAATTGTTTCAAATGCGAATGGCCCCTGGCACACCAGTAGGAGACCATGTTCTGAAGATGATAGCTCTTATAGAAGAGCTTGAGGACCTTGGATGGACGATGGACAATGAACAATATATAGATATTATTCTGCAGTCCCTCCCCTCCACCTTTGCTTAGTTCATAGTGGACTTCAACATGCATGGCATGGAGAAGGACCTCCCTGAACTCCTTAATATGTTAAGGAGTGCAGAGAGCACTATGAAGTTAGCAAAAACTCCCGTTATGACTATTGGACAGTCTTCCTCTTCTCGCCCGAAAGCCAAGGCCAAGGGAAAGAAAAAGAAAAAACCCACTAATCCTAAAGGAGGAGTTAAAAAGGTGAGGGAAAGGGAAAGTCCAAGGCTGGAGACTCAGGAAAGGGCGAATGTTTCCATTGCCACAAGACAGGACACTGGAAGCGCAATTGCACGGAGTACTTAAGTCTCAAGAAGAAGCATGGTGATGCTTCTGCTTCAGGTGCGTTTGTGACTGAAAACTGTTTTTCTATAAACTCTGCTTCCTGGGTATTGGATACCGGTTCAGGTTCTCACATTTGCAATTCTATGCAGGGGCTGAGAAATAGCAAGGTTTTGAAGACAGGTGACCATACTCTCCGCGTTGGAAATGGTTCCAATGTACATACAGTCGCAGTGGGAGAGTATTACTTGGGGTTGCCATCTGGATATATTTTGATTTTGAATCCATGTTATTTTGTACCAAGTATGCTATGTAATATAATATCCGTTTCTTTGTTGGACAATGAATGATATAATTTTGTGTTGCAGAACAATGTTATGAACATTCACCTAAATCAAATGTTGGTTGGGTATGGTACGCTTAATAACGGAATATATGTCCTAAATCAACACACAGTTTTCAGTATACAACACACTAATAAAAGAAAACTTTCAGAATTAAATGAAGCTTTTCTTTGGCATTGTAGACTTGGTCATATTAACGAAACAAGACTAAACAAGTTACACAAAGATGGATATTTAAACTCTTTTGAATATAAATCTTATGCGACTTGCCAGTCTTGTATCAAGGGTAAAATGACCAAAACTCCGTTTACCGGACACGGAGAAAGAGCTACTCAGCTCCTTGGCCTCATACATAGTGATGTATGTGGGACAATGTCTACACAGGCTAGAGGCGGTTTTTCATACTTCATTACATTCACCGACGATTTCACAAGATTCGGTCATGTATTTTTATTAAAGCACAAGTCCGAAGCTTTCGAGAAATTCATTGAATATAAACAAGAAGTACAAAAACAAACCGGCTTGAGTATTAAAATGCTTCGATCAGATTGAGGTGGTGAGTATCTCAGTACACAATTTGCAAACTTCCTAAAAGAGAATGGGATTCTCTCTCAGCTCACTCCTCCTTACACACCATAGCACAACGGTGTGTCAGAACGACGGAATAGGACCCTATTAGATATGGTCCGGTCCATGATGAGTGACGCTGAGTTACCAGTCTCGTTTTGGGGGCATGCATTGGAGACTGCAGCGTTTCTGCTAAACAGGGTTCCAACCAAAGCCGTGTCTACCACGCCATATGAGATATGGCATGGGAAGAGACCATCTCCTAAGAGGATTAAGATTTGGGGTTGCCCGGCCTATGTTAAAAAGCAGAATCCGGACAAACTCGAGACACGGTCAGTCATGTGTAACTTTGTGGGATATCCAAAGAATTCTTATGGATATTTGTTCTACCACAAAGAGGAACAAAAAGTGTTTGTTTCTCAGCATGCCACATTCTTGGAAAAAGAGTTTTTCACAGATAAAGATGATGGCAAGGTAGTAGATCTAGAAGAGGTTCTGGAAACACAAACTACAAATGACGATTTGGTTGAACCAGCTGTTGCAACAGAAACTGAAGAACCTCGGCCACTCCGTAGGTCTGGTAGGACTTCTCGCCCACCGGAAAGGTACTACGGTTTCCTCATTGATGGTAACGGAGAAGATTGCATCATGGATGATGATGATCCTACCAGTTTTCAGCAAGCTATCACGAGTGGTGACTCTGTGAACTGGCTGGATGCCATGAGATCCGAAATGGAGTCTATGTACACCAACAAAGTATGGACTTTGGACGTTGTACCCCCTGGGGTAAAACCTGTAGGGTGCAAATGGATCTTTAAAAGAAAGATTGGTGTGGATGGGCAGGTAGAGACCTATAAGGCAAGACTTGTAGCGAAAGGTTTTCGTCAAAGACCAGGTTTGGACTATGACGAAACTTTTTCGCCCGTAGCCATGATTAAATCCATTCGGATCCTACTTGCTATTGCTGCTCACTACGACTATGAAATCTGGCAGATGGACGTTAAAACAGCATTTCTAAATGGAGATTTAGAAGAATGCGTTTATATGGATCAGCCAGAGGGCTTCATTGACAGTGGGAGCAGCGAGAAAGCATGTAGATTGCTTAAATCCATATATGGGTTAAAGCAGGCATCTCGGAGTTGGAACATCTGTTTCGATGATGTTATCAAAGAGTTTGATTTCATCAAAAATCCAGATGAACCTTGTGTTTATAAGAAGGCTGTAGGAAGAGCTGTCACATTCCTCGTATTGTACGTGGATGATATTCTTCTGATAGGAAATGATATTCCTATGCTACAGTCGGTCAAATCATTCTTATCACTAAGGTTCTCCATGAAGGACCTGGGTGATGCCACATACATCCTGGGCATACGGATCTATAGGGATAGATCCAAAAAGTTATTGGGATTGTCCCAAACCAGGTACATCAACACCATCCTAAAAAGGTTTAGTATGGAAGACTCCAAGCGGGGTGCCTTACCCGCTTGCCATGGGGTCACTCTCTCCAAGGATTCTTGTCCAAAGACCGATGAAGAGAGAGCTCGCATGAGCATTATACCTTATGCTTCGGCAGTAGGATCTATAATGTATGCGATGTTATGTACACGCCCAGATGTAGCTTATGCACTTAGTGTTGTAAGCAGGAATCAATCCAACCCAGGGGAGAACCACTGGACAGCTGTGAAGAACATTCTTAAGTACTTACGAAGGACTAAAGAATTGTTCTAGGTGTATGGTAATAGAGATCTCAAAATGGAGGCCTTTACCGATTTGAGCTTCCAGAGCGATAAGGATGACAGCAAATCTATCTCAGGGTTTGTATTTACCCTCAATGGAGGGGCGGTAAGTTGGAAGAGTTCGAAACAGGATACCGTTGCAGACTCTACGATGGAGGCTGAGTACATTGCTGCAAATGATGCCGCCAAGGAAGCCGTCGGGATGAAAAAGTTCGTCTCGGAGCTAGGAGTAGTTCCAACCATTATTGATCCAATACCTTTGTATTGTGACAATAATGGGGCGATGGCGTTAGCCAAGGAGCCCAGATCCCATCAGCGGTCCAGACACATCCTGAGGCGCTTTCATTTGATCCGGGAGATTGTAGATCACCGCGAGATCGAGATTAAGAGAGTAGACACAAAGAACAACGCCGCGGATCTATTCACCAAGGCCCTCCCTCAGCCGCAGCATGAGCGACTTTTTGAGATGTTGGGTATGAGATACGCCAATAACTGGCCTTAGTGCAAGGGGGAGATTGTTGGATATATGTATGCCTTAGAGGCCATTATATGATAGTGGATGTATTTATACATTTATATATATTCAGTATGCATTCTTGCTCGACATGATAGTATGCTATCTGGTTATTCTTTATCTGACATGTTGATTTGATCATGCTTTTATTCATTCATACATGCTGATAAAGCCCTGAGGATATCTTCTTGACTACTCTGATTATGATAGAGATCATACTAGTGGGACATTTGTAGTCTATAAACATATCATGAAATGTCCCTGGTCGGAGGTGTATCGAGACGGGGCATCGATATACCAGAGTAGACTAGCGTATATGATACTAGACCCATGTGATGGGTGATGGATGTTCCCACATTCATCGATGTTTGACATCAAGATCATATACGGGTGCTCAGTGCTGACTGGGTACACTGGACAAACTCACCGAGAACTCCTACATGGAATTATATCTATCGTCGGATAGCAGTTCTCAGGTGACACTGGTACAGGTTACTCTGTAGACCCGAGATCGTCATGGAGTCTTGTGTGTTCTCCCACTGTACTTTGATTGCCACGCTACCACGGCTCTGCTGAGTCGTGGAAACAGGTGGCCGTTGGGTACAGTCCCGAGACACACGAAGGCATTGAGCGATAGGAGGGGTTTCGTCTCTCCCGGTATTAGGAGTTGATGCTGTGCTGTGCCCGACTGGTTATAACAGCAAGTCCCTGGCCAGGGCTGCTGAGATTTGCTGATAAGTGTTATCAGTAGTTTCTCGATCTGTTATAGACCATTCACCGGCACGACTTATTGAGTTATTAGGGTCGACGTGACCATCCCTAGGCTCGATATGCAGCATATCTGACGAAGAGACCGGACTGTACGGTAGTGTTGCCGGATGGCTCGACGGGAGTTGTAGCAGGTTCGCTTGTTTTCTTCTGATCACTCAGTACCCGGGTAGCCGTTACGTTTAGCTGACCGCTTGCGGCTTGGGGGACTTGATATGATCATTACCCTCTGCCGGCGTATTGACGAGTCTTATAGTCCTACAAAGGAGTTACCCAGTCCAGGCGAAACGTTGTGGTGCGCATATGCGATATGCGCATGCACCCGATTAAAATGTGCGTATATGATACCGAACATTGATCGGGTGGCCTGCTTTTGGTGGGGTCGTATGAGATATGACCGGATTGATAAATTAAGTGTTGATTTATCATCTAACCATTAGTTTTCTCTCTTGAAACCTTTCTAGGGTTTGATGGATGTATGCATGCATGCATGTGTTTCTTTCTTCCATTCTAGTTTCATGCACATGTGGATGTGCATACATGCATACATACATATACCCATCCATCATGGTTGTTAGCATATGGAAATGGTGGCAATATAAAACTCACACCATAGATTAAATAATGGATTATTATTTAATTTTGGTTTTAAAGTAAAATGAAAAAGAAAAGGATAATCATTCTTGATTCTACACTCTTCTTCTAACCTAACCTATCTCAACTACCACTAACCTATGGTTATCCTTCTCTTTATCATTTAAAACCCAAGTTAAACTAACTATCCATTATTTAATCATGGTTGAAGTTAAGAAGGAAATAAATATATATAGTGATATATATTTCATTTTCTTCTTAACTCAAGGTTATCTTTTTACACCTCTTGCTAAAATTAGCCACCATCTTCATCCTCCTTCATCTTTTTCCTCTCTAGTTTCTTCTAGTGAGTTAAACACCATTAAAGAAAGGTTTTTGAAGAGAGATCCTAAGCCACAACCTCATTCTACTCAAGTCTAGCCAACTTGATTAGAGTGTTTCCTTCGGTTTTCCAAAGTAGCGAGCTTGGACGGAGATCTCCGTGGTGGATCGTCGTGGATGCAAGGGGACTTCAAGAGGACCTTGATTCAACAACCCAAGACACCAAGGAGTCTAGCAAAGGAGAGCTACAAAGGTTGTAGCCTTCAAACCCTAATCTTTACTAGCTTAAAGTTTCATAACCCTAATTTTCTAGGATCGATTCCTTTGCGTGTTTGTTTAGCACCATAAAAATTTAAACTTTTGGACATGTGAAGCTTCAAAACTCTTCATAGGGTGCTAGACTAACCTTACAATGATCACATCGCAGATAAATCACAGCAGAAGAAACATATGAAATATTGGATATACTAGGACGTCCGTGTTTTCAATACGAGCCAGTATAAAACACGGATTCCACGGTCGTGATGAATAGCCAATCCCACACCCCTAGACCCCTACGAGAGCGGCAAGCAACCCTACCAATTCTAGGGTTAGGAGACCCGGACTCGACTCCTCGAGTCGGTCTCCCACTGGACCCCAGAACCCGGTTACTTGTGCTCCCCTCCTTGGGTCTATCCTAGTGCAGAAAAGTAAATAATATACATCAACAGTGACATCTTCCGCAACCAAGAAGTGCCCCAATAAAATAATATTACATACAAGTTTTTTACATGAATGAAAATGAAAAACACTCATCTCACATAAAAACCCACCGGCTATTCGAACACGACGATCCAATATAACATATCCAGCAACACATAACATCACATGTCATCAACGTAAGTAAATATGCCCATCCCAATTGTCGTTGACATATAGCAACGAAACCGGCAATAACACATATTACACTTACGGTCACAGAAAAGAAAGTGTAAAACTACAACAGTTGGAATCCGCAACCTACATAGACATCGCATGCCTAATCAAATGAATTCCTTAGACATCATATGCCTAACAATTATAAACCCCGCATTTTAGTCTCATTATCGAAAACTCTCTTCAATATCAAGTCGGGCAATTCAACAGGATTCCCGACATCCTGATCGAATGCTCGTCGCAAACTTCAGTAGACGGCAGCACCCCCGATACCGGCGACGAAGTGCACCAAGGCGGAACACCGCTATCGCGAGCACCCGAACGGATGGTTTCGGCGACGGGGTTCTCCTACAGTCACTTGGTCGGGGCTATGGGGTGAGGCTGTCTATTAAGTTTACCCGGCGAGTATCCGCGTACGCTACGTTATTGCGACGGACTTTTGATCACATCAAAACTCCGTGGCAACCGATCAAGTGAGACTAAACTGCTATGTTTATAACATTCATTCAGTTATCTCATAACTACTTATGAATTCCAATTATTGTATCACATTCCGGATAAATAGAAAATGTTAAACTTTCCGATCGAACAATCGAACACCCAAGTTTTCCCGAAACAGCTCAACACATGAAATAAGTCAAACAACATTCAGTTCGTGCCTCAGTACCAACGGTCCAGCCGTAGAAGGGTCAAGCCAACGCCTCACATGTGGCACGCCGTACTGCCCCAAACCCGAAGGTTCAAAGGGCAGTTCAAGACGGTCACATAATCGAGTTAAGGTTTGTTGTCTTCTAGAGGGTCCATCGCGTTACTTGTACTACTTAGAACGTCGTTAAACTACGGAAAAATCGAACACTTGGAAATTTCCCGACAGGGGAAAAATTGGGTATTTATATCCGGTCGAACTTTTTAACATATTCTAAAATTATCCGGAAAAGCACACAGACAGAATTAGACAATCCGATCGATACACCGAGTCCCCAATACAACCCAGAAAATTCAACTCTTGAAAAAATATTAAAAATTCGCAGGAAAACCAGCACTGCAAATAATTAATTACTGTGCACAATTCGATGAACAATACGACAAAACGGCCGCGGAACCGCCGCACGAGCCATGCTCGTGCCGCGGAACCGCGGCGGATTGATGGAATTATGGACTCGAATTTTACAGTAACCCTTACAATTTCCTGCTGATTTTTCTGCATATTTTTAATATTGAAAAACTCCAGATTTCAGAAAAAGTACAGAGAGCAATTTTTGAGTCAGGGTTTCTGTTCGATCGGACTTCTAACTCCGTCTACGCTACGCCTAAGGCTCTAGCTAGGCTTTGATACCACTGTAGGGTTCCTAGGCACACTAATGAAGTCTCACAAGTGATCAAACATGGCTAATTCCAATTTTACATGTGCCTACAAACCCTAATACGGATCGTTAACTAGATTTATAGGCTATGCGATGCAAGTTAACGACTTTAAGTTAAAAGGAAAGGGGCTACAACCTTTGTAGATCCGGTCCACCACTTCCTAAGCTCCGCGACGATGTCCCTCCGCTGTCCAAATCGGATCCCGGACTCTAACATCGGCTCCATCAGAAAAATAGGCGGGCTTGGTCGTCGGCTTCAATGCCGAAGATGATCTACGTCGAGGCATCACAAGATCAAGCTTCCACTTCACCAAGTCATAAAACTTGTGAAGAAAACACCCTATACTACTTGGCAAGAGGTAGAGGATGAAGAAATAGGAAGTTGGTTCACTTTAGAAATGGATTTCTCACTTGATTTCTTCACTTGCCATTGATGAGGCAAGCTTTCTTTTTGATGAAGATGAAGATGAAGAAGAAAGAATATGATAAGTTAATTAGAAAATAGAAAATAAATCATACTTATCATAATGTCAACTATGGTTAGATGTAGAGAATAAACTAAGGTTAAAGTGAATGGTTAGGGTTAAGGAAAGAAACAAAATAGTCAACCATTCAAAGCTTCATGAAGCTTCAAAGATAAACCAAACATAGCCACCATTTTATTTCTTTCAATAAAGAATAAATGATTAAAGAAATAAGCAAAGAAAAATGAAACCCTAACCATTCATATAACCATGGTCAATTCCTTACACAAACCCTAGCTTGCATGTATCATCAAACATGATAAAATCTTGTGCACAAAAGTATATCACATATACAACTTGTGCATTTTAAGTGAGAAAATCCATTTAAAGTGAACCAATACTAGTTAATGCAAAGTGATATATCAAATATAAAATTATACATTAAATCATTAAATCAACACTTGATTTAACGATCCGGTCATATCGCATATAACCGACTAGTATCCTATGTATCGGCTTATCGAATCAATCCTTGATTCGACAACTAGGTTATATCGCATATAACCAATCGATACATTCATCACGAGAATGGAATACGGTATCACATACACGAATTATTCTCGGTCCCGCACATATCTCATATGCGCTCCTATTTCGTTTTGCTTGAGCCAGGAAACCTCTGTGTAGGACTCTAAAGACTCGTCAATACGCCGGCAGCAGATGATGATCATATCAAGCACCCACAAGCCGCAAGCGATCTGCTAAACGTAACGGCCACCCGGGTATTGAGCGATCAGAAGATCGACGAGCAAGCCCGCTCACACTCCTGTGAATCCAACCAGTAACACTTACCGTACAGTCCGGTCTGTTCGTCTGATATGTCGCATATCTCGCCTAGGGGTGGTAAACGTCAGACCCCAATAGCTCGATAAGTCATGCCGACGTGAGGTCCATAACTTTCGTGAAACTACTGATAACTCTTACCAGTATATCACAGCAACCCTGGCCAGGGATTTCCTGTTATGGCCAGTCGTGCATTGCGCAACATCAACCCCCAATACCGGGAAAGACGAATCCCCTCCTATCGCTCATTGCCTCCATGTGAATCGGGACTGTACCCAAAAACCACCTGTTTGCACGACTCAGTAGAGCCGTTGTAGGGTGGAAATCAAAGCACAGTGGGAGACACACAATACTCTATGACGATCTCGGGTCAACAGACTAAGCTGTACCAGTGTCACCAGAGAACTGCCATCTGACGTGAGGTATAATACCATCTGGGAGTTCTCGGCGAGTCCGTTCAGTGTACCCAGTCTCCACTGAGCACCCGCATACCATCTCCGATGTCAAACACCAATGGATATGGGATCATCCATCGCCCATCACATGGGTCGAGAAGATATACGCTAGTCTACTCTGGAATATCGATGCCCCGTCTCGATATTCCCACGACTAGGAACAATGAAGGATGTACTCGTTGACTACCCAGGCCCTACTAGTATGATCTTCATCATAGTCCTGGAAGTCGAGTATACATCCTAAGGGCTTTATCAACATGTAATCAGAGAGACAGAGAGTATACATGTTAAGATAAAGAGCAACCAGATAGCGTACTATCATGTCGAGCAAGAAAGTCCTACCTATATATGTCCCAGCATCCACTACAATATACATCCAATGTACAGTAATGGCCTCTAGGGCATACATACAACTAACAATATCACCTTCCTTCAGCACTCTACGGTTTCTCAGTGCCTGCAATGAATTGCAAATATGAGATCCTGATCCGGTATCCAATACCCAGGAAGTAGAGTTGATCGACAGACAATTCTCAATTACAAACACACCTGAAGTCGAAGCCACAGCTTGCTTCGGTTCCTGGTTCTTGGTGTTCCACGCCTTGCAATCCTTCTTCCAGTGCCCTTTCCTGTGACAATGGAAGCACTCATCCTGGCCAACTACCGGTACCGCAAACTTTTTCTTTCCCTTCCCTCCCACCTTACTAACACCTCCTCTGGGTTTGGTGGCGGCCTTCTTCTTCCTTCCTTTGGCCCTTGCCTTGGACCCGGAAGAAGATGTACCGCTAACAAACATAGCGGGTGTTTCCCTTGTCTTCTGCAAGGTGCCCTCTGCACTCCTTAACATGTTCAGGAGTTCCGGAAGTTCAACTTTTTTTCTTTGAATGTTGAAGTTCAGGATAAACTGGGCGTAGGTGTGAGGAAGGGACTGGAGAATAAGGTCTGTATAGAGCTCATTATCCAAATTCGTCCCAAGGTCTGCGAGCTCTTCAATATAGCCGATCATCTTTAGGAAATGTTCTCCTACCGATGACCCGACAGCCAACCTCGCTCGAAACAAGTTCTTAGAGGTCTCGTATCTTGCTATACGAGATTGCTCTCCATAAAGTTCCTTTGTATGGAGAAATATGCCATCAAGGTCCATATCCTCGTGCCTCCTCTGATGTTCATTGTTCATTGAGGCAAGCACGACGCACTTGGCTTTCGCGCAATCTAAATCCCAGGTTTTGCGGATTTCCTTATCCGCATTGCTGGATTTGGGACCAGGGACAGCAGGTGCCGTAGCGGTGAGGACGTACCCTATTTGTCATAGGTCAAAGCCATTTTGACATTCCGCAGCCAATCTTTATAGTTTGGCCCTGTCAGTATATTTTTCTCCAAAAATAACTTAAGTCCAGTCATTTTCAGGGTCGTTGCAATTAGGAGAGAGAGAAGAAAACTCTTTAGCATGATGCTCTTGCAAGTTTAGAGTGGTTTTTAGTTTATCTAAACTGGATGGCTCCAACTGTTTCTCGAATCCTTCCTCAAACCATAAAAGAAGAATTAGCCAGGACTATTCTCACTGTACAATTCTTGCTTAACCGTTCAGCCAGGCTAGTGTCGATACTTCGAGGGAGGTTTTCCAACGCTTTCGCGAAGTTCCTTAATTAAATAACCTCTTTTCTCTGGGGGCGTAACCCCGCTGACACCTTTCTGGACACCTACTTGGTTTATAGCATTGATCGTTAAGTGACGAATCTCCTGATAAGTAGCATATACTCACAGTAGGATCGGGATCCAAATATCCTCGTATGATAATGTTGAAGGAATGCTACCAACATTCATCAAACTCCAAATGGTATGCATCACTTTGTAAATTTCAGTTTCTTTAGAAATTCCCGATATAAGTTTTTGCCCCATGCTCTTATGACCTTGGCTTTGGTCAAAATGTCATAAGTCACATGTCAAGTTCTACCCGTCATTATCTTGTCAATTTGAACCCATCCGTATATACCCCTGACTTTGGTCAAATGATAATACGACTGTCCCAAACTAACTCATCTATCTTATGCAATAAATGAAAACCCAGCAGCTACCAAACACTATGCCTTGACTTTGGCCAAAATGCATAGCTTGAATACTACTGAATACCCAAATGAAATGACGGAGGGCTACGAATGGTTTTGGCGAAACCGTGAACGTAGTGAACTTGATATAACCGAAGGAACCTGATAGCTATTAAAAGGAGTGGTTAAAGCTCCGCATTTAAAAATATCTATTTTTAAAATTAACCGAGTGGTTTCTTTTAAATTGTTCCAACGATTAACTTTTGGTTTATTTTCTTTGCATTATAAATAATGCGTCCCATCATTAACCTATCATTGCAGAAAACAACGAAAAATACAACGTCCTCTTATGCCATCTGCATTCGCCACGGGGTCCCGTCATCACCCGTTAGGTTACTTAACTAACGACAGAGCAGGGGCTAGGCTAGCGCGGGTGTAAAACATATGTGACGTCTAAATAGATATCATATATAGATATTGTACATTCGTCAGACCCAATAATAGGCATTCCAGATCACAGATGAACTTTATTGGATTTGCAAGCAATCCGTGTTTGTTTTGAGCCTGCAACAAAAGACGGATTACACAGTTGTGATGAATAGCCATTACCCCACCCAAGACCCCAACGGGTACGGCAAACTACCCGCCCGGCAGTTTGTGCACCCCACCTTGGGTCTGTCCTAGGAGCAAAAACAGTAAAATGAAATAATACAACGGTGGCTACAACCGCAACCTGGATGTGCCCCGCAAAATAATATTACAACAAATTACATTTACATCAAATGAATTAAATAATAACCCATCACAGAACCCCGGCTAAACATCACAACAGTTCAACACAGTTCATATCCACAAACAGTAAAAACTATTACAGAAATGTGCAACCCCCCGCCAACCGACATACTAGCAGTTAGGGGAGGTTTACGAACACATTATACAAACACAGATATAATCCAACAAGCAAATACTGTATAATTTCGACCGATTAAACACTTTTAATTTTGCTCCAATACTTCTTTGCAAATCTGAAACCTGAGCAAAAATAAAATATTCCAGAAAATACCAAATATCACAGAGAAGCAACACAGGAAAATTGGGTTCCTGAATCGCCAACTCGGCGGCGGAATCGCGGCGGATCGGTGGGATCCGCCGCGCTTTAGGCGATTCAGGGGCCCAATTTTCTTGGGTGTTCTTCTACTGTCTTTTAAAGCTTTCAGAACATCCCTGAAAAATTTTTGGACTTCATTTAAAAATCGACAGAAACTTGTGATTTCGGGCTTTTCCGGTTTTGTTTTTTCCGTTCGAAATTCATACAAATTTGCAAGTAAGTTATTTATTGTTTAGCGAGGCTCTCATACCACTGTAAGTCGATGTACAACACCCCACGACTAGCGGGGAGGCGGAAATATGAAATAACGATCTTGTTCTTTGCTTAAACATCGACTAACCGCATGAATCGAAGCTAAACGATAACTAACATCAAACATAGAAGTTAACAACTACTATGTAAAGGGATTATACCTAAAGAACCGTGTCCTTCGTCTTTACGAACTCCACCTCCTCCTCGGCCTTCTCGAAGTAGTAGACGATCCACCCAAGAGCTTTACTCCAAGCTTAGCCTCTAAACTTGAGGCAACTAACTTTCTTTAAGTGCTAATCAAAGAAGCTAGGTGATATAGAGTGAGGGTTATGGTTTAATTAGTCTAACTAATCCTTGTACTCAACACATGAGAGGGGAGGATTAGGGTTTGAAGAGGGAGAGCTTGAGGAGAGAGAAGATGAACATAATAATGAGAAGAGAAAATGAGTTATCATAATATATATCAAGCATTTTGTAATATCAAGAAAAGAAAAGAAAATGATTTACAACCATGCTTGATAAATATTTTGTGGTGATTCATCTCCATGAGTCATTAAGCAATTATGAAGCATTAATGACATGGATGAATCATCCATATGACTCACTAATCTCATTCAATGTATATGCCACCTAAACCTCCTTAGTCACCACCTTCTAGAAGCTTCTCGCGCAATTACGAGAACGCCCTTCCTTTCCGCAAAAATACGGAAAAACTTTAGACTGTATAAATCCAATAACCGGTTACCAGTAACTGGCTTAAACCAAAGCCGACTGGTAAAAACTGTCCGAAAGTCGTACGTGTGTAAACACACGTATGCGTCCGAACCCTTGTCTTAAAACCATACGATCTCTATATCGTTTCGCCTGGAGTAGGGAAACTCTCTGTGTGGGACTCTAGAGACTCGACTACTACGCTGGCAGTGGGTTTAACCACAGACCGCAAGCGGCACTAGCTGTACGTAACGGTCCCCAGGTAGATGTCGATAAGAAGGCCGATGAGGAAACCCATCCGAACTCCTACTGAGTCTGATGTGACAATCTCCATACAGTCCGGTCCGTTCATCTAAGACTATCGCATATCGGGCCTAGGAGGGTGGCAAGCGTCAGTCCCCTAATAGCGGTATAAGTCGTGTCGGAGGGAACCCCATTACACCCTGAGAAACTACTGGAACCTACCAGCAAATCTCGCTTGCCCTGGTAAGGGACTTTGCGTAATGGCTCTCTGACACAGCGCGATATCAACCCCCAATACCGGGAGAGACGAATCCTGTCTAACCGCCACTGCCTCCAAGTGCTCGGGACTGCACCCAACTGCTACCTGTTTGCACGACTCCTTTGAGCCGTGGTAGGGTAGCAATCTAAGAACAGTGGGACACACTCGAGGCGAAGTAGCAGTGTCAAGTCTGTGGACTATGCTGTACTCATGTCACCTGGGAACTGTTCACTGACGACTGGTATAAAACCATCCAACAGTTCCCTGTGAGTCCTGTCCGGTGTACCCGTAACCTAACGAGCACCTGCTTACTATCTCCAGTACGACGTACTGACGGCTGTGGGACAGACCATCTCCCCAACTGGGATGAGAAGCATACACACTAGTCTACTCCGGAGTATCGATGCCCTGTCTCGATAATCCAACGACTAGGGACCTGAATAAGGATGTGCTTCTAGACTACCCAGGCCCCACTAGTGTGACTGCCATCACAACGCTGGTAGTCAAGCAAGATCCTAAGAGCTCTATCAATACGTATACTCACATATTAAGATAGAAAAACCAAGTAGCATACTACCATGTTTAGCAAGACTGTTATATACATGTGAATATCCCAAGCTTCCATTAAGTAATATACAAACTAGTATGATACAATAATGGCCCCTAGGGCATATACACTAACACGATGTATAGCGTTCATCCCGATTCCACCAAGATGTACCACGATTTGCGAGATGTTTACTGGTGGGACGGAATGAAAAGGGACGTCACTGATTTCATGTCGAGATGCCTGACTTGTCAAGCAAGTCAAGGCCGAGCACCAGAGGCCCACGGGAGAGTTGCAGCCTTTGCCCATTTCGGAGTGGAAATAGGAGCAGATTTCTATGGACTTCATTGTGGGTCTACACAGGACCAGTCGAGGGTTTAACTCCATTTGGGTGATCGTGGATCGTTTGACGAAAGCGGCTCACTTTCGGATTTGCTCAGTATGCCCAGATTTACATCGACGAGATCGTACGGTTGCATGGCGTCCCGACTTGTATCGTGTTAGATCGAGGCACCCAGTTTACCAGCTGACCATGGTAGAGACTTCAGGAGGCGTTGGGCACCCGATTGAGTTTCAGCATAGCATTTCATCCGCAAACCGACGGCCAGTCAGAGCGGACTATTCAGACTCTAGAGGACATGCTTCGAGCGTGCGTTTTAGACTTCGGAGGTAGCTGGGATCATCATTTACCCTTAGTAGAGTTCTCCTACAACACCAACTTCCAGGATACTATTCAGATGGCACCTTTCGAGGCCTTATATGGGAGGAGATGCAGATCGCCCATCTGCTGGACAGAGCTCAGCGAGAGTAGTATTTTGGGGCTGCAGATTGTTGAGGAGACGACCGAGAAGATACAGTTGATTCGAGATCGGATGAAAGCGGCCCAGAGAAGGCAGAAATCGTATGCGGACAGACGCCGTCGCAGACTAGAGTTCGCAGTTGGCGATCATGTTTTTCTGAGGGTCTCTCCGATGAAGGGCGTGATGCGATTTGGGCGAAAAGGAATGCTTAGTCCCAGATTTGTGGGTCCCTTCGAGATCCTCGAGCGTGTCGGCGCAGTTGCGTATCGTTTGGCTCATCCACCCAGCTTTCTTTGTGTTCACTACGTCTTCCATGTTTCAATGCTCCGCAAGTACCTTCACGACCCTTCTCATGCGATTCAGCACCCGACGATCCAGCTGGAGCTCGACCTTTCTTTTGCAGAACAGACGGTGGTCATCCTGGATCGGCAGGTGAAGAAATTGAGATCGAAGGTTATACCAACCGTCAAGGTCCTTCGGCGTGGCCCGAGCAGCGAGGAGGTCACCTGGGAGACCGAGGACGAGATAAGAAAGAATTATCCTCATCTCTTTGAAGGTACACGTAGCTAGATTTTTTTAAATTCGGGGACCGAATTTTTTTAAAGGGGGAAGATTGTAACGCCTTGAAATGTCGTTTTGGTATTTTCCCGAAAATCGGTAAATATTTGGTATTTTTCCGTAAATCGTCATTATAAATATTTTTCAATATAGGCCTAATTATACCTAATTTGCATATGTAATTGCTAGTTTTTAGTAGCTAATGAGTTACTTATAAATTTCTGGTCGTTTAAAATTTTTTCCCTATTTTACTATTTTTAATAATATTTTAAGCTGTTAAAAATACTTTAAATTAGCGATAAATACAAATTTGAATGGGCTAATTACATGATTTATAACCATGACAACTAAAACCTAGCGGGTAATATAAATTTTTAGCATTTATTTTCAAGTTCTAATTGATTTTAATCAAAGGAAATTAAAATTTTAAATAATTAAACTAAAACTTGCAATTTTGAGCTTGTGGGGGGTCTTTTTGCATAGAATTTTTTTGTGCACTCTCTCACAACCTCACGCCTTATGTTGGCCGGCCCCACCACCTTGGCAGCAGCCCATAATTTTTCCCCCTCCAATTTGTGTTCTTCAACACTTTTAAAGTGTTTTAAAAAGGGGGTTTTATATATTAAATTGAGGTATGGGTTTAAAAGGTAGGGGGGCTTTGACCTTTGACATTTTCAACACAAATTCCCTCACTCTCCTCCCCATCTCCTCTGCCTAAAATCATTCCAGCTGCTATCCCCAAAATCCCCTTCTCTTTTCTCTTCAAATTTCATCAAAAAACACATCAAAATCCATAATTTCCTTCACAAATTCAACACAAAACCCTATTCTATCTCTTTTCAAACCTAATTTGGTTCAAAACTTAGAGAAAGGAGGTGTCTTGAGAGGCTAGAGCAACCTGGGGTTTGGACTTGTGAGATATAATTTCAATCTATGGTTAATTAGTAGTTTAAATATTGCTAAATTAGAACTTTGAAGTGTTATTTTGTTGCTAATCTCATTCTAGGTTTTTAAAAGAGAGTAGTTTGATTTAAACTAGGGTTTTTGCATACCATTACTAAGTTAATTAATTCTATTTTGTTATCTAGTTGTTATGCTAACCTAATCTAAGAGGTTAACTTGCTATTTGGGCTTCAAATTAGTGTTAATCTAAGTTTTTCTAGTGTGAAATTTGTTTGCAATTGATAGCTTATAAAATCAAGTGAAGGGGTTGATTTGGAAATGGGAATTTGAGGCATTGCATGTGGGTTATTTGAGCGTTGTAGATTACTAGTAGTGTGGATTGGTTGTTCATGCTAGATTGTAGTCTTTTTGTCGCAAATCCGCGATATTTGCGTCAATTTTCTAGTTTTCATGCTTAGTAGGTTTTCGCAAAAATTAAGTGGTGAATTAAGTTAGTTATCGTGAGTATATTAATAGCATATCCTACGACATTTAGGATACGGAATTTTGTTTGATCGAGTTTTAGTTTTGGCGGTTGGTCCGAAACGACAATTTTAGTTAAGGTTGTACTGTTTTTCGTGTGTGTTCCACGCACCAAGTGCACCTTGTGCCTAACTCGTTGACGTTGACCCTTTCATTTTATGACATGCATCGTTTCATGATGTGTAACCTTATGTTTTGTGTTGTGCGAATTCCAGGATCGGTCGTGGAGACTTTGGATGCGGCACGAAAAGGGAAAGCGGTGATTGGATCAAGCTAGCTGGGGATTTCCAGTGAGTACATGTATACATCTATGGGGAGAATCGTTTGGATGGCGTGAGGCGCCCGATAATTTAGAATTTCCAGTAATACCAGCTTGATGCATGTAGTTCCAAGTTACCTGTTTTAAGTCACTGCATGACCTGTATATCCATATTTGTGTTAAATTCATCATATAGAAACCATTGAAACCATTAAATGAGATATGCGACACAGGAAATAATTGGCTTGCTTAATTCATTATATATAATTGTGCAACTTCATCTCATAAGACACTTGCACCATTACCAGGGTTTTATGCTGGACAAGCACTATTCATACGAACACACACGCCTTGGCAATTGCTATGCCACAAACACTAGATAACTTGTTTAAAACGGAATTTAGAATAATTTCACCATATAAGACGTATAAACCAGTACTAATATATTAAATTTCGTAAGATGAACATGTAGAATTGCTAGTCGTATGCATGTACCTCATTACATCATTCGATCATACATAGTTTTTATGTCATATATTGCAGTTCGCACTGTTAATACCATAGGCACTCATCATCATTGACATGCATACTTATGGTACTTTCTTTCCTGAGGATTTCAGCATTTGAGATTTATGAGATTTTGGAGAAACAGCAAGGATTTAATAAAACTGATATCATTTTAAATATTGCAAGTTGCGGTTTTCTCGAGATATGATATTTGTGTCGTCCACCATGAGTTTTCTGTTGGTTTTCGAGACCCGTTTCGAGGAGTTGGATGAACCGTTTCAGGTACATGGTGGGCCCGGTAAGGTACCCCGGGGCAAGAAGTTTGAGTAGTAGATGATGAGCCTGGCAGGGGCAGACTACCTACCGGTGATTGTTGGCACGGCGGATATCCAGAGGATACCGACCGTGGCCGTGAGATGTTGAGATATTGATATTTTGAGCTGGACCAGCCGGACGGCTGGGGCCGGGATATTGGATATAGATACTTTGGGACTTTGAGTTATTCATTTGGAGTGTCGATGTTTGACATGGATTTCTGTTGATTTCATATGATATTTCCACAGATATTTCACAAAAATTTTCCTAAGATGAAAATAATGATTTCCACATATCAGCGTATTCAGATCACGTGTTACATTGCAATCATGTCGCATACATGCTAGCACTTCATAACATATCAATATTGTAGAATTGTGACACTTTGCGTACAAGCTTACGATAGTCTTTATAGATGATACATATTACTCATGAGTTGGCAACTCACCCCCGTTGTGCCACAGACTTTTTGCAGGTCCGATTCGTCAGTACTGTTGCGGTGGACTCACTTCATCCTTTTGCGTGGATTTGAGGATTTTTGCTTGTAGGTGGGTTATGTGTTGATTTTGTTTTTCCACCTTGTATATTCATTGTATCTAGTGTACTCCATTTACTGTATTATCTACCGGTAATGATGTATATTGACTTAGAGGCGAGACAGTGAGATTTGTAGGCATGTATATTGTTTCTTTGGGTCGCGCTCACTTGAGCCGACATGTTGCTTATTACTTGTGCTTTCTTTTGCTTATTTTGCACATTGCTGATTTATATTGTGTGGGATTTGTATCCGCCTTGGGGCGAATAGCTAGCTCCCGCTTGGGGATGCTTTATTTCTTGTATTCATATATATTTCTATTTGTACCCGTTTGGGGGCCAGTATTTACAAAGGAGTCTCTGCCGAAATTTTCGGAAAAATGGACGTTGCTTTTAAAAAGGCTTGATGTGACTTATTTGATTAAATTCGTTTTCAATAAATTGGTTTTCCTTCACTCTACTGCTTTTTAGTTTTGATTTCTGGGCTTTGGCTTACATAGATTACTTATGCCTTGAGACGTTCGTAATTTAAGTGCCAGTCACGTTCCGTACCTTTTGGGTCATGACACATGCATTGGAGACTGCAGCTTTTCTGTTGAACAAAGTTCTAACAAAGACCGTGTCTACCACTCTATATGAGATATGGCATGGGAAGAGACCATCTCTTAAACGAGTTAAGATTTGGGGTTGTCCGGCTTTTGTCAAAAAGCAGAATCCAGGCAAACTCGAGACACAATCGGTCAAATGTATATTTGTGGGATATCCGAAACATTCTTTTGGGTATCTTTTCTACCACAAAGAAGAACAAAAGGTGTTTATTTCTCAGTATGCCAAATTTTTGGAAAATGAGATTTTTCCAAATGATGCCGATGGCAATGTGGTAGATCTAAAAGAGGTTCTAGAGACACAAGTTACAAATGTCAACTTGGTTGAACCTGATTTTGCAAAAGAATCTAATGAACCTCATCACTCCATAGACTTGGTAAGACTTCTCGCCCACCGGAGAGATACTACGGTTTTCTCATTGATGGTGATAGAGAAGATTGCATCATGGATGATGATGAACCTGCAAGTTTTCAGCAAGCTATCACGAGTGGTGACTCTGTGAAGTGGCTGGATGCCATGAGATCCGAAATGGAGTCCATGTACACCAACAAAATATGGACTTTGGAGGATGTACCCTTTGGGATAAAACCTGTAGGCTGCAAATGGATCTTTAAACGAAAGATTGGTGTAGATGGACAGTTGGAGACCTATAAGGCAAGGTTGGTAACGAAAGGTTTTTGTCAAAGACCAGGTTTGGACTATGATGAGACTTTCTCTCCGGTAGCCATTCTTAAATTCATTCGGATCCTACTTACTATTACTACTCACTACGACTATGAAATCTGGCAGATGGACGTTAAAACTGCATTTCTAAATGGTGATTTAGATGAATGCGTTTATATGGATCAGCCAGAGGGCTTCATTGACAGTGGGAGCGGAAAAGCATGTAAGTTGCTTAAATCCATTTATGCATTAAAGCCGGCATCACGGAGTTGGAACATCTGTTTTGATGATGTTATCAAAGAGTTTGATTTTGCCAAAAATCCAGATGAAGCTTTTGTTTTTAAGAAGACTGTATGGAGAACTGTCGCATTCCTCGTATTGTACGTGGATGACATTCTTCTGATAGGAAATGACATTCCTATGCTACAGTCAGTCAAATCATTCTTATCAAAAAGGTTCTCCATGAAGGACCTAGGTGATGCCACATACATATTAGGCATTCGGACCTATAGGGATAGATCCAAACAGATATTGCGATTGTCCTAAACCAAGTACATCAACACCATCCTAAAGATGTTTAGTATGGAAGACTCCAAGCGGGGTGCCTTACCCGCTTGCCACGGAGTCACTCTCTCCAAGGACGATTGCCCAAAGTCTGATAAAGAGAGAGCTCACATAAGCATTATTCTCTATGCTTCAGCCGTAGGATCAATAATGTATGCGATGTTGTGTACACGCCCTGATGTAGCTTATGCACTAAGTGTCGTAAGCAGGTATCAGTCAAACCTAGAGGTGAATCACTGGACTTCTGTGAAGAACATTCTTAAGTACTTGTGAAGGACTAAAGAATTGTTCTTGGTGTATGGTAACGGGGATCTCCAAATGGAGGCCTTTACCGATTCGAGCTTCCAGAGTGACAAGGATGACAACATGTCTATCTCAGGGTTTGCATTTAACCTCAACGGAAGGACGGTAAGTTGGAAGAGTTCCAAACAGGATACCGTTGCAAACTCAACGATGGAAGCTGAGTACATTGATGCAAATGATGCTGCCAAGGAAGTCGTCTGGATGAGGAAGTTCATCTCGGAGTAGTTCCAACCATTATTGATCCAATACCTTTGTATTGTGACAATAATGGGTCTATGGCGTTGGCCAAGGAGCCCAGATCCCATCAGAAGTCCAGATACATCCTGAGGCGATGTCATTTGATCAGGGAGATAGTTGATCGCCATGAGATAGAGATTAAGAGAGTAGATACAAAGGACAACACTGTGGATCCATTCACCAAGGCCTTCCCTCAGCTGCAGCATGAGCGACTTTTTGAGATGTTGGGTATGAGAAACGCCAATAATTGGCCTTAGTGCAAGTGGGAGATTGGTGGATATATATATGCCCTAGAGGCCATTATATGATAGTGTATGTACTGATGTGTGTGTGTGTGTGTGTGTGTATTCAAAGGACATTCTTGCTCGACATGATACTATGCTATCTGGTTGCTCTTTATCATATGTTCACTTGACCATGCTTTTACTCATTTGATACATGTTGATAAAGCCCTTAGGATATTTGCTTGACTACTGGGATTATGTTGTGGATCATACTAGTGGGACACCTGTAGTTCATAAGCATATCCTTGAAATGTTCCTAGTTGTAGGTATATCGAGACAGGGCATCGATATTCCAGAGTAGACTAGCGTATACCATTCTTGTTCCATATGATGGGCGATAGATGATCCCATATCCATCTGGTGTGGTGACACCAAAGATTGTATACGGGTGCTCAGTGAGACTGGGTACACTGAACGGACCCGCCGAGAACTCTTATATAGTATTATATCACATGTCGGATAGCAATTCTCAGGTGACACTGGTACAGGTTAGTCTTTAGACCCGAGATCGTCGTAGCTCCCACTGTACTTTGATCACCACCCTATTACGGCTCTACTGAGTCGTACAAACTGGTGGATTTTGGGTACAGTCCCGAGGCACATGGAGACGATGAGCCATAGGAGGGGTTCCGTCTCTCCCGGTATTGGGGGTTGATGTTGCACTATGCTCGATTGGTTATAACAGGATGTCCCTGGAAAGAGCTGCTGAGATATTACTGATAAGTGTTATCAGTAGTTTCTCGATCTGTTGTAGACCATATCCCGGCATAACTTATTGAGTTATTAGGGTCGACGTTACCATCCCTAGACTCGATATGTAACATATCTGACGAAGAGATCGGACTGTACGGTAAGTGTTTCCAGTTGGCTCGATGGGAGTTTTGACAGGTTCGCTTATTCTTCTTCTGATCGCTTAATACCCGGGTGGCCGTTACGTTTAGCTGACCGCTTGCGGCTTATAGGTGTTTGATGTGATCATCACCTACTACCGGCGTATTGACGAGTCTTAGAGTCCCACACAGGAGTTTCCTGGCTCAGGCAAAATGATGTGGTGTACATATGGGATATGTGCGGGAGCTCGATTAAAAACGTGTATATGATGCCATGTTTTAATCGGGCATTTTCTATTAGTCGGGTCGTATGAGATATGACCGGTTTATTAAATCAAGTGTTGATTTAATATTGACTTTTATCTCATTTAAATAAACCTTTTCTTTATGATTGATGCATGGATGTATATGTACATGTTGATTTGCATACACACATACATACATGCATTTGTATCATGGTTGATGATACAAGAAAGATGGCAATATAAGAATTACATGGAAAGTAAATATCTTTATATATATTAGAATGAGAAAAAGAAAATGATATTAAATCATGGTTGACTATTTTTCACTTGACCTAAATCAAACCATGGTTTCATTTCATTTGTCATCTTTGTTCTCATTCTAAAATATCTAGATATTTATTAACCAAGGTTTAAGATGACGATATTTATTCTTGATATTTATCTTTCTCTCATTATCTTTATCTGTCACGACTCGATGGCACGGAACGTGACCGGCACTTACATTACGAAACGCCTAAAGGCGTAACGTAATCTAAGTAAGCCGAAGCCCAGAAATCTAAACCATTTAAAAGAAGAAGTGTGGAAAACAAGTTTTAAAGCAACATCAAATTTTCTCAAAAATTTCGGCAGAGTCTCCTTTGTAAAAACTGGCCCCAAACGGGTACAAACAAGAATAATATACAAGTAATAATAAAAGGCATCCCCAAGCGGGAGCTAGCTCTATGCCAATTGGCGGAAACAACCACACAAGAAATATAATATACAACGCCGAAGGGCGAGGGACAAAACTCAAAAGAATCCAAATCCACCGGAAAACCATAATATCACAAACGCGACTCTAAGGTCAAATGAATAAACAACTGGTTGATGGAGCTTACTAGATACAAATGTAGTAAATAAAAATACAATGGCGGTCCAGATACAAGTGGACCAACCTACCAAGCAATCACCCTGAATGAAGTGCGCCAGCAAGCCGCCAAGAAAACCTGTACATCTGAACCTGTAAGAAAAATTTGGCACAACGGGGGTGAGTTACCAACTCGTGAGTAGAAGACAATTGCGTGTAGAAATCGCATGCACGAAGATCTCCTAGGTCATAATAATATACATAAATAACACTAGCTATCTAGTAGTGACAGGGTAATTATCTGTGCAAAATTGCAGTACTCAGTGTATCGTGTCAGTGTCACTAAACAGCAATGAGTCACATATCTGAGGTATGAATGCATCATGAATAATAAAATCAATCACGAAATCTGAATAATCTAATGTAAGAAAACATTAGTAAATCTCATATAATAAAACTGAAACATTATCAGTGAAATCGACAGAAATCCGTGTCCAGCATCGACATAATATCTCAATATCTCAAGTCTCAATATCTCAATGTATCAACATGTCAATGTCTCTATACTCAATATCTCGGGCTCCGTCAGTCCGGATTGGCCCATATCATCAAATCTCAAGACAACGGTCGGTATCCTCCGGATATCCGCCGCGCCAGACATCACCGGTAGATAGTCCGTGCCCTTGCCAGGCTCATCGCCATCATCTGCGATCTTCTTGCCCCGGGGTACCTACCAGGCCCACCATGTACCCGAAACGGTTTATCCGACTCCTCGAATCGGGTCTCGAAATCCAACAAAAATCATGGAAACTCATGGTGGACGACACATACATCACGAGAAACCGCAACTTGCATTTTAAAATGAGAGAGAATGAGAGAGAAGTTATTATAAATTCTTGCAGTTTTCCCCCAAATCCAGAAATCTCATGGAAATCCGAAATCTAAGAATCAAGAGTAAATAAACAGTGAATATCGGCATATAGCCCCAGAATAGTATATGAATGAATATATGAATGCATGAAGTATCTATCTAACGAATGCAATCTCTAAGTTAACACATGAAGGCAATCACACAAATATTATGCGGTAACTAGCATTTAGCTGTTTATATCAATGAGATAATATGTTCTAAAGTGTACGTGATATGGTAATTACCGATGATGATGTGTGTAAGCCGGCAAATAATTGTATGTGGAATATGCGCATCATCGGTAATGGTGCCGGTGTCCTAACAGGCAGGGTTTCATATTAGCTAAAAAAATATATGTATGAATATGCAATGCGATGAATACAATCTTAATGTAACGATGAATGTGTATTAACCGCACATTTAGAATATACATATCTAACTACGAGTCATATAATTTGTTGTTTGAAATGTGTATTAACGAATCGTGAATTTTTAGAAAAGTAGGGGCTACGGGGTTTTATAGTAAAGATATGTCCTTTGAAAAATCCGTAGTATCCCTCCGGCTGTCTTTAAAAATGCGCACGATTCGTTAGTTTTGAAAATAAATATGACTCGAGCCTAAACTAGTATCTATGTAACCCCTAAGAAATTAAACTAAAGAAACTAGTCGATAGGTAATAAGAATCCACCTAAAGTCCGAGTCGATATCTCTAGTAGTCAGCGATCCAGCCTCAATAGTGTCTCGTACATAGTACGACTTCCTCAAGTCAAGAGTGCGGATCAATCATCACATATATACCTCTTACAGTAATATCCATCGTATGGCATCCTAAAATCGGGGTACGGATCAGCCATCATATATAGGTCATTCATTTGGGTATCATCATTAATCAATATCACAATCTAGGTACTATTCTAAAGTCTCGTATATTCTGATGTCATCAACACAAATCATCATATATGAACGCACATCGCCCAAACGATCCGTTATAAATATCATACCATTTCTCTTATCACATCTGGATGAATTGTCAACTATCATATCTATATATATCATCATTCACATGGTATCATAATCAAACAATATTATGATCTGGTTACTGATTTAAGTCTCATACATGCCAATGTCATGACACATTTCATCATATAAGTTTAAATTTTCTCATTGCCCAAGTATTATATAACATCCTCATATCACATGTATATGTTGTGTGTGTGTGTATGTATATATATATACCTACACACATTCCTATATATACACACACACACACACACATACACCAAGTCAAGTTTATGTGTGGGCATGTGTATGTCTACATGAAACCTACGAATTCCCTCCAAGGCAATCATCCTCTGGTTAAGTCTTTCTAAATCAGTCTAATCCAACTTAAAGTCTTCAATTGTACCCTACTCGCCAAGAATCTAAGGTCACGTCCGACTTCCTAATAATAGTACGTAATATCCATATTCTACGTTTGCGGGGGTGCTATACGCCATCCCCCCGACTTCCCCCGTAGATATACATCTACTCACCTAGTCCTTGTCTGCCGAAGTCGATACCGCCATCCTCTTCTTCAACGTCCGAAGTCCACGTGAGAGGTACGTATATGTAAACATATATAATATCGTAAATCGAAATCGGGGATAAAAACCAAAATGGCGCACGAAACGCGCATAGGTTAAAACTTATGACCCGCTCATGCAAAAAAACCAAATAACCCTCGACAACGGCGTACAAACGCCGATTGATCAAGATAAAACACAAACTTACAAATCGTAGTTCCAAAACTCACTAATTATAATATAAAATAGGGTTTAAATCATCAAAACCTTAAAATTAATCAAATCGTTTTATTTCACAAAAACCTAGAAAGCACTTAATTACCGTTTTAATTCAAAACTTGATGTTTTAACAAAACTAATGGCCATAATATTCACTAAATATCATAACTAAGTCATACAAACCATTACCATAATTTAATCTCATCAATTTTCATTAAATCCAAAATTCTAGTTTGCAAAATTATCCCACTTTAACACTTTTAAAGAAAAAATTCACAAATCATCAACTAAACTAAGTTTTGCATGATCTAAGATACTAAAAAACAATTAAAATGTTAATAACGTCATGAAAAACAGAATTAGATTTTAATCTCAATTAATTAATCGATTTCTAAAAACCTAGTTTGCAACATTAGCATAATTAGCATAATTTTAAACAAACAATTAGCAACTAGTTACTAGATTAGGTTTTGCATTCCATTAACATGTTAATCTCCACATTAAAACCATGAATAATTGATAAAAATCCTCACTTGATTACAAACCCTAATTTTGAATTTTTAATTTTGCAACTAAAATCATAATTAAACACCGAAATCCATTAAATTAAAGTAATTAGCCTATAATTAACACTAGGGTTAGGATTATACCTCAATAAACATGAGATCAAACATGAAAATCCTAGCCTCCAAAGTGCTAACTTTGCTCCAAGATCCATGCTATATAGGCCAAAGAATAATGGGTAGAGATTGGATTTGGAATTTAAGGTTTTATTTTGGATTTTTGTTGAATTTTTGAAGAGTTTTTAAGAGGAAATGAGGTGGGGAATTGGAGAAATGGGGGGAGGACAATTTCGGCCAGGTTTGGAGAGGGAGAGAGAGTGAGAGAGAGAAATGAGTGTAGAATTGTGTAGAAGACTTCTCCAATTTATTACACCATTTTAAGTCTTTTCATTATTTAATTTATTTTATTTCATTTTCCACCCTAGGAAACTCTAGAATTTTGGAAACAAATTAAGAAGAGAGAAGTATGCTACAAACTAAATTCTAATATGTCATGGCTCACTTTGTAAAATTAACCCATTTCTAATTTTTAATTTACACTAATTTAATGTATATTTCAAGATTATATTAATATTTGAATTTAATTAATTTAGGAAAAATATTTAATTAAACTAACAATTTATAATTCACTAAATAAATACCAAATACTAGCAATTACATAGTTAAAATAGGTCTTTTTAAATCTATAATGAAAAATAATTATAGTTATGTTTTACGGAAAATACGGTTTATTTTACCGATTATCAGAAAATTCACCTAAAGTATTTTATTTATCTATTTATTTATTTTTTAAAATGTTACAATCATCCCTCCTTAAAGAAATTCGGTCCCCGAATTTAAATCAAAACTCCCCCAGATACTAAATCATTTAGCAAAGCACTCAAATTATCAGGGTTCCGAAACCATCAATACACAAAACACATCTTAGCGCCATGCATGCGCATGAAAAACAAATACATAACTAAAAATCAAAATCCGTCAAGCATAACGCAATCATCGGAGTTATGGTGAAAATACAATGTCAAAGTCCAATACGAAAACCAACATGATATATATTAAAACTATAATTTGTATATAGTACGCATCGTAGTAAAATCGTCCAAACATCTGAATAGAGAAGCATGCAAAAGCCCCTTTTTCAAATCGCTGTGCGATGCGCATATCACAGCACAAGTAGCGGACGTTCGTTTTAAGGAAAAATAGTTATACATATATATCTTTTATTTAACATACACGTCCTGCCTTTTGAAAATAATTTAGAAGGGTTTCCTTTGAATATATTTCGTGTCATCTCAGACACATAAGAAAATATTGAGACTATAGCTCTATTTTGGAAATCTCTTCGGTAACTATCAATGCATGCAAAAACATTTAGTACTGTTCTTAGAACAGTCCTGCTCGGTTACTAAACCAAATAGTAAATTTCATAAAAACATACTGCTCAAATGAAACCAATCTCAAATACTACAAAGTACCACGTGCGTTCGGTGTGCACGAAAATCGAAACCAAATATAGATTCCACGAATATGCACAGGAACAAAACTGAGTGCACCAAAAATATCTATCAAGCGTAACGGGCGTGCACCAAAAATATCTATCAAGTGCAACGGGCGTGCACGACAACAATATCAGGTGCATCTAATCTGCACAAAACCCCGATTTAGTGCATCTGATGTGCACAAAACCAAATAAAAGTACGAAAAGTGCATGAAATCTATACCGAAAGCATAAGTCTAAAATCATGTGCAACCCATATACACGAAATCAAATCAGTCTCTCAGAATATATAAAATCAAATCAAGTGCAATGGGTATGCACAAAACGAACATCAATACAACTGATATATGCAACACTAATCGAGTGCTATGAATGTGCATGTAGGAAATACCAATCATAAAACGAAATCCTCAAAATACTAAAATCCAAACAACGGAAATGTGATATTCAAATCACCAGATCGCAAATCGTAACACCGACGTCAATGTGCTCCTCTTTCCTCTGGTGTCGACTGATTCGAACTCGTCTCTTCGTAGCTGTATGAACGGCGCTACAAACGGCTATACTTATATCTAGAGTTTCCTAAGTAATGTATCCCATCACATGATATCCGGACTACGTTAAACTTTTCGATCGATTCATCAAATTTCCAAAATTCCCCGAGAGCTCAACACTTGAGTACAGTTTAAAAATATCCAGCACATACCACAGCACTTGCGGACCAGCCGTAGAAGGGCAAACCCAAGCCTCACTAATGGCACCGCGGAACTGCCACAAACCCTAAGGTTCAAAGGCGTTCTCATAGTCATTATGTCGAGTTAGGGTTCCATTCTTCTAGAGGGTCCATAGAATTACCTGCATGTTCTTCCGAATACCTTAAACTTGGAAAAATGGGTTTCTGACATTCGTTCGAACCTTTTAACTTCGCCTAGATGCATGTGAATACCCTTCGTCCGAACGCTAAACAATGCCTCGATCCTCAAGAACAGACGATACACTAACAGTCATCACATTCTATCCGGTCTCTAGCAGTAGCCCGATCCTCTGGTGCAGCTATCAGACCCTCGCGTCTCTGAAAAACATAGCTAACGACATATCGAAACGCTCATGGTAACCACAACTATAGCCGCAGCTTTCTCTGCCCGTGCGACCGTGGTAACAGAACCACCATTCGATATCGACGAAGATAGATCGAAGGAACGAATAGAATACGGTACAAAGAAATGTACATCCTACGGCTCCTTAAGCGGAGTCACGTATCGTAAGTATACCACGAAATATACCCACGGTACGTCACTCTACTTTAGTCACCTAATCCATTAACCAAGGGTCATCCTACACGTAGAAGGTAAAAGCTAACCCTCTGATACCAACTTTGTCATGACCCGATGGTTCGGAACGTGACCGGCACTTACATTACGAAACACCTAAAGGCATAACATAATCTAAGTAAGCCGAAGCCCAGAAATCTGAACCATTTAAAAGAAGAATGTAGGAAAACCAGTTTAAAAGCAACATCAAATTTTCTCAAAAATTTCGGCAGAGTCTCCTTTGTAAAAACTGGCCCCAAACGGATACAAACAAGAATAATATACAAGAAATAATAAAAGTCATCCCTAAGCGGGAGCTAGCTCTACGCCAATTCGCGGAAACAACCACAAGCAATATAATATACAATGCCGAAGGGCGAGAAACAAAACTCAAAAGAAACCAAATCTACCAGAAAACCATAATAACATAAGCGCGACTCTAAGCTCGAAAGAATAAACAACTAGTCTTCTAAATCTATCAACTAATACAAGTCTGGTTGATGGAGCTTACTAGATACAAATGTAGTAAATAAAAAATACAACGGCGGTCCAGATACAAAGAGACCAACCTATCAAGCAATCACTCTGAATGAAGTGTGCCAGCAAGCGGCCAAGGAAACCTGTTCATCTGAACCTGTAAGAAAAATTTGGCACAACGGGGGTGAGTTTCTAACTCGTGAGTAGAAGACATCTGCGGGTAGAAATCGCATGCACGACGATCTCCTAGGTCATAATAATATACATAAATAACACTAGTTATCTAGTAGTGAGAGGGTAATCATCTGTGCAAAAGTGCAGTACTCAGTGCATCGTGACAGTGTCACTAAACAGTAATGAGTCACATATCTGAGGTATGAATGCATCATGAATAATAAAATCAATCAAAAAATCTGAATAATCTGATATAAGAAAACATCAATTAATCTCATATAATAAAACTGAAACATCAACAGTGAAATCAACAGAAATCCGTGTCCAGCATCGACACAATATCTCAATATCATAAGCCTCAATATCTCAATGTCTCAGTATCTCAATGTCTCAACATCTCAATATCTTGGGCTCCGTCAGTCCGGATCGGCCCATATCATCAACTCATGACAACGGTCGGTATCCTCCGGATATCCGCCGCGTTAGACATCACCGGTAGATAGTCTGTGCCGCTGCCAGGCTCAACGCCATCATCTGTGATCTTCTTGCCCCGGGCTACCTACCGGGCCCACCATGTACCCGAAACGGTTCATCCTACTTCTCGAATCGAGTCTCGAAATCCAACAGAAATCATGAAAACTCATGGTGGACGACACATACATCACGAGAAAACCGCAACTTGCATTTTAAAATGAGAGAGAAAGAGAGAGAGAGAAGTTATTATAAATTCTTGCGGTTTTCCCCCAATTCCAGAAATCTCATGGAAATCCTAAATCCAAGAATCAAGAGTAAATAAACAGTGAATATCGGCATAAAGCCCCAGAATAGTATATGAATGAATATATGAATGCATGAAGTATCTATGTAACGAATGCAATCTCTAAGTTAACACATGAAAGCAATCACACAACTATTATACGGTAACTAGCATTTAGCTGTTTATATCAATGAGATAGTATGTTCTAAAGTGTATGTGACATGGCAATTACCGATGATGATGTGTGTGAGCCGGTAAATAAGTGTACGTGGAACATGTGCATCATCGGTAATGGTGCTGGTGTCCTAACAGGCAGGGTTTCATATTAGCTAAAGAAACATGTATGAACATGCAATGCGATGAATACAATCTGAATATAACGCTGAATGTGTATTAACCGCACATTTAGAATATACATATCTAACTACAAGTCATATAGTTTGTTGTCTGAAATAGCACGAATCGTGGTTTTTTAGAAAAGTAGGGGCTACGGGGTTTTATAGAAAAGATATGTCCTTTAAAAAATCCGTAGTATCCCTGCGGCTGTCTTTAAAAATGCGCACGATTCGTTAGTTTTGAAAATAAATATGACTCGAGCCTAAACTAGCATCTATCTAACCCACTAAGGAACTAAACTAAAGAAACTAGTCGATAGGTAATAAGAATCCACCTAAAGTCGGAGTCGATATCTCTAGTAGTCGGCGATCCAGCCTCAATAGCGTCATGTACATAGTACTACTTCCTCATGTCAAGAGTGCGGATCAATCATCACATATATACCTCATACGGTAATATCCATTTTACGTCATCCTAAAATCAGGGTACAGGTCAGCTATCATATATAGGTCATTCATTTGGGTATCATCATCAATCAATATCACAATCTAGGTACCATTCTAAAGTCTCGTATATTCTGATGTCATCAACAAAAATCATCATATATGAACGCACATCGCCAAAATGATCCGTTATAAATATCACACCATTTCTCTTATCACATCTCGATCAATTGTCAACTATCATATCTATATATGTATATCATCATTCACATGGTATCATCGTCAAACAATATCATGATCTGGTTACTGATTTAAGTCTCATACATGCAAATGTCATCACACATTTCATCGTATAGGTATATATTTTCTCATTGCCCAAGTATTATACAACATCCTCATATCACATGTATATGTTGTATATATACATATACATACATACATATATATATATATATATATATATATTTACCTACACACATTCCTATATATATATACACACACACATATACACCAAGTCAAGTTTATGTGTGTGTCAACATGAAACCTACGAATTCCCTCCAAGGCAATCATCCTCTAGTTAAGTCTTTCTAAATCAATCTAATCCAACTTAGAGTCTTCAATAGTACCCTACTCGCCAAGAATCTAAGGTCACGTCCGACTTCCTAATAATAGTACGCAATATCATTATTCTACGTTTGCGGGGGTGCTATACGCCATCCGGACTTCCCCCGTAGATATACATCTACTCACCTGGTTCTTGTCTGCCGAAGTCAATGCCTCCATCCTCTTCTTCATCGTTCGAAGTCCACGTGAGTGGTACCTATATGTAAACATATATAATATCGTAAACCGAAATCGCGGATAAAAACTAAAATGGCTCACAAAACGCGCATAGGTTAAACCCTATGACCCGCTCATGCAAAAAAACCAAATAACCATCGAAATCGGCCTACAAATGCCGATTGATCGAGATAAAACACAAACGTACAAATCGTAGTTCTAAAACTCACTAATTATAATATAAAATAGGGTTTAAATCATCAAAACCTTAAAATTAATCAAATCGTCTTATTTCACAAAAACCTAGAAAGCACTTAATTACCGTTTTAATTCGAAACTTGATGTTTTAACAAATCTAAAGGCCATAATATTCACAAAATATCATAACTAAGTCATACAAACCATTACCATAATTTAATCTCATCAATTTTCATTAAATCCAAAATTCTAGTTTGCAAAATTATCCCATTTTAACACTTTTAAAGAAAAAATTCACAAATCATCAACTAAACTAAGTTTTGTATGATCTAATTTGCTAAACAATAAATTAAAATGTTAATAATGTCATGAAAACCCTAATTAGATTTTAATCTCAATTAATTAATCAATTTCTAATAACCTAGTTTGCAACATTAGCATAATTTTAAACAAACAATTAGCAACTAGTAACTAGATTAGGTTTTGCATTGCATTAACATGTTAATCTCCTCATTAAAACCATGAATAATTGATAAAAATTCTCTCTTGATCACAAACCCTACTCTTGAATTTTTAATTTAGCAACTAAAACCATAATTAAACACCGAAATCCATTAAATTAAAGTAATTTGCCTATAATTAACACTAGGGTTAGGATTATACCTCAATAAATATGAGATTACACATGAAAATCATAGCCTCCAAAGTGCTAACTTTGCTCCAAGATCCATACTAGATAGGCCAAAGAATAATGGGTAGAGATTGGATTTGGAATTTGAGCTTTTATTTTGGATTTTTGTTGAATTTTTGAAGAGTTTTTGGGAGGAAATGAAGTGGGCAATTTGAGAAACGGGGAGAGGACAATTTCGGCCAGGTTTGGAGAGGGGGAGTGCGAGAGAAATGAGTGTAGAATTGTGTAGAAGACTTCTCCAATTTATTACACCGTTTAAGTCTTTTCATTATTTAATTTATTTTATTTCATTTCCCACCATAGGAAACTCTAGAATTTTGGAAATAAATTAAGAAGAGAGAAGCATACTACAAACTAAATTCTAATATGTCATGGCTCACTTTATAAAATTAACCCATTTCTAATTTGTAATTTACAATAATTTAATGTATATTTAAAGCTTATATTAATATTTGAATTTAGTTAATTTAGGAAAAATATTTAATTAAACTAACAATTTATAATTCACTAAATTAATACCAAATACTTGCAATTACATAGTTAAAATAGGTCTTTTTAAATCTATAATGAAAAATAATAATAGTTAAGTTTACGGAAAATACGGTTTATTTTACCGATTATCAGAAAATTCACCTAAAGCATTTTATTTATCTATTAATTTATTTTATTTTTTTAAAATGTTACATTATCGTTATCTTTTCATCCAAAAGAAATGAGGTCTAGAGTTGCCATCTTCTTCTTCCTCTCTCTAGCTCTCTTTTGAGATTTCTAAGTGAGTGAGGGTAAAATAAAGAAAGGGTTTTTATGGGAGAACACAACCATATCATCATACTACACTTGTCTAGCCCATTGGTGTAGTTTGTTTTCTTCATCTTCATTGTGATCAAGTGGAGCAAGGAGTTTTGAGCAAAGGTACTCCGGGTGGATCATCGTGGATGTGGAAGAAGATCGAGCTGGCCGGTTCAACCTCTAAGGAGATCCAAGGAGTTGCAAAGGAGGTCTACAAAGGTTGTATTTCTCCCCACTTAGTGTTTGACACTAGCTAGTATATGATACTAGAACTTGTTACCCTAATCATTCTAGTTCGATTCCTAGGTTAGTTTGTTTAACACCTCATAAAATTTTAATATGGCGTGTGTGATGCTTGCAAAACCCTCGGTGAGGTGCTAAAGAAACCCTACACCATGAGCATAAACGAAAAGGGAACCACAAGTCCCAACAAACTATATCAAAGGGAGAGTTAGGTCTCAGCGGCAATATCTGCATCCAGAAGACACACAACAGAGTTCTTCCTCATGCCAGCAGGGCACAGACGCGACACCACCAAGGAGAGCCACGGCAAAGTCTCCAGTTCCATGACTCTACGATTCACAGACATCCTAGTGTCAACCCTTGACCTCCCTTTTGTCAAGCAACGCTTCGACTCGGATACATGTAAAACCCTGACCTCCCTGTCGTCAAGAAACGCTTCGACTCGGATACATGTCAAACCCTGACCTCCCTGTCGTCAAGCAATGCTTCCACTCAGATACATGTCAACCTCTGACCTCCCTGTCGTCAAGCAACACTTCGACACCGATACATGTCAACCCCTAACCTCCCTGTCGTCAAGCAATGCTTCCACTTGGATACATGTCAACCCCTGACCTCCTTGTCGTCAAGCAACGCTTCGACACGGATACATGTCAACCCTTGACCTCCTGTCGTTAAGCAACGCTTCGACTCGGATACATGTCAAACCCTGACCTCCCTGTTGTCAAGCAACGCTTCGACTCGGATACATGTCAAACCCTGACCTCCCTGTCATCAAGCAATGCTTCGACTCGGATACATGTCAACATCCGACCTCCCTGTCGTTAAGCAATGCTTCGATACGGATACATGTCAAACCCTGACCTCCATGTCGTCAAGCAACGCTTGGACTCAGATGCATGTCAAACCCTGACCTCCCTGTCGTCAAGCAACGCTTCGACTCGGATACATGTCAACCTCTGACTTCCTTGTCATCAAGCAACGCTTCGACACGGATACATGTCAACCCCTGACCTCCTTGTCGTCAAGCAACGCTTCAACTCGGATATATGTCAACCCCTGACCTCCTTGTCGTAAAGCAACTCTTCGACTCGGATACATGTCAACCCCTGACCTACCTATCGTAACGCAACGCTTCGACTCAGGAACAAGTCAACTCATCAACCACTTACGAGTCCTCTCGACTTGTAAGTGAGAAAATTCTCTTGCGAGATCCTTACGACTCTTAAGAGAAAGAACACATAGGAATCCTCACGATTCCTAAGGAGAAAATACACCTACGAGATCCTCACGACTCGTAGGGAGAAAAATCCTTATGAGACCCTCACGGCTCATAAAGTTGGAAAGTCTTAGGTGGCAGATCCTAACCCTATCTCTTAATCCATCGCTACCCTACAAAGAGTTCAAGATGAACTGTTACCTATTATCTACAGGCCACACTTGCCAGAGTAACATACCAAAAACACAGCAGTGAAAAGAAAGCGATAATCAAAAGAAAAATGTGTCCTTTATTCTTGAATTCAAGTGAATACGAGATACATCATATAAAATAAAGAAAAATGAAATGAATACATGTTATTCATAAATTACAATCAATACAAAGACGACCATTGAGAAGGAGGCGATTTTAACAAATCAGCAAGCCGCTCGCGCACTCCTCGGCACCTTTTCATGATCAGCCGCCGCGGCCAGCTCCGCTTTGACTCAGGCCCGTTGCGGCAAACAGGATGAAAGTTTCTCATCGATTTCCCGCTGAGCTACCTCACGACTCTGCGCGTACCGCTCAGTGATGTCGAGCTTCTACCTCGGCGTTAGCCTGTAAGAGATACATTGTAGTAGGCCCTCAAAGATAGCTTCCTGCTGTGCAGCATTCGCATCAACCTGGGCGCGCAGCCCAGCAGATTCTCCTGAAGCCTCCTCGTGTTCCTTCCGCCTTAAGTTCGCCTCTTGTTCGAAATAGCGGAGGAAGGGAACGCTCTGCTCAACCCATGCAGCCCGTTGGTAGTTCAAAGCTAACACTTCCGGAGCGGGACGCCTGAGCTCAATCTCATACAGACAGGCCTCGATCTTCCTATAGTAGTTAACCAAAGACTCGACGATGCTCTTGCTGTTGAAGTTCATTAGCACTGCCAATATAAGACTAACCTCAGCAGCAAAATCTACAGCAGATGCGAAAGCCTCGACGTCAAGTTCCTCGATGAATTCACTCAACATTCGCAGCACCCCTGGAAGATGGGCGTTTGACAAAGGGCCCTGCCGGCATTGGAATTTGAGACTCGAAGGGAGCTGGAGTCAGTATGATTGCTGCAAAACAAATCATAGTCAGATGTCGGCTTAAGAGATAAAGAAAATGCACGAGCAATGGAGTCTACTATACCGGCTGTGACAGTTTGCAAAGTTGGGAGTACCGGAGGAGCGACTGTTCTCTCGTCCCCTCCTCCAATCTGTATCGCTGCAATCAATTCAAAGAAAAGTTAGAAATGACATGATTGCCCATAAAAGAAAGGAAAGGATGTCAGTTAAAAAACTATACTCACCAACACTGGCAGGCAGGACGACTTTTGACTGGAAGGAGAAATGTGGATTCAGCACCTGATACAGATGGTCAAAAAGGACTCCTGCAAGGTTGTAACAATACGATGCTAGTACAAAGAGTATATTACCTACAATGAAACTGATAAGTTGCAAACATATACCTTCTAGCACTCCAGATGACATAGGAGAAGGCAACGGAACAACAGCCGTCACGGCGGCGACCAGAGGCGCTTCAGATGGTGCAATCTCCGCATTCACTGCACCTACACTCAAAACGACAAAATGTCATCAGACGGGGCTGAACAAGATCAAAGGATAAAATGAAAATAGTGAACCAAGATCTACCTGATAGGTCGCCAATCGAAACAGCGACGAGAGCATCACTAGGTGTAGCGGCTTCTTCGTTCTCCTCCACAAGAATAGTTTCTGTGCTCGTGGCTTCATCCCCTGATTCGGCTATAGCCATCATGACACTTGCAATGCCAGCCGATAGCAGGGAACCGCAAGGGGAAGGAGCGGCGGTTTGGGCATTCCCGGACTCCCGAGAGAGAGTAGCCTTCTCGGGCTCTGTGGTCGCCGTCTTCTCACCTGCTGCCTCATCGCCAATGCTTGACCCTGCAAAATATAGTATATCAAAATTTGCGGATCGAGTAAACATGAAAAGACTGGGCTTTATATTACCTGGCGATGGATTCTCAGTTGCCTCCCGAGCCGCGCGCACGACCTGTCTATCAGCGGTAGACAGGGCAGCTGGAGCATCCTCTGGAGTAATAGCAAAAGATGGGGTGGTGCTTGAACCTGCACCCAAAGCCAAACTGACATCACGTTCTCTCGCCGCACGCTTTCTACGCTTCTTGTCGTCCTTGGCAGAAAGAAGTGATCTCCTAAAGACCTCCGTCAAAGGGACGTCATCGTCCGAACCAGGTGCTTCCTCTAGAGCCGTTACGACGTCTGTCATCGGCTGCTTAACCAAAGCCTCTTGAGGAAATCCTGGGGGAGCTGGGGCCTCAGCAACCGGCTTTGGAAGCGTCGCCGCACCGCTATGCAGAATTGGAACCGCACTCGGGATAACCCGAGTCAAGGTAGTCCCTGCAATAAGATGAAAAGGAAGGGTCAAACCATGAATAAAGGGAAAGGGAATAAAGGCACAACAAACCGAAGTATACCAAGGCCCAAGGAAGCGCGAAACCTTTCCTCCTTTTCGAAAGTCTTGAGGGAAGCTGCGAGTGCCTCTTCGGCAGAGATACCTGTTGGAGAAGAAAGCGTCAGTCAAAGTATAATAATTAAAAAAATACATATATACAACCGCGGAAAGATACGACTGAAGTCTACCTGACTGTGCGAGGTGATCAGTGCTGCTTCATCGCGAGCTACTTGCTCCGAAACCATGATGACAGCCTCCCGATTGGTATCGTCCGGCGAAATGAATAAACCCTCTTTAGTCCCGTACTCACTCAAGGCTTCGCTTTAAGGATCATGAGGCTCCTGGCCGAATGCAACGTCCGCAGAAAATAGCGACTTCTTCTTCTGTGAGCGGCCACCGGTAGCCGGCAACAGGAGCTTGCGTTTGGCGGGCAACTTCGGGCGACGAGTTCCGATCTCCGTACCCATGCTAGAATCGGGAGACGCTACAGCAACCGCTTCTACAGGAATATGGGGTAGGGGCATCTCAGGCATAGCGCACGGGACCGCAGCCGCAGCAGCTTCTCTTAGGGGAGGACGAACGATGGTTCGCTGCTTCAAGGGAACAGTCGTATTACCCACTGGGACAACACCCTTGCGATCAAGCAATAATCATTTTTCTTCCCTGATAACAGTGCCCATTGCGTGCTGGTACCACGCTATGTACACATTAAAAGCTTTCGGAACACAGCTTGGCTCGCTGATAAAGAAGTTAGACCCGGTGTTAAGCCGCATGAAATGGTGTAGCACATTATGAATACCTTCTTCCGTGGCAGCCAGCTCAGCTATGAAGGCCTCAAGCGGGACACCCTGATTGTAGGTTGATTATTGAGCAAAGCGGTGCGGGTTGTATCTCATGAACAGCGCCGCATCGTTCTGCCTAAACACTAAGAAGCCCGTCCTGATTGAATATAAGTGAAGAATCTCCCGAGCATTCAAGGTAGAAATCCCATCTTTGAAGGTGTCCCGCAGCGGTTGCACCGTCTTAGCGGATTCCTTATCGATATTCATGACCTTATCGACGAAAGTCATGCCATCCCTGACCGTACGCGGGCGAAGAATCAGACCCCGAGCCTCTCGCTGAGTCGGTTCGAAAACGGAAGCGTCAACCAGCCACATAACCCGAGGAAAGTTATAGATGTCGTAGAAACTGGGCCGCTTGTGGACTCCAAAAGCACCGAGCACATGTAGCTCGAGCCATGAAGTGAAATAGTGCATCGGGAAGTTTACGGGCTGCACCCCCGGTTGAGTGGTGTCTGCTGCCAAGCTAAGGCCGTGATACAGGTAAGCCAGCCCAGTAATCCCAACGGAAACCTACGACCCTTCAACCATTCGGTGAGCCGGGTAGAAAACAGATGACCTTATGTAGCGAGGATTCATGGGGAGCGCAAACCAGCTTAACTATAAACCAAGGAACCCTAAAAAGAATGCTTCTTCGTCGATGTCTTGAGCGGCGAGTTCTATAAAGGGGACGACCGCGGCGTTTGGGAGGAAGAAATTTTTTGATCTACTTCCGCTGTCAGCCGGCTATCCAAGACAAAACCAAAAGGATCGTCGAGCTTAGCAAACTTCGCACCTTGTTTCAACAAGACTTTCGGGCGAAGAAAACGGGCGATGAAATTTGTAAAGCTGACCCCATGGCATCCGGATTCAAGAAACAGGCTCTCGTATATATTTAATACCTTGATAAAGCTTGGGGAGCGGTGCTGAATGGCATTTTCTGGAGACAGACCCATCACTACTGATTGAGTGGAGAAAATGTACTCGTCAGGAAGTAATATCTCCTCATAATGTTCCCCTCTGACAGGCAAGCCGGAGTTCTCCGCGAACTTCTCTAAAGAGATTGAAACTTCCAGATCTAATAGGAGGAAGTTGTGAGTTGGAACGTTCCATTGTTCCAAAAAAGTTTTGACCCACCATACAGGGGGCGTAGAATACTTGTAGAGAGACGTATAAATCGCGGGGTACAACTCGAGCTTCAACAGCTGCGATTTCTTGGCCGACAAGATGTACCGGGCCCACTGCAAATATCCAGCTGGATGGCGAGGAGTCAAGACTATCATGTACGGCTGTCCCCAAGGACGCGACTCGCCTTGACATATACGTCGCCCCAAGGTATCCAAATCCATTAGAGGTTGTACGGTTATTGCAGCCATAGAGGGCTGAAGGCAACCCTCCGAGGTCCAGTTGATCCCCTCCACGGCATAGTTCACTGGGGGTAAGTTGGCGTAATGGATCGCTGGAATGGGCTCCAAAGGTGATGTGCAAGAAAAGCTACGCCGACCCCTGATGATCTGATTGTACCACGTCCCCCATAAATGAAGATATTACTGCTTTGGGTCGTGATCTTTGATTAGCGCGAAGACTTCCCTATCCACGGGCGCTTCAGGGAATCCGCTTTCCGAACGAACAAACGGGAAAGAAATGTCGAAAGACATAGTACCTGCGTGAAAAAGAACAAAAGATAGCCATCAATGCTACAGTTTAAGTTCTGGCACTCGGTACTTTAAATTCGTACCGCACTACAATGCAGTGGAAAGGGGCCAAAGGGGACCCACACAATCTAGATGATGGCTCATCATTGATGAGATAGTCACTCATTAATGAGGAAATCTAAAAGGATTCTTATTTAATGAGGGCCCCACGGGCCTAGGAGTAAAATTCCCTTGAAAGCAGCGCTCTGCAACAGAGTGACATCTGTCAACTCTAATCATGAGAGGAATAAAATTCCTTAAAAATTTTAAGAGCTATGCTCTGTGAAGATGATGGAATCATACATCAAAAACCTTAAAAACCAAGGGTTTTACAGAGTAAAAATTCCGAGATCTTCAAGATCTTTGAACAAACTCTAAGAGTTCTTCATGGAAGATGAACAGTATTTCAGTCCATGGGTTAAAATCGCCCTAAAAAGATTATATCTTGAAGATCTATGATCTAAAAATGAGCACAGCTCTGTTGATGGGTAAAACCCTAAAATATATTTTTCTAAGATCTATGATCTGAGAAGAGAAAAGCTCTGTAAATAAGTTCAATTCTTACCGAATTTAGGCAGAGTTTTGACTCTGAGAAATTTCTTAAGGGAGAGAGCTGGGCTGTGAAAGAGAATTAAATTCTCAAGAAATAAGAACAAATCAAGAAGATGAACAAGTAGTCATTTTAAAGGGCCAAAGGTCCTATTTATAGGCAGCGGAAGTCGATCCGACTTCTAAGAATAATCCAACGGTGGAAAGGCTGCCACCGCTGCACTCATGTGTGGACTACGTGAGCACAACGGTGGTGGGTATTTATTTCCCCTAATCAGAGCAAAGCTCTGTTCAAATTTTGAAATTTGAAATGAAGCAGCGCTTCATAAAAGCGCTCGCGCCAAGAGCGCCAGCGCTAAGAGTTAAAGACTCTGAGGCAGCGCCTCACGTGTAAAGCACGAGAGCGCAAGCAGCGCCAGCACTAAGAGTCAAAGACTCTGAGGCAGCGCCTCACGTGGAAAGCACGAGGGCGCTAGCAGTGCCAGCGCTAAGAGTCAAAGACTCTGAGGTAGTGCTCCACGTGCAAAGCACGAGAGCGCCAAGCGATAGAACTAAATGTTGTCCACCATTGGATCAAAGATCCAACCGAGATGAATAAATCATCAATTTACCAAAATAAAATTTTGTTAAGCGAATACTCCTCAAATCGTTCCAAAAAGGAAAGATTGTGCTCTGTAAATTAGAGCACCGTTGCATCAAAGATCCAATGGTGATTAAAAATGACCAAGATACAGAACAATCTCTGTATGGGAAAATAATTTCCCAATCTTGTTAAGTAACAAAAAAGATTTCTTCTGTAAAACAGAAGCCCTAGGATCAAAGATCCAACTGTGGGAAACATTCCCAAATCAATCAAAGAAAAGATCTCCTTAACAGATTCAATAAATCGGCCTCCACTATATAAAGGCCCCAAGACTTCAAGTCTACAATAGAAGAAACTCTCCATAAGTTTCATAGAGAAGAACCCCTTAAAAACGTCGAGTTCTCAAAAAAGATAAAGAGAAGAGCAAGCTCTGAAAAGAAGAATTTCTTCAAGGTTAATAAAATAGAGAGATCAAAGCATCTCATCAAAATAAAAGAAGAACTTAGTTCTTTTTCTAGATCATAGATCTACAAAGACAGAAGTCTTCATAAAAGAAAAAGAGATTGGAGCATCTCATCATAAAAAGGGAGGGAGAAGAACTTAGTTCTCTCTAGATCACAGATCTATATGACAAAGACAAAGTCTTTCACAAAAACAGAAGAGATTGTAACATCTCCTATTAAAATAAGATCTTATTTCTTAGATCCACGAGACAAAGTCTCTTATAAACAAGAACTTAATTCTCAGAGCACAGAATTGATCTAGAGCGCTTCGCACTCATTGTCTGGGGCTCAGCGCCAAGCGCTCCACGTGCTCTTCACGTGTGCGCCATTTTCATAAGAAGCGCCTTAGCGCTCCAAGTCTGGCTCTCAGCACCAAGCGCGCCACGTGCTCCTCACGTGTGCGCTATTTCATAAGAAGCGCTTTAGTGCTTCATGTCTGGCGCTCAGCGCCAAGCGCACCATGTGCTCCTAACGTGTGCGCTATTTCGTAAGAAGCGCCTCAGCGCTCCAAGTCTGGCGCTCAACGCCAAGTGCTCTGTACATAAAGGCTCTGTACATAAAGAGCTCTGCGTTACAAAGAGTGTTCAACACTCAATAAAAGATAAAAGAAAAAGGGGTGTCAGAACCCAAATTAATGCTCAACATTATTGAACAAAAGAGGCTAAGCCCAAACAAACATTCAATACCCAAATAAATGTTCAACATTTTTTTTAAACTGAGTGGGCTGAGCCCAAGTTGGCCACATGTCCCAAACTCAGACCAACCGAGCCCATGTGCTCATAATTTCCCTAATTGGTCTTAGTCCCAAACCGGACTACAGATCTCCCAACCAACCTTGGTTCAAGGGTACATCTCTTCAATCCTCTGATATGTGTCTTTGTAATTCGTCAACGTCTTTAGAGAGGTGACGGGTCCCGACAACCAGACTCCATGTACTATGATGTCCCCAAACTTATGGACCGCAACGTCCCTAAACTAAACTCTATAGACTATGACGTCTTTAATCTATGGACTATGATGTCCTTAAACTCCATGGACTATGATGTCCTTAAACTAAAACGATAGAGTCCAAATACTCTTTCGTTGGATCTAAATGATCCCAAAACCCCGTTGAGTAGATCTTAGTCTAAAATTAAACTAACGTATCCTCAACAAATATTTAAGTTGATCTTAATCTCAAACGAGGTTAACGATCCTTAAATCAAACAAAACCCAAATCTAGCAAAATATGGATTTGGACAAATCCCCGCCCTACGGGAGACAACATAAATTAGTCTCCGTATACAATCCACGGGCAACAAAAAAAAAACACGACACGTAGTGACCTTCTGGAGCAGGAGAAAGTTGTTACCGCGATGCGGTAACGTAATTAACTGCAGGGGCTTGCGCCTGCGGGGATGTGCGTCCACACATTAAAAGTGTTAGTTGTATATATGCCCTAGAGGCCATTGTTGTACATACGATGTATATTATGATGGATGCTTGGATATATATAGAGAGAACTTTCTTGCTCGATATGATAGTATGCTATCTGGTTTCACTTTATGTTAACATGTTGACATGTATTGGTTTCCTGTCTTACTCTCACATGTTGATAAAGCCCTTAGGATATGTACTTAACTACTAGGACTATGACGAGATCATACTAGTGGGGCCAGGGTAGTCAACGAGTACATCCTATAACTGTTCCTAGTCGACGGTGTATCGAGACAGGGCATCGATACACCAGAGTAGACTAGCGTATACGCATCTTGACCCATATGATGGGCGATAGATGATCCCACATCCATTGGGGTTTGACATCAAAGATGGTGTACGGGTGCTCAGTGGAGACTGGGTACACTGAACGGACTCGCCGAGAACTCCTAGATGGTATTATACCTATCGTCAGATAGCAGTTCTCCGGTGACACTGGTACAAGTTAGTCTGTAAATCCGAGATCGTCATAGAGTCATGTGTGATTCCCACTGTGCTTTGATTTCCACCTTACCACGTCCAAGAGGGCATGCAAAACGGTGGCTTTTGGGTACAGTCCCGAATCACATGAAGGCAATGAGCGATAGGAGGGGTTTCGTCTCTCCCGGTATAGGGAGTTGATGTTGTACTGTGTTCGATTGGCTATAACTGGAAGTCCCTAGCCAGGGTTGATATGGAGTGCTACTGGTAAGTGTTATCAGTAGTTTCTCGACCTATTATGAGCCTCACATCGACATGACTTATCGGTTACTGGGGTCTGACTTTTACCACCCCTAGACATGATATGCGACAAACAAGACGAAGAGACCGGACTGTACTGCAGTGTTACTTTAAGTCCATGTTTCCCAACCCGGTGCTTGCGGAGAGGCAGAAAACGGAATAAAAATCGAATTTTTATTAGCTTGGGCAACATGGACTAGACTATGAAGGATCTTGGCTAAACAAAAACAAGCTAAAGCTAACTAGAAACTAGCTAAGTGTTAGAAAGGTTATACCTAGGTCTTTATGTCCTTCTCTCCTTGCTCCTTGGAGTAGTGGAAAGTGGTCACCTTTGTCGTCTTCTCACGTCGAAGAAAGATCCACCCGAAAGCCTCAACCTTTGGCTTCAACTCCAAGCTAGAAGTAACTAGGGTGCAAGAAGTGCTAATCCTTGAACCCTAGATGTGAGTAGAGATTATCAAGAAAGGGTTTTTCTCAAGCTCAAGTGTTTCTCAACACATGAGAGGGGAGAGCTTGAGGGAGAGGAAGAACAAGAGAGAGAAAGGAAATGATAGAATGAGAATAAAATAAACCATTCTCACATATATGTGTGAATTATTGTAATTAGATAATTAGCTAGATAATTGTAATGGTTAATCAAGACATGACCATTATCGTTTCATTTTTAATGCAAATTGCAAGGATCAAAGAGCATCTTCCAAATAAAATGATGATGGTCAAAGTGTCAACAAGGTCAACAAGTCAAGATGGGTCAAATGGTCAACAACCATAACCATGCACAATTATTAAACTAACATCAATTAACCATAATACACACATAATCATTAGGGTTAATAAAATGACAATAGTCATTAACCCTAATCAAAGTCCTCTCCCTCTGTCTCAAGCAATTGTGCATACGCACCCGTATTCGTGATCCGAGGAACACGAATACAATGAGAAAAACCAATCCCAAATCATATACTAGGATCCGGCTTAAACCAAAGCCCGCTAGTATAAGCTGTCCGCACAGCAAGCGTGCACAAGTGCGCGGATGTGAACGAACCCTGTCGCAAAACCATGCGACCTCTACTCATTTTGCCTAAAGGCGAAAAGCTCTCTGTGTGGGACTCTAAAGACTCGACACTACGCTGGCGGTGGGTTTAACCACAGACCGCTAGTGGCACTAGCTGTACGTAACGGTCCCCATGTAGATGTCGATAAGAAAACTGACGAGGTGAACCCCATCTGAACTCCTACTGAGCCTGTATGTGACAGTCTCCGTACAGTCCGGTCTGTTCGTCTGATACATCGCATGGCGGGCCTAGGGGCGGTGAACGTCAGTCCCCTAATAGCGGTACAAGTCGTGTCGGAGTGTAGCCCAGAACACCCTGAGATAACACTGGAAACCTACCAGTATATCTCGCTTGCCCTGGCCAGGGACTACTCGTGTAATGGCTCTCCTGGACACAGCGCGATGTCAACCCCCAATACCGGGAGAGACGAATCCTGTCTAACCGTCACTGCCTCCAAGTGCTTCGGGACTGCACCCAAAAACTACCTGTTTGCACGACTCCTTTGAGCCGTGGTAGGGTAGTAATCAAAGTGCAATGGGAACACACTCGAGGCGAAGTGACAGTGTCAAGTCAGCGGACTAAGCTGTACTCATGTCACCTGGGAACTGATAACTGACGATAGGTATAATACCAACCAACAGTTCCCGACGAGTCCTGTCCAGTGTACTCATAACCTAACGAGCACCCGCATACTATCTCAAGTACGACGTACTGACGGCTGTGGGATAGACCGTCTCCCACGCTGGGATGAGAAGCGCATACGCTAGTCTACTCCGGAGTATCGATGCCCTGTCTCGATAGTCCAACGACTAGGGACCTGTATAAGGATGTGGTTATAGATCACCCAGCTCCCACGAGTGTGAGCGCCATCACAACGCTGGTAATCAAGCAAAGATCCTAAGGGCTCTACTAATATGTATATCAGCGATATGCTAAAAGAAACACATGCACATATTAAAGCAGAGACAAACCAAGTAGCATACTACCATTTCGAGCAAGATTGTATATACAACTGTGAATATCCCAAGCTTCCATCAAGTAATATACAAACTAGTATGATACAGTAATAGCCTCTAGGGCATATACACTAACAATCTCCCACTTGCACTAAGGCCATGTACTGGCGTATCGAAGACCTATCATCTCGATCAGCCGCTCGAACTGAGTCTGGGGCAAGGCCTTGGTGAATGGATCTGCTGTGTTATCTTCTGAAGCAACCCTCCGAACCTCGATCTCCCTGATCAGGTGATACCGCCTTAAGATGTGTCTGGATTTCTGATGGGACCTGGGTTCCTTCGCTAAAGCTATAGCCCCGTTGTTGTTGCAATACAGAGGTATTGGGTCAACAATGGACGGAACCACCTGAAGTTCTCTCAAGAACTTCCTCATCCAGACAGCTTCTTTTGCGGCATCAGATGCAGCGATGTATTCCGCTTCCATAGTCGAGCCAGCAACGGTTTCCTGTTTGGAGCTCTTCCAACACACCGCCCCTCCATTGAGGGTAAAGACAAAACCCGACATAGACTTGGAATCATCCTTGTCACTCTCGAAGCTGGAGTCAGCAATGGCCTCAATATGGAGGTCTTTTCCGCCATACACCAAGAACATCTCCTTAATCCTTCTCAGGTACTGTAGAATGTTCTTTACTGCTATCCAATGTTTCTCCCTAGGGTTTGACTGATACCTGCTTACCACACTCAGTGCATAAGCCACATCCGGTCTGCTACACAACATCGCATACATTATAGAGCCTACCGCAGAAGCGTAGGGTATAATAGACATGCGATCCCTCTCCAAATCAGTCTTGGGAGACATCTCTTTGGAGAGGGTGATCCCGTGACAAGCCGGTAGATTACCGCGCTTGGAATCTTCCATACTGAATCTCTTCAGTATGGTGTCGATGTACCTGGACTGTGAAAGTCCTAATATCCTCTTGGATCTGTCACGGTAGATCCGGATACCCAGAATGTACGAGGCATCACCCAGGTCTTTCATGGAGAACCTGTGTGACAAGAACCCCATGACAGATTGTAGCATAGGAATATCATTTCCTATTAAGAGAATGTCATCCACATATAAAACGAGGAATACGACAGTTCTCGCTACAAATCTACAATAGATGCATGGTTAATCTGGATTTTTGATAAAGCCAAATTCCTTGACTGTCTCATCAAAACAGATGTTCCAACTCCGCGAAGCCTACTTTAGTCCATAAATGGACTTAAGCAACTTGCACACCTTTCCGCTGCTCCCACTCTGAATGAAACCCTCTGGCTGGTCCATATAGACACACTCCTCTAAATGTCCATTTAGAAAAGCTGTCTTTACGTCCATCTGCCAAATCTCATAATCGTGGAAGGCGGCAATGGCAAGAAGGATCCGAATGGATTTCAGCATAGCTACTGGAGAAAAGGTTTCGTCATAGTCCAAACCAGGTCGCTGACGAAAACCCTTTGCTAACAGTCTAGCTTTATAGGTCTCAACCTGTCCATCTACACCAATCTTCCTTTTGAAGATCCACTTGCATCCTACGGGTTTTACCCTATCTGGAGCAATGTCCAACATCCATACTTTGTTGGTGTACATGGACTCCATTTCGGTCCGCATTGCATCCAGCCATTTTACCGAGTCGACGCTCTTAATGGCTTGCTGGAAGCTAGTAGGCTCATCAAAGTCTATGATGCAATCCACTCTATCCCCGTCAATGAGAAAACCGTAGTATCTCTCGGGCGGATGAGACTTCCTACTACTCCTGCGGAGTGGCATGGGAATGTCCTGATCTTTCGAACCCTCTGGTTCTACTAAGCTTTCAGTAATAGCTTGTGGTTCTGGAATTTCTTCCAGTTCTATTGCGCTCCCACTTAATTCTTTTTCTATGAACTGGTGTTCTAGAAAGTGGGCATGGCGAGAAACAAACACCTTTTGTTCCTCTTCGCAATAGAAGAAATATCCCTTGGAGTTCTTTGGATATCCCACAAACTTGCACTGTACTGAGCGTGCCTCGAGCTTGTCCGCATGCTGCTTTTTTACAAAAGCTGGACATCCACATGTCTTAATGTGATTAAGATAGGGTCTCTTCCCACACCACATCTGATATGGTGTAGTAGGCACAGTCTTAGTTGGAACTCGGTTCAAAAGGTATGCAGCTGATTCTAGCGCATATCCCCAGAACGATCGCGGTAACTCAGCGTTACTCATCATGGACCGTACCATATCCAATAGGGTTCGGTTCCGTCTCCCCGATACACCGTTATGTTGCGGAGTGTATGGAGGAGTAAGCTGAGAGAGAATTCCATTCTCTTTTAAGTAACCCAGGAACTCGGCACTCAAGTATTCACCACCTCGATCAGATCTCAGTGCCTTGATACTTTTGCCTGTATGTTTTTCTACTTCATTCTTATATTCCTGGAATTTTTGAAAAGCCTCGGATTTATGTTTCATTAAGAAGACATAACCGTACCTTGAAAAGTCATCCGTAAAAGTAATGAAGTAAGAATAACCGCTTCGCGCATGTGTAGACATTGGACCGCACACGTCGCTGTGTACGAGTCCCAAGAGCTCGCTCGCTCTTACTCCGTGTCCAGTGAACGGAGTCTTTGTCATCTTTCCTTTGAGACAGGATTGACAAGTTGCATACGATTGATATTCGAACGGATCCAAATATCCTTCTGTATGTAACTTAGTCAACCTTCTCTCATTGATGTGACCCAGTCTACAATGCCATAAGAAAGTTTTATTGATTTCTGGAGACTTTCTTTTGTGTGTATTCTGGACATTGAAAATCTGTGGTTGGTTTAATATGTATATACCGTTGTTCAATGCACCTGACCCAATCAAAACTTGATTAAGGTGAATGTTCACTACATTACTTACAAATGCAAATTCATAACCTTCTTTAGATAATAAAGATACAGAAATGATATTACAGGTTGCATTTGGTACATAATAACAACTACGCAAAACCAAAAAGTGTCCATACGACAATCCCAGGTGATAGTCCCCCACGGCCTCAGCATCCATGCTAGCACCATTTGCAACTCTGAGGGTCATGTCACCTGCCTTCAAAACTCTACGCTTTCTCAACTCCTGCAAAGAATTACAGATATGAGATCCTGATCCGGTATCCAATACCCAGGATGTAGAGTTTATTGATAGACAGTTTTCAATAACATACACACCAGAAGCTGAAGCTGCAACTCGCTTCAAATCCTGTGTTTTGGCCTTCCAAGCCTTGCAATCCTGTTTCCAGTGACCACTTTTGTGACAATAGAAGCATTCTTCCTTCCCCATCAGCTTTCCCGCTATCTTTGTTGCTTTTCCTTTTCCCTTCGTATCCACTTTACCGACACCGCCTCTTGGTTTGGCGGGGGATTTCTTCTTCTTGCCCTTGGCTTTCGCCCTGGACCTAGAAGAGGAAGATCCTCCTACAAACAAAGTGGATGTCTCCCTACCTTTCTGTAGGGTGCCCTCAGCACTCCTCAACATGTTCAGAAGTTCGGAAAGTTCAACCTCCTTTCCTTGCATGTTGAAGTTAAGAATAAACTGGGCGTAAGTGGAAGGAAGGGACTGGAGAATCAAATCAGTATAGAGTTCATTCTCCAACGTGGTCCCAAGGTCCGCGAGCTCCTCTATGTAGCCAATTATCTTAAGCATGTGTTCCGCTACCGATGATCCGACGGCCAACCTTGTCGAAAACAACTTCTTCGACACTTCGTATCTTACGATACGAGACTGCTCTCCATACAGTTCTTTTGTATGAAGAAATATAGACTCTAGGTCCATATTCTCGTGCCTCCTCTGATGTTCGTTGTCCATCGAGGCTAGTACGAGGCATCTGGCCTTCGCGCAATCTATTTCCCAGGTCTTGTAAATTTCCCTATCTACGACACTGGTTTTGGGACCTGGGACAGGGGGAGCTTTGGTGGTAAGGACATACCCCAACTTGTCGTAAGTGATTGCCATCTTGACATTCCTGAGCCAATCTTTGTAGTTTGGCCCTGTCAATATGTTTTTATCTAGTAATAACTTAAGTCCGGTCATGTTGAATGGTCGCTGCAATAAGGAGAGAGAAAAGAAACACTTTAGCATGATGCTCTTGCAAGTTTAGAGTGGTTTTTAATTTGTCTAAACTGGATGGCTCCCACTGTCTCTCGAATCCCTTCTCTAACCGTAAAGAAAGGATTAGTCAGGATCAATCTCACCGTACAATACTTGCTTAACCGTTCAGCCAGGCCAGTGTCGGTACTTCGAGGGAGGTTTTCCAACGCTTTCGCGAAGTTCCTTAATTAAGTAACCTCTTTTCCCTAGGGGCGTAGCCCCGCTAACACCTTTCTAGACACCTACTAAGTTTATAGCATTGATCGTTAAGTGAGAGTTTTCCCGAGGAGTAGCATATACTCACAGTAGGATCGGGATCCAAATATCATCGCGTGATAAAACCGAAGGAATCCTACCAGAATTATCACACTCCAAATGGTATGCAGCGCTAGCAAGTTTCAGTACTTATGAAACTCCCGATATAGATTTCTGCCCCATGCTCTTATGACCTTGACTTTGGCCAAAATATCATAAGTCACATGTCAAGTTCTACCCGTCATTCTCCTGGTTAATTTGGACCCACCCGTACCTACCCTTGACTTTGGCCAAAATAGCAGCACGACTGTCCCAAACCAACGCATCTATCTATGCTGCACATGAATACCCAATAGCTACCAATCACTATGCCTTGACTTTGGCCAAAATACATAGCTTGAATACTTTTGACCATTCATGTGGAATGACGGAGGGCTACGAATGGTTTTGGCGAAACCGTGAACGTGGTGAACTTGATATAATTGATGGAACGAGATAGCTTTTAAAAGGAGTGGTTCAAGCTCCGCGTTTAAAAGTTTAGTTTTGAAAAGAACCGAGTGGTTTTCAAAGTGTTCCAATCGACTTTTACTTGGTTTAGTTTCTTGCATTAGTTCTTTTAATGCGTCCCATCATTTAACCCTACCATTGCAGAAACAACCAAAATATGACGTACGCTTATGCCATTCGCATTCGCCACGGGGCCCCGTCATCACCCGTTAGGTTACTTAACTAACGACAGAGCGGGGGCTGGGCTAGCGCGGCTATAAAACATAAGCAACGCCTAAATAGTTATCATATATAAATATATAGCAATGATAGACATTACAGATCACAGATGAATACATTGGATATACTAGGAATCTGCAATCCGTTCGAGCCTGCAACGAAAAGCGGATTACACGGTCACGGTGAATAGCCAATACCCCACCCAAGACCCCTACGGGTGCGGAAAACTACCCGCCAAGTACCCGAAGCGAAGCAACCTCCCTCACCACCGTGAGTAGGCCACTCGGCACTTCGAGATACCCGGTAGTTTGTGCACCCCCTCCATGGGTCTATCCTAGGAGCAAAAATAGTAAAAAGAATTATACAATGACGGCTACAACCCCGACCCGGTTGTGCGGCCAAACAAATAATAATATTACATCAATTTACATATTACAATGAATGAAAGAAAAAGCAACACTCATCTCATATCCACCCCGGCTATTCATCCGCGACAATCCAACCCATTCATATACACATACCATCATCAATCACAGATCACAGATATGTATAACCCCGACTAATCGACATATAGCGATTAGCCGACGTTCAATACATATAAACATTACAGATATAACCTTTTAGTCAAAGTGAATTGATGTTCGGAAAAAAAAATACAGATTTATAGGCCCCCAAAAACAAATTTCTATTCTGGAAAATCTGGGCACATATAAACCATCTTAAAAATTCTAAAACCAAGCCAGAAATACACTGCACCAAACTCGACCCAGTGAAGAGCCAAGACGGCCGTGGTTGCGCGGCAATAGCTTGCTATTGCCGCGGAACCGCGGCTCTTTGGTCGAATCACTGGATCATTTTTGGTGGCTTTCTTTACAAAACCCGGAGATGATTTTTGGAGTATGACAAATTTTATTTTGAACAGAAAAAAATTAACAGAAACTTAGGGTTTTGAAAACTCGGTTTTTCGATTTTTTTTTGATTCGAACTTTGATACACTCTACTACCTAGCTAGTTAATGTTTAGTTACGCTCTGATACCACTGTAGGTCCACGTTGCCCACCCCGGTGCTTGCGGGGAGGCGAAAAACGGAATAAAAATCGAATTTTTATGAGCTTAGGCAACATGGACTAGACTATGAAGGATCTTGGCTAAACAAAAACAAGCTAAAACTAACTAGAAACTAGCTAAGTGTTAGAAAGGTTATACCTAGGTCTTTATGTCCATCGCTCCTTGCTCCTTGGAGTAGTGGAAAGAGGTCACCTTTGTCGTCTTCTCACGTCGAAGAAAGATCCACCCGAAAGCCTCAACCTTTGGCTTCAACTCCAAACTAGAAGTAACTAGGGTGCAAGAAGTGCTAATCCTTGAACCCTAGATGAGAGTAGAGATTATCAAGAAAGGGTTTTTCTCAAGCTCAAGTGTTTCTCAACACATGAGAGGGGAGAGCTTGAGGGAGAGGAAGAACAAGAGAGAGAAAGGAAATGATAGAATGAGAATAAAATAAACCATTCTCATATATATGTGTGAATTATTGTAATTAGATAATTAGCTAGATAATTGTCATGGTTAATCAAGACATGACCATTATCATTTCATTTTTAATGCAAATTGCAAGGATCAAAGAGCATCTTCCAAATGAAATGATGATGGTCAAAGTGTCAACAAGGTCAACAAGTCAAGATGGGTCAAACGGTCAACAACCAAAACCATGCACAATTATTAAACTAACATCAATTAACCATAATACACACATAATCATTACGGTTAATAAAATGACAATAGTCATTAACCCTAATCAAAGTCCTCTCCCTCTGTCTCAAGCAACTGTGCATACGCACCCGTATTCGTGATCCAAGGAACACGAATACCATGAGAAAAACCAATCCAAAATCATATACTAGGATCCGGCTTAAACCAAAGCCCGCTAGTATAAGCTGTCCGGACAGCAAGCGTGCACAAGTGCGCGGATGTGAACGAACCCTGTCGCAAAACCATGCGACCTCTACTTATTTTTCCTAAAGACGAAAAGCTCTCTGTGTGGGACTCTAAAGACTCGACACTACGCTGGCAGTGGGTTTAACCACAGACCGCTAGTGGCACTAGCTGTACGTAACGGTCCCCATGTAGATGTCGATAAGAAGACTGACGAGGTGAACCCCATCTGAACTCCTACTGAGCCTGTATGTGACAGTCTCCGTACAGTCCGGTCTGTTCGTCTGATACATCGCATGGCGGGCCTAGGGGGCGGTGAACGTCTGTCCCCTAATAGCGGTACAAGTCGTGTCGGAGTGTAGCCCAGAACACCCTGAGATAACACTGGAAACCTACCAGTATATCTCGCTTGCCCTGGCCAGGGACTACTCGTGTAATGGCTCTCCTGGACACAGCGCGATGTCAACCCCCAATACCGGGAGAGACGAATCCTGTCTAACCGTCACTGCCTCCAAGTGCTTCGGGACTGCACCCAAAAACTACCTGTTTGCACGACTCCTTTGAGCCGTGGTAGGGTAGTAATCAAAGTGCAGTGAGAACACACTCGAGGCGAAGTGACAGTGTCAAGTCAGCGGACTAAGCTGTACTCATGTCACCTGGGAACTGATAACTGACGATAGGTATAATACCAACCAACAGTTCCCGACGAGTCCTGTCCAGTGTACTCGTAACCTAACGAGCACCCGCATACTATCTCAAGTACGACGTACTGACGGCTGTGGGACAGACCGTCTCCCACGCTAGGATGAGAAGTGCATACGCTAGTCTACTCCAGAGTATCGATGCCCTGTCTCGATAGTCCAACGACTAGGGACCTGTATAAGGATGTGGTTATAGATCACCCAGCTCCCACGAGTGTGAGCGCCATCACAACGCTGGTAATCAAGCAAAGGTCCTAAGGGCTCTACTAATATGTATATCAGCGATATGCTAAAAGAAACACATGCACATATTAAAGCAGAGACAAACCAAGTAGCATACTACCATTTCGAGCAAGATTGTATATACAACTGTGAATATCCCAAGCTTCCATCAAGTAATATACAAACTAGTATGATACAGTAATGGCCTCTAGGGCATATACACTAAAAGTTACCGATATGATTCACAGGAGAATGTACAGGCTTGCTTGTTGATCTTCTGATCGCTCAATACCTGGGTGGCTGTTACGTTTAGCTGATCACTTGCAGCTTTTGGGTGTTTGATATGATCATCACCTACTGCCGGCGTATTGACGATTCTTTAGAGTCCTATACAGAGGTTTCCTAGCTCAAGCAAAACGGGGTAGGGGCACATATGTGATATGTTCGGGACCGAGACTAATACGATATGAGATACCGTATTATATTCTCGCTATATGTGATATCGGTCGGGTATATGAGATATAGCCGGGTTATCGGATCAAGTGTTGATTCGATGAAAGGTTACTTGTTATATTAGTCGGTTATATATAATATATCTGGATTATCGGATCAAGTATTGATTCAATTATATAATGTATAATTATATATGTGATATATGGTGTTACATTAACTAATATAAGCTCGTTTTATTGATTCTTTTTCTCACTCGGATAATACATTGATGTATATGATATATATGTTAATTGTATTATTTTATTTTGTTACATAATACATTATATATGTGATATCTGTAAGTGCACGGCGGCGCCCCGGCCGTCAATCCGACGCCGGAATGCGGAAGCGGTGAAAAACTTTAATTTTTGCGGACTTAGCAAACCGGCACCACCGCGCACTAAACACCCGGGATCGTTACCATTAACTAGTCTAAGCTATCTACAAGAAAGGGAATAGAGATATACCGACGATCCAAGTCCTCCGGTCTTCTCGTCATGGTCCCGATCTCCTGCGGAAAAGTCCCGTCTCCTCCTCGTCGCCGGAAGTGCACCACATCGCCTACTATGTATACGGGCTCCCACCTCAATGCCGAGGCAACTCGGGCACGAAGCCGGCTACTCGACGTGCCCAAGGTTCGTTGTAGAATATGTAGTGAGCTTGTGTCTCTTTTTGGGGTAGTGGAGTTGCCATTTGTGGAGGAAGAAGAACTTGGAAAGAGGTGAAGGGAAAAAAAACTTGCATCCAAAAGAATGAGAGTATCATATCTTTTCTTCACACTACAAAAATGAAAATGAATCCCCATTCCTCTAAGGAATGGCCGGCCCCCCCCCTTCATGTGTGATTGGAGAGAGAGAGAGAGAGCAAGGTCAAGGGGTGGGTGGAAGCAATGATGCAAGAGGGCATCATGAAAGAATATGATCACAAGCAAAAACCACACACAACCACAACCATCATCAACAACCATGATGCTAACAAAGTCAAGCAATCATGAAGCTAGAAGTCAAGGTCAATGAGAGGCTATCATGATTCAACAATAAGCAAATACCCCCTCCACAAATACTTATTTGCAACAATGCAAATAAGCCCTCCTCCACCAATCTTCGGCCAATGAACGGAACAATGGAAATTGGCCGAAACGGAAAGCAAACTGGCAACTCCAGAAAACTGGTCCCGTAATGAATTACAGGAAAAACCCCGATACTGTGCATACACACCCGCATCTGTATTTCGACCGAAATACAAATGCAATGAGACAAAATCTACACTGTACTATACTAGGATCCGGCTTATACCAAAGCCGGCCAGTAATATCCGTTCGATCCTGATCCGTGCAATACCGCACGTATGTGATCGAACCCTGCCATATAACCATACGGCCTTTAGTACAAACTGTCTGATCCTGATCCGTGCAATACCGCACGTATCTGATCGGACCTTGCCATATCTCCATACGGCCTCTACAACCTTTCGCCCGAAAGCTGAGTAACTGAAATGTGGGGGACTCTAAAGACTCATCAACACCTCGGTTGTGGATTTAACCACTAGCACGTCAGAGGTATAAGCCAATACGTAACGGGCTACCAGGTATTGACTAAAAAGGACGTCGATGAGCGAACTCATCCTGACACCCTACTGAGCCTGTCAGTGACAATATCCGTACAGTCCGGTCCGTTCATCTATGAGTATCGCATGGCGGGCCTAGGGGGTTGGTAAAAGTCAGACCCCCAAAAGCGGTACAAGTCGTGTCGGAGTGTAGCCCAGAACACCCTGAGATACTACTGGAATACCTACCAGTAAATCTCCTTGCCTTGGCCAAGGACTTTGTGTAATGGCTCTCCTAGACACAGCACGACCTCACCCCCAATACCGGGAGAGACGAACCCCTGAAGATACGCTCACTGCCTCCAAGTGGCTCGGGACTGTACCCAACTAAAACTTGTTTGCACGACTCCTTTGAGCCATGGTAGGGTAGTAATCAAAGTACAGTGGGAACTCACACGAGACAAATGACGATCCCCAGGTCGATGAACTAACCTGCACACATGTCACCAGGGAACTGCCATCTGACGTCTGGTATATGACCAACTAGCATGTTCCCGGCGAGTCCTGTCCGGTGTACTCATAACCCAATGAGCACCTGTATACATCTTAGGTGATCCAACTGACACCAGTGGCTTGTGAGACCGGCCACCGCCCCTCGTCGGGGTCTCGACTGTATACACTAGTCTACTAATGGAGTATCGATGCCCAGTCTCGAAACTCCCACGACTAGGGACCTTTTAAGGATAAGCTTATAGACCCCCAGCTCTCACTTATATGATCGCCCTCATACTGCTGGTGGTCAAGCAAGAATCCTAGGGGCTCTATCAACGTGTAATAGCGACGTGTCAGGTCACCTAAAACAGTACACGATGATAAAGGTAAACCAGATAGCATACTATCATCTCGAGTAAGACTGTCCTACCGGGATAGGTCCTCCCTCAATCATTGCAATCACGTACCTGTGATCCAATAATTGACTCTGAGGGCACTATCTCCAACAATCTCCCACTTGCACTCAAGGCTAATTATTGCGATGTCGCATACTCACAGCCCGTGTGATACCGAACACCCAACTCCTCTACTAGTCAGTTTCACAAAGCTCGTTTGCGAAACTATTGCGTTCAAGGAATAGCCTTAGTGAGTGGATCCGCTTAGTTGTTTCTTTCTATGTCTCTCTATATCTCAAGTTCGCGGAGAAAACCATCTCCCGAAAAGAGCAATACCTGTCTCAGAATATGTCTGGATGTCTGATGGGACCTAGCTCATAAATGAACTCCAAATCCAAACTTCTTAGACTGTATCGTCAACTGAACTTAATCAGTATCCTGCGCGCCATGCCTCCCTCAGTATTGCCTTGGACCACCTGTCCAAAATACTGCCCCTCATCAGAAGGAAAAACTATAACTCTGACAACCTCCTTGTCGTCCATGTCACCTTGGAAGCCTGGAATGATAACTGTCTCCTGAATGAGGCTGTCGTTATCATCTCCCTAGAACATCCACTTATGTTCTAAAACTGCTTCCGGCTGTTTCTCCAGGATTGGATTAATGTCAACTTATTGCATCTAGTGCAAGAACAACATCTGGTGTGGTACTTGACATCTTATGATTGACTCAATTGCCTAAGCAAGTGATCTGCCAATCATGCTCATCCCTCTCCCCTTTAGTCTGTAAGACACCTTTAGAGAGGGTGACTCCATTACCTGCAGGTACACTACCGTGCCAGGAGTCGTCCATCCTAAATACTCTTAGAATGCTGTCAAGTACCCTGATTGGGAAACCACCCAAATCTAGATCTAATACCATAGATCTAGTAACCAGTATGTCTGATATAAAATCCATTTCCTTTGTGGAGAAACAACTGTGTGACGACCAAAGTATAACCGATCGTAGTGTAGGAGTTTCTTTTCCTACTTGGTGTATATCATCCAAATACCAGGATATCACACCCTACTACCTTCTCAACAGATCCATCCCCTATTCTGATGAAGTCAAACCCATGACTATCACGTCAGAAACAGATGATCTATCTCCGCTACATCTGCTCTAGTCTATAAATAGACATAAGCAACCTGTCCACCAATGCTTCCGCTGCTCCCACTGACTACGACAACCCTCTGGCAGAGTCATATAGACGTACACTTCTAAAACTGGTTTAGAACGACGCTATACTCATCCTCCCGCCGAGTCTCGTAACCTGGAACAACAGCAATGGCAATTTTGGGTACCAAGAACTTCCTTGTCACCGTCCTTGAAGCTACCGTAGTACCTCTCGGGTGCCTGAAGTTACCCACCTTATCTGCGGAGTGGCCAATGGAATGTCAATCCAGATTGAATCTTTAGGTTCCTTATCAAATCTTCAGTAATCGTTTGTGGTTCTGGAATCACTTCCAGTTCTACCATACTCCCACTACTGTTTTCTGAAAAAGTCCATTTTTAATAAAACTGTGGCGAGTCTAGAACAATATTGCTATTGTTCATCCAGATGGTAGAAAGTCAACCCGCGTCATAGCCTGGGTCAACCCACAAACAGCCATTACAGAAACGTGCCTTGAGTTGTCCAGTGTCTGGTTTTAATCATAAACCGGACAACTCCCCGTACCTTAACATCGTTAAGATATGAACTGTTCTATATCCAATATAGAAACAGAGACACTGATTTAATTGAACCAGATTCAAATCATGCAGCTGTCCCCAGCGCATGTCAACTAAATGGAAGGAGGCCGATCAGCGTTACTCAACTTAGGAATACTTCCAATTATGAGTAACCTGAAAGAGAAGCAAGATCTCTTTATCATTACTATCAACTGAATACCATACACAAGTATCTACATCTTCGATCTCTTTGAAGAATCCCGATACTTGCTATACCTGGTTCTCTACTCTATTCAAATACCAATGACTTCTCCAAATTCGGACCCTGTGTTTTCACGAAACACTTGTCTAAAAACTAGAGAAGTCATAAGTAAACTGAATGTAGTATGAGGACCAACCCCTCTGTCCTGATGGACCCTGGACAACATACAATCCTTTGTATAAGTCCCTTGAGTCTGATAACTCATTCACTGTGTGTCGTAGGTTGAAAACAGTACTTATGGTTAAGAAGAATTACACCGCTGTTTAATGCTCCTTACCTAACCATCCACTGATATAGGTAAATGTCGTAGACATAATTTCAGAAAGGTATATCTCACTCTATGAAAATAGACGTACAGATATATCAATTTGAAATTGGTGCATAACAGCGGATATTCAAAACCAAATATTTGCCGACCGGCAAACAGCCCAGGTGATTTCCTCAGATATCACCGATTACAACGAATCCCGATATAATGAGGATAATCACCCAATTCCCAATAACTTACTCCCACTCATCATCTGTAAAACCATACAGATGTGAGAATCGTATCTGGTAAATACATACCCTGGAGTAAGTATCTAATCGGGAAATCAGTTTTCTATTAACAGTACACAGTGAAACTGAAACATTGAAATGTTTCGATGGGGTATCCTGGTATTCTTAGTAATGCCTCTTCCAGATTCACGACTGTAACCGTATAATTCTTTGCCACCTCTCCAAAACCCTTCATATGTCTTTAGTCTTTACCTTCTGCACACCCCTTTAGGCCAAATGGTTTTCTTCCTTCCCTACCGTTCGGCACCAGCCTATGGTTTGGAAGAAGACTATCCAATAAGCATAATGGGTGTACTGTCCCAATCCTAGGAACACTCGCAATGAGAGAGGGTGAAGATAAAAGACAACCGAATAAACCTTATTCCTATTTCTCCTGAACCAGAATCCATCCCCGAACTGGAACAAGTTCCATTCGAGTTCGTATATAACCATACGATGGAGTATCCAAATAAACTGTGGATCTTCGTAGTGATACGGAGTGTCCTGGAGAAATACAAAGGTGATGTGGGAGCGGTAACGAAATATTTGGTTTGGTCGTGAATATCTGTTGCAATTTACTTTGCCCTCTTACTAATCCCTTGTTTTGTCTGAACTTAATACCTTCTGTACACCGTTTAGGCTAACTGGTTTTCTTCATTCCCTACCGGTCGGCACCAGCCTATGGTTTGGAAGAAGACTATCCAATTTGCGTAATAGGTGTACTACTCCTAAACCAAGGAGTACTCGCAACCTGAGAGAAGGTGAAAAGAAAAGACAACTGAATAATCCTATTCGTTTTCTCCAGAACCGGAAACCATCCTCGAATAAATCCTTTCGAGTTCGTATCTAACCATACGATGGTTTTGTCCAATGGAAGTGGACGTTCGTAGTAATACGGGGGTGTCCTGGAGAAAAAGGGTAAAAGTAGGAGTGGCAATGAGGTCTGCAACTCTGACAATCCAAAAGCCGGTGTTTAAGAAGGTTCGGTCAACTTGGTCACTGAGTCAAAGTCTTAGGGTCGGGTCAATGGTCGCTGCCAAAGAGAGAGAGAAAAGAAACACTCAGCGTGCACTCTAACCTAGATCAGAATGGTTACCAATTTATCTAATCTGGAATCCTCCCACTGTATCTCAAATTCTCCTCCAAACCTAAAGAAGAATTAGTCGGGGTGACCCGAGGAGTAAACTAACTCATCAGTGGGAATCGGGATCCAACTATCATCGCATGATAACGTGACGGAATCCGCTCACGTCAACACACTCCAGAAGGTATGCGCATATCTGGCAAGTTTCAGTTCTTTTGAAACTCCCGATGTGATTTCTGCCCCATGCTCTTATGACCTTGACTTTGGCCAACATATCATAAGTCACATGTCAAGTTCTGCCCGTCATTCTCCAGGTTAATTTGAATCCACCCGTACATACCCTTGACTTTGGCCAAAATGGCAGCACGACTGTCCCAAACCAACGCATCTATCTATGCTGCATATGAATACCCCAATAGCTACCAATCACTGTGCCTTGACTTTGGCCAACATGCACAGCTTGAATACTATTGACCACCCATATGAAACGACGGAGGGCTACGAATGGTTTCTGGCGAAAACCTTTAACGTAATGAACTTGATATCGTTGAAGGAACGGATAGCTTTTTAGAAAATATAGTGACGAAAACCTTTACTAAAGAGGTCACTCCCGGTGAAGGGATCTCGGCTCTTTCCCCGTAGAATGGGGTGCTGGATATTCATAACCGAATATCACTGTGCAAAGCAAAAGTAATCGGCTATAGTGAAGTCATTGCCCTGACGCAAACTTTTGTCCAAGGGGTCACTCCCGGTGAAGGGATCTCGGCCCTTGCCTCGTCGACTGAGGAGCAGGATATTCCAATGAATACCACGATGCAAAACAAAAGTAAACGTCCTTGCAATAACAGCTTTTTGAAAAGTGTTCCAACAACATCAGATTAGGTTTGTTTTAACTTGCATTGATCCGAATCAATGCAGTCCCATCAATTGATCACACCAAAAAGAACGAAAATATACTGATGTACGTATATGCCATCCGCATTCGCCACTGGGTCCCGTCATTACCCGTTAGGTTAGCTTACTAACGACAGAGCGGGGACTGGACTAGCGCGGATGCAAAACATATACAACATCTAATAATATATATACCAATATATTATATTCGCTCAAGGCGTGAATAATATGCAACATCACAGAAAATGAACAGCATCACAGAAACAATACAGATATCTGGGATCCCCGTGTTTCACAGAGCCACTACTGAAACCCGACGTTCCCTTGGTCGTGTGGATAGCCCGTGCAATGAAATCCTAGACCCCTACGGGCGCGGCAAGTCACCCGCCAAAACCTGAAGCGAGGCAGCCCCCTTCAGCGCCGTGAATGGACCACCCAGCACTTCACGGAATCCGGCAACTTGGGCACCCCTCCTGGGTCAACCTGTACCCCCTACGAGTGCGGCGAATAGCCCGCCAATCCTAGAGTGAAGCCCCCTCCGTCTCAATGCCATGAGATGCGGGCTTGTTGCCCTCCAGAACCCGGCTATCCGTGCACCCCTCCGCGGGGCAATCCTAGTACAGAAAGTAAAATATACATACACCGGGTACATCGACCGCAACCAGGTCGTGCCCCAAAATAATAATACAATCAGGCAGTGACGGCAGTCCACATGTCGGACGCTCGCCCCGCAATATCAAATGTACATAATACAACCACAACTGTACTAGCATTGCATCCAGGCTATCCCCCACGACCGATCCGCAACAACACAGCAAATACATAGAACATCAACGTGAAAGTCACGTTCGCAAATCCGTCTAACCGGGCTATAGCAGTTAGACCGGATTTACCGATCGAGTGACATTCACGGTCGCAGATATAATGTAAATACTGTGAAAACTGTGTTTAAAATTTTCCGATTGACCAAAAATTAACAAGTGGGCCCCAAACTAATACTGTAGCACTCACAGAAATAATTGGCCCAATTATAATATTCCAAAAGCCCTAGAAATAGCCCATAAGACTACAGAGAAAATTTGATGCATTGGAGAGTTCAATGTGCGGCGGAACCGCGGCCCGAGGGGGGTTTTGGCCGCGGTTCCGCGCTCCAAACATTGACTGAACGCATCGAATTTTTCCAGTAGTCTTATAATCGCCTGCACATAATTCTGAGATCACCAGAAAAATTTTTAGACACCAAAAAATCTTAACAGAAAACTGATGTGCACTAAAACATAGATTTTGGAATTTTGGTCGATCGGAAATGCAAAACACATCAAACGAAAGCTAGACGAAGTTAATGGCGAGGCTCTGATACCACTGTAAGTGCACGGCGGCGCCCCGGCCGTCAATCCGACGCCGGAATGCGGAAGCGGTGAAAAACTTTAATTTTTGCGGACTTAGCAAACCGGCACCACCGCGCACTAAACACCCGGGATCGTTACCATTAACTAGTCTAAGCTATCTACAAGAAAGGGAATAGAGATATACCGACGATCCAAGTCCTCCGGTCTTCTCGTCATGGTCCCGATCTCCTGCGGAAAAGTCCCGTCTCCTCCTCGTCGCCGGAAGTGCACCACATCGCCTACTATGTATACGGGCTCCCACCTCAATGCCGAGGCAACTCGGGCACGAAGCCGGCTACTCGACGTGCCCAAGGTTCGTTGTAGAATATGTAGTGAGCTTGTGTCTCTTTTTGGGGTAGTGGAGTTGCCATTTGTGGAGGAAGAAGAACTTGGAAAGAGGTGAAGGGAAAAAAAACTTGCATCCAAAAGAATGAGAGTATCATATCTTTTCTTCACACTACAAAAATGAAAATGAATCCCCATTCCTCTAAGGAATGGCCGCCCCCCCCCCTTCATGTGTGATTGGAGAGAGAGAGAGAGAGCAAGGTCAAGGGGTGGGTGGAAGCAATGATGCAAGAGGGCATCATGAAAGAATATGATCACAAGCAAAAACCACATACAACCACAACCATCATCAACAACCATGATGCTAACAAAGTCAAGCAATCATGAAGCTAGAAGTCAAGGTCAATGAGAGGCTATCATGATTCAACAATAAGCAAATACCCCCTCCACAAATACTTATTTGCAACAATGCAAATAAGCCCTCCTCCACCAATCTTCGGCCAATGAACGGAACAATGGAAATTGGCCAAAACGGAAAGCAAACTGGCAACTCCAGAAAACTGGTCCCGTAATGAATTACAGGAAAAACCCCGATACTGTGCATACACACCCGCATCTGTATTTCGACCGAAATACAAATGCAATGAGACAAAATCTACACTGTACTATACTAGGATCCGGCTTATACCAAAGCCGGCCAGTAATATCCGTTCGATCCTGATCCGTGCAATACCGCACGTATGTGATCGAACCCTGCCATATAACCATACGGCCTTTAGTACAAACTGTCTGATCCTGATCCGTGCAATACCGCACGTATCTGATCGGACCTTGCCATATCTCCATACGGCCTCTACAACCTTTCGCCCGAAAGCTGAGTAACTGAAATGTGGGGGACTCTAAAGACTCATCAACACCTCGGTTGTGGATTTAACCACTAGCACGTCAGAGGTATAAGCCAATACGTAACGGGCTACCAGGTATTGACTAAAAAGGACGTCGATGAGCGAACTCATCCTGACACCCTACTGAGCCTGTCAGTGACAATATCCGTACAGTCCGGTCCGTTCGTCTATGAGTATCGCATGGCGGGCCTAGGGGGTTGGTAAAAGTCAGACCCCCAAAAGCGGTACAAGTCGTGTCGGAGTGTAGCCCAGAACACCCTGAGATACTACTGGAATACCTACCAGTAAATCTCCTTGCCTTGGCCAAGGACTTTGTGTAATGGCTCTCCTAGACACAGCACGACCTCACCCCCAATACCGGGAGAGACGAACCCCTGAAGATACGCTCACTGCCTCCATGTGGCTCGGGACTGTACCCAACTAAAACCTGTTTGCACGACTCCTTTGAGCCGTGGTAGGGTAGTAATCAAAGTACAGTAGGAACTCACACGAGACAAATGACGATCCCCAGGTCGATGAACTAACCTGCACACATGTCACCAGGGAACTGCCATCTGACGTCTGGTATATGACCAACTAGCATGTTCCCGGCGAGTCCTGTCCGGTGTACTCATAACCCAATGAGCACCTGTATACATCTTAGGTGATCCAACTGACACCAGTGGCTTGTGAGACCGGCCACCGCCCCTCGTCGGGGTCTCGACTGTATACACTAGTCTACTAATGGAGTATCGATGCCCAGTCTCGAAACTCCCACGACTAGGGACCTTTTAAGGATAAGCTTATAGACCCCCAGCTCTCACTTATATGATCGCCCTCATACTGCTGGTGGTCAAGCAAGAATCCTAGGGGCTCTATCAACGTGTAATAGCGACGTGTCAGGTCACCTAAAACAGTACACGATGATAAAGGTAAACCAGATAGCATACTATCATCTCGAGTAAGACTGTCCTACCGGGATAGGTCCTCCCTCAATCATTGCAATCACGTACCTGTGATCCAATAATTGACTCTGAGGGCACTATCTCCAACAATATATAATATTGTAACATGTTAGGGTTACAAATGCAACAAAGATTATGTGATTTAACCAAGTTAGGGTTTGGATTAGGGTTAAGTTAAAGGGTGGGGTTTGTGGAAGCTTCATGAAGCCTTGACTTTGTCCTCATTCTTTGATATTTTGCAGAGATATTTGTTAACCCAACCCAAACCTCAACCCATAGTTTATTCTCTACAATGGTTAAGCATGTCATGCTTAACCCTGGGTTGCAATTGTAACCACAACTATAATTCATTATTCATCACAAAAGGATTTCTTCTTCTTCTTGCTCTTAAAAAGCTTCACTAGCTTCTTGTTGTGTGGTGATTAATAATGAGAAATTGAAAACAAAAGAGAGTAATATTCCTACTTCATCATCCTCATCTATTCTAGCCACTTAGATTAGGGTGTTCACTTCTCTAATTACTTTATTACTGAATTGAAATCTTGGGTTAGAGATTTTTCAAGGTAGATCATCTTAGATCAAGAAGACTTCAAGCAAGATGCCTCATTCACCTCATGGAGCCTCTCCAGAGTCGGGATTCTTGATGATCGCAGTGAAGGGACCTCAACACGGAGCTTCTTAAGTGAAGGAATGGACTACAAAGGTTGTAATCCCAAACTCATTGAAGTAGAACTTCTTTGTATGTGTTACAAAACATTGTTACGCTAATAATTCTAGTAAAGATTAATGGTTTGTTTGCTTTGCACCTCTCTAAATTTTAAAGTGGCATGAGTGATGCTACCAAACCCTAGACTAGGTGCAAGGGAAACCCAATAGTGGTAGCTAAGCTAGAATTTTAGACACGGTGTTAAAACAATTACGAAAACCAAATCGACTCCGAAATACGGTATTATGAAACCCTTAAAATGCTCTCTGTAAATTTTCTGAAAAGTCCTTTAAAAATTTTTCAAACAGGTGCAGAATGCAATATGGGAGATCCTAAGAACATAGGTGAAATACGGAGAGAGGGGCTTGGATTTTGGCCGAGCCCCAGGCCAGAAATTCTGGCTTGGCTAGACCCTTTACCCCCTCTGGACTCCGTATTCCTCCTGTGCTCTTATCTTCTATATTTCGGGTTTCTAGTATTGTTTGCTTAGCCCAATTTTCATATGATCATTATTTTAACTTGGGGCTAATTCGTAGTGTTTCGTAATCGTATTATTTAACATTGTAATGGTAACCTTGACTATATTTAGCAGTTCGATCGAACTTCAAACACCACATTTTGTACCCCGCTGAAATTTCCAAGTGTTGTAATTTTCCGAAGTTGATTATATTCGTAAAATCGTGCAAGTACCCCTATGGACCCCCTAGAAGACTATACTAAACTTAACTCGATTCTATGCCCACGGAACTGCGATCGAACCCTAGGGTTTGCCGTAGTTCCGTGGTGTCATAGGTGAGGCATTGGTTAACTCCTTCTACGGATGGTCCATAGACACTGTGGCACGGTTTTTGAGTGTTTTAACTTTGCTCAAGTGTTGAGCTCACGGGGGTAATTTGTAACTGTATGTTGATTCGATCGAAACGTTAAACATTGCCTTGATATTCTGTGATTGTGATACAATATGTGGAGTTCATATAGTTAGGCATGAAATTCGAAATATGTGATATTTCGGGTTTACGATATCTAAGGATATTATGGATTCTAAATGTTGTAGTTTTTCACTTTTCTTTTCTGCGACCGTAAGTGTAGTATGTGGGGTATTTCCGGCTTCATTGCTATACATCAACGACAATCGGGATACGCATACTTGCTAACGTTGATGATATGAGATATTATGTGTTGCTGTGATATGTTATATTGGATTGTCGTGTTCTGAATAGCCGGGGGTTTTATGTGAAATGAGGGTTTTCTATTTTCATTCATGTAATATTCAATGTATTTAATATTCCTTTTTTTAGGGGCACTTCCGGGTTGAGGATGATGTCACCATTGTATATTATTTACTTTTCCGCATTAGGATAGACCCAAGGAGGGGAGCACAGTAACCGGGTTCTAGGGTCCAATGGGAGGCCATCTCGAGGAGTCGAGACCGGGTCTCCTAACCCTAGAATTGGCAGTGTTACTTACCGCTCTCGTAGGGGTCTTAGGATGTGGGTTTGGCTATTTATCGCGACCGTGTAATCCGTGTTTTATACAGGCTCGAAATAAAACACGGACCTCCTAGTATATCCAATATTTCATAAGTTTCTTTTGTTGCTGATATACTGTGATGTGATCATATTATATGTATGAGATGAATGCTTTATTATTGTATATATGATATATAATAAACGTTGCTTATGTTTTACACCCGCGCTAGTCCCGTCCCTGTATGCCGTTAGTTAAGTAACCTAACGGTGCATAACGGAACATTGTGGCGAATGCAGATGGCATGAGCGTACGTTGTATTTTCGTTTCTTTTGTGATGCTTAGGAAGCATAAATGATGGGATTTATTGTAGGCTTCCTAGGCACGCTAATGAAGTCACATAAGGCATCAACCATGCCAATTTGAAATATTACAAGTGCCGAGAAACCCTAATACGGATCGTTAACTAGAATTTTAGGCGAAAAGAGAAGCTAGTTAACAACTTAACTAAAAGAACGGAAATACAACCTTTGTAGATCCGGTGCTCCACCTCCATAGCTCCGCGATGAAGTCCCCTTGCTGTCCAAATCGAATCCCGGGCTCTAGCGTCAGCTTCATCGGAGAAATGAGCGGGCTAAGTCATCGACAACGATGCCGAAGATGATCTACGTCGAGGCATCACAAGATCAAGCTCCCACTTCACCAAGTCATGAAACTTGTGAAGAAAACACCCTATACTACTTGGCAAGAGGTAGAGGATGAAGAAATAGGAGGTGGGTTCACTTTAGAATTGGATTTCTCACTTGATTTCTTCACTTGCCATTGATGGAGGCAAGCTTCTTCTTGAAGAAGAAAAAGAAGAAGATGAAATATGTTATGATAAGTATATTACAAAAAAGAAAATAAAATGAATACTTATCATAATCTAACCATGGTCAAGTGTAGAGAATAGACTAGGGTTAAGTGGAATGGTTAGGGTTAAGCATGAGACAAAATGGTGACTTAGTCAAAGCTTCATGAAGCTTCAACATGCATCCAAAGAAAGCCACCATTTTTCTTTATGCTTATTATTTTCCAAAAAGAATAAATAAAAGAATTAAATGAATAAGAAAACAAAACCCTAACCATTCATATAACCATGGTTTAATCTTTACACAAACCCAAGTTAGCATGCATCATCAAACATGATACATACTTGTGCACAAAAATATATCACATATACAATGTGCACAAACAAGTGAGAAAAACCATTTAAAGTGAACAAATACTAGTTAATGCAAAGTAATATATCAAATATATAATTATACATTAAATCATTAAATCAACACTTGATTTAACGATCCGGTCATATCGCATACAACCGACTAATATCCAATGTATCGGCTTATCGAATCAACCCTTGATTCGATAACTAGGTTATATCGCATACAACCAATCGATACATTCATCGCGAGAATAGAATACGGTATCACATACACGCATTATTCTCGGTCCCGCACATGACTCATATGCGCTCCTATTTCGTTTCGCTTAAGCCAGGAAACCTCTGTGTAGGACTCTAAAGACTCGTCAATACGCCGGCAGCAGATGACGATCATATCAAACACCCACAAGCCGCAAGAGGTCTGCTAAACGTAACGGCCACCCGGGTATTGAGCGATCAGTAGATCAACGAGCAAGCCCGCTCACACTCCTGTGAATCCAACCAGTAACACTTACCGTACAGTCCGGTCTGATCGTCTGATATGTCGCATATCTCGCCTAGGGGTGGTAAATGTTAGACCCCAATAGCTCGATAAGTCGTGTCGATTTGAGGTCTATAACAATTCGAGAAACTACTGATAACACTTACCAGTAAATCTCAGCAACCCTGGCCAGGGATTTCCGGTTATAGCCAATTGAACACAACGCAACATCAACTCCCTATACCGGGAGAGACGAATCCCCTCGCTCATTGCCTCCATGTGACTCGGGACTGTACCCAAAAACCACCGTTTTGCACGCCCTCTTGGACGTGGTAAGGTGGAAATCAAAGCATAGTGGGAACCACACAAGACTCTATGACGATCTCGGTTCAACAGACTACTCTGTACCAGTGTCACCAGAGAACTGCCATCTGACGTAAGGTATAATACCATCTGGGAGTTCTCGGCGAGTCCGTCCAGTGTACCCAGTCTCCACTGAGCACCCGTATATCATCTCTGATGTCAAACACCAATGGATATGGGATCATCCATCGCCTATCTGTATGGGTCGAGAAGGTATACGCTAGTCTACTCTGGTATATCGATGCCCTGTCTCGATACACCCACGACTAGGGACCTTGAAGGATGTACATATGGACTACCATGTCCCCACTAGTATGATCCGCATCATAGTCCAGGTAGTCAAGTACACATCCAAAGGGCTTTACCAACATGTAACAGAGAGACAATCAGTGTACACGTTAAAGTAAAGAGCAACCAGATAGCATACTATCATGTCGAGCAAGAAAGTCCTCCCTATATATGTCTAAGCATCCACTACAATATACATCCTATGTATAGTAATGGCCTCTAGGGCATACATATAACTAACAATCTCCCACTTGCACTAGGGCCATCTGATAGCAGTGGTTGTAGTATCTCATACTCAACCATCCCATAAAAGTCTCTCTCTGGGAAAAGGCCTTTGTGAGTGGATCCGCCGTGTTGTCCTCTGAGTCTACTCTCCTTACCTCGATCACCCTGGAGATCAACCATCTCCATGATCAGGTGATACTGCCTTAGAATATGTCTGGATCACTGATGGGACGGACGTTCCTTGGCATAAGCCACAACTCCATTGTCACACAATGGGAGGAACTAAGTTCATTTCATGAACAAATATACATCCAGACTGCCTCTTTGGTAGCATCTTAAGTAGCGATGTATCCTGCCTTTATCTTCTAGTATGCCACGGTATCTATCTTGGAACTCTTCCAACATACCTTCCCTCCACTGAGGGTAAAGACAATGCCTGTGACTGACACTCAGTCGTCTTTATCACCCTGGAACACTTCCAGTGATTCTTCCCAGGATCGATTGATACCATCTCACTACAACTAGTGAGAGTCCTAACATCCAATTAGATCTATCTCATAGATCCAAAACCCAGGATTTAGAAGGTATCACTTTGATCCTATATGGAGAATCATTGTGATGAGCGGAGATTGACCGAGCGTAGCATAGGAAACTCCTTCCCTATCAAGAGCATGTCATCCACGTACTCTACGAGGATCGTCACTATACTCCCTACTACCTTTTTGTTTATACAAGGTTCATCTACCATTTTGCTGATGTCAAACTGTTTGACTAATACATCAAAACAGATGTTCCAACTCCGCGATACCTGCTTTATCCTATAAAGCATCTTGTACACGTTTCCGCTGCACCCACTGTCTACGAAGCTCTCTGGCTGTGTACTTATAGACGTTCTCTTCTAAAACATCATTTAGAAAAGCCGTCATGGCACCCAACCGCCAGATATCGTAGTCATGGTACGTAGCCGTGGCAAGTAGGATCTGGATGGACTTAAGCATAGCTACTTGAAAAGGTTTGATCATTATCCACGCCTGGTTGATGACGAAAAACTTTAACAAGTCTAGCTTTGAAAGTCTCAACTTTTCCATCTACACCAAGTAATCTTCTCAAGATTTACTTGCTCCTGATGGGGATTTAACCCTTCAGATATAGCAACCAAAGTCCATACTTTGTTGGTGTACATGGATTCCATCTCAGATCACTAAGCATCCAGCCATTCTTACAGAGTCTCACTCCTGATGGCCATCTCGAAACTAGTTGGGTCATCATCTCATGATGCAATCCTCGCTCCCACTGTCATAGAGAAACCGAAGTATCTCTCAGGTGGGTGAGGAACCTTACTAGATCGGCGGAGAGGCTGAGGTTCATTGGTTTCTACTGAATCCTTTGGTTGTACCAAATCATCTGCTGCAGTTTGCATAGCTGGAACCTTTCTAGTTCTACATAACTGACCTTGCCTCGAGCTTGTCCGGATTTTGCTTTTAGACATAGGCCGGACAATCCCAAATCTTAACTAGTTTAAGACATGGGCTCTTCCCATACCATATCTCATATGGAGTGGTAGGCTGTGATCTGATTCAAACCCTATTCAATAGATATGCAGCTTCTCAAGTGCATAACTCCCAAAAAGGAAATAGGTAACTCAGTAGTACTCATCATAGAGCACACCTTCTCATATAGGGTGTGATTGCTCCGCCCCGATATACCATCGTGCTATGGTGTATACAGAGGAGTAATGCTGAGAGAGAATCTCATTCTCCTTTAGAAAAGTCCAAGATTCCGTGCTCAAGTATTCTCCTCCTTGATCTCATCAAAGGACATAATACTTATACCCGTTTTGGTTCTCTACTTCCAACTTATATTCTGTGAATATCTCAAAAGGTTCGGACTTGTGTTTTAACAGGAACATAGGTCTGAATCTCGAGAGATTATCAGAGAATGTAATGAAGTACAAAGAACCGGTCTTGGCATGTGTAAACAGGGGACCTACATACATCAACATGTATCATCCCAAGAGTTCACTAACTCTTTCTCTGTTTCCAATAAACAGAGCTAGTGTCATTATATCTTTGTGACATGACTGGAAAGTTTCACAAGATGTAAATTCAAACTGATTTAAATGTGCATCTACAAGTAACTTCAGCTAGTCGAGTCGCATTGATATGACCTAGTCAACAATGCCTCAAGAAGAATTCGTTCATTTCTGAACTCTTCCTCTTGTGTGTGTTCCGTATACTAAAGAACTGTAGTTTGATTTAGAACGTCAATGCTTTTAGATAACGTGCCTGAACCGATCAACTTTTGATATAGGAAATGTTCAAAACATTATCCATCAATACAAAATTATATCCTTTCTTTACTAATAAAGAGAATGATATGATTTTGTATATCAGGTTCGGTATCTAATAACATTCGTTCAGAATCAATGTATTGGTAATACAGGGTGACAGTGACCAACAGACTTGGCTGCAACACTTGCCCCGTTTTCTGCCTCATGAAACTTATCACCCGTTCTCAGTTCTCTACCTTTCTGTAGCCCTATGTAACAGATTACATATCTGGGATCCTGATCTGGTATCACATACCCAGGACGTAGAGGATACAGAGAAACAGTTCTTTGTAATGAACACACCCGAAGATGATGCATCAGCATGCACTCTCTTCGTTTGGGTGGCAAGGGAATTCTGGTAATCCCCTATTTCCTGCTCTGTCTTATAACAATTATAAGTTGGAGTGGGACCAACGTTCCCCAGCTCAGTATAACAAGCGGGTTCGATCAATACATCCGTATTATTATCTTGATTAAGGCGTGATATGGTCGCTACCTGGAGAGAGAGAGAAGAAAACACTCAGCGTGCGCTCTTGTAAGAATAGATTGGTTATTATTTTATCTAATCAGGATGGCTCCCACTGTTTTTTATCAAATCTTCCTTCAAACCCAAAAAGGAAAGACTAGCCGGGATTAATTACACACTACAAGTTCGCCAATCTTTCAGCCAGGCCAGTGTCGGTACTTTGAGGGAGGTCCCCCGTGCTTTCGCACGAACCTAATTAATGTAAACCTCGTTTTCCCAGAGGCGTAACCCCGTTGACACCTTTCTAGACACCTACTTGATCGGCTAATTGTAATGTGTAAAACTCTCCCAGGAGTAACAATTACTCGCAGCGGGTATCGGGATCCAACTATCTCATAGAAGGTATGCAATCTCATTGCAAATTTCAACACTTGAAATTCCCGATAATATTTTGCCCCATGCGATCTATGCCCTTGACTGAGTCAACAAACCATAGACCGCAAGTAAAGTTCAACCAGTCATTTCTCGATTGAATTAAACCCACCCGCACGACCCTTGACTGAGTCAACAAGGCCGCACGACTACCCTAATCCAATCGCCTCATATGCTTTGCAGATAAGCACTAATCAGCTACGACACACTACGCCTTGACTGAGTCAACAAACGCAGCACGGATACTAACTATTACCTATCTGAAATGACGGAGGGCTACGTCAGGTTTTTAAGAAAACCTTTTGCGTAATGAACTTTATATCGTTGTAGAATCAAATGATTTTAAAATGGAGTGTTTTTTAGGCTTTTCTAGTTTTGCTAAAGGGGTCACTCCCGGTGAAGGGATCGTCGGCCCTTTCCTCGTCGAATGAGGTGCGGGACATATCATATATATCACTGTGCAAAGCAAGAACTATAGAAGCAATCAAAAGAAAAACCGAGGGTTGTAGTATCTGCCAGTTATTGCTAAAGGAGTCACTCCCGGTGAAGGGATCTCGGTCCTTTCCTCGTCGAATGAGGTGCGGGATATATCATATACATCACTGTGCAAAGCAAGAACTGTAGCTACCTGTTTTAATTTTTGAAATTCAATTCTACAGCATCTTTAGGTTTCTTTTCTTTCATTAATCTTATTAATGAAGTCCCATCATTTAAGTACCTAAACATCACAGATAAATACGACGTACACTTATGCCATCCGCATTCGCCTCGATGTCCCCTCGTGCACCCTTAGGTTAGGTAACTAACGGAAGAGCGGGGCAGGGCTAGCGCGGGTGTAAAACATAAGTAACGCCTATATAATATATCATATATACTATATACTGTATCTATCACAGAACATCACATGATCACATCACAGATATCGCAGCAGAAAAAACATATGAAACATTGGATATACTAGGACGTCCGTGTTTTAAATACGAGCCAGTATAAAACACGGATTCCACGGTCGCGATGAATAGCCAAACCCACACCCCTAGACCCTTACGAGAGCGGCAAGCAACCCTACCAATTCTAGAGTTAGGAGACCCGGATTCGACTCCTCGAGTTGGTCTCCCACTGGACTCCAGAACCCGGTTACTTGTGCTCCCCTCCTTGGGTCTATCCTAGTGCGGAAAAGTAAATAATATACAAACGGTGACATCTTCCGTAACCTGGAAGTGTCCCAATAAAAGAATATTACATACAAGTTTTTACATGAATGAAAATGAAAAACACTCATCTCACATAAAAACCCCCGGCTATTCTAACACGACGATCCAATATAACATATCCAGCAACACATAACATCACATGTCATCAACGTAAGTAAATATGTCCATCCCAATTGTCGTTGACATATAGCAACGAAACCGGCGATATCACATATTACACTTACGGTCACAGAAAAGAAAGTGTAAAACTACAACAGTTGGAATCCGCAACCTCCTTAGACATCGCATGCCTAAACCAATGAATTTCTTGGACATCACATGCCTAACAATTATAAACCCCGCATTTTAGTCTCTATATCGAAAACTCTTTTCAATATCAAGTCGGGCAATTCAACAAGATTCCCGACATCATGATCGAATGCTCGTCGCAAACTTTAGTAGGCGGCCGCACCCCCGATACCGTCGACGAAGTGCACCAAGGCGGAACACCGCTGCCGCAAGCACCCGAACGGATGCTTTCGGCGACGGGGTTCTCCTACAGTCACTTAGTCGGGGCTATGGGGTGAGGCTGTCTATTAAGTTTACCCGGCGAGTATCCGCGTACGCTACGTGATTGCGACGGACTTTTGATCACATCAAAATTCCGTGGCAACCGATCAAGTGTGACTAAACTGCTATGTTTATAACATTTATTCAGTTATCTCATAACTACTTGTGAATTCCAATTATTGTATCCCATTCTAGATAATTAGAAAATGTTAAACTTTCCGATCGAACATTCAAACACCCAAGTTTTCCCGAAACTGATCAACACATGAAATAAGTCTAAAAACATTCAGTTCGTGCCTCAGTACCAACGGTCCAGCCGTAGAAGGGTCAAGCCAACGCCTCACATGTGGCACGCCGTACTGCCCCAAACCCGAAGGTTCAAAGGGCAGTTCAAGACGGTCACATAATCGAGTTAAGGTTTGTTGTCTTCTAGAGGGACCATCGCATTACTTGCACTACTTAGAACATCTTTAAACCACGGAAAAATCCAACACTTGGAAATTTTCCGGTAGGGGAAAGATTGGGTATTTATATCCGGTCGAACTTTTTAACATATTCAAAAATTATCCGGAAGCCACATAGACAAAATCAGATAATCCGATCGAATCATCGAATCCCCAAAACAACCCCAGAAAATTCAACTCTTGAATAAATATTAAAAATTCCTAGAAAACATAACACCTGAAAACATGAATTACTGTGCAAAAATTAAATAGTGATCACATTTATTGGACGCGGAACCGCCGCAGAAGCCAAGCTTCTACCGCGGTTCCGCCGCACTGTAGCATCTTCACTCGATAAATTTTTTTTCGTAATTCTTAGTTTTTCCTGCAGAATTTTTTAAGAATTTTTAATCTGGCAAAAAACCCAGTTTTTGAAAAAAGTCCAGAGAGCATTTTCCGGGTTAGGTTTTCGGTTCGATCGGACTTCTAACTCCGTCTACGCATCGCCTAAGGCTCTAGCTAGGCTCTGATACCACTGTAGGGTTCCTAGGCACTCTCAAGAGGTCTCACAAGGCATCAACCATGCCAATTTCCAATTTTACGAGAGCCGAGAGACCCTAATACGGATCGTTAACTGGAATTTTAGGCGACAATAGAAGCTAGTTAACAACTTAACTAAAAGAACGGAAATACAACCTTTGTAGATCCGGTGCTCCACCTCCATAGCTCCGCGATGAAGTCCCCTTGCTGTCCAAATCGAATCCCGGGCTCTAGCGTCGGCTTCATCGGAGAAATGGGCGGGCTAGGTCATCGACAACGATGCCGAAGATGATCTACGTCGAGGCATCACAAGATCAAGCTCCCACTTCACAAAGTCATGAAACTTGTGAAGAAAACACCCTATACTACTTGGCAAGAGGTAGAGGATGAAGAAATAGGAGGTGGGTTCACTTTAGAATTGGATTTCTCACTTGATTTCTTCACTTGCCATTGATGGAGGCAAGCTTCTTCTTGAAGTAGAAGAAGAAGAAGATGAAATATGTTATGATAAGTGTATTTCAAAAAAGAAAATAAAATGAATACTTATCATAATCCAACCATGGTCAAGTATAGAGAATAGACTAGGGTTAAGTGGAATGGTTAGGGTTAAGCATGAGACAAAATGGTGACTTAGTCAAAGCTTCATGAAGCTTCAACATGCATCCAAAGAAAGCCACCATTTTTCTTTATGCTTATTATTTTCCAAAAAGAATAAATAAAAGAATTAAATGAATAAGAAAACAAAACCCTTACCATTCATATAACCATGGTTTAATCTTTACACAAACCCAAGTTAGCATGCATCATCAAACATGATACATAATTGTGCACAAAAATATATCACATATACAATGTGCACAAACAAGTGAGAAAAACCATTTAAAGTGAACCAATACTAGTTAATGCAAAGTAATATATCAAATATATAATTATACATTAAATCATTAAATCAACACTTGATTTAACGATCCGGTCATATCGCATACAACCGATTAATATCCAATGTATCGGCTTATCGAATCAACCCTTGATTCGATAACTAGGTTATATCGCATACAACCAATCGATACATTCATCGCGAGAATAGAATACGGTATCACATACACGCATTATTCTCGGTCCCGCACATATCTCATATGCGCTCCTATTTCGTTTCGCTTGAGCCAGGAAACCTCTGTGTAGGACTCTAAAGACTCGTCAATACGCCGGCAGCAGATGATGATCATATCAAACACCCACAAGCCGCAAGCGGTCTGCTAAACGTAACGGCCATCCGGGTATTGAGCGATCAGAAGATCGACGAGCAAGCCCGCTCACACTCCTGTGAATCCAACCAGTAACACTTACCGTACAGTCCGGTCTGATCGTCTGATATGTCGCATATCTCGCCTAGGGGTGGTAAACGTCAGACCCCAATAGCTCGATAAGTCGTGTCGATTTGAGGTCTATAATAATTCGAGAAACTACTGATAACACTTACCAGTAAATCTCAGCAACCCTGGCCAGGGATTTCCGGCTATAGCCAATCGAACACAGCGCAACATCAACTCCCTATACCGGGAGAGACGAATCCCCTCCTATCGCTTATTGCCTCCATGTGACTCGGGACTGTACCCAAAAACCACCATTTTGCACACCCTCTTGGACGTGGTAAGGTGGAAATCAAAGCACAGTGGGAACTACACAAGACTCTATGACGATCTCGGGTCAACAGACTACTCTGTACCAGTGTCACCAGAAAATTTCCATCTGACGTAAGGTATAATACCATCTGGGAGTTCTCGGCGAGTCCGTCCAGTTTACCCAGTCTCCACTGAGCACCCGTATATCATCTCTGATGTCAAACACCAATGGATATGGGATCATCCATCGCCCTTCTGTATGGGTCGAGAAGGTATACGCTAGTCCACTCTGGTATACCGATGCCCTGTCTCGATACACCCACGACTAGGGACCTTGAAGGATGTACATATGGACTACCATGTCCCTACTAGTATGATCCGTATCATAGTCCAGGTAGTCAAGTACACATCCTAAGGGCTTTACCAACATGTAACAGAGAGACAATCAGTGTACACGTTAAAGTAAAGAGCAACCAGATAGCATACTATCATGTCGAGCAAGAAAGTCCTCCCTATATATGTCCAAGCATCCACTACAATATACATCCTATGTATATTAATGGCCTCTAGGGCATACATATAACTAACATTTATTAATGAGATTAATAAAAGAAAATAAACCTAAAATATGTTGTAGAATCAAATTTTCAAAAAGGGTAGCTACAATTTTTGCTTTGCATAGTGGTGTATGTGATACACCCTGCACCTTATTCGATAAGGAAAGAGCCGAGATCCCTTCACCGGGAGTGACCTATTTAGCAAAACTGGCAGATGCTACAAACTCACGGTTTAGTTTTTTATTGCTTCTATAGTTCTTGCTTTGCATAGTGGTATTTATGAAATATCCTGCACCTTATTCGATAAGGAAAGAGCCGAGATCCCTTCACCGGGAATGACCTCTTTAGCGAAACTAGAAAAGCCTCAAAAACACTCCTTTTCAAAAATCACTTGTTTCTACAACGATATCAAGTTCATTACGCAAAAGGTTTTCAGAAAAACCTGTCGCAGCCCTCCGTCATTTCAGATAAAGATTATTTAGTATTCGTGCTACGTTTGTTGACCTCTGTCAAGGCGTAGTGTGCGGTAGTTGATTAGTAATTATCTGTAAAGCATGTGATGATATTGGATTATGGTAGCCATACGACCTTATTGACCTCTGTCAAGGATCGTGCGGGTGGGTTTGATTCAATCAAGAAATGACGGGTTGAACTTGACTAGTGCACTATGGTTTGTTGACCTCTGTCAAGGTCATAGCACACTAGGGGCAAAAGCATTATCAGGAATTTCAAGATTTGAAATTTGCAATGAGATTGCATACCTTCTATAAGATCGTTGGATCCTGATACCCACTGCAAGTAAGAGTTACTCCTGGGAGAGTTTTACACATGATAATTAGCCAATCAAGTAGGTGTCTAGAAAGGTGTTAACGGGGTTATGCCTCTGGGAAAATGAGGTCTATTTTAATTAGGTCCGTACGAAAGCACGGGGAACCTCCTTCAAAGTGCCAACACTGGCCTGGCTGAAAGATTGGCGAACTTGTAAAGTGTAATTAATTCCAGCTAGTCTTACCTTTTAGGGTTTGAAGGAATATTTGATGAAAACAGTGAGAGCCATCCTGATTAGATAAGATAATAACCAATCTAATCTTGCAAGAGCATACGCTAAAGTGTTTTCTTCTCTCTCTCTCCAGGTAACGACCATGTCAGGCCTTAATCAAGATAATAATATGGATGTATTGACTGAACCCGCTTGTTATACAGAGCAGGGGAACGTTAGTCCCACTCCCACTTATAATTGTTACAAGTCCGAGTAGAGAATTGGAGAATATCCATATTCTCACGCTGCCCAAATGAAGAATAAGAATGCTGATGCATCTTCTTCGGGTGTGTTAATTATCGAGAACTATTTCTCAGTTCACTCTACGTCCTGAGTATTAGATATCGGATCAGGATCCCACATATGTAATATGTTACATGGGCTACTGAAAGGTAGGGAACTGGGAGGGGGTGATCATTCTGTAAGAGTAGGGAATGGTGCAAATGTTGCAGCCAAAGTTGTTGGCGAATATCACCTTGTGTTACCAAATAGTAATACATTGATTCTAAACGAATGCTATTACATTCCCACCCTGATATGCAATCTTATATCAGTTTCATTATTGAGTAAAGAGGGATATAATTTTGTAGTACAGGAAAATGTTATGAACATCTTCTTGAATCAAATGTTGATTGGATCAGGCTCGTTAAATAATGGTATATACGTTCTCAATCAAACTACAGTACTTAATGTGCAAAACACACACAAGAGGAAGAGTTCAGAAATGAACGAATCCTTCCGATAGCATTGTAGACTAGGTCATATCAATGCGACACGACTGGCTAAGTTGCATAAGGATGGATATTTGAATCCGTTTGAATTTTCATCTTATGATACTTTCCAGTCATGTCTCAAAGACAAGATGACCAAAACTCCGTTTAGTGGACACGGAGAAAGAGCTACGGAACTCTTGGGACTGATACATAGTGATGTATGTGGTCCCATGTCTACACATGCCAGGGATAGTTCCGGACGATCTCTCAAGATACGGACATGTGTTTCTGTTGAAACACAAGTCTGAAGCTTTTGAGAAATTCAGAGAATATAAGAACGAAGTAGAGAACCAGAAGGGTAAAAGTAATAAAATCCATCGATCTGATCGAGGGGGAGAATACTTGAGCAATGAGTTCCGGAATTATCTAAAAGATAATGGGATTCTCTCTCAGCTTACTCCTCCCTATAGACTACAACACAATGGTGTATCGGAGCGGAGGAATCGCACCCTATTAGATATGGTGCGCTCTATGATGAGCACTGCTGAGTTACCTATTTCTTTTTGGGGTTATGCGCTTGAAGCAACAGGATACCTATTGAATCAGGTTCCATCAAAATCTGTATCTACCACACCATATGAGATATGGAGTGGGAAGAGACCATGTCTTAAACGAGTTAAGGTATGGGGCTGTCCGGCCTATGTCAAAAGGCAAAATCCGGACAAACTCGAGGCACGATCAGTTCTTCGTAAGTTTGTTGGATATCCTAAACATTCGAATGGATATCTATTCTACCACGGTGAACAACAAAAGGTGTTTGTTGCTCAACATGCCACCTTTTTAGAATAGGAATTTCTTACAAAAGAAATTAGTGGCGAAGAGGTAGAGCTGGAAAAGGTTCCAGCACCACAAACTACAACAGATGATTTACTGGAACCAGAGGATTCAGTAATACCCGACGAACCCCAGCCTCTCCGCCGATCTAGTAGGGTACCTCATCCACCTGAGAGATACTACGGTTTTCTCATAAAGGTGCGAGCGAGGATTGCATCATGGAAGATGATGACCCAACTAGCTTCAAGCAGGCCATCACGAGTGGGGACTCTGTGAAGTGACTGGATGCAATGCGATCTTAGATGGAATCCATGCACCAACAAAGTATGGACTTTGGAAGTTGCTCCTGAAGGTGTAAAACCCTTTGGGAGCAAGTGGATCTTTAAGAAAAAACTTGGTGTAGATAGAAAAGTGGAGACTTTCAAAGCTAGACTTGATGCAAAAGGTTTTCGTCAACGACCAGGTGTGGATTATGACGAAACATTTTCTCCAGTGGCTATGCTTAAGTCCATCAAGTTCTTACTTGCCATTACTGCATACCATGACTACGAAATCTGGCAAATGGATGTTATGAGGCGTGCGTGTACATGACTCAGCCAGAGGGCTTCGTAGATAGTGCGAGCAGCGGAAAGGTGTGCAAGCTGCTTAAATCCATCTACGGGTTAAAGCAGGCATCGCGGAGTTGGAACATCTGTTTTGATGTTGTAGTCAAAGAGTTTGACTTCATCAAAAACGTAGATGAACCTCGTATATACAAGAAGGTTGCAGAGAGTAAGGTCGTCTTCCTCGTAATGTACGTGGATGATATACTCTTGATAGGAAATGATGTTCCTATGCTGCACTCGGTCAAGCTGTTCTTATCACATATATTCTCAATGAAAGATCTAGGTAATGCCTCCTGCATTTTGGGAATTATGTTGTATAAAGATAGATCTAAACGGATACTGGGATTGTCCCAATCTAGGTACATTGACACCATACTAAAAAGGTTTAATATGGAAGAATCCAAGCGTGGGAACCAACCCACGATCTCTTGACCCACTCTCTCCAAAGAGATTTCTCCTAAGACTGATTTGGAGAGAGCTCGCATGCATGGGATACCCTATGCTTCGGCAGTGGGCTCTATCATGTACACGATGCTATGTACCAGACCCGATGGAACATACTCACTAAGTGTAGTGAGTAGGTATCAAGCAGATCCAGGAGAGAGTCACTGGACAGCTGTGAAGAACATTCTTAAGTACTTGAGAAGGACTAAGGAGAAGTTCTTGTTGTATGGTAACGGAGAACTTCAACTGGAGTCCTTTACCGATTTGAGCTTCCAAAGTGATAAGGACGACTCTTAGTCGCACTCGGTATTTCTCTTTACCCTAAATGGAAGGGCGGTTCGTTGGATGAGTTCCAACCAAGAAACCGTGGCAGACTCGACGATGGAGGCTGAATACATCGCTGCCAACGATGCTGCCAAAGAGGCTGTCTAGATGAAGAAATTCATCACTGAACATGGTGTGGTTCCATGCATTGAGCAACCAATACCTTTGTATTGTGATAACAATAGAGCTGTGGCTTTGGCCAAAGAACCCAGGTCCCATCAGAAGTTCAGACATATTCTGAGGCGGTATCACCTGATCCAGGAGATAGTTGATCGCCGTGAGATCAAGGTCAGGAGAGTTGACACGAAGGACAACACTGCGGATCCACTCACGAAGGCCATTCCCCAGATACAATTTGAGAGACTCTTCGGGAGGTTGGGTATGAGATACTACAACAGCTGGCCTTAGTGCAAGTGGGAGATTGTTAGTTGTATATATGCCCTAGAGGCCATTATTGTACATACGATGTATATTATGATGGATGCTTGAATATATATAGAGAGGACTTTCTTGCTCGATATGATAGTATACTATTTGGTTTCACTTTGTCTTAACATGTTGACTTGTATTGGTTTACTGGCTTACTCTCACATGTTGATAAAGCCCTTAGGATATGTACTTGACTACTAGGACCATGATGAGATCATACAAGTGGGGCCAAGGTAGTCATCGAGTACTCCTATGACTGTTCCTAGTCGAGGGTGTATCGAGATAGGGCATCGATATACCAGAGTAGACTAGCGTATATACATCTTGACCCATATGATAGGCGATGGATGATCCCATATCCATCGGTGTTTGACATCAAAGATGGTGTACGGTTGCTCAGTAGAGACTGGGTACACTGAACGGACTCGCCGAGAACTCCTAGATGGTATTATACCTATCGTCAGATAGCAGTTCTTCGGTGACACTGATACAGGTTAGACTGTAGACCCGAGATCATTATAGAGTCTTGTGTGATTCCCACTGTGCATTGATTTCCACCTTACAACGTCCAAGAGGGCGTGCAAAATGGTGGCTTTTGGGTATAATCCCGAATCACATGGAGGCAATGAGCGATAGGAGGGGTTTCGTCTCTCCCGGTATAGGGTGTTGATGTTGTGCTTTATTCGATTGGTTATAACTGGTAGTCCCTGGCCAGGGATTGTTAGTTCTATGTATGCCCTAGAGGCCATTACTGTACACCGGATATATATTGTAGTGGATGCTGGGACATATATAGGTATGACTTTCTTGCTCGACATGATAGTATGCTATCTGGTTGCTCTTTATCTTAACATGTATACTTTCTGTCTCTCTGTTACATGTTGATAAAGCCCTTAGGATGTGTACTCGACTTGCAGGACTATGATGTAGATCATACTACTGGGGCCTGGGTAGTCCATGATTACATCCTTCAATTTTCCTAGTTGTGGGAATATCGAGATGGGGCATCGATATTCCAGAGTAGACTAGCGTATATCTTCTCGACCCATATGATGGGCGATGGATGATCCCATATCCATTGGTGTTTGACATCAGAAATGGTATGTGGGTGCTCAGTGGAGACCGGGTATACTGAACGGACTCGCCGAGAACTCCCAGATGGTATTATACCTCACGTCTGATGGCAGTTCTCTGGTGACACTGGTACAGCTTAGTCTGTTGACCCGAGATCGTCATAGAGTCTTGTGTGTCTCCTACTGTGCTTTGATTTCCACCCTACCACGGCTCTACTGAGTCATGCAAACAGGTGGTTTTTGGGTACAGTCCTGATTCACATGGCGGCAATGAGCGATAGGAGGGGATTCGTCTCTCCCGGTATTGGGGGTTGATGTTGCGCTATGCTCGACTGGCCATAACTGGAAATCCCTGGCCAGGGTTGCACTGATTTACTAGTAAGTGTTATCAGTAGTTTCATGCTTGTTATGGACCTTACATCGGCATGACTTATCAAGTTATTGGAGTCTGTCGTTTACCACCCCTAGGCGAGATATGCGATATATCAGACGAACAGACCGGACTGTGCGGTAAGTGTTACTGGTTGGATTCACAGGAGTGTGAGCGGGCTTGCTCGTTGATTTTCTGATCGCTCAATACCCGGGTGGCCGTTATGTTTAGCAGACCGCTTGCGGCTTGTGGGTGTTTGATATGATCACCACCTACTGCCGGCGTATTGACAAGTCTTTAGAGTCCTACACAGTGGTTTCCTGGCTCAAGCGAAACGAAATAGGAGCGCATATGAGATATGTGCGGGACCAAGAATAATACCAGTATGTGATACTGAATTCTATTCTCACGATTTGTATCATTGGACGGTTATATGAGATATAGCCAGGTTACCGAATCAAATGTTGATTCGATATATTGATACACTTGACATTTGTCGGTTATATGTAGTATGAACGGATCATTAAATCAAGTGTTGATTTAATGATTTAATGTATAATTATATATTAGATATATTACTTTACATTGACTAGTATTGTTCACTTAAGATTATTTTTTCTCACTAGATTGTGCACATTGTATATATGATATATGTTTGTGCACTAGTTTGTATCATGTTTGATGATACATGCAAACTTGGGTGTATATGCATTAAACCATGTTTAGCTTAATGGTTAGGGTTTTAACTCATTTATTTATTTTATTTATTTAGTTTTGGCAAAAAACAAAATGGTGGTTTTCTTTCTTTGCTTCAAGCTTCTTGAAGCTTCTTAGCATCTTTGAAAATTCTTAACCATTTTGTTTTTTCCTTTAACCTAACCATTACACCTAAACCCTAGTTTATTCTCTACATGTGTTTACTTCACCCATGGTTGCATTCTGATAAGTCTTCACTTGATTTATTATTTTCAAGAGAATTCTTTTTCATTCTTCTTCTTCTTCTTCATGAAGTGAAGAAACCTTTCTTGAAAATTTTCAAGTGATGAAATCAAGTGAGAAATCCAAATCCAAAGTGAACCCACTTCCTATTTCTTCATCCTCTGCCACTTTCCATGTTGTATAGGGTGTTTTCTTCACAAGTTTCATGACCTAGTGAAGATGGAGCTTGAGTTAGAGTCGCCTCGACGTAGATCATCTTCGGCATCGAAGTCAACGACCTAGCCCGATCATTTCTCCGATGAAACCAACGCTAGAGTCCAGGATCCCGATGATCGCAGTGGAAGGACGTCATCACGGAGCAAAAGAAGTGGAGGACCGGATCTACAAAGGTTGTAATCCCTTTCACTTGTATTAAGTAGTTAACTTGTTTTGTTTCGCCTTACCTCTAGTTAACGATCTAGCATTAGGGTTCTTTGGCACATGGAAAATTTGATTTTGGCATGGTTGATCAGTTGTAGAACCTCATGAGTGTGCCTAGGAACCTACAGTGGTATCAAAGCCAAGCTAGAGCTTTAGACGATCTGTAGACGAAGTTAGAAACCCGATCGAACCCCGAAACCCTAAACAAAACCCTTCTCTGTACATTTTTCAAAACAGTGAATTTTTGTGAATTAAAAATATGCAGAAAAATCAGCAGGGTTTTCTAAGAATTACTGTGCAGCACGTGACCCCAACTCATCCAAGGCACCGCGGAACCGCGGCCTTACCCTTGGTCGTGCGGCGATTCCGCGGCCAAAATGTGGCTTCTTGATTCACTGTTTGCACAGTAATATCCTTATGTGATTAATGTGTTTTCTGGGTATTTTTAATTTATACTCAACAGTTGAGTTTTCTGGGTTGTATTGGGGACTCGGTATTTCGATCGGAATGTTTAACTCCGTCTATGCGTTTTTCCGGATAATTTTAGAACATGTTAAAAAGTTCGACCGGATATAAATACCCACTTTTTCCCCTGCCGGAAAATTTCCATGTGTTGGATTTTTCCATAGTTTAAGAATGTTCTAAGTAGTGCAAGTAACGCGATGGACCCTCTAGAAGACAACAAACCTTAACTCGATTATGTGACCGTCTTGAACTGCCCTGTGAACCTTAGGGTTTGGGGCAGTACGGCGTGCCACATGTGAGGCGTTGGCTTGACCCTTCTACGGCTGGACCGTTGGTGCTTTGGCATGAAGTGGATGTTTTTAAACTTATTTCATGTGTTGAGCTTTTCTGGGAAAACTTGGGTGTTTGATTATTCGATCGGAAAGTTTAACATTTTCTATTTATCTGGAATGTGATACAACATTTGGAATCCACAAGTAGTTATGAGAAAACTGATTTGAATGTTATAAATCTAGTAGTTTAGTCTCACTTGATCGGTTGCCACGGGATTTTGATGTGATCAAAAGTCCGTCGCAATCACGTTGCGTACGCGGATACTCGCCGGGTAAACTAAATAGACAACTACACCCCATAGCCCCGACCAAGTGACTGTAGGAGAACCCCGTCGCCAAAAAGCATCCGTTCGGGTGCTCGCGGCAGCGGTGTTCCGCCTTAGTGCACTTCGTCGACGGTATAGGGGGTGCGGCCGTCTACTAAAGTTTGCGACGAGCATTCGTTCAGGATGTCGGAAATCTTGTTAAATTGCCTGACTTGATATTGAAAAGTGTTTTCGATTATGAGACTAAAATGTGGGGTTTATAATTGTTAGGCATGCGATGTCTAAGGAATTCATTTGGTTAGGCATGCGATGTCTATGTAGGTTGCGGATTCCATATGTTGTAATTTTACACTTTCTTTTCTGCGACCGTAAGTATAATATGTGATATCGCCGGTTTCGTTGCTATATGTCAACGACAATTGGGATGGGCATATTTACTTACGTTGATGACATGTGATGTTATGTGTTGCTGGATATGTTATATTGGATCGTCGTGATTGAATAGCCGGGGTTTTTTATGTGAGATGAGTGTTTTTCTTTTTCATTCATGTAAAAACTTGTATGTAATATTCTTTTATTGGGGCACTTCCGGGTTGAGGTTGATGTCACCATTGCATATTATTTACTTTTCCGCATTAGGATAGACCCAAGGAGGGGAGCACAAGTAACCGGGTTCTAGGGTCGAGTAGGAGACCATCTCCAGGAGTCGAGTACAGGTCTCCTAACTCTAGAATTGGTAGGGTTGCTTACCGCTCTCGTAGGGGTCTAGGGGTGTGGGATTGGCTATTCATCACGACCGTGGAATCCGTGTTCTATACAGGCTCAAAATAAAACACAGACGTCCTAGTATATCCAATATTTCATATGATATTTTCTACTGCATTATCTGTAATGTGATCATGTGATTTGTTCAGATAGATATTGTATATAGTATATATGATATATTATATAGACGTTGCTTATGTTTTATACCCGTGCTAGCCTTGCCTCGCTCTGCCGTTAGTTACCTAACCTAACGGTGCAGACGGGACATCGAGGCGAATGAGGATGGCATAAGCGTACGTTATATTTATCTGTGATGTTTAGGTGGACTTAAATGATGGGACATTCATTAATGTGATTAATGAAAGAAAATAAACCTAAAAGATGTTGTGGAATCGAATTTCAAAAATAAAATTAGGTAGCTACAGTTCTTGCTTTGCACAGCGGTATATATGATATATCCTGCATCTTATTCGATGAGGAAAGGGCCGACGATCCCTTCACCGGGAGTGGCCCCATTAGCAATAACTGGCAGATACTACAACACTCGGTTTGTCTTTTGATTGCTTCTATAGTTTTTGCTTTGCACAGCGGTATATATGATATATCCTGCACCTTATTCGATGAGGAAAGGGCCGACAATCCCTTCTACGGGAGTGACCCCTTTAGCAAAACTAGAAAAGCCTAAAAAACACTCCATTTAAAAACCATTTGATTCCGCAACGAGATCAAGTTCAAAGCGTTAAAGGTTTTCTTAAAAACCATCCGCAACCCTCGGTCATTTCAGGAAGTAGAGTACTTAGTATTCGTGCTGTGTTTGTTGACCATAGTCAAGGCACAGTGTACAGTAGCTAAGTGATGTCTTCCTACACTGCATATGATGCGATTAGTTAGGACAGTCATGTGGCTTTGTTGACCTTAGACAAGGGTCATATGGGTAGGTCTAATTAATCACGAAATAACGGGTAGAACTTGACTAGTGCTTATGATTTGTTGACCTTAGCCAAGGTCATAAATGCTAGGGGTAAAAACCTTTATCGGGAGTTTCAAGTGCTGAAATTTGCAATGAGATTGCATACCTTCTATATGATAGTTGGATCCCGATACCCACTGTGAGTAATTGTTACTCCTGGAAGAGTTTTGCACTTTGCAATTAGCCGATCAAGTAGGTGTCTAGAAAGGTGTCAACGGGGTTACGCCCCTGGGAAAACGAGGTTTATTTTAATTAGGTCCGTGCGAAAGCACGGGGAACCTCCCTCAAAGTACCGGCACTGGCCTGGCTGAAAGATTGGCGAACTTGTAGAATGTAATTAATCCCGGCTTGTCTTTCCTTTTAGGGTTTGAAGGAAGATTTGATAAAAACAGTGGGAGCCATCCTGATTAGATAAAATATATAACCAATTTAATCTTGCAAGAGCGCATGCAGAGTGTTTTCTTCTCTCTCTCTCTCCAGGTAGCGACCATATCACGCCTTAATCAAGATAATAATATGGATGTATTGACCGAACCCGCTTGTTATACTGAGCTGGGGACGTTGGTCCCGCTCCAACTTATAATTGTTATAAGACCGAGCAGGAATTAGGGGAATACCAGGATTCCCATGCCGCCCAAACGAAGAAAGTGCATGATGATGCATCTTCTTCGGGTGTGTTCATTACAAAAAACTGTTTCTCTGTATCCTCTACGTCCTGGGTATGAGATACCGGATCAGGATCACATATATGAAATCTGTTATATGGGCTAAAGAAAGGTAGAGAACTGAGAACGGGTGATAAGTTTCACTAGACAGAAAACGGTGCAAGTGTTGCAGCCAAGTCTGTTGGTCACTGTCACCCTGTATTACCAATACATTGATTCTGAACAAATGCTATTAGATACCGAACCTGATATACAAAATCATATCAATCTCTTTATTTATTAAAGAAGGATATAATTTTGTATTGTTGGATATTGTTTTGAACATTTCCTATATCAATAGTTGATCGGTTCAGGCACGTTATCTAAAAGTATTGACGTTCTAAATCAAACTACAGTTCCTAGTCTACAGAACACACACAAGAGGAACAGTTCAGAAATGAACGGATCCTTCTTGAGGCATTGTAGACTAGGTCATGTCAATGCGACCCGACTGGCTGAAGTTACATTTTAGATGCATATTTAAAACAGTTTGAATTCACATCTTATGAAACTTGCCAGTCATGTCACAAAGATAAGATGACCATAGCTCCGTTTATTGGAAATAGAGAAAGAGTTAGTAAACTCTTGGGACTGATACATAGTGATGTATGTAAGGTCCCCTGTTTACACATGCCAAGACCGGTTCTTTGTACTTCATTACATTCTCTGATGATCTCTCAAGATTCAGCCATATGTTCCTGTTGAAACATAAGTCCGAAGCTTTTGACATATTCACAGAATATAAGTTAGAAGTAGAGAACCAAAAACCGGGTATAAGTATTATGTCCTTTGATGAGATCAAGGAGGAGAATACTTGTGCATAGAATTCCTGGACTATTCTAAAGGAGAATGAGATTCTCTCTCAGTATTACTCCTCTGAATATACCATAGCACAACGGTGTATCAGGGCGGAGCAATAGCACCCTGTATGATATGGTGTGCTCTATGATGAGTATTACTGAGTCACTTGTTTCTTTAAAAGGCTTGTGCACTTAAGAAGCTGCATACCTATTGAATTGGGTTCGAATCAAATCAGTGCCTTCCACTTCAGATAAGATATGGTATGGGAAGAACCTATCTCAAAGTAAGTTAAGATTTGGGATTGTCCGGCCTATATCAAAAGAAAAATCCGGACAAGATCGAGGCAAGGTCAGTTCTGTAGAACTGGAAAGGTTCCAGATATACAAAACTGCAGCTGAGGATTTGACAGAACCAAAGGATTCAATAGTCCCCGACGAACCTCAGCCTCTCTGCCGATCTGGTAGGGTTCCTCATCCGCCTGAGAGATACTTCGGTTTCTCGATGACAGTGGGAGCGAGGATTGCATCATGAGATGATGACCCAACTAGTTTCGAGCAGGCCATCGAGAGTAGGGACTCTGTAAGAATGGCTGGATGCTTAGCGATCTGAGATGGAATCCATGTACACCAACAAAGTATGGACTTTGGATGCTGTATCTGAAGGGTTAAATCCCCATCAGGAGCAAGTATATCTTGAGAAGATTACTTGGTGTAGATGGAAAAGTTGAGACTTTCAAAGCTAGACTTGTTAAAGGTTTTCGTCATTGACCAGGCATGTACTATGCTTAAGTCCATCCAGATCCTACTTGCCATTGCTACATACCATGACTATGATATCTGGTGGTTGGTTGCCACGACTGCTTTTCTAAAATGATTTAGAAGAGAACGTATATAAAAACACGGCCAGAGGGCTTCATAAACAGTGGGAGCAGCGGAAACGTGTGCAAGTTGCTTTACAGATTAAAGCAGGCATCACGGAGTTGGAACATCTGTTTCGATGTGGTAGTCAAAGTGTTTGACTTCATCAAAATGGTAGATGAACCTTGTATATACAAAATGGTAGTAGAGAGTAAGGTGGTCATTCTTGTATTGTATGTGGACAACATACTCTTGATAGAAAAAGAGTTTCCTATACTACACACGGTCAATCTCCTCTTATCACAAGGACTCTCCAAATTGGATAAAGGTGATACCTCCTAAATCCTGGGATTTGGATCTATGAGATAGATCTAAATGGATGTTAGGGTTCTCACTAGGTTTAGTGAGATGGTATCAATCGATCCTGGGGAGAATCACTGGAAAAGTTCCAGGCTGATAAGCACGACTGAATGTCAGTCGCAGGCATTGTCTTTACCCTCAGTAGAGGGACGGTATGTTGAAAGAGTTCCAAGCAAGATACTTTGGCAAACTAGACGATAAAGGCTGGTAACATCGCTATTAAAGATACTACCAAAGTGGCAGTTTTGGTGTATATTGGTTCATAAGATGAACTAGGTTCCTACCATTGTGTGACAATGGAAGTGTGGCTTTGGCCCATGAACCCTGGTCCCATCAGTGACCCAGACATATTCTGAGGCAGCATCACCTGATCATGGAGATAGTTGATCTCCAGGGTGATCGAGGTTAGGAGAGTAGACTCAGAGGACAACACGGCGGATCCACTCACAAAGGCTTTTTCCCAAAGAGAGACTTTTATGGGATGGTTGAGTATTAGATACTGCATCCACTGCTACAGATAGCCCTAGTGCAAGTGGGAGATTGTTAGTTATATGTATGCCCTAGAGGCCATTACTGTACACAGGATGTATATTGTAGTGGATGCTGGGACATATATAGGTATGACTTTCTTGCTCGACATGATAGTATGCTATCTGGTTGCTCTTTATCTTAACATGTATACTTTCTGTCTCTCTGTTACATGTTGATAAAGCCCTTAGGATGTGTACTCGACTTGCAGGACTATGATATAGATCATACTAGTGGGGCCTGGGTAGTCCATGAGTACATCCTTCAATGTTCCTAATCGTGGGAATATCGAGACGGGGCATCGATATTCCAGAGTAGACTAGCGTATATCTTCTCGACCCATGTGATGGGCGATGGATGATCCCATATCCATTGGTGTTTGACATCAAAGATGGTATGCGGGTGCTCAGTGAAGACAGGGTACACTGAACGGACTCGCCGAGAACTCCCAGATGGTATTATACCTCACATCAGATGGCAGTTCTCTGGTGACATTGGTACAGCTTAGTTTGTTGACCCGAGATCGTCATAGAGTCTTGTGTGTCTCCCACTGTGCTTTGATTTCCACCCTACCACGGCTCTACTGAGTCGTGCAAACAGGTGGTTTTTGGGTACAGTCCCGATTCACATGGTGGCAATGAGCGATAGGAGGGGATTCGTCTCTCCCGCTATTGGGGATTGATGTTGCGCTATGCTCGACTGGCCATAACTGGAAATCCCTGGCCAGGGTTGCACTGATTTACTGGTAAGTGTTATCAGTAGTTTCATGCTTGTTATGGACCTTACATCGGCTTGACTTATCAAGCTATTGGGGTCTGACGTTTACCACCCCTAGGCGAGATATGCGACATATCAGACGAACAGACCAGACTGTGCGGTAAGTGTTACTGGTTGGATTCATAGGAGTGTGAGCGGGCATGCTCGTTGATCTTCTGATCGCTCAATACCCGGGTGGCCGTTACGTTTACCAGACCGCTTGCAGCTTGTGGGTGTTTGATATGATTATCACCTACTGCCGGCGTATTGACGAGTCTTTAGAGTCCTACACAGAGTTTTCCTGGCTCAAGCGAAACGAAATAGGAGCGCATATGAGATATGTGCGGGACCGAGATTAATACCAGTATGTGATACTGAATTCTATTCTCGCGATTTGTATCATTGGACGGTTATATGAGATATAGCCGGGTTACCGAATCAAATGTTGATTCGATATATTGATACACTTGACATTAGTCGGTTATATGTAGTATGACCGGATCATTAAATCAAGTGTTGATTTAATGATTTAATGTATAATTATATATTAGATATATTACTTTACATTGAGTAGTATTGTTCACTTAAGATTATTTTTTCTCACTAGATTGTGCACATTGTATATATGATATATGTCTGTGCACTAGTTTGTATCATGTTTGATGATACATGCAAACTTGGGTGTATATGCATTAAACCATGTTTAGGTTAATGGTTAGGGTTTTAACTCATTTATTTATTTTATTTATTTATTTTTGGCAAAAAATAAAATGGTGGTTTTCTTTCTTTGCTTCAAGCTTCATGAAGCTTCTTAGCATCTTTGAAAATTCTTAACCATTTTGTTTTTCCTTTAACCTAACCATTACACCTAGACCCTAGTTTATTCTCTACATGTGTTTACTTCTCCCATTGTTGCATTATGATAAGTCTTCACTTGATTTATTATTTTAAAGAGAATTCTTTTTCATTCTTCTTCTTCTTCTTCTTCATGAAGTGAATAAACCTTTCTTGAAAATTTTCAAGTGATGAAATCAAGTGAGAAATCCAAATACAAAGTGAACCCACTTCCTATTTCTTCATCCTCTACCACTTTCCATGTTGTATACGGTGTTTTCTTCACAAGTTTCATGACCTAGTGAAGATGGAGCTTGAGTTAGAGTCGCCTCGACGTAGATCATCTTCGGCATCGAAGTCAACGACCTAGCCCGATCATTTCTCCGATGAACCCAACGCTAGAGTCCAGGATCCCGATGATCGCAGCGGAGGGATGTCATCACGGAGCTAAAGAAGTGGAGGACCGGATCTACGAAGGTTGTAATCTCTTTCACTTGTAGTTAAGTAGTTAACTTTTTTTGTTTCGCCTTACCTCTACTTAACGATCTAGCATTAGGGTTCTTTGGCACATGGAAAATTTGATTTTGGCATGGTTGATCAGTTGTAGAACCTCATGAGTGTGCCTAGGAACCCTACAGGGCTGATATGGAGTGCTACTGGTAAGAGTTATCGGTAGTTTCTCGACCTGTTATAAGCCTCACATCGTTAGGACTTATCGGTTACTGGGGTCTGACGTTTACCACCACTAGACATGATATGCGACGTACCAGACGAAGAGACCGGACTGTACGGTAGTGTTACTGATTGGATTCACAGGAGAATGTACAAGCATGCTTGTTGATCTTCTGATCGCTCAATACCTGGGTGGCCGTTACGTTTAGCTGACCGCTTGCAGCTTATGGGTGTTTGATATGATCATCACCTACTGCCGGCATATTGACGATTCTTTAGAGTCTTACACAGATGTTTCCTGGCTCAGGCAAAACGGAGTAGGGACATATATGTGATATGTGCGGGACCGAGACTAATACGATATGAGATACCATATTCTATTCTCGCGATATGTGATATCGGCATGGTATATAAGATATAGCTGGGTTATCGGATCAAGTGTTGATTCGATGAAAGGTTACTTGTTATATTAGTCGGTTTATGTAATATAGCCGGATTATCGGATCAAGTGTTGATTCAATAATATAATGTATAATTATATATGTTATATATTATGTTACATTAACAAATATAAGCTCGCTTTATTGATTCTTTTTCTCACTCGGATAATACATTGATGTATATGAGATATATGTTAATTGTATTATCTTATTTTGTTACATGATATATTATATATGTGATATATAATATTGTAACATGTTAGGGTTACAAATGCAACAAAGATTTTAAGATTTAACCAAGTTAGGGTTTGGATTAGGGTTAAGTTAAAAGATGAGGTTTGTGGAAGCTTCATGAAGCTTTGACTTTGTCCTCATTCTTTGATATTTTGGAGAGATATTTGTTAACCCAACCCAAACCTCAACCCATGTTTTATTCTCTACAAGGCTTAAGCATGTCATGCTTAACCCTAGGTTGCAATTGTAACTACAACTATATTTCATTATTCATCGAAAAAGGATTTCTTCTTCTTCTTGCTCTTAAAAAGCTTCAGTAGCTTTTTGTTGTGTGGTGATTAATAGTGAAAAATTGAAAACAAAAGAGAGTAATATTCCTACTTCATCATCCTCATCTATTCTATCCACTTAGATTAGGGTGTTCACTTCTCTAATTACTTCATTAGTGAAGTGAAAGCTTGGTTTAGAGATTCTTTAAGCTAGATCATCTTAGATCAAGAAGACTTCAAGCAAGATGCCTCATTCACCTCATAGAGCCTCTCTAGAGTCGGAGTTCTTTATGATCGCAGTGAAGGGACCTCAACACGGAGCTTATGAAGCAAAGGAACGGACTACAAAGGTTGTAATCCCAAACTCTTTGAAGTAGAACTTCTTTGTATGTGATACAAAACTTTGTTTCCCTTATAATTCTAGTAAGATTCATGGTTTGTTTACTTTGCACCTCTCTAAATTTTAGAGTGACATGAGTGATGCTACCAAACCCTAGACTAGTTGCAAGGGAAACCCAATAAAAAACCCCTCATAATGAGGGGGAATCTAACGAAGTCTGCTACAACAGCCGCATCCGTCTAAACCTCCGATACACGGTGCCATAAATCAACTTGGCATCTTCGGAGAGGTGGACGGATAAAACCAAATAGCATCTGCCCTCAAATTCAGGCAAGACATTTGTCTTCCCGGTTTTCGGCGGTGAACACCAACTTTGTCACGACGCGGAAAAGGAACGTGACTGGCATTTGAATCATGTTAAGTCTATAGGACCCCACCTGATTCAAGTAAGCCAAAAGCCCAGAAATCTAAACCTTTTTAGGGGAAAATAATGGAGGTGCATTTATGAAATAAGGTTTACTGAAATCAAATTTATTCTTATATATACATAAATAGTAATATATGAAAGCACTATATTTTTATTTAACTTGAAAACCCATTTTGTCGTTTGAAATTTAGGCAGCACCGCCTTTTTAATTTATAACCGAAAACGAATATAAGCAATAATATATATGGCATCCCCAAACGGGAGCTAGCTCTTGGCCAATTGGCGGAAACAACCACGCAAGATAATATAAGTATACAAGGCCGAAAGGAGAAGATAAAAACTCAAAAAGAAAGCGAGAAAAAACTAAACATCATCACGAAAACCAGAAACAACAATAAATACATAAACGCGACTCTAAGGCCGAAAGAATATACAAGTCCGGTTGATGGAGCTTTTATCTAGATACAACTGAAATAAATAACAAGTACAACTAAAATATAAAGTAAAACAACGATGGTGATTACGATGCAATGTATCCCACCTACCAAAGCAATCACCCGAAAGAAAGTGATGTGCCAGCGAAACCGCTTTAGAAACTGTATGGCTAAACCTGCAAGAAACTGTGGCACAATAGGGGTGAGTTTCCAACTCGTGAGTAGAAGATATCACCGAGTAGAAATCGCATGTATGACGATCTCCTAGGTCATACAGTACAATAATATTAGAATAATATTGATACGATAACATCGAGTAGCAGTAAAGGTAGTACTATAAGCATATGTGAAATATCAGAACTCGTGTCCGTGTCATAAGGTAACTATATGTCATGTATAGTATGTATGAATGCATCATCAAATGGGTGTGTCCAGCATTGACACACAAAATCATCAGAAAATCTGAGTGCCCAACATCGACACTCGAAACATCATGGAAAACCATGTCCATCGGTGAAACATCATCCTCATATCTTGGGCTCCGTCAGTCCGGATCGGCCCAAATCATTTGATCACATTACTACGGTTGGTATCCTCCGGATCTCCGCCGTGTCAAATATCACCGGTAGGTAGTGCTCCCCTGCTAGGCTCATCATCTACATCTCGAGCTTCTTGCCCCGGGGTACCTTACCGGGTCCACCATGTGCCCGCAAACGGATCATCCTACTCCCCGAATCGTGTCTCGAAAACAAACTCAGAATCGAGAAAACATCATGGTGGACGCTACTCATCATATCAAGGAAAACCGCATATTTCTCTTTTTAAATAATCATAAATTTATAAAATTCACACGTGGTTTCCCCAAATCCAGAAATCTCATAAAAGATCCGGAATCTCAAAATCACGAGTCAATGAACAGTGAATATCGGCATAAAGCCCCATAACAGTACATAATCGAATGAATATATGAATGCGTCGGGTATCCAAGTAAGGAATGAAATATCTAAACTATCATTTGAGAGCAAGCATGCTAATAATATGTTTAAACTACCAGCTAGCAAGTTATACCAATGAGGTAATGTTTTCTAAAGTGTACGTGACATGGCAATTACCGATGATGATGTGTGTGAGCCGGTAAGAAAGTGTACGTGCAACATACGCATCATCGGTAATGGTGCAGGTGTCCTAACAGACGAGATCATAATAGCTAAAAGAAACACATGTATATGTATACCATGCAAAGAGAACAACATGAGTATAACGGAAGATGAATAGTGAATGCAACATTATAGACTATAAATATCTGTATACGGGTCATACAGTTTTAGTGTTTGAAATTGTAGGGTTCCCTAGGGTGGCCGCTGGGTTTCGGGATGCATCAACCATGCCATTTTTAAAAAATTGGCGCACTAAAGAACCCTAACCTAGAATCTTAACTAGAGAATTAGACGAAACTAGAATGTAAATATCTTCACATCTAAGTGAACAAGGAATACAACTTTTATAGACCGGTCCTTCACTTCAATAGCTCCGTGTAGTAGTCCCTTCGTGAAAGTCTACCTTAACACCACTATTAGGTTCTAGAGGCATCAAGCATACCACATTTTAATTTTTATTAGGTGCTAAGTTAGACTAACAAGATCATTACTAGAATTTTAGGGTTAATAGCTATGTGAAGTGAACAACTTAAGAATGTTTAAGGAGTTATAACCTATAGGATCAAGTCCTTCTCTTCTTAAGCTCCTTATAGTAGTCCTCTTGACTCCTCTAGACTTCACTTCGAGTTGAATGAACCTCCTCGTAGAACTTCACGTCAAAGATGATCCACCCGAAGCTCACTAGGTCAAGCTCTTTCCTCACTAAACACTTTGGTGATGAAAACACACTATACATGATAGCTAGTCAAGTGTAGAATGATGATGAAGTAGGGGATTTGGAAGATCACTTGTGATCTCACAAACTCAATGATTCACATCACATGTGAGGGTTTTGAGTTTGGAGATGATGTGAGGAAAATTGTAGAGATCAAGAGACCAAATGAGTAACTCAAGAAAAACTAAGGCATGAACCAAGAAAACAAGTGAAGAAAAATATGAGAGAGTAATATCAAATGGCTCCCTCTCACCTCACTTATTCAAGCATGGAATAAAATGCAATTCTAAATTACAACCATGCTTGAATAGTGAGTCAAGAGTAATATAAAATCATATAAACACATGCCTCAAACCTTACCACAAATATCTCCACAATTTACACCTCATTTTCTATTTTCGTAAAATAGAAAATAAAGCCATGCTTCATATATATATATATATATATTAACACATATATACATATATAAATAATGCAATTAGTGAGCTAATGATATTAGTTAATACATAATTATATAAAATGTAATTTATATCAAATTATTAAATCAACATTTGATTTAATAACCCGGTTATATCACATATGACCGGCTAATATCATTTATGTGTATATCACATTATCAAATCAATACTTGATTCGATAAACTGGTTATATCACATATAACCTAACCGATACCAGATAACTACCAGATTACAATACGGCATCACATACACATATTTAATCAGGCCCACACACATATCACATATGTTTCCTACTTCGTTTCGCTTGAACAAGGAAACTTCTGTGTGGGACTCTAAAGATTTGTCAATACGCCAGCAGTAGGAGATGATCACATCAGTCACATACAAGCCGTCAGCGGTACTAGCTGGACGTAACGGCTACCCGGGTATTGAGCGATATGAAGATCAACAAGCAAGCTCGTCCATACTCTCCATGAATCCTATCGGTAACACTACCGTACAGTCCGGTCTCTTCGTCTGATTTGTCACATATCATGTCTAAGGGTGGTAAACGTCAGCCCCTAGTAACGTGATAAGTCTTGCCGATGTCTGGCCTATAACGGTTTGAGAAACTACTGATAACTCTTATCAGTTAATCTCATCAGCAGCCCTGGCCAGGGACTTCAGTTATAGCCAATCGAGTATAGCGCAACATCAACCCCCAATATCGAGAGAGACGAAACACCTCCTATCGCTCATCGCCTCCATATGACTCGGGACTGTACCCAAAATCCACCTGTTTGCACGACTCCTTTGAGCCATGGTAGGTAGGAAATCAAAGCACAGTGGTAGCCACACAAGACTCTATGACGATCTTGGATCTACAGACTAACCAGTACCAGTGTCACCAGAGAACTGCTATCTGATGATAGGTATACTACCACATAGGAGTCCTCAGCGAATCCTGTTCGGTATACCCATTATCTAATGAGCACCTGTGTACAATCTTTGATGTCATACGCCAATGGATGTGGGATCAACCTTCGCCCTCTAAGGGACAAGAAACGTGCACACTAGTCTACTCTCGAATATCGATGCCCTGGTCTCGATATTCCCATGACTAAGAACTGATTAAAGGATGTACTTGTGGACCACCGTGGCCCCATTAGTATGATCTCATTATAATCCTGGTAGTCAAGTACAAATCCTAAAGGCTTTATCAACATGTGAGAGTAAGACAGTAAAGAATACCAGTCAACATGTTAAGATAAAGAGTAACCAGATAGCATACTATCATGTCAAGCAAGAAAGTCCTATATATATATATATATGTCCAAGCATCCACTATAATATACATCACATGTACAAGAATGGCTTCTAGGGCATACATATAACTAACACTTCGCTCCAAGTAGTGACTCCCGGACTCTTGAAAGGCTCCACAGGACAAGCTTGCTTGAAGTCTTCGAGGCCGAAGATGATCTACGTCGAGGAGACACTAATTCAAGCTATCTCTTCACTAATTGTGAAGCAAACAACTTAAACTAAATGGCTAATCTAGTGTAGGTTGATGAAGTAGGAATTTTGCTCACTTTAGAAATATTTTTCTCACTCATTTTCTTCTCCTTCCAAATTGCTAGAGAGCTAGAGGAAGAAGATGACGAAAATCAACCATGGAGAGAACCAAGTCAAGAATGGCAGCCATGGGTGAGTTAATATCATATATTAACTCATGTAGAGACTTAACCATGGCTTAATGTAATGGTTGGGTTAATAAATATCTAATGTAAAACAAAATTAGTAGACTAAGTCAATGATTCTACAAGCTTCCACTAAGCTCAAACCATGTGACTAATTTCCAACTAATTTTGATTTATTTTAAATAAATAAAACCCATCATTTCGTTAAGTATGGTGTGATTCTCATACACCCATGTTGCATGTAGCAACAAGTATGACACAATAATATATATCACATATATATTAAGAGTACACTAGTGAGAAAAAGAAATGCTTAAGTGAGCTAATATTAATTAATGTAAATTAATATATCAAATATATAATTATACATTAAATTATTAAATCAACACTTGACTTAATAATCCGGCTATATCACATACAACCGACTAATATCATTTGTATCAACTTATCGAATCAATACTTGATTCGACAGCCCGGTTATATCACATATAACCGACCGATATCACATATCGCGAGAATAGAATGCGGTATCATATACACGTATTAATCTCGGTCTCGCACATATCACATATGTGCTCCTACTTCGTTTCGCTTGAGCCAGGAAACCTCTGTGTGGGACTCTAAAGACTCGTCAATACACCGGCAGTAGGTGGTGATCATATCAGTCACCCACAAGCCGTCAGCGGTCTACTAAACGTAACGGCCACCCGGGTATTGAGCGATCAGAAGATCAACAAGCAAGCCTGCTCATACTCCTGCGAATCCAATCAGTAACACTACCGTACAGTCCGGTCTCTTCGTCAAATATGTCGCATATTTCAGCTGGGGGTGGTAAACGTCGGACCCCAATAGCCTGATAAGTCATGCTAATACGAGGCCCATAACGATTCGAGAAACTACTGATAACACTTAGCAGTAGATCTCAAACACCCTGGCCAAGGATTTCCTGATATGGCCAATCGAGCATAGCGCAACATCAACCGCCAATACCGGGAGAGACGAAATCCCCTCCTATCGCTCATTGCATCCATGTGACTCGGGACTGTACCCAAAACCACCATTTTGCATGATCTCTTGAACGCGGTAAGGTGGAAATCAAAGCACAGTGGGAATCACACAAGACTCTATGACGATCTTGGGTCGACAAACTAACCTATACCAGTGTCACCAGAGAACTGCTATCTGACGTGAGGTATAATACCATCTAGGTGTTCTCGGCGAGCCTTTCTAGTGTACCCAGTCTCCACTGAGTACCCGTTTACCTTCTCTGATGTCAAACACCAAGGGATGTGGGATCATCCATCGCCCATCACATGGGTCGAGAAGCATATACGCTAGTCTACTATAGAATATCGATGCCCTGTCTCGATACTCTCACGACTAGGAACAGTTGAAGGATGTACTTACCGACTACACTTGCCCCACTAGTATGATCTGCATCATAATCCTCATAGTCAAGTTCTCATCCTAAGGGCTTTATCAACATGTAACAGAGAGACTATAAGTGTACATGTTAAGATAAAGATCAACCAGATAGCATACTATCATGTCGAGCAAGAAAGTCCTCCCTATATATGTCCAAGCATCCACTATAATATACATCATATGTACAATAATGGTCTCTAGGGAATACATATAACTAACAATCTCCCACTTGTACTAGGGCCAGTTGCTGTAGTATCTCATACTCAACGTCCGATAGAAGTCTCTCTCTGGAAAGGCCTTTGTCAGTGGATCAGCCGTGTTATCCTTCTTGTTAACTCTCCTAACCTCGATCCCCTGATGATCAACCATCACCCTGATCAGGTGATTCTGCCTCAGAATATGTTTGGATCGCTGATGGGACCGGTCTTCCTAGGCCAAAGCCACAACTCCATTGTTTTCATAATAACAGCTATTGGATGCTCAATGGTAGGAACCATGTTCATCTCATGGACAAGAAATATCCATACATCCACTTTGGTAGCATCGTTGGTAGCGATGTACTCAGCCTTTATCGTCTTGTTTGCCACGGTATCTAGCTTGGAACACTTCCAACATACGATCCCTCTATTGAGGTAAAAGACAAAGCCCGAGACTGACTTTCAGTCAACCTTATCACTCTGGGAGCTGGAATTGGTAAAGGACTCCCACTGGAGTTCACCGTTACCAAAACCCCCAGAACATTTCTTCAGTGCTTCTCAAGTACTTAAAAATATCCTTCACAGCTGTCCAGTGATTCACCCAAGATTCGATTGATTCCTGATCACTACTCCTAGTGAGTCAGCTACATCTGGTCTGGTACATAACATCGCAAACATGATAGAGCCTACTGCCGAAGCGTAGGGTATCCCTTGCATGCGAGCTCTCTCCAAATCAGTCTCGGGAAACATCCTTTTGGAGAGAGTGGTTCATAAGTAAGTGGGCGAACCACTATGCTTAGAATCCTCCATACTAAACCCCTTCAGTATGATGTTAATGTACCTGGATTTGGTACACTCGCAACATCCACTTAGATCTATCACCATAGATCATAATCCACAAGATATAGTAGGTATCATCGAGATCTTCCATGGAGAATCCTCGTGATAAGAGGAGCTTGACCGAGTGTAGCATAGGAAACCATTTCCTATCAAGAGTATGTCATCTACGTACAATACGAGGAAGACAGCCTTACTCTCTATAACCTTCTTGTATATATAAGGTTCATCTACCTTTTTGATGAAGTCAAACTCTTTGACTGCCATATCAAAATAGATGTTCCAGCTCCGCGATGCCTGCTTTAACCCTGATGGACTTAAGCATAACTTTGAAAGTCTCAACTTTTCTATCTACACCAAGAATCTTCTCAAGATTCACTTGCTCCCGATGGGTTTTACCCCTTCAGGTGCAACATTCAAAGTTATACTTTGTTGGTGCACATGTATTCCATCTTTGATCGAATAGCATCTAGCCTTTTCATAGAGTCCCCAATTGTGATGGCCTGCCTGAACCTAGTTAGGTCATCATCTACCATGATGCAATCCTCGCTCCCACCGTCACCGAGGAAACCTTAGTATCGCATAGGTAGATAAGGATCCCTACCAGATTCGCGGAGAGGCTGAGGTTCATTGGAGACTATTGAATTCTTTGGTTTCACCAAATCATCAGCTGTTACTTTGTCTAGCTAGAACTCCTCCAGTTCTACCTCATGACTACTAATTTCTTCACAAGAAATTCCTTTTCTAAAAAGGTGGTATGCTGAGAAACAAAACACCTTTTGATCCTCAGTGTGGTAGAAGATATACCCTAGCCAATGTTTGGGATATCCAACAAACTTATAGAGAACAGACCTTGCCTTGAGCTTGTCCGGATTTTGCTTTTCAACATAGGCCGGAAAACCCCATATCTTAACTCGTTTAAGACATGGTCTCTTCCCATTCCATATCTCATATGGAGTGGTAGGCTGAGATTTGCATGGAACCCCATTCAATAGGTATGCAGCTTCCCAAGTGCATAACTCCAAAAGGAAACAGGAAACTCAGCAATGCTCATCATAGAGCACACCATATCTCATAGTGTGCGATTGCTCCGCCCCGATACATTGTTGTGCTGTGGTGTATTCGGAGGAGTAAGCTGGGAGAGAATCTTATTCTCCTTTTAATAATCCAGGAACTCTGTGCTCAAGTATTCTCCTCCTCGATCACATCGAAGGACTTAATACTTATACCTATCTGGTTCTCAACATCAAGCTTATATTCTTTGAATTTCTTAAAAGTTTCAGACTTTTGTTTCAATAGGAACATATGTCCGAATCTTGAGAGATGGTCAGTGAATATAATGAAGTATGAGGAACCAACCCTGGCACTTATAGACATAATACCATATACATCATCATCTATCAATCCCAAGAGTTCATTAACTCTATCTCTGTTTCCAGTAAACGGAGTATTGGTCATTTTACTTTTGAGACAACACTGGAAAGTATCATAAGATGAAAATTGCAACATATTTTATTATTCATCCTTATGTAACTTAGTTAGTCATGTCGCATTGATATGACCTAGTCTACAATACCACAAGAAGGATCCGTTTATATCTGATGTGTGTTATATATACTTTGAACTGTGGTTTGATTTATAACACATATGTCATTACATAACGTGCCTGATCCAATCAACTCTTGATTAAGAAAAATTTTCACAACATTATCTTGTAATACAAAATTATATCCTTCTTTAACTTAATAAAGAAACATATGTAATGCTGTATATCAGGTTCGGCATGTAATAACATTTTTCAAAATCAATGTATTTACCATTTGGTAATACAAGGTGATATTCTCCAACTGCTTTGGCTGCAACAATTGCACCATTCCCTACTCTAGAGAATGATCACCTTTTCTCAGTTGTCTACCTTTCTTTAGCCCATGTAACAACTTACATATGTGGGATCCTGTTCCGTTATCTCACACCCAGAATGTAGAGTGTATTGAGAAACAGTTCTCGGTAATAAACACATCTGAAGAATATGTATCAACATGCACATTCCTCAATTGGGTCGCGTAGGAATTGGGATATTCCCCGATTTCCTGCTCAGTCTTATAACAATTACAAGAAAGAACGGAACCAACGTTCCCCAGCTCAGTATAATAAGCAGGTTCAGTCAAAACATCCATATTATTATCTTTATTAAGGCGTAACACAGTTGCTACCAGGAAAGAGAGAAGAAAACACTCAGCGTATGCTCTTGCAAGATCAGATTGGTTATTATTTTATCTAACCAGGATGGCTCCCACTATTTTTATCAAATCTTCCTTCAAACCCTAAAAGGTAACACTATCCGGGATTAATTACACCCTACAAGTTCGCCAATCTTTCAGCCAGGCAAGTGTAGGTGCTTTGAGGGAGGTTCCCCGTTCTTTCGCACGAACCTAATTAAAATAAACCTCGTTTTCCCAGGGGCATAACCCCGTTAACACCTTGTTAGTCATATGTATGCCCTAGAGGCCATTACTGTACATCCGATGTATATTGTAGTGGATTCCTGGACATATATAGGGAGGAGTTTCTTGCTCGACATGATAGTATGCTATCTGGTTACTCTTTATCTTAACATGTACACTTATTGTCTCTCTATTACATGTTGATAAAGCCCTTAGGATGAGTACTTGACTACCAAGATTATGATGCAGATCATACTAGTTGGGACATGGGTAGTCGGTAAGTACATCCTTCAAATATTCCTAATCATGGGAGTATCGAGATAGGGCATCGATACTCCAGAGTAGACTAGCGTATGCGCTTCTTGACCCATATGATGGGTGATGGATGATCCCACATCCATTGGTGTTTAACATCAGAGAAGGTATACGGGTGCTTAGTGGAGACTGGGTATACTGGACGTACTCGCCGAGAACTCCTAGATGGTATTATACCTATCGACAGATAGCAGTTCTCTGGTAACTCTGGTACAGGTTGGTCTGTCGACCCGAGATCGTCATAGATTCTTGTGTGATTCCCACTGTGCTTTGATTTCCACCATACCACGGTCAAGAGATCGTGAAAAATGTGGTTTTTGGGTACAGTCCCGAGTCATATAGAAGCAATGAGCGATAGGAGGGGATTTGTCTCTCCCGGTAATGGGGATTGATGTTGCGCTATGCTCGATTGGCCATAAAGGGAAATCCCTGGCCAGGGTTGCTGAGATCTACTGGTAAGTGTTATCAGTAGTTTCTCGAACCATTATGGACCTTTCATTGGCATGACTTATCAGGCTATTGGGGGGTATGATGTTATACCGTCCTCTGGCTGTGATATGCAACATATCTGACGAAAAGACCGGACTGTACGGTAGTATTACTGATTGGACTCGCAGGAGTATGAGCAGGCTTGCTTGTTGATCTTCTGATCGCTCAAAACCCGGGTGGCCATTACGTTTAGCAGACCGCTTGCAGCTTGTGGGTGTTTGATATAATCATCACCTACTGCCGGTGTATTGACGAGTCTTTAGAATCCTACAAAAAAAGTATCCTAGTTAACGCAAAAACGTAGTAGGAGCACATATGTTATATGTGCGGGACCGAGATTAATACGTATATATGACACCGTATTCTATTCTCGCGATATGTGATATCGGACGGTTATATGAGATATAGCCGGGTTATCGGATCAAATGTTGATTCGATAAGTTGTTACACTTGATATTAGTCTGTTGTATTTGATATAACCAGATTATTAAATCAAGAGTTGATTTGATAATTTAATATATAATTATATATTTTATATATTAACTTACAATAACTAATATTTGCTCACTAATTATTCTTTTTCTCACTTATGTGCATATAGTATATATGTGATATATATTAATGTACATTTTTTTGTGTCATGCTTGATGCCACATGCTTCATGGGTGTATGAGACTTACACCATGCTTGATATAATGTAGGGTTTGTATTTATCTAAGTAATTCAAAAATTGGATGGAAATTGTCATGGCTACAAGCTTGTAGAAGCTTGTGGGAATATTGACCAAGTCCACCATTTTTGTTTCACTTGTAGATATTTGTTAACCTAACCATTATACCTTAGCCATGGTTCATTCTCTATATGAGTTAGTGTATGACACTAACTCACCCATGGTTGCTATTCATACCGGATGAGTTTCATTCTCATGTTCTTCATCTTCTTCTTCATTGAGAAAAGCTTGCTAGCTTTTTTCTAAGTGAGAAAATATTGTGAGAAAATTAAATCTAAAGTGAGCCCAATTCCCACTTCATCATTCTCTACTATATTAGCCATTTAGTTTAGGGTGTTTGCTTCACCAATCTACCATTAGTGAAAAGGTAGCATGAGCTTGAGTCTCCTCGACGTAGATCATCTTCGGCCTCGAAGACTTCGAGCAAGCTTGTTCATTTCTTCATGTGAATCCTTACTAGAGTTTGGGTGTTCACTACTTGGAGCGAAGGGACTACTACACGGAGCTTTAGAAGTTAAGGACCGGTCTACAAAGGTTGTGTTCCTCATTCACTTTGTTTGCAAAGTTGTTTGCATGTTGTTTTGTTTAATTCTTTAGTTAAGATTCTAGGGTTAGGGTTCTTGAGAATGGCAAATTTTTGAAAATGGCATGGATGATGCCTCCCGAAACCTTGCTGCCGTGCTAAATAACCCTATAGTAGTATCAGAGCCAAGCTAGAGATTTAAACGATGCTTGTTAGGATTATGAAACCGAAACAACTCCGAAACACCCAATACAAATTCCTAGTTCTGTCGAATTTTAAATGGCCTCTAAAAATTTTTTTAGCAACTGCAGAATGTTGTATGTCATATAACATGAACACTATAAAAATTTGAAGAAATTTGGTGAGAATCTGGCCGGCCACGTGCATGCAAAATCCGAGCTCACCGGGTCATTTGGCGAGTTTGGGCTTCAAATTTTTTCTGTGTTCCAGTCTCTGGGTTTTGGTGTTTCAGGTGTTGCTTGTTTTTGCTAAATTTGCATGTGATATTAACTTTCTGCAAAGGAAATTCAGAGTATTTCGTAATCGTAATTCTAACATGTATTCGGGTTATTTAGAGGACATTAAAAAGTTCGAACGGATATCATAACCCATATTTTTTCTCGCTGGAAATTTTCCAAGAGTTGGATTTTTTCCAAATTTAAAATCTTAAGAAAATCATGCAAGCGATTCTGTGGACCCTCTAGAAGAACGATACCCAAACTCGACATTTTGGATCGCTGAACCGCGGTCATACCCTAGGGTTTGCGGCAGTTCCGTGGCGACATCAGTGAGGCATGGGTCGGCCCTTCTACAGGTGGTTCAAAAGAGCTGTGGCATGTTCTAGGTAATTTTTGAACTCTGCTCAAGTGTTGAGCCTTTTAGGGAAATTTTGGGTGTTTGATTATTCGATCAAAAGTTTAACATCGTCTAGCTATTTGTGATTGTGATAATATATTTGGAATCCACAAATTTAGTTATGTGATAAGTAGTTTGAATTTTATAAATCTAGCAGTTTAGTCTCATTTGATCGGTTGCTACGGAATTTTGATATGGATCAAAAGTTCGTCGCAATTACGTAATGTACGCGGATACTCGACGGGTAACCTTACAAGATAGCCATGCCCCATAGCCCCGACCAAGTGACTGTAGGAGAACCCCGTCGCCAAAAGCATTAATTCGGGTGCTCGCGGTCGCGGTGTTCCGCCTTAGTGCACTTCGTCGACTGCATCGGGGTGCGGCCGTCTACTAAAGATTCCGACGAGCATTCGATCAGGTTAACGGGAATCTTGTTGAATTAACCGACAGGTTATTGGAAAGTGTTTTCTATATCGAGAATAAAATATGTGGTTTATAATTGTTAGGCATGTGATGTCTATAGAATTCATTTGGTTGGGCATAAAATCCAAAGTATGTGATACATTGGGTTTATGATGTCTAAGATGGTTGCGGATTCCAATTGTTGTATTTTTTCACTTTCTTTTCTGCGACCGTAAGTGTAATATGTGGTGTATCAACGGTTTCGTTGCTATATGTCAACGATAATTGGGATACGCATATTACTTACGTTGATGACATGTGATGACAATTGGGATACACTATATGTCAACGACAATTGTTGTATTTTTTCATGTGAGATGAGAGTTTTTTATTTTCATTCATGTAAAAGCTTGTATGTAATATTCTTTTATTAGGGCACTTCCGGGTTGAGGATGATGTCATCATTGATGTATATTATTTACTTTTCCGCATTAGGATAGACCCAAGGAGGAGAGCACAAGTAACCGGGTTCTAGAGTCCAGTGGGAGACCATCTCGAGGAGTCGAGACCGGGTCTCCTAACTCTAGAATTGGGAGGGTTGCTTGCCGCTCTTGTAGGGGTCTAGGGATGTGGGTTTGGCTATTCATCGCGACTGTGGAATCCGCGTTTTTTATTGGCTTAATTAAAACACGAAATTCCTAATATATCCAATATTTCATATATGTTCTTCTGCTGCTGATATTCTATGATGTGATCACTTTATATATTCTGAGACGAATGCTTATATATCATATATATGATATATAATTAATATTGATGCTTTCGTTTCTTCTGTGATGCTTAGGAAGCATAATTTGATGGGACTTCAGTAATGAGATTAATGAAATAAAAGGAACCTAAAGATGTTGTAGAAACTTGTTTAAAAAATGTTAGCTCTAGTTCTTTCTTTACATAGCAGTATTCCTTGTAGAATATCCAGCACCTTATTCGATAAGGAAAGAGCCGAGATCACTTCACCGGGAGTGAGCTCTTTAGCGAAAATAGCAGATGTTATAACCCACTCGGTTTGTCTTTTGATGGCTTCTATAGTTTTTGCTATGCATAGTGGTATTTATGAAATATCCTGCACCTTATTCGATAAGGAAAGAGCCAAGATCCCTTCACCGGGAGTGACCTCTTTAGCGAAACTAGTAAAAGCCTAAAAAACACTCCTTTTCAAAATCACTCGATTCTACAACGATATCAAGTTCATTACGCAAAAGGTTTTCTTAAAAAACTGTCGTAACCCTCCATCATTTCAGATAAGTACTACTTAGTATTTGTGGTACGTTTGTTGGCCCGTGTCAAGGCGTAGTGTGTGGTAGCTAACTAGTGCTTATCTGCTGCATACGATGTGATTGGATTAGGGTAGTCGTGCATCTTTGTTGGCCTGTGTCAAGGGTCGTGCGGGTGGGTTTAATTCAATCAGGAAATTTATGGATTGAACTTGACTAGCGCACTATAGTTTGTTGGCCTGCGTCAAGGTCATAGGACGCTAGGGGTAAAATATTATCAGGAATTTCAAGTGTTGAAATTTGCAATGAGATTGCATACCTTCTATGAAATTGTTGGATCCCGATACCCACTGCGAGTAAGAGTTACTCCTGGGAGAGTTTTACACATTACAATTAACCAATCAAGTAGGTGTCTAGAAAGGTGTTAACAGGGTTACGCCCCTGGGAAAACGAGATTTATTTTAATTAGGTCCGTGTGAAAGCACGGTGAACCACCCTCAAAGTACCGAAACTGGCCTGGCCGGAAGATTGGCAAACTTGTAGGGTGTAATTAATCCCGGCTAGTCTTACCTTTTAGGGTTTGAAGGAAGATTTGATTAAAACAGTGGGAGCCATCCTGATTAGATTAAATAATAAGCAATCTGATCTTGCAAGAGCGCACACAGAGTGTTTTCTTCTCCCTCTCTCCTGGTAGCGACCATGTCCCGCCTTAATCAAGATAATAATATGGATTTTTTGACCGAACCTACTTATTATACTGAGCTAGGGAACGTTGGTTCCGCTCTATCTTATAATTGTTATAAGTCCGAGCAGGAAATAGAGGAATATCTGGATTTCCATGCGACCCAATCGAGAAATAAGCATGTTGATGCATATTCTTTGGGTGTGTTCGATCACCAAGAACTGTTTCTCAGTATCCTCTACGTCCAAGATATAAGATACCGGATTAGGATCCCATATATGTAAGAGTTACATGGGCTACAAACAAGTAGAGAACTGAGAATGGGTGATATATCTCTAAGTGTAGAGAATGGTGCAAGTGTTGCAGCCAAATCAGTTGGAAAATATCACCTTGTATTAATACATTGATTCTAAACAAATGTTATTAGATACGGAACCTGATATACAACATTAGATCAGATTCTTTATTAAGTTAAAGAAGGATATAATTCTGTATAGGCGATAATGTTGTGAACATTTTCCTGAATCAAGAGTTGATTGGATCAGGCACGTTACATAATATCATATACGTTCTAAATCAAACTACATTTCAATGTATCTAGAACACACACAAGAAGAGTAGTTCAGAAATGAACGAATCCTTCTTGTGGCATTGTAGACTAGGCCATATAAATTCGACATGACCAGCTAAGTTACATTAGGATGAATGTAAGAATCTATTCGAATTTTCATCTTATGATACTTTCCAGTCTTGTTTCAAAGGTAAAATGACCAATACTCCGTTTACTGGAAACAGAGAAAGAGTTACTGAACTCTTGGGACAGATATATGATGATGTATACGGTCAAATGTCTACAAATGCCAAGGATGGTTCTTTGTACTTCATTATATTCACTGATCATCTCTTGAGATTCAGACATATCTTCCTGTTGAAACACAAGTCTGAAAATTTTAAGAAATTCAATGAATATAAGCTTGATGTTAAGAACCAAACGGGTAAAGTATTAAGTTCTTCGATGTGATCGAGGAGGAGAATACTTGGGCATGGAGTTCAAAGGAGAATAGGATTCTCTTTCACCTTACTCCTTCGAATACACCACAGCACAACGTTGTATCGGGATGGAGGTATCGCACCATATGAGATATGGTGCTCTCTATGATGAGTACTGCTGAGTTATCTGTTTCCTTTTGGTGTTATGCACTTGAGAAGCTGCATACCTATTGAATGGGGTTCCATCCAAATCAAGGCCTACCACTGCATATGAGATATGGAATGGGAAGAGACTATGTCTTAAACGAGTTAAGATATGGGGTTGTCCAACCTATGTTGAAAGGAAGAATCCGGAAAAGCTCGAGGCAAGGTCAGTTCTGTAAGTTTGTTTGGCTATCCCAAACATTTGCGATGGTATATCTTCTACCTAACTGAGGAGCAAAAGGTGTTTTGTTTTCTCAGCATTCTACCTTTTTAGAAAAGGAATTTCTTGTGAAGAAATTTGTGGTCATGAGATAGAGCTGGAAGAGTTCCAGCTAGATAAACTAACAGCTGATGATTTAGTGAAACCAAAAGATTCAATAGCCTCCGACGAACCTCAGCCTCTCCGCGAATCTGGTAGGGTTCCTCATCCACTTGAGAGATACTATAGTCTTCTCGGTGACAGTGGGAGCGAGGAATGCATCATGGTTGATGATGGCCCAACTAGGTTCTGGCAGGCCATCACGAGTGGGGATTCTGTGTAAAGGCTGGATGCTATGCGATCAAAGATGGAATCCATGTACACCAACAAAGTATAATTTTGATTGTTGCACCTGAAGGGGTAAAACCCATCAGGAGCAAATGGATCTTGAGAAAATTCTTGGTGTAGATGGAATAGTTGAGACTTTCAAAGCTATGCTTAAGTCCATCAGGATTAAAGCAAGCATCGTGGAGTTGGAACATCTGTTTTGATGTGGCAGTCAAAGAGTTTGACTTCATCAAAATGGTAGATGAACCTTGTATATACAGGAAGGTTGTAGAGTGTGAGGTTATCTTACACGTATTGTATGTAGATGACGTACTCTTGATAGGAAATGGTTTCCTTTGCTACATTCGGTCAAGCTCCCCTTAGCACGGGGATTCTCCATGGAAGATCTGGATGATACCTACTACAACTTATGGATTATGATCTAAGATGATAGATCTAAGTGGATATTGGGAGTGTCCCAAATCCAGATACATTAACACCGTACTAAAGGGGTTTAGTATGGAAGATTCTAAGCGTGATGGTTCATCCACTTACTCAGGAATCACTCTCTCCAAAAAGATGTCTTCCAAGACTGATTTAGAGAGAATTCGCGTGCAAGGGATACCCCATGCTTCGACAGTAAGTTGTATCATGTATGCGATGTTATGTTCCATACCAGATGTAAATGACTCACTAGGTGTAGTGATCAGGAATCAATCGGATCTTGGGAGAATCACTGGACAGCTGTGGAGGACATACTTAAGTACTTGAGAAGCACTAAATCAATGTTCTTGGTTCAAGCTTCCAGAGTGATAAGGTCAACTGAGAGTCAGTCACAGACATTGTCTTTACCCTCAGTGGAGGAACGGTATGTTGGAAGAGTTCCAAGCTAGATACCGTGGCATACTAGATGATAAATGCTAAATACATCACTACCAATGATGCTGCCAAAGTGGTTGTCTGGGCATTTCTTGTTCATGAGATGAATAAGGTTCCAACCATTGAACGTCCAATAACTGCTATTGTGACAACAATGGAGTTGTGGCTTTGGCCTAGGAATGCAGGTCCCATCAGCGATCCAGACATATTCTGAGGACAATATCACCTGATCAGGGAGATGGTTGATTTTAAAGGAATCGTGGTTAGGAGAGTAGACCCGAAGGATAACACAGCGGATCCACACACAAAGGCCTTACCCTAGAGAGACTTCTATAGGACGTTGAGTATGAGATACTGCAACAAATGGCCTTAGTGAAAGTGGGAGATTGTTAGTTATATGTATGCCATAGAGGCCATTACTGTACATGCGATGTATATTGTAGTGGATGCTTGGATATATATAGGGAGGACTTTCTTGCTCGACATGATAGTATGCTATCTGGTTGCTCTTTATCTTAACATGTACATTTATTGTCTCTCTATTACATGTTGATAAAGCCCTTAGGATGAGTACTTGACTACCAGGATTATGATGCAGATCATACTAGTGGGGACATGGGTAGTCGGTAAGTACATCCTTGAAATATTCCTAGTCGTGGGAGTATCGAGATAGGGCATCGATACTCTAGAGTAGACTAGCGTATGTGCTTCTTGACTTATTTGATGGGAGATGGATGATCCCACATCCATTGGTGTTTGAAATCATAGATGGTATACGGGTGCTCAGTGGAGACTAGGTACACTGGACGTACTCGCTGAGAACTCCTAGATGGTATTATACCTATTGTCAGATGGCAGTTCTCTGATAACACTGGTACAAGTTAGTCTATTGACCCGAGATCATCATAGAGTCTTGTTTGATTCCCACTGTGCTTTGATTTTGACCATACCACGGTCAAGAGATCGTGCAAAAAGATGGTTTTTGGGTACAGTCCCGAGTCGCATAGAGGCAATGAGCGATAGGAGGGGATTCGTGTCTCCCAGTATTGGGGGTTGATGTTGCGTTATGCTCGATTGGCCATAACGGGAAATCCCTAGCCAGGGTTGCTGTGATCTACTGGTAAGTGTTATCAGTAGTTTCTCGAACCGTTATAGACCTTGCATCGACATGACTTATCAGGCTATTGGGGTCTGACGTTATACCACCCCCAGCCTGTGATATGCAACATATCTGATGAAGAGACCGGACTGTACGGTAGTGTTACTGATTGGATTCGCGGGAGTATGAGCAGCCTTGCTTGTTGATCTTCTAATCGCTCAATACCCGGGGAGCCTTTACATTTAGCAGATCGCTTGAGGCTTGTGGGTGTTTGATATGATCATCACCTACTGCCGATGTATTGACGAATCTTTAGAGTCCTACACAGAGGTTTCTTGGTTCATGCGAAACGAAGTAGGAGCACATATGTAATATATGCGTGACCGAGATTAATACGTGTATATGATACCGTATTCTATTCTCTCTATATGTGATATCAGACGATTATATGAGATAAAGCCGGGTTATCGGATCAAGTGTTGATTCGATAAGTTGTTACATTTTTTATTAGTCGGTTGTATGTGATATAGCCGGATTATTAAATCAAGAGTTGATTTGGTAATTTAATGTATAATTATATATTTGATATATTAACTTAGATTAACTAATATTTGCTCACTAAGTATTCTTTTTCTCACTTATGTGCATATAGTATATATGTGATAAATATAAACGTACATTTTTTGTGTCATGCTTGATGCCACATGCTTCATGGGTGTATGAGACATACACCATGCTTGATATAATGTAGGGTTTATATTTATCTAAGTAATTCAAAAATTGGATGGAAATTGTCATGGCTACAAGCTATTAGAAGCTTATGGAAATATTGACCAAGTCCACCGTTTTTGTTTCACTTGTAGATATTTGTTAACCTAACCATTATACCTTAGCCATGGTTCATTCTCTACATGAGTTAGTGTATGACACTAACTCACCCATGGTTGCTATTCTTACCTGATGAGTTTCATTCTCATGCTCTTCATCTTCTTCTTCATTGAGAAAAAGCTTGCTAGCTTTTTTCTAAGTGAGAAAATATTGTGAGAAAATTAAATCTAAAGTGAACCCAATTCCTACTTCATCATCCTCTACTATATTAGTCATTTAGTTTATGTTGCTTGCTTCACCAATCTACCATTAGTGAAGAGGTAGCATGAGCTCGAGTCTCCTCGACGTATATCATCTTCGGCCACGAAAACTTCGAGCAAGCTTGGTAATTTCTTCATGGAACCCTTACTAGAGTTCCGGTGTTCACAACTTGGAGCGAAAGGACTACTACACGGAGCTTTAGAAGTGAAAGACTGGTCTACAATGGCTGTATTCCTCATTCACTTTGTATGAAAAGTTGTGTGCATGTTTTTTTATTTAATTCTCTTGTTAAGATTCTAGGGTTATGGTTCTTTAGAATGGCAAATTTTTGAAAACGGCATGGACGATGGCACCCGAAACATTGCTGCCGTGCTAAGTAACCTTACACACCTTTCTAGACACCTACTTGATCTGCTAATTATTATGTGCAAAACACTCCCAGGAGTAACTCTTACTCGCTGTGGCTATCGGGATCCAACTATCTCATAGAAGGTATGCAATCTCATTGCAAATTTCAACACTTGAAATTCCTAATAATATTTTGCTCGTAACGTCCTATGACCTTGACACAGGCCAACAAACCATAGTCCACTAGTCAAGTTCAACCTGTACATTTCATGATTGAATTAAACCTACCCGCACGATCCTTGACACAGGCCAACAAAGTCGTACGACTACCCTAATCCAATCGCATTATATGTAGCAGATTAGGAATAAATAGCTACTGCACACTACGCCTTGACGCGGGCAACAAACGTAGCACGAATACTAAGTAGTACTTATCTGAAATGACGGAGGGCTACGACAAGTTTTTACGAAAAACTTTTGTGTAATGAACTTGATGTCATTGTAGAATCGAATGATTTTGAAGAGGAGTGTTTTTGAGGCTTTTGCTAGTTCTGCTAAAGAGAACACTCCCGGTGAAGATATCTCGGATCTTTCCTCATCGAATGGGGTGCTGGATATTTCATAAATACCACTATGCAAAGCATGAACTAAAAAAGCAATCAAAAACCAAACCGAGTGGGTTGTAGCATCTGCCAGTTTCGCTAAAGTGGTCACTCCCGGTAAAGGGATCTCGGCTCTTTCCTTATTAAATAAGGTGCTGGATATTCTACAAGGAATACCTCTATGCAAAGCAAGAACTAGAGCTACCAGTTTGTAAAACAAAATTCTACAACATCTTTAGGTTTCTTCCTTTTTCATTAATCTCATTAATGAAGTCCCATCATTAATGCTTCCTAAGCATCACAGAAGAAACGAAAGCAGCAATATTTATTATATATCATATATATAATATAAGCATTTGTCTCATCATATAAAGTGATCACATCACAGAATATCAGCAGCCGAAGAATACATATGAAAGATTGGATATACTAGGAATTCCGTGTTTTAAATTAATCCAGTAAAAAATGCGGATTCCACGGTCGTGATGAATAGCCAAACCCACATCCCTAGACCCCTACGAGAGTGGCAAGCAATCCTTCCAATTCTAGAGTTAGGAGACCCGGTCTCGACTCCTCAAGATAGTCTCCCACAGGACTGTAGAACCTGGTTACTTGTGCTCACTGCCTTGGGTCTATCCTAATGAAGAAAAGTAAATAATATACATCAATGGTGACATCATCCTAAACCCGGAAGTGCCCCAATAAAAGAATATTACATACAAGTTTTTACATTAATGAAAATGAAAAACTCCCATCTCACATAAAACCCCCCATCTATTCAAACACGACGATCCGATATAACATATCACAGCAACGCATAACATCACATGTCATCAACGTAAGTAAATATGCGTATCTTAATTGTCGTTGACATATAGCAACGAAACCGGCGATCCCACATATATTACACTTACGGTTGCAGAAAAGAAAGTGAAAAACTACAACAATTGGAATCTGCAACCATCTTAGACATCATAAACCCAATGTATTACATACTTTGGATTTCATGCCTAACAAAATGAATTCCTTAGACATCATAAATCCGGAATATCACATATTCCGAATTTCATGCCTAACAATTATAAACCCGCATTTTAGTCTCGATATTCAAAACACTTTCCAATAACAAGTCGGGCAATTTAATAAGATTCCCGACATCCTGATCGAATGCTCGTCAGAAACTTTAGTAGACTGCCGCACCCCCCGATGCTGTAACATTTCATTAAAATAAAAAATTATTTTTGTGGATTTTTATAATTAAATAAAATTATATTGAATATTTTAATAAGGCGGTATGATTAAATACCGATAAATTGGGGAAAATTTGGAAAATCACAGAAATTACTGAAATGAGGGTGCTTTATTGGATTTAAGCAAATTATGAAATTTTATGATTTATTATACACTATTTTAATGCTAATCGCGGTTAAAGATCACTAATCACGCATTAAGCTTGTTTTGTGCAAAACTTGCACCATATCATTTTTACACTTATGTTACATTTTCCTATATGGCTTTCTTGTTTTGGGTTGGTTTTAGATGGGAGAAAAGAAGAAAGAAGAGAATAGAAAACAAAAGAAAAGAAAAAAAGAAAATGATAAACAAAGAAGTATGGGCTAGAGAGAGAGAGAGGGTGAGGGGTCAAACCTTGGTCTTGAGCCATTCACTCTTCACTCATTCACTCATTTTCTCTCCTCACCCTTGCAATGGCTGCTGCCCTCATCTCCTTCTTCATCAAGCCCTCATAAAAACCCTCATTCCTTCATCAAAATATCATCCCCACTTCTTTAAACATGTGTACAAGCTCACAAGCTTCACTTTGGACCAAGAAAGCAAGGATTTTGGACACTTGGGGCAACTCAAGAATATTCTTGAGTTGCCAAAGGAGGTAATTTATCTATCATTAGTGTAGTTTTCCCATTTTCTTTGCATCCATGTTAACTTAGAATTGATATTGTGCGGTTTAGTGAACTTAGAAAATTCCCAGTTAGGGTTTGAAAATTCTTGAGTTGTGATGTGTAATTTAGGTTAGTAGTGACCTTAAACCCTCTTTAGTGATATCATATTGGACTAAAACCTGAGACTTAACCCCCAAAATACGAACTTTGAAATTCTGCTGATACGGAAATTGTGGGAATTTTGATGGTTTTTGGTTATCTGCTAACACCCGGGGACTTTAAAATTTATTTAGCGAAAACAGAGAGATGTGCAGGTGATTTAGAGCATACCCTAAAGATCCGAGCCCCTACCCTAACACTATGGCCGCAATTAAATTCCCCTAGACGTAATTTGCGGCCAGGACATGACCTGGTTGTCTCATTTTAGGTCCATGGCTCCTTTAGCAGTAAATTAGACCCCTCCTGTATGCAAAATTGGATAGTTTGGCCTAGGGTAAAATCTGGGACCATTTTCTTGAGTTGCTGTTTTGAGTCGGGGTTATATTTTTCGTATTTTGGATTCTGGATTTTAGTATTTGTGTTTTACCTCAATCACTTGACATTTGTACGACGATATCGAGGGTTGTTTGGTGGTTTGAAAGGCGTAGTTCGTAGGTTCTAACATATAGGTTATTAGCATGTCGTTTTGGTTTTGAATTGGGTTTTAATGCGATAAGATACGTTATAATGTGTAGGTAACCCCACGAGGACTTCAAGACGACAAGCAAGCGCGTGGCAACATCACTAACGGCAAGCGAAGAGCAAGGTGAGTAGATATATATCTACGGGGGAAGTCGGGTGGATGGCGTATAGCACACCCGCAGTTCGTAGTGTAGTGTATGGTGTATATATATATATATATTATGGATATATTCATATGTTTATTTTGAGATTATGAGTATCTAGATAGATTTTGGGAGTCATGGATAATTTTAGTATAATTGGATGATAGCGTCATTTGTTAGTTTAGTCGCGACCTTACAATGAGGTTTACACCCACACGCACACACAAGCTTACTTTGTTTTACTTGTGTGTATATGGGGATATGTATATATATATATATACACACATAGGTATGGGACTATATATATATATATATATATCTACACATGGTTGTTGAGGATTGTATATGGTATTTGGAGATGAGTCGATGAGATTGGGCATGATGCTATGAGATAGGTGATATGTTTTGTTTCGTATTGTAAGATACGACAAGAGATTTTAGCGGGCATTTAGGCGTGTGTTTATATACACGCATATATATGCAGATGGTATCAGTTTATACTAGACTTATATCAGTACCCCAGTTCATAAGATATGATGATAAGGATACCGGATAAATGATGAGATAAATGTGATATTCGACCCGTACCCAGATTTGGGATGCCGTACGCTGTATTTACCGTACGAGCTATATATTGATGATAGATCCGCACTCTTGACTCAAGGATGTCATATTGTATATTGTATCGTATGTGATACTATTGAGGCTGGATCACCGACTTTTGTATTTATATATATCGACTCAGCCTTAGATGGTTTTCCATTACACTTTCGGTTAGACTGTTCGTTTAGTCCTATAGTTTACTTGTAGATGTTAGACTAGACTCGAGTCATACCTATTTTCAAAACTAACGAATCGTGAGTATTTAAAGACAGGCCAAGGGATTCTACGGATATTTCAAAGGACGTACCTCTCTTCTTAAAAACACTGTAGCCCCTATTTCTCCAGAACACCACAATTTCTATGATTTTAAATGACAAACTGTATGACTCGTATAAATAATGTAGATTCCTTATTGTTGCATTTACTTCCATTTCCATATATTCATGTGGTTATTAGCGCATTACATGCTTATATACTTGTGAATTATATTGTATTAAACCCATGCTGTCAGGACACCAGCACCATTATCGATTATGCGTATGCTCAACGTACACCTGCTTGCCGGCTCACACACTTCATCATCGATAATTGCTATGTCTCTACACGGTAGGACTGTTGCATCAGGATATGACCTCTTGCATGACATACTTGCGTACATACATATTGTACACTCAAACTTGCGTACACACATATTGTACACCCATACTTGCATACATACGTATTTGCACATACATAGATGATTCTGGCTTGATTTTGGAGATTTGGGAACCGCAAGATATATTTTAAAACTGGATTCATTTTAAAAGAGCGGTTTTAACTCGATATGTGCATATTACTATTCCATGATGCATGATATACGGATATGCTTACATTTCTGTTATATGTCGCATACATCATGCTATATGATTATACGCATTGAGATATGTTGTTTTCATGAGATTTCTGGATTTAGGAACCGTGGTTATTTCAAAAGAGAGTATGTATTGTTTTAAAAATCCGGTTACCCTTGATATGATATTTCAGTGCGTCCACCATATGTTTTCTCAGTTCTGAGAGTGGCATGTGAAACCCGATTCGAGGAGCGGTAGACACCGTCTGCGGGCACATGGTGGACCCGGTGAGGTACCCCGGGGCAAGAAGACTCGTATTGTTAGACGGCGAGCCTGACAGGGGAGTACTACCTACCGGCGATAGTATATGGACTCGACTGTTATCCGGAGGATACCGACCGGAGTAGTGAGATGGATATGAGGGCCGACAAGGGTGTGCGGCGCCTGAGATATATGAGGGTTTACGTGCCGATGCTGGGCACAGGTTTGGATTTGAGGACCGACCAGGGTATGCGGCGCCTGAGATATATGAGGATTTACGTGCCGATGCTGGGCACATGTTTCATGATGTTTTCGAGTGTCGATACTGGACACTCAGGTTCCATGATTTTGATGTTTCGCGAGGGACACACGTTGATTTATATCCTCATACTTTCATGCATATACTTGTATGACTTTTACATGTATGATGTTGTTATGTCATTTGTTGACACGTGGACGAGATCCACATGCATACAGGCATTGACTACATAGTTGGATGATATCCACATACTTATAGAATTCATGATATAGTTAACACTGATTTCATGATGATTACATTGATCACACCTCATGTTTATGATATGTCTCTACCTGAGGCACTGACACGAGCACTTGGTATTACACTTGGTATAGATGTTTACCTTTGCCACCTTATTATGCTTCAGACTTTATCATACTGAGGATGTATATTACTGATCATATTGACCTAGGATTGAGTCATACATACGATTTCTGCTCTGTGATATTTTCTACTCACGGGTTGGCAACTCACCCCCGTTGTGCCACTGTTTCTTGCAAGTTTTTCCGTAAAGGTTTCATTGTGGCTTTGCTGGCACATTACTTCATTCCGGGTGATTGCTTTGGTAGGTGGGTTCACTCGCATCGTGACCACCATTGTACTTTATTTATTTCAGTTGTATCTAGTAAAACTCCATCAACCAGACTTGTATATTATTTCAGACTTAGAAAACCAGTTGTTTATTCTTGCGACCTTAGAGTCACGCAATGTATTATTATGGTTTTCTTGTTATTTTGAGTTCCTTTGGAGTTTTGATCCTCGACCTTCGGCGTTGTATATTGTATTGCTTGCGTGGTTGTGACCGTCGATTGACGAAGAGCTAGATCCAGCTTGGGGATGCCTTTATTCATATTATGCACATTCTACCCCTTTTGGGGTAAGTATTTACAAAGAAACTCTGCCGAAATTTTCAGAAAAGACTTGAGATTTTAAAACGCATATTTAGGTTATGTTATTTAAAAAAACCCTTGTTTTAAAATATGTTTTCTTCACTTCTTATTTAAAATGGTTTAGATTTCTGGGATTTTTGGCTTACTTGAATTAGATGGGGTCCTATAGACTTCATATGATTCAACTGCTAGTCACGTGCCATATCGGGTCGTGACAAAGTTGGTATCAGAGCACTAGGTTAATCTTGGTTCGAGTCTATATTTAACTATGCGGAGCCTAGGGCGTTTGTATATATATACGGGATCTTGGTTTGACCTTACGGAACATAGACTTAGTCGAGTGGGTACTATACCCGAACTTTCATTGCGTAGGTTGACCTTGGTTGATGCAGTAGGTGACTTAAGGAGAGTGACGTACCGTGTGTATGTTTCGCGGCATACTTACGATACGCTACTCCGCTTAAGAAGCCTTAGGATGTACATTTCCTTGCACAGCATTATATTCATTCATGATCTATCCTCATCGATATCGGTTTATGGTTTTGCTGCCATGATTACATGGGCAGAGAGAGCTATGGCTAGAGTTGCGTCAGCATGAGCTCGTCGCGGACCATGACTGACCAGGGCATGATTCCGAAGACATAAGATTTGCATAGACGCATCTTTTTATTGTGTTTTCCCGCCATGAGCGTTTGATGGATTGCTTTTACGAGATTTCTCGGACGTGCAGATCAGCACCAGAGGATCAGGCTACTGGTAGAAGCCAGCCAGAATGTGATGACCGTCGATGCACCGATTATTTGACGATTGAGGCACTGTCCAGCGTGCGGAAAAATGAGCCAGTTGTTGCTGCGAATGACGAGATATCGTCCTAGAGGTTTGGAGCTATTGCCGCACGAGTTATACTTAGAGATATGATAGAAGATCGCTAGTCACACAAGGAGGAAGGACTAGGGCATGTAATTCGTTGCCTACCCCGATGCGAGGTCATCAGATTGATTGATTCCAGCTAGAGACGACTTCACGCAGGTACGTTGGGAGTCAATAGAGACGATCGAATGTCAGAAGACCAATTTCCAAGTTTAAAGTATTCAGAGACAGATGCAAGTAATGAAATGGACCCTCTAGAAAAATGAAACCCTAACTCGACATAATGACCATGAGAACGCTTTGAAACCTTAGGGTTTGCGGCTGTTCAGCGGTGCCATTAGTGAGGCTTGGGTTTGCTCTTTTACGATTGGTCGAAAGGTACTGTGGCATGTAGTGGAATACTATTAAACTGTACCCAAGATGTTGAGCTCTTGGGGGATTATGGAACTTTGACGAATCGATCGAAATGTTCGACATCATTCGGATATCATGTGATGGGATACATTGCTTGGGGGACTCCAGATACGAGTATAGCCGTTGGAGTGTAGTCTATGCAACCACGAAGAGACGAGTCCGAAGCAGTCGACATTAGAGAAAAGTGGAGTAAGAGGTTCGTACGAGATTTCGACGAGATGACTTCCCCTCCGCTGACATCAGAGATATGATACGCATACAGAGGCATTGTATATAGATATACCTTCCAGAAAGAGTCGCGATGAGCATGCAGCCGTTCCAGAACAAGGAATTGATTTAATAAAAGACGATGGCTTCCGGGCAGTTCGGCAGAAACGAGATTTGGGATAGACTTCGACAGAACCTTTCTGGAATAATGTATGAGAAGACTTGGACCCAGGAGCGGTCATATTGTGCATACCCAGCAGGCCAGAGTTCGGCATCGTCGACGAGACATGTTACGAATGACCATGACAGTTGGCCAGAGAACTTAGAGGATGTGCTAGAGCGGGACTATTTCCGCCATATTTGATTTGATATTTTGGACGATTTATTTACATGATTGAGATTTTGTGCACCACAGTTGCACCTGACTTCGATTTGATGTCATTCGAGATATTGATTTTGAGTTCATACCTGTGGTATGCATGTGATTTGACTTATGCTTTCGGCATAGTTTTCATGCACTTTTTGTATTTGATCTGCTTTTGTGCACGCTGATGCACATGGTTGTGAGATTATATACCACGGTATACCTGATTTGGATTTGGATTGAAATGTGCTGTATACCGTCGATTTTGATTGTGATACTCGATATTTGTTTTGTGCACCTTATGCACCGGATTGGATTTTACGCATGTTTGGCGCTTGATATTGGATTTCGTGATTTTGTGCATGTTGAATGCACATGATTTAGATTTTATTCGTGCATGATGGATGCACCTGATTTGGATTTTCCCGCATGTTGGGCGTATGTTATGAGATAAGATTTTGGTGCACACCATATGCACGAAATCGGGATTCCTCGTGCATATCAGATGCACCTGATATTGTTGTCAGGCACACCTGCTGCCTTTGACAGGTGTTTCGTGCACACCAGTTGCACTTAGATGTTGTTTACGTGCACATGTATGGTACATTCACTGGTTTCGATTTTCGTGCGCACCAGACGCATGTTGCATTCATATGCACATATTGGGATTGATTTCTTATGGAGCAGTACGTTTTTATGATATTTACTAATTGTTTTTGTTTTGAGCAGGACTAGTCAAAGGACAGTACCTGGATATATTTTGCATGCATTGATAGTTATCGAAGAGATTTCCAAAATAGGAGCTATAGTCTCAGTATTTACCTACGTGTCTGATATGACAAGAAACGTTTAAAAACAAGGAAACCCTTCTAAATTATTTTCAAAAACGGTGAGACGTACATATTAAACAAAGGATAAGTATATATATATATAGTTATTTTCTTATAATAGACGTCCGCCACTTTACCACGATACGCGCATCGCACATCAACAAGAAAGGTTTGGCATGCATTTCCTTCAGATGTTTACATGCATAGTTTTGATTTGGAGTTATCTGCTCATTGTTCATGAGCATGCATTGCACTATGATGCGTTTTATGTATTTTTTATCTCGGGACCCCGACGACCTAGTCTTTTACTGAAATGTTTAAGTATTTTAGAGTTTAAATTTAAATTCGAGAACCGGATTTCTTTAAGGGGGGAAGATTGTAACATATCAGAAAAATAAAATATTATTTTTGGGGATTATTATAATTAAATAATATTATATTGAATATTTTAATAAGGCGGTATGATTAAATACCGATAAATTGGGGAAAATTTAGAAAATTACAGAAATTTCTGAAATGAGTGTGCTTTAGTGCGTTTAAGAAAATTATGAAATTTTACGATTTATTATACACTATTTTAATGCTAATCGCAGTTAAATATCGCTAATCGCGCATTAAGCTTGTTTTGTGCAAAACATGCACCATATCATTTTTACACTTATGTTACATTTTCCTACATGGCTTTCTTGTTTTGGGTTGGTTTTAGATGAGAGAAAAGAAGAGAGAAGCGAAAAGAAAACAAAAGAAAATAAAAAAATAAAATGATAAACAATGAAGTATGGGCAAGAGAGAGAGAGAGAGAGAGAGAGAGAGAGGATGAGGGGTCAAACCTTTGTCTTGAGCCATTCTCTCTTCACTCATTCACTCATTTTCTCTCCTCACCGTTGCAATGGTTGCTGTGCTCATCTCCCTCTTCATCAAGCCCTCACAAAAACCCTCATTCCATCATCAAAACATCATCCCCACTTTTTTTAAAATGTGCACAAGCTCACAAACTTCACTTTGGACCAAGAAAGCAATGATTTTGGACACTTGGGGCAACTCATGGATATTCTTGAGTTGCCAAAGGTGGTAATTTATCCATCATTAGTGTAGTTTTCCCATTTGCTTTGCATCTATGTTAACTTAGAATCGATATTGTGCGGTTTAATGAACATAGAAAATTCCAAGTTACGGTTTGAGAATTCTTGAGTTGTGATGTGTAATTGAGTTTAGTAGTGACCTTAAACCCCCTTTAGTGATATAATATTGGACTAAAACCTGAGATTTAACCCCCAAATACAAACTTTGAAATTCTGCAGATACGGAAATTGCGGGAATTGTTGGTGTTTTTGGTTATCTGCTAACTCCCGGGGACTCTAAAATTTATTTAGCGAACACAGAGAGATGTGCAAGTGATTTAGAGCAAACCCTAAAGACCCGAGCCCCTACCCTAACACCATGGCCGCAATTAAATTCCCTCTGGCCGCAATTTGCGGATAGGACTTGTCCTGAGTGTCTCATTTTTGGTCTATGGCTCCGTTAGCTGTAAATTAGACCCCTCATGTATGCAAAATTGGCTAGTTTGGCTTAGAGTAAAATCTGGGACCATTTTCTTGAGTTGCTGTTTTGATTCGGGGTTATATTTTTCGTATTTTGGATTCTGGATTTTAGTATTTGTGTTTTACCTCGATCACTTGATGTTTTTATGACGATATCGAGGGTTGTTTGGTGGTTTGAAAGGCGTAGTCCGTAGGTTCTAACCTATAGGCTATTAGCGTGTTGTTTTGGTTTTGAATTAGGTTTTAATGCGGCACGATACGTTATGATGTCTAGGTACCCCCATGAGGACTTCGAGACGACAAGCAAGCGCGTGGCAACATCGGCAACGGCAAGCGAAGAGCAAATTTAGTAGATATATATCTATAGGGGAAGTCGGGTGGATGGCGTATAGCACATCCACAGTTCGTAGTGTAATGTATGGTGTGCGTGTGTGTGTGTGTGTGTGTGTGTATTATGGATATAGTCATATGTTTATTTTGAGATTATGAGTATCTAGATAGACTTTGGGAGTCATGGATAATTTTAGTATAATTGGATAATAGCGTCATTTGTTAGTTTAGTTGCGGACCTTACAATGAGGTTTACATCCACATGCACACACATGCTTACTTTGTTTTACTTGTGCGTATATGGGGATATGTGTGTATACAAACACACACACACACACACAGGCATGGGACTATGTATATATATACGTATACCTACACATGGATGATGAGGATTGTATATGGCATTTGGAGAAGAGTCGATGAGATTGGGCATGATGCTATGAGATCGGTGATATGCTTTGTTTCATATTGTGAGATACGACATGAGATTTTAGCGGGCAATTAGGCGTGTGTTTTCATACACGGATATATATGCAGATGGTATCAGTTTGTACTAGACTTTGATCTGTACCCCAGTTCATGAGATATGATGATAAGGATACCGGATAAATGATGAGATAAATGTGATATTCGACCCGTACCCAGATTTAGGATGCCGTACGATAGATTTACCGTACGAGCTATATATTGATGATAGATCCGCACTCTTGACTCGAGGATGTCATATTGTATATTGTATCCTATGCGATACTATTGAGGCGGGATCATCGACTATTATATTTATATATATCGACTCAACCTTAGTTGGTTTTCCCGTACCCTTTTGGTTAGACTGTTCGTTTAGTCCTGTAGTTTACTTATAGATATTATTCTAGACTCGAGTTATACCTATTTCCAAAACTAACGAATAGTGAGTATTTAAAGGCAGGCCAAGGTATTCTACGGATATTTCAAAGGACGTACCTCTATTTTTTAAAACACCGTAGCCCCTATTTTTCGAAAACACCACGATTTGTGTGATTTTAAATGACAAACTGTATGAGTCGTATAAATAATGTAGATTCCTTATTGTTCCATTTACTTCCATTTCCAAATATTCATATGGTTATTAGCGCATTGCATGCTTATATACTTGTGATTTATGTTATATTAAACCCATGCTGTCAGGACACCAGCACCATTATCGATGATGCGTATGCTCCACGTACACCTGCTTGCCGGCTCACGAACTTCATCATCGATAATTGCCATGTCTCTACGCAGTAGGACTGTTGTATCAGGATATGACCCCTTGCATGACACAATTGCGTACATACATATTGTACACTCATACTTGCGTGCACACATATTGTACACCCATACTTGCATACATACGTATTTGTACATACATAAATGATTCTGGCTTGATTTTGGAGATTTGGGAACCGCGAGATATATTTTAAAACTGGATTCATTTTAAAAGAGTGGTTTTCACTCGATATGTGCATATTACTCTTCCATGTTGTATGATATAAGGACAAGCTTACATTTCTGTTATATGTCGCATACATCATGCTATATGATTATACGCATTGAGATATGTTGTTTTCATGACATTTCTGGATTTGGGAACCGTGGTTTTTTCAAAAGAGAGTATGTATTATTTTAAAAACATGGTTACCCTTGATATGATATTTCAATGCATCCACCATGTGTTTTCTCGGTTCTGAGAGTGGCATGTGAAACCCGATTCGAGGAGTGGCAGGCACCGTCTGCAGGTACATGGTGGAACCTGTGAGGTACCCCGCGGCAAGAAGACTCGTATTGTTAGGCGGTGAGCCTAGTAGGGGAGTACTACCTACTGGCGATAGTATGTGGACTCGGCGGTTATCCGGAGGATACCGACCGGAGTAGTGAGATGGATATGAGGGCCGACCAGGGTGTGCGGCGCCTGAGATATATGAGGATTTACGTGCCGATGCTGGTCACAGGTTTGGATATGAAGGCCGACCAGGGTATGCGACGCTTGAGATATATGAGGATTTACGTGCCGATGCTGGGCACATGTTTCATGATATTTTCGAGTGTCGATGCTGGACACTCAGGTTCTATGATTTTGATGTGTCGCGAGGGACACGCGTTGATTTATTTCATTATACTTTCATGCATATGCTTTTATGATTTTTACATGCATGATGTTGTTATGTCATTGGTTGACACGTGAACGAGATCCACATGCATACAGGCATTGACTACATAGTTGGATGATATCCACATACTTATAGACTTCATGATATAGTTGACACTGATTTCATGATGATTACATTGATCACACCTCAGGTTTATGATATGTTGCTATCTGAGGCACTGACACGAGCACTTGGTATTACACTTGGTATAGATTTTTACCCATTCCACCTTATCATGCTTCAGACTTTATCATACTGAGGATGTATATTACTAATCGTATTGACCTAGGATTGATTCATACATACGATTTCTGCTCTGTGATGTTTTCTACTCATGAGTTGGCAACTCACCCTCGTTGTGCCACTGTTTCTTGCAGGTTTTGTCGTACAGGTTTCATTGGGGCTTTGCTGGCACATTACTTCATTCCGGGTGATTGCTCTGGTAGGTGGGTTCACTCGCATCGTGACCACCATTGTACTTTATTTATTTTAGTTGTATTTAGTAAAACTCCATCAACCAGACTTGTATATTATTTCAGACTAAGAAAACCAGTTGTTTATTCTTTCGACCTTAGAGTCACGTGTTGTATTATTATGGTTTTCTTGTTATTTTGAGTTCCTTCGGAGTTTTGATCCTTGACCTTCGGCGTTGTATATTGTTTTGCTTGCGTGATTATGACCGTCGATTGACGAAGAGCTAGCTCCCGCTTGGGGATTCCTTTATTCATATTATGCATGTTGTACCCTTTTTGAGGTAAGTATTTACAAAGGAAACTCTGCCGAAATTTTCAGAAAAGACTTGAGATTTTTAAATGCATATTCGGCATATGTTATTTTAAAACCCCTTGTTTTAAAACATGTTTTCTTCACTACTTATTTTAAATGGTTTTGATTTCTTGGATTTTTGGCTTACTTGAATGAGATGGGGTCCTATAGACTTCATATGATTCAAGTGCCAGTCACGTGCCATTTCGGGTCTTGACAAAGTTGATATCAGAGTGCTAGATTAAGCTTGGTTCGAGTCTATGTTTGACTATGCGGAGCCTAGGGCGTTTGTATATATATACTGGATCTAGGTTTGACCTTACGGAACTTAGACTTAATCGAGTGGGTATTATACCCGAACTTTCGTCGCGTAGGTTGACCTTGGTTGATGGAGTAAATGACTTAAGGAGAGTGACGTACCGTGTGTATGTTCCGCGGTATACTTACGATATGCTACTCCGCTTAAGAAGTCTTAGGATGTACATTTCCTTGCACAGCATTATATTCATTCATGATCTATCCTCATCAATATCGGTTTATGGTTTTGCTGCCACAATTACACGGGCAGAGAGAGCTACGGCTAGAGTTGCGTCAGCATGAGCTCATCGCGGACGATGACTGACCAGGGCGTGATTCCGGGGACATACGATTTGCATAGATGCATCGTTTTATTGTGTTTTCCCGCCATGGGCGTTTGATGGATCGCTTTTACGAGATTTCTCGGACGTGCGGATCAGCACCAGAGGATCGGGCTACTGCTAGAAGCCAGCCAGAATGTGATGACCGTCGATGCACCGATTATTTGATGATTGAGGCACTGTTCAGCGTGGGGACAAATGAGCTAGTTGTTGCTGCGAATGACGAGATATCGCCCTAGAGGTATGGAGTTATTGCCGCACGAGTTATACATAGAGATATGATAGAAGATCGCTAGTCACCCAAGGAGGAAGGACTAGGGCATGTAATTCGTCGCCTACCCCGATACGAGTTCATCAGATTGATTGATTCCTACTAGAGAAGACTTCACGCAGGTACGTTCGGAGTCGATAGAGACGATCGAATGTCAGAAGCCCATTTTCCAAGTTTAAAGTATTCAGAGAAAAATGCAAGTAATGTTATGAATCCTCTAGAAGAATGAAACCCTAAATCGACATAATGACCATGAGAACGCTTTGAAACCTTAGGGTTTGCTAAAGTTCAACGGTGCCATTAGTGAGGCTTGGGTTTTCTCTTCTACGGTTGGTCGACAGGTACTGTGGCATGTAGTGGAATACTATTAAACTGTACCCAAGATGTTGAGCTCTTGGGGGATTATGGAACTTTGACGAATCGATCGAAAGGTTCGACATCATCCGGATATCATGTGATGGGATACATTGCTTGGGGGACTTTAGATATGAGTATAGCCGTTGGAGCGCAGTCCATGCAACCACGAAGATGTTAGTTATATGTATGCCCTAGAGGCCATTACTGTACATACGATGTATATTGTAATGGATGCTTGGACATATATAGGGAGGACTTTCTTGCTCGACATGATAGTATGATATCTGGTTGTACTTTATCTTAACATGTACTCGGATTGTCTCTATGTTACATGTTGATAAAGCCCTTAGGATACGTACTCGACTACTAAGACTATGATGAGATCATACTAGTGGGGCCACGGTAATCGACGAGTACATCCTATAACTGTTCCTAGTCGAGGGTGTATCGAGACAGGGCATCGATACACCAGAGTAAACTAGCATATACGCATCTTGACCCATATGATGGGTGATGGATGATCCCATATCCATCGGTGTTTGACATCAAGGATGGTGTACGGGTGCTCAGTAAGGACAGGGTACACTGGACGGACTCGCCGAGAACTCCCAGATGGTATTATACCTCACGTCAGATGGCAGTTCTCCGGTGACACTGGTACAGAGTAGTCTGTTGATCCGAGATCGTCATAGAGTCTTATGTGATTCCTACTGTGCTTTGATTTCCATCATACCACGTCCAAGAGAGCGTGCAAAAAGGTGGCTTTTGGGTTTAGTCCCCAATCACATGGAGGCAATGAACGATAGGAGGGGATTCGTCTCTCCCGGTATAGGGAGTTGATGTTGCGCTGTGTTCGATTGGCTATAACTGGAAATCCCTGGCCAGGGTTGCTGAGATTTACTGGTAAGTGTTATCAGTAGTTTCTCGAACTGTTACAGACCTCATATCGACTCGACTTATCAATCTACTGGGGTCTGACGTTTACCACCCCTATGCGAGATATGCGACATATCAGACGACGAGACCGGACTGTACGTAAGTGTTACTGATTGGACTCAAAAGAGAATGTACAGGCTTGCTTGTTGATCTTCTGAGCACTCAATACCTAGGTGGCTGTTACGTTTAGCTGACCGCTTGCAGCTTGTGGGTGTTTGATATGATCGTCATCTGCTGCCGGCGTATTGACGATTCTTTAGAGTCGTACACAGAGGTTTCTTGACTCAGGCAAAATAGAGTAGGGGTACATATGTGATATGTTCAGGACCGAGGATAATGCGATATGAGATATCGTATTCTATTATCGCGATATTTGATATCAGCCGGGTCATCGGATGAAGTGTTGATTCGATAAATCGGTACAGATACGTATTAGTCGGTTATATGCGATATAGCCGGATTGTCGGATCAAGTGTTGATTCGATAATTTAACGTATAATAATATATATGATATATTAAATTATATTAACTAATATTAGCTCAATAAAAGATTCTTTTTCTCACTCGGGTAATACATTGATATATATGCGATATATGTTAATTGTATTATTTTATATTGTTACAAAATATATTGTATATGTGATATATAATATTGTAACATGATATGATAACTGCTGCAACATGTTTAGTAGAGATTAAACAAGATTATGGTTTGATTTGGGTTAATGCTTTCTAGATGATTCTAGAAGGTTTAGTTTTGTTTTGTGAAAGATATTTTGTTATGACTCATTCCTTGACCTAACCCAAACCCTAACCCAAGTTAAGTCTCTACATGGGTTTAGTTGACCATTGTTGCATTAATCATCATATTTATCTTTTCATTATTCATCACAAAAGGTTTCATGTTGATTGTTCATCTTCTTCCTTCTTTCTTTTCATGAAAAAGCTTTCAAGCTTTTTCTAACTGATGAAAATTGAGTGAGAATAAGAAAACAAATGAGTGCAAAAATCCTACTTCATCATTCTCATCTATCCTTGCCCTTTAGATGAGAGAGTTCACTTCATTTTGTGAGTGTTAGCTTGTGTTGATGAAACTTCAAGGTAGATCATCTTTGTTATTGAAGATCAGAAGCAAGACTGCATCTTTCTTTTCGTGAAGCCTCTAGTGAGTCCGGAACACGATGATCGCAGCGAACGGACCTCAACACGGAGCTTAAGAAGTGAAGGACCGGATCTACAAAGGTTGTAATCCCTCTCACTTAGTGATAAAGAGTTTAACATGCTTGTTTTCGCCTAAACCCTAGTTTAATGATCCATCTTTGGATTGTTCGACACGGCTAAAATTTTAATCGGGCATGGTTGATGCCTCGTAGACCCTTGTGGCAGTACCCAGCTATCCTACAGTGGTATCAGAGCCATGCTAGAGCTTTAGGCGAAGTCTAGGCGATGTTTAAAGTCCGATCGAACCCGGAAACCCCGATATTTACCCCTCCCTGGAAATTTTTCAAAACTGTGATTTTTTGTGAATTAAAAATGCTCAGAAAATAGAGCAGGAAAAACTAAGAATTACTGTGAAGTACGGACCACTAATGCTTTTATATGACAGCGGAACCGCGGCCAAACCAACGGTTTGGCGGCGGTTCCGCGGCCAAAATTATGAATTAGTCCCTGGAACTTCATATATTTATTCTTAGGTCCTTTCTTGTCATTATTTTCTAGGAATTTTTTAATTCCACTCAAGTGTTGAGTTTTCTTGGGTTGTATTAGGGACTCGTTGATTCGATCGGATAATTTAACTTCGTTTAGTTTGTTCGGATAATTTTTAGAAACTGTTAAAAAGTTGGACCGGATATCAATAACTCACTTTTTCCCCTGTCGGAAATTTTTTCAAAAGTTCGATTTTTTCTCGAGTTTAAGAACGTTCTAAGTCATGCAAGTAACGCAGTGGACCCTCTAGAAGACAACAAACCTTAACTCGATTATGTGACCGTCTTGAACTGCCTCTGAACCTTAGGGTTTGGGGCAGTACGGTGTGCCACATGTGAGGCGTTGGCTTGACCCATCTACAGCTGGACCATTGGTACTATGGCATGTGATGGATGTTTTTAAACTGATTTTAAGTGTTGAGATATATTGGGGAAATCTTGGGTGTTTGATTATTCGATCGGAAAATTTAACATTGTCTATTTATCTCGTATGTGATACAATATTTGGAATCCACAAGTAGTTATGAGATAACTAAATTTGAATGTTATAAATATAGCAGTTTAGTCTCAATTGATCGGTTGCCATGGGATTTTGATGTGATCAAAAGTCTGTCGCAATCACGTAGCGTACGCAGATACTCGCCGGGTAAACTTAATAGACAGCCACGCTCCATAGCCCCGACCAAGTGACGGTAGGAGAACCCCGTCGTCAACAGCATCCGTTCGGGTGCTCGCGGCAGCGGTGTTCCGCCTTAGTGCACTTCGTCGACGGCATCCGGGGGTGCGGCCATCTACTAAAGTTTGCGACGAGTATTCGATCAGGATGTCGGGAATCTTGTTGAATTGCCCGACTTGATATTGAAAAGAGTTTTCGAGAATGAGACTAAAATGCGGGGTTTATAATTGTCAGGCATGCGGTGTCTGAGGAATTCATTTGGTTAGGCATGCGATGTCTAAAGAGGTTGCGGATTCCAACTGTTGTACTTTTACACTTTCTTTTCTGTGACCGTAAGCGTAGTATGTGGTGTATCGCCGGCTTCGTTGCTATACATTAACGACAATCGGGATACGCATACTTGGTTATGTTGATGATATGAGATATTATGTGTTGCTGTGATATGTTATATTGGATCGTCGCGTTTTGAATAGCCGGGGGTTTCATGTGAGATGATAGTTTTTCTTTTTCATTCATGTAAAATTCATTTGTATGTAATATTCTTTTATTGGGGCACTCCCGAGCTGAGGATGATGTCACCATTGTATATTATTTATTTTTCCGCATTAGGTAGACCCAAGGCGGGGAGCACAAGTAACCGGGTTCTAGGGTCCAGTGGGAGTCCATCTCGAGGAATCGAGACCGGGTCTACTAATCCCAGAATTGGCAGTGTTGCTTGCCGCTCTCGTAGGGGTCTAGGGATGTGGGTTTGGCTATTCATCGCGACCGTGGAATCCGTGTTTTATACAGGCTCGTATTGAAAACAGACATCCTAGTATATCGAATATTTCATATATGTTCTTCTGCTGCAATGTTCTGTGATGAGATCATATTATTGCCTGAGACGAATGTTTATATTATATATATAAGATATATGTTATATTGCAGATTTCGTTTCAAATGTGATGCTTGTGAAGCATAATAAAATGGGACTTCATTAATGAGATTAATGAAACTAAAAGAAACCTAAAGATGTTGTAGAAACTTATTTAAAAACTGGTAGCTCAAGTTCTTGCTTTGCATAGCGGTGTTCATTGTAGAACATCCAGCACCTTATTCGATAAGGAAAGAGCTGAGATCCCTTCACCGGGAGTGACCTCTTTAGTGAAATTAGCAGATGCTACAAACTCGGTTTGTCTTTTGATTGCTTCTATAGTTCTTGCTTTGCATAGTGATATTTGTGAAATATCCTGCACCTTATTCGATGAGGAAAGGGCCAACGATCCCTTCACCGGGAGTGACCCCATTAGCAAAACTAGAAAAGCCTAAAAAACACTCCATTTAAAATCACTCGATTCTACAGCGATATCAAGTTCATTACGCAAAAAGTTTCTTAAAAACTTGTCGCAGCCCTCCGCCATTTCAGATAAGTACTTCTTAGTATTCGTGCTGCGTTTATTGACCTTAGCCAAGGAGTAGTGTGCGGTAGCTAATTAGTGCTTATCTGTATAAGCATATGATGCGATTAAGTTAGGGTAGTCGTGCGACGTTGTTGACCTTAGCCAAGGGTCGTGCGGGTGGGTTTAATTCAATCGGGAAATGACGGGTTGAACTTGGCTAGCACTTATGATTTGTTGACCTTAGCCAAGGTCATAAGTTGCTAGGGGCAAAATTATCGGGAATTCAAGTGTTGAAATTTGCAATGAGATTGCATACCTTCTATGAGATAGTTGGATCCCGATACCCGCTGCGAGTAAGAGTTACTCCTGGGAGAGTTTTACACATTACAATTAGTCGATCAAGTAGGTATCTAGAAAGGTGTTAACGGGGTTACGCCCCTGGGAAAACGAGGTTTACTTTAATTAGGTTCGTGCGAAAGCACGGGGGACCTCTTTCAAAGTACCGGCACTGGCCTGGCTGAAAGATTGGCGAACTTGTAGCGCGTAATTAATCCCGGCTAGTCTTTCCTTTTAGGGTTTGAAGGAAGATTTGATTAAAACAGTGGGAGACATCCTGATTAGATATATTAGATAACCAATCTAATCTTGCAAGAGCATACGCTGAGTGTTTTCTTCTCTCTCTCTCCAGGTAGCAACCATATCACGCATTAATCAAGATAATAATACGGATGTATTGACCGAACCCGCTTGTTATACTAAGCTGGGGAACATTGTTCCCGCTCCAACTTATAATTGTTATAAGACAGAATAGGAAATTGGGGATTACCAGAATTCCCGTGCCGCCCAAACGAAGAAAGTGCATACTGATGCATCATCTTCGGGTGTGTTCATTACAGAGAACTGTTTCTCAGTATCCTTTACGTCCTGGGTATGAGATACCCGATCAGGATCCCGCATATGTAATCTGGTACATGGGCTACAGAAAGGTAGAGAACTGAGAACGGGTGATAAGTTTCATGAGACAGAAAACGGTGCAAGTGTTGCAGCCAAGTCTGTTGGTCACCATCACCCTGTATTACCGGAATATATTGATTATGAACGAATGTTATTAGATACCGAACCTGATATACAACATCATATCAGTCTTTTTATAAGTAAAGAAAGGATATAATTTTGTATTGTTGGATAATGTTTTGAACATTTCCTATATCAAGAGTTGATCGGTTCAGGCATGTTATCTAAAAGCATTGACGTTCTAAATCAAACTACAGTTCTTAGTATACAGAACACACACGAGTGGAAGAGTTCAGAAATGAACGAATCCTTCTTGAGGCATTGTAGACTAGGTCATATCAATGCGACCCGACTAGCTAAGTTACATTTAGATGCATATTTAAATCTGTTTGAATTTACATCTTGTGAAACTTTCCGGTCATGTCACAAAGATAAGATGACCATAGCTCTGTTTATTGGAAACAGAGATAGAGTTAGAGAACTCTTGGGATTGATACATGCTGATGTATGAAAGTCCTCTGTCTACACATGCCAAGATCGGTTCTTTGTACTTCATTATATTCACTGATGATCTCTCAAGATTCAGATATATGTTCTAGTTGAAACACAAGTACGAACCTTTTGAGATATTCACAGAATATAAGTTAGAAGTAGAGAACCAAAAGCGGGTATAAGTATTATGTCCTTTGATGAGATCAAGGAGGAGAATACTTGAGCACGGAATTACAGGACTATTCTAAAGGAGAATGAGATTCTCTCTCAGCATTACTCCTCCGTATACACCATAACACGATGGTATATCGGGGCGGGGCAATAGCACCCTATGTGATATGGTGTGCTCTATGATGAGTACTACTGAGTTTCTTGTTTCCTTTTGGGAGTTATGCACTTGAGAAGTTGCATACCGATTGAATAGGGTTCAAATCAAATCAGTTGCCTACCACTTCATATGTGATATAGAAAGGGAAGAGCCCATATCTTAAGTTTGTTAAGATTTGGGGTTGTCCGGCCTATGTCTAAAAGCAAAATCCGGACAAGCTCGAGTCAAGGTCAGCTCTGTAAAACTGGAAGTAGTTCCAGCTATACAAACTGCAGCTGATGATTTGGTAGAACCAAAGGATTCAGCAGTTTCCAACGAACCTCAGCCTCTCCGCCGATCCAGTAGGGATCCTCACCCACCTGAGAGATACTTCGGTTTCTCTATGACAGTGGGAACGAGGATTGCTTCATGAGATGATGACCCAACTAGTTTCGAGCTGGCCGTCAGGAGTGGGACTCTGTAAGAATGGCTGGATGCTTAGTGATCTGAGATGGAATCCTTATACACCAACAAAGTATGGACTTTGGTTGCTTTATGTGAAGGGTTAAGTCCCCATCAGGAGAAAGTATATCTTCAGAAGATTACTTGGTGTACATGGAAAAGTTGAGACTTTCAAAGCTATGCTTAAGTCCATCCAGATCCTACTTGCCACGGCTACATACCATGACTACGATATCTGGTGATTGGGTGTCATGACTGCTTTTCTAAATGATGTTTTAGAAGAGAGCGTCTATAAGTACACAGCCAGAGTGCTTCGTAGACAGTGAGAGCAGCGGAAACGTGTGCAAGATGTTTTATGTGATAAAGCAGGCATCGCGGAGTTGGAACGTCTGTTTTGATGTAGTAGTCAATGAGTTTGACTTCATCAAAATGGTTGATGAACCTTGTATATATAAAAAGGTAGTAGAGAGTATGGCGGTGATCCTCGTAGAGTACGTGGATGACATACTCTTGATACGGAAGGAGTTTCCTATGCTACGCTCAATCAATCTCCGCTTATCACAATGATTCTCCATATAGGATCAAAATGATACCTCTTAAATCCTACGTTTTGGATCTATGAGATAGATCTAATTGGATGTTAGGATTCTCACTAGTTGTAGTGAGATGGTATCAATCAATCCTGGGGAGAATCACTGAAAAGGTTCCAGGGTGATAAGGACGACTGAATGTCAGTCGTAGGCATTGTCTTTACCCTCAGTGGAGGGACGGTATGTTAGAAGAGTTCCAAGCTAGATGCCGTGACATACTAGACGATTAAAGGCTAAATACATCGTTACCAAAGATGCTACCAAAGAGGCAGTCTGGATATATAAGTTCATGAGATGAACTTCGTTCCTACCATTGTGTGACAATGGAGTTGTGGCTTTGGCCAAGGAACCCCCCGTCCCATAAGAAATCCAGATATAATTCTTAGGCAGTATTACCTGATCATGGAGATGGTTGGTCTTCAGGGAGATCGAGGTTAGGAGAGTAGACACAGAGGACAACAGCGCGGATCCACTCACAAAGGCCTTTTTCCCAGTAAAGACTTTTATGGGATGGTTGAGTATGAGATACTTCAACCACAGCTAATTGTTGGGTATATGATACCACAATAGATGGCCCTAGTGCAAGTGGGAAATTGTTAGTTATATGTTTGCCCTAGAGGCCATTACTGTACATACGATGTATATTGTAATGGATGCTTGGACATATATAGGGAGGACTTTCTTGCTCGACATGATAGTATGCTATCTGGTTGTACTTTATCTTAACATGTACTCTGATTGTCTCTATGTTACATGTTGATAAAGCCCTTAGGATACGTACTCGACTACTGGGACTATGATGAGATCATACTAGTGGGGCCACGGTAGTCGACGAGTACATCCTATAACTGTTCCTAGTCGAAGGTGTATCGAGACAGGGCATCGATACACCAGAGTAGACTAGCGTATACGCATCTTGACCCATATGATGGGTGATGGATGATCCCATGTCCATCGGTGTTTGACATCAAGGATGGTGTACGGGTGCTCAGTAAGGACTGGGTACACTGGACGGACTCGCCGAGAACTCCCAGATGGTATTATACCTCACGTCAGATGGCAGTTCTCCAGTGACACTAGTACAGAGTAGTCTGTTGACCCAAGATCGTCATAGAGTCTTGTGTGATTTCCACTGTGCTTTGATTTCTATCATACCACGTCCAAGAGGGCGTGCAAAAATGTGGCTTTTGGGTACAGTCCCGAATCACATGGAGGCAATGAGCGATAGGAGCGGATTCGTCTCTCCCGGTATAGGGAGTTGATGTTGCGCGGTGTTCGATTGGCTATAACTGTAAATCCCTGGCCAGGGTTGCTGAGATTTACTGGCAAGTGTTATCAGTAGTTTCTCGAACTGTTATAGACCTCATATCGACACGACTTATCAAGCTTCTGGGTCTGACGTTTACCACCCCTAGGCGAGATATGCGACATATCAGACGACGAGACCGGACTGTACGGGAGTGTTACTGATTGGATTTACAGAAGAATGTACAGGCTTGCTTGTTGATCTTCTGAGCGCTCAATATCTGGGTGGCTGTTACGTTTAGCTTACCGCTTGCAGCTTGTGGGTGTTTGATATGATCATCACCTGCTACTGGCGTATTGACGATTCTTTAGAGTCCTACACAGAGCTTTCTTGACTCAGGCAAAACGGAGTAGGGGCACATATGTGATATGTGCAGGACCGAGGATAATGCGATATGAGATATCGTATTCTATTCTTGCGATATTTGATATCAGCCGGGTCATCGGATCAAGTGTTGATTCGATGAATCGGTATGGATACGTATTAGTCGGTTATATGCGATATAACCGGATTGTCGGATCAAGTGTTGATTCGATAATTTAACGTATAATAATATATATGATATATTAAATCACATTAACTAATATTAGCTCACTAAAAGATTCTTTTTCTTACTCGGGTAAAACATTGATATATATGCGATATATGTTAATTGTATTATTTTATATTGTATATGTGATATATAATATTGTAACATGATATGATAACTAATGCAACATGTTTAGTAGAAATTAAATATGATTAGGGTTTGATTTGGGTTAATGCTTTCTAGATGATTCTAGAAGGTTTAGTTTTGTTTTGTGAAAGATATTTTTTTATGACTCATTCCTTGACCTAACCCAAACCCTAACCCTAGTTAATTCCCTACATGGGTTTAGTTGACCATGGTTGCATTAGTCATCATATTTATCCTTTCATTATTCATCACAAAAGGTTTCATGTTGATTGTTCATCTTTTCCTTCTTTCTTTTAATGAAAAAGCTTTCTAGCTTTTTCTAAGTGATGAAAATTGAGTGAGAATAAGAAAACAATGAGAGCAAAAATCCTACTTCATCATTCTCATCTATCCTTGCCCTTTAGATGAGAGTGTTCACTTCATTTAGTGAGTGTTAGCTTGTGTTAATGAAACTTCAAGGTAGATTATCTTTGTTATCGAAGATCGGAAGCAAGACTGCATCTTTCTCTTCGTGAAGCCTTTCGAGAGTCCGGAACACGATGATCGCAGCGAAGGGACCTCAACACGGAGCTTAAGAAGTGAAGGACCGGATCTACAAAGGTTGTAATCCCTCTCACTTAGTGTTAAAGAGTTTAACATACTTGTTTTCGCCTAAACCCTAGTTTAAAGATCCAGCTTTGGGTTGTTCGGCACGGCTAAAATTTTAATCGGGCATGGTTGATGCCTCGTAGATCCTTGTGGCAGTGCTCAACAATCCTACAGAAGAGACGAGTCCGAAGCAATCGACATTAGAGAAAAGTGGAGTAAGAGGTTCGTACGAGATTTCGAGGAAATGACGTTCCCCTCCGCTGAGATCAGAGATGTGATACGCATACAGAGGCATTGTATATCGATATACCTTCCAGAAGGAGTCACGATGAGTATGCAGTTGTTCCGGAACAAGGAATTGATTTAGTAAAAGACTGTGGCTTTCGGGCCGTTCGGCAGAAACGAGATTTGGGATAGACTTCGACAGAACCTTTCTGGAATAATCTACGAGAAGACTTAGACCCAGGAGCGGTCATATTGTGCATACCCAGCAGGCCAGAGTTTGGCATCGTTGAAGAGACATGTTACGAGTGACCATGACAGTTGGCCAGAGATCTTAGCGGATGTGCTAGAGCGGGACTATTTCCGCCATCTTTGATTTGATATTTTGGACGATTTATTTGCATGATTGAGATTTTGTGCACCACAATTGCACCTGACTTCGATTTGATGTCATTCGCGATATTGATTTTGAGTTCATACCTATGGTATGCATATGATTTGACTTATGCTTTCGACATAGTTTTCATGCACTTTTTGTATTTGATCTGCTTTTGTGCAGGCTGATGCACATGGTTGTGAGATTATATACCACGGTATACCTGATTTGGATTTCGATTGAAATGTGCTGTATACCGTCGATTTCGATTGTGATACTCGATATTTGTTTTGTGCACCTTGTGCACCGGATTGGATTTTATGCATGTTCGGCGCTTGATATTGGATTTCGTGATTTCGTGCATGTTGAATGCATATGATTTAGATTTTATTCGTGCATGATGGATGCACCTGATGTTAGTTATGTATATGCCCTAGAGGCCATTGTTGTACATATGATGTATATTATAATGGATGCTTGGATATATATAGAGATGACTTTCTTGCTCGTCATGATAGTATGCTATTTGGTTTCACTTTATCTTAACATGTTGACTTGTATTGGTTTACTGTTTTACTCTCACATGTTGATAAAGCCCTTAGGATCTGTACTCGACTACTGGGACTATGATGAGATCATACTAGTGGGGCCGCGGTAGTCGATGAGTACATCCTATAACTGTTCCTAGTCGAGGATATATCGAAACAGGGCATCGATACACCAGAGTAGACTAGCGTATACGCATCTTGACCCATATGATGGGCGATGGATGATCCCATATCCATCGGTGTTAGACATCAGAGATGGTGTACGGGTGCTCAGTGGAGACTGGGTACACTGGACGGACTCGCCGAGAACTCCCAGATGGTGATATACCACACGTCAGATGGCAGTTCTCCGGTGACACTGGTACAGGGTAGTCTGTAGACCCGAGATCGTCATAGAGTCTTGTGTGATTCCCACTGTGCTTTGATTTCCACCTTACCACGTCCAAGAGGGCGTGCAAAACGGTGGCTTTTGGGTACAGTCCCGAATCACATGGAGGCAATGAGCGATAGGAGGGGATTCGTCTCTCCCGGTATAGGGAGTTGATGTTGTGCTGTGTTCGATTGGCTATAACTGGAAGTCCCTGGCCAGGGCTGATATAGAGATTTACTGGTAAGTGTTACTAGTAGTTTCTCGACCCGTTATGAGCCACACATCGACACGACTTATCGGTTACTGGGGTCTGACGTATACCACCCCTAGACTTGATATGCGACATATCAGACGAACAGAACGGACTGTACGGGAGTGTTACTGGTTGGATTCACAGGAGAACGCACAGGCTAGCTTGTTGATCTTCTGATCGCTCAATACCTGGGTGGCTGTTACGTTTAGCTGACCGCTTGCAGCTTGTGGGTGTTTGATATGATCATCACCTGCTACCGGCGTATTGACGATTTTTTAGAGTCCTACACAGAGGTTTCTTGGCTCAGGCGAAACGGAGTAGTGGCACATATGTGATATGCGCAGGAACGAGAATAATGCGGTATGGGATACCGTATTATATTCTCGCGATATTTAGAAATGAACCGGGACATCGGATCAAGTGTTGATTCGATGAATCGGTACATGATATATTAGTCGGTAATATTCGATATAGCCGGATCGTCGAATCAAGTGTTGATTCGATGATTTAATGTATAATAATATATATGATATATTGTATTACATTATCTAATAATGGCTCGCTTTATTATTTCATTTTCTCAGTGGATGATATATTGATATATATGCGATATATGTTAATTGTATTATTTTCTTTTGTTGCAAATATATAATATATATGTGATATATATTATTGTGACATGATATGATTAATTATTAAACATGTTTAAGGATGATTAATTGAGATTAGGGTTTGATTAGGGTTAGTAGCTTCATGCACCTTCTAGAAGCTTTTTCTTTTGTCATTCTTAAGATCTTTATGGATGATACATTCTTTAACTCAACCAAACCCTAACTCTAGTTATTTCTCTACAAAATCTTGACCACTCATCCTTGACCATGGTTTACAATTCAATCATATAGTTTATATTCTATTCATCACAAAAGGATTAATATAAGATTTTTGATTTTCCATTATCATCTTCTTCTCTCTTGAAGAGCTTGCTAGAAAATCCTTAAGTGATGAATAAATATGAGAAAATGATATAAAAAGAAAGCAAAATTACTACTCTCTCATCCTCATCTCATCTAGCCCATGGGATTAGTGTGTTCATCTCTTTTGAGTGAGAAAGCTTGAGTCTTTGCAACTTCGAGGTAGATCATCGGAGATTTGGAATACTTCGAGCTAGCATGGATCGTTCGAGTCGTGGAGCCTCTCATGAGTCCGGGAGATCATGGATCGCGGCAAAGGGACTTCTACTCGGAGCTTGTGAAGTGAAGGAGCGGACTACAAAGGTTGTAATCCCTCACACTTAGATAAAAGTTATCATCTTGCATGTTAAACCCTAATAATCTAGCAAAGATCCCGGCTTTGGGTTGTTCGGCACGTCTAAATTTTTATCCGGGCATGTTTGATGCCTTTTGAACCTTCACAAGAGTGCCTAGGAACCCTACACCTGATTTGGATTTTCGTGCATGTTGGGCGCATGTTATGAGATGCGATTTTGCTGCACACCATATGCACTAAATCGGGATTCCTCATGCATATCAGATGCACCTAATATTGTTGTCAGGCAGACCTGTTGCCTTTGACAGGTGTTTCGTGCACACCCGTTGCACTTAGATATTGTTTACGTTCACATGTATGGCACATTCACGGGTTTCGATTTCCGTGCGCTCCAGACGCACGTAGCATTCATATGCACATTTTGGGATTGATTTCTTATGGAGCAGTACGTTTTTATGATATTGCTAATTGTTTTCATACTGAGCAGGACTAGTCAGAGAACAGTACCTTGATATATTTTGCATGCATTGATAGTTATCGAAGGTATTTCCAAAAAGGGAGCTATATTCTCAGTATTTACCTACATGTCTGATATGACACGAAATGTTTAAAATAAAGTAAACCTTTCTAAATTATTTTCAAAAACGGCGGGACGTACATATTAAACAAAGGATAAGTATATATCTATATATATATATATACATATATATATATATATAGTTATTTTCTTATAATAGATGTCCGCCACTGTGCCGCGATACGCGCATCGCACAACAACATGAAAGGTTTGGCATGCATTTCCTTCAGATGTTTACATGCATAGTTTTGATTTGGCGTTATCTGCTTATTTTTCATGCGCATGCATTGCGCTATGATGCATTTTATGTATTTATGATCTGGGACCCCGACGACCTGGTCTTTTACTGAAATGTTTTAGTATTTGAGGGGTTTAAATTTAAATTCGGGGACCGAATTTATTTAAGGACGGAAGATTGTAACATTTCAGAAAAATAAAATATTATTTTTAGGGATTTTTATAATTAAATAATATTATATTGAATATTTTAATAAGGCGGTATGATGAAATACCGATAAATTGGGGAAAATTTGGAAAATTACAGAAATTACTGAAATGACGGTGCTTTATTGGATTTAAGCAAATTTTGAAATTTTATGATTTTTTATACACTATTTTAATGCTAATCGCGGTTAAATATCGCTAATCGCGCATTAAGCTTGTTTTGTGCAAAACATGCACCATATCATGTTTACACTTGTGTTACATTTTCCAACATGGCTTTCTTGTTTTGGGTTGGTTTTAGATGAGAGAAAAGAAGAGAGAAGAGAAAAGAAAAGAAAAGAAAAGAAAAAAAGAAAATGATAAACAAAGAAGTATGGGCAAGAGAGAGAGAGAGGGTGAGGGGTCAAACATTGGTCTTGAGCCATTCTCTCTTCACTAATTCACTCATTTTCTCTCCTCACCGTTGCAATTGCTGCTGCCCTCATCTCCCTCTTCATCAAGCCCTCACAAAAACCCTCATTCCTTCATCAAAACATCATCCCCACTTCTTTAAAAATGTGCACAAGCTCACAAGCTTCACTTTGGACCAAGAAAGCAAGGATTTTGGACACTTGGGGCAACTCAAGAATATTCTTGAGTTGCCAAAGGCGGTAATTTATCCATCATTAGTGTAGTTTTCCCATTTTTTTTGCATCCATGTTAACTTAGAATCGATATTGTGCGGTTTAGTGAACTTAGAAAATTCCAAGTTAGGGTTTGAGAATTCTTGATTTGTGATGTGTAATTGAGATTAGTAGTGACCTTAAACCCCCTTTAGTGATATCGTATTGAACTAAAAACTGAGACGGAAATTGTGGGAATTGTTATGGTTTTTGGTTATCTGCTTACACCCGGGGGCTCTAAAATTTATTTAACGAACTCAGAGAGATGTGCAGGTGATTTAGAGCATACCCTAAAGAGCCGAGCCCCTACCCAAACACCATGGCCGCAATTAAATTCCCCTTGGCCGCAATTTGCGGACAGGACTTGACCTGGGTGTCTCATTTTTGGTCCATGGCTCCTTTAGCAGTAAATTAGACCCCTCCTGTATGCAAAATTGGCTAGTTTGGCGTATGGAAAAATCTGGGACCATTTTCTTGAGTTGCTGTTTTGATTCAGGGTTATATTTTTCGTATTTTGGATTCTGGATTTTAGTATTTGTGTTTTACCTCGATCACTTGATATTTGTACGACGATATCAAGGGTTGTTTGGTGGTTTGAAAGGCGTAGTCCGTAGGTTCTAACCTATAGGCCATTAGCATGTCGTTTTGGTTTTGAATTGGGTTTTAATGCGGCACGATACGTTATGATGTGCCAGTACCCCCACGATGACTTCGAGATGACAAGAAAGCGTGTGGCGACAACGGAAATGGCAAGCGAAGAGCAAAGTGAGTAAATATATATCTACAGGGGAAGTCAGGTGGATGGCGTATAGCACCCCCGCAGTTCGTAGTGTAGTGTATGGTATATATATATGTATTTATATATATATATATATATATATATATATATATATGTATTATGGATATATTCATATATTTATTTTGAGATTATGAGTATCTAGATAGACTTTGGGAGTCATGGATAATTTTAGTATAATTGGATGATAGCGTCATTTGTTAGTTTAGTCGCGGACCTTATAATGAGGTTTACACCCACACGCACACACATGCTTACATTGTTTTACTTGTTTGTATATGGGGATATGTATGTATATACACACACATAGGTATGGGACTATGTATATATACGTATACCTACACGTGGATGACGAGGATTGTATATAGTATTTAGAGATGAGTCGATGAGATTGGGCAGGATGCTATGAAATCGGCGATATGTTTTGTTTCGTATTGTGAGATATGACATGAGATTTTTGCGGGCCTTTAGGCGTGTGTTTATATTCACGCATATTTATGCAGATGGTATCAGTTTTTACTAGACTTAGATCAGTACCCCAGTTCATGAGATATGATGATAACGATACCAGATAAACGATGAGATAAATGTGATATTCAACCCGTACCCAGATTTGGGATGCCGTACAATGGATTTACCGTACGAGCTATATATTGATAATAGATCCGCACTCTTGACTCGAGGATGTCATATTGTATATTGTATCGTATGTGATACGGTTGAGGCGGGATCACCGACTATTATATTTATATATATCGACTCAGCCTTAGGTGGTTTTCCTTTACCCTTTCAGTTAGACTGTTCATTTAGTCCTGTAGTTTACTTGTAGATGTTAGACTAGACTCGAGTCATACCTATTTCCAAAACTAACGAATCGTGAGTATTTAAAGACAGGCCAAGGGATTCTACGGATATTTCAAAGGACGTACCTCTTTTCTTAAAAACACCGTAGCCCCTATTTTTCGAAAACGCCACGATTTGTGTGATTTTAAATGACAAACTGTATGACTCGTATAACTAGTGTATATTCTTTATTATTGCATTTACTTCAATTTCCATATATTCATGTGGTTATTAGCGCATTGCATGCTTATATACTTGTGATTTATGTTATATTAAACCCATGCTGTCAGGACACCGGCACCATTATCGATGATGCGTATGCTCCACGTACACCTGCTTGCCGGCTCACACACTTCATCATCGATAATTGCCATGTCACTACACAGTAGGACTGTTGCATCAGGATATGACCACTTGAATGACATACTTGCAAACATACATATTGTACACTCATACTTGCGTACACACATATTGTACACCCATACTTGCATACATATGTATTTGCACATACATAGATGATTCTGGCTTGATTTTGGAGATTTGTGAACCGCAAGATATATTTTAAAACTGGATTCATTTTAAAAGAGCAGTTTTCACTCGATATGTGCATATTACTGTTCCATGTTGCATGATATATGGATATGCTTACATTTTTGTTATATGTCGCATACATCATGCTATATGATTATACGTATTTAGATGTGTTGTTTCCATGAGATTTCTGAATTTGGGAACCATGGTTATTTCAAAACAGAGTATGTATTGTTTTAAAACCCGGTTACCCTTGATATGATATTTCAGTGCGTCCACCATGTGTTTTCTCGGTTCTGAGAGTGGCATGTGAAACCTTATTTGAGGAGCGGTAGGCACCGTCTGTAGGTACATGGTGGACCCGGTGAGGTACCCAGGGGCAAGACGACTCGTATTGTTAGACGGTGAGCCTGGCAGGGGAGCACTACCTACCGGTGATAGTATATGGACTCGGCAGTTATCCAGAGGATACTGACCAGAGTTCTGAAATGGATATGAGGGTCGACCAGAGTGTATGGCGCCTAAGATATATGAGGATTTACGTGCCGATGCTGGGCACATGTTTGGATCTGAGGTCCGACCAGGGTGTGCGGCGCCTGAGATATATGAATATTTACATGCCGATGCTGGGCACAGGTTTCATGATGTTTTCGAGTGTCGATGCTGGACACTCAGGTTCTATGATTTTGATGTGTCGCGAGGGACACACGTTGATTTTTATCCTCATACTTTCATGCATATGCTTTTATGACTTTTATATGCATGATGTTGTTATGTTATTGGTTGACACGTGGACGAGATCCAAATGCATACAGGCATTGACTATATAGTTGGATAATATCCACATACTTATAGACTTCATAATATAGTTGACACTGATTTCATGATGATTACATTGATCACACCTCATTTTTATGATATGTTGCTAGCTGAGGCACTGATACGAGCACTTGGTATTACACTTGATATAGATGTTTACCCTTGCCACCTTATCATGCTTCAGACTTTATCATATTGATGATGTATATTACTGATCGTATTGACCTAGGATTGAGTCATACATACGATTTCTGCTCTGTGATGTTTTCTACTCACGAGTTGGCAACTCACCCCCGTTGTGCTACAGTTTCTTGCAGGTTTTGCCGTACAGGTTTCATTGCGGCTTTGCTGGCACATTACTTCATTCCGGGTGATTGCTTTGGTAGGTAGGTTCACTCGCATCGTGACCAGCATTGTATTTTATTTATTTTAGTTGTATCTAGTAAAACTCCATCAACCAGACATGTATATTATTTCAGACTTAGAAAACCAGTTGTTCATTCTTTCAACCTTAGAGTCACGTATTGTATTATTATGGTTTTCTTGTTATTTTGAGTTCCTTTGGAATTTTGATCCTCGCCCTTCGGCATTGCATATTTTATTGCTTGCGTAGTTGTGACCGTCGATTGACGAAGAGCTAGCTCCCGCTTGGGGATGCCTTTATTCATATTATGCATATTGTACCCCTTTTGGTGCCAGTATTTACAAAGGAAACTCTGCCGAAATTTTCAGAAAAAGACTTGAGATTTTAAAACGCATATTCGGTTTATGTTATTTAATGACCCCTTGTTTTAAAACATGTTTTTTTCACTTCTTATTTAAAATGGTTTAGATTTCTGGGATTTTTGGCTTACTTGAATTAGATGGGGTCCTATAGACTTCATATGATTCAAGTGCCAGTCACGTGCCATTTCGGGTCGTGACAGATGCCATTGACGAAGTGCACTTAGGCGGAACACCGCGGCCGCGAGCACCCGAACGGATGCTTTTGGCGGGGCTCTCCTACAGTCACTTGGTCGGGGCTATGGAGCGTGGCTATCTATCATGACCTGAATATGGCACATGACCGGCACTTATATCACGTGACATCTAAAGACGTTGACGCGGTCTATGTAAGCCGAAACCCGGAATCTAAACTCTTTTTAAAAGTATTGGAAGTGAGGTTTAAAATAGTTATCAGATGGGATTAGTTTAAAATAAACATTTAAGTTTAACTAAGTATCTTTCAAAAACATCTATGACGTTTTAAAATTCGACAGCACCTCCTTTGTAAATTTTGAATAAAATCCGATACAAACATAACAATAAAAATAATATCCCAAACGGGAGCTAGCTTCCACTCCCAAACGACGGAGCAACCAAGCAAACAATATACGACGCATAATGGCGAAGAAAAGAAAAGCGAAACAAAATCAACAATATAAAAAGGTCAACTCCAATGAGTACGACGCCTACAATACACAATTCTAAGGCTCGCTTGTAAGTCCACAATATATCAATTCTAAGTCAATGGAGTTTTACTAGATACAAGAAGATATGAATATACAAGTGCGAATACGATACAACAGTAACCCACCTACCAAAGCACTCACCGAAAGGAATATGTGCCCCAAGCCGCTGAAAATCCAAGCGGTAAAACCTGCAAGAAACTGTGGCACAACGGGGATGAGTTGCCAACTCAGTGAATAAAAGTACATCACAAGATAGAAATTGAAATGCACAACGATACCCAGGTCATAAATATAATAGTATCATATCCTGCACTAATATAATATATATTATATATATGTATCATAAATGTAACTCTATCCATCACATAAACCCAAAATAGAGTGAATCAATGCAAATGACATGTATCTAGGTATAAGCCCATTAATAGCCGAAAATATATATGTAAAACCTCTTCTTTAAAATAGCTACGGAATACATATGTCACGGCATAAAAGCAGACGTAATAGTATGATATATATAATAGGTATCTTATTTAAGATATATGTCCTACAATTTTAATGAATAGTGTTAAGAGGTTTATAATTTAAAAGATTCTAATGCCATATCAGACATGTCAAAATAATGAGACTATAGCTCGATTTTGAATTCCTTTTTATATGCAACTACTCGTAAAAAGGAATGCAAGTACTGTCCCCCGGATCAGTCCTGGTCGGCTACAATAACTCATAACATAACTGTATACCTCTCTTATGATAGCAACATATCAACATCTTGATGTCCAGCGTCGACACCCGAAATCAGAAATCCCTCATGTCCATCACCGACACGAAAATCCTTAAATCTCTCGTGTCCATCACCAACACGAAAATGCAGATATCGTCGACACCGTATCAACAGATGATCGCCACCCGATATCCCTGTCCCCGGTCGATATCCCCTGGATATCCACCGTGCCCAAATCGAGCCCCGGTCCGTATCCCCTGGATATCTGCCGTGCTCATCTCAATCTCCGGTATCGGATATCCTCGCTAGGCTCCCCGCCTCTCCTGCGGCTATCCTGCCCCTCGGCCTTGATCGGGTCCACCATGTATCCGGCTGTATACTCCCCTACTCAGTCCGGATAAGTAGCAAGTCCGAAACCGTATATCTCCCCCACTCGGTTAGGAATAAAACAATTAGAAAACATCAAGCTCATGGTGGACGTCAACTAATCATATCCAGAAATATCAAGTAAAAAATAAGAATAGTTGCATAGATCATTCTGATGATATATTATATATATACATATATAACAGCATCCCATACCACTGATATATATCATCAAAAGTAAAACATCTTGAAAACTCATAAGAATCAAATACAAATACCCATGGTACAGGTATTCGCAATGCTTAACAGGTAATAAAGGTAAAGTACGTAAATAATGTCATACAAGCAATAAACGTAACAATTCTACTGTATCATGGCAATACTGATGATGTGTAGTTTAGCATACGCGTTTGTACTTATGTAGAATGGTAATCATTAGTATTTATGCAAGTGTTCTATAAGTGTATAAAACATACTCGTATCGATATCTACATACGCATTAGGTAGTATATCGGTCGTACAGTGACATGGCAGTACCAATGAGGTATAGTGTAACAAGTGCGTATATGCTTGTGCAACATAGTACTCATTGGTAATTGTGCAGTGTTCTATCATTGTATTCGTATAAAGGAAACGTATATCATCAAGAAATGTATCGAAAACATGTAAAGTAAATCTAAACATGATTGTTAATGTAACTACTTGCTATGAGCTATACCATTATCCTTGGAATTGAAACGAAACGTTGGTTTTGAAATAAGAAAGCTGCCTTAGGTTAAAAATAGATATCCATTTTGGAAATTGGGATAGCATCCTTGTCATTTATCAAAAAAAGGGAAACGATTCGTTAGTTTTTAAAAGAGTATAGCTCACTCAAGTATTACGTTCTAAAAAGAAATAAAACATGACTCCACGGGTCTAAAGAAAACTTGGCCATATTCGACACGCTAATCTCGTCATCACAAGTACGGTATGATTCCTCGTACAATATCCACATTATAACAATATCCAAATTATCTCAAGTACGGCATCATCCTTCGTACAAATCCACCAAACGATGAATAAAACTATATGCAAAATAACTCCAATATCATTAATTTGAATTAAAAAATAACTAACTAGATAGTATAACTATCCTAGTTAAATTGTTGCGGGGGTGCTATACGCCATCCACCCGACTTCCTCCATTGATGTAAATTTACTCACCAACTTGTCAAACTCGTCGAAATCCACAATCGCTTTTCCTCGTATCAATGACTCCAGCGTCTCCGCTAATACTCCTTCAAATATAATAATACGCTCGTCAATAACATTATCTTACTGGCAAAATGTAGCGAGAAAAATACAATGCTCGGATGCATATTGTTTGAAAATGTTAGCTTAGAAAATGGCAGTTTTTGGGCTCGCTTCAAAAATTCACCAGAAATCATAAACACAATGTTTAGAGTGAAAGTAAAATTATACACATTGTTAAAGGAGCTAAATTTGATACCCCAAAATATCTTTTCCAATTTCTATGTATAGGACATGAAATAAAATGTAAAATAAAAACATGTTTCTGGTTAATCTGCAGAAACCAGAAAACCACCTTCACTAAAAATTTGATATCACTAGATTTCATAAATAGAATAAGAAAAATGAAAATTTTAGAGATATCTACACAACATTATATACCTCCTAAAATTTTAATATTCTCCAAATTGTTAACATAAAAATTAATAAAATTGTTACAACTTAAGTGAAAAACAGCCACTGGAAATGAAATTTCCAGTTTGGAAACCCTTTTTTAAAATTCGTGTAAAATTTATTTTACAGTAAAACTTAACCAAATGTTTTTGGTTAAATTATATGGTAATTATCTACAACTTTTTAGTTTTAACCATTAGCTAATTATCAATAGAAAGTCATAAAAAAAATTCAAAACCCCTAACATGTCACTGATATTCAGCCAGCAAGTAAAACTCCCTATCACTTCAAAATTTAAAAGCAAGATGATATTTACCTATATGGAATGAGAACAAAAAAATTCCAACTCAAGGATTGTTTGATGGAGGCTCTTAGGGGTTGTAGTGGCTTCTAAAATGATGAAGTGAACAAAATTGGTGAAAGAGTTCATGACTTTTCTCTTATGGTGATGGATACTTAGTAATATTTTTGTTTGGGGCCTAAAGAAACCTATGGTTCAGTTTGAGGGAGCTAAAACATTTCTAAGTGTGTAAGTAAAGAAAGAATGAGGTGTTAAGAGAGAAGGAGGAGGTGTAAGTGTTTGAAACATGAGGTGGAGGGTTGTGAGCATGGGTGAGGGTGTGCTTAAGGTGAGAGTTAAACCTAGCTAACATAAACCCATCCTCATTTTAAATTAAAAAAAACAAAAGAAAACCCTTTTTCTTTAATTAAAACCCTTCATGTAAAAATCTAAATACATGTTTATAAAGAATGAAATGCTTATTCTAACACTTATATATCATTATCTTAATGTAAAATACAAAGTCATGTTAAACTAATTAAAAATATTATTTTTATGATATCACACACTTTTCTTCATATTTACCAAAATAATTAAATTTTTACGGATATAATTTCGATACCCAATTTCATAAGCGATATCAATTTTTTGTAAACATATTATATTCATATTAAAAATTAAAAATTAATATTTATAATTTTCCAAAATGTTACAATATCACCCCTTAAAGAAATTCGGTCTCCGAATTTAAATTTAACCCCCATCGTAAAACATTTTTCTCAATCAAATCAACTCATTTCAAAACAATTTTTCGGGGTCCAAATTTTAAAACATATAGTCCGCTCAATATAACGGAACTCCAAAGTCCCACACGAGCTAAGACGTAACATAACGCAACAGTGTGGGTGAAAACACAAAAAGGTATAAAACTCACATAACTGTAACTCTAGCGGTTGCTATGAAATTTGCGGCAGTTATGATTCAAAATTCTAAATACGAAAACCATTGTGTATACCAAGTACACAATCAAAGCCATATTCATAGTGCAATATCGGTAGCACACGACCAAACGAAAATATATAAATCAAATCTATAAGATATTCTCTCAAGTGCAAATCACGAAAACAAAATCAACCCTAACGGGTTTGCATGCAAATCTCAAATCACACGTCATGGTGTGCATGAAAACCAAAAACAGCGTCAAGTGCAACAAGTGTGCACAAAAACAATATCCACTGCATCAAATAGGCAGGGAAAAATTAGCGAGTGCATCTAGAATGCACAAGATCAATATCCAATGCATCGGAGTGCACAAAACAAATCTCAAGTGCATCGGGATGCACAAAACAAATCTCAAGTGCATCGGGATGCACAAAACATTAAAATGTGCAACTGGTGTGCACAAAATCACAACGAGTATACCTAGAGTATATATATATATATATATATATATATATATAATCTATTAATCATGTGCAACTGATGTGCACGGAAATTATCAGTCCAGTTCATCTAGTGTACAGGGCACTCCAATCGAGTGCAGTCACCTCGCACAAAAATCTCAAACAAGTGCACCTGGTGTACACAAAACATAATCACCGTGCACGAAAATCTCATCAAGTGCACATGGGGTGCACAAAATATTGTGTGACCCTTAAATCCTCAAAATACATATGTCAAAATAACGGGCGTTGAGTTGCCCCCTTTTCAACGTTTGAAAATGAAATATTCAGATCATAAAAACGTAAATCGAAAACAAATGACATCGAAGTATATCTTCCTCAATGTCGAAAGGTATCTATACACCCAGAATTGGCATAACAAGGATTACTACTTTCCTTCTGCCACGGTCTAGCGTTCTCTGCCTCTGAATTCTTCTTCATCCTGCGGATCTCTAATGTCGCGGCCTCTTTATACAATCGTCTGGTGAGGAACAATGAAGCAAACAGTTTTATGATGATACTTCCTAAGAGACTTCCTTACCAAATAGTCCAGTCTCTCATAATGCAACATGTTGACGACAGCGATCTCTAACCTCTGCGTGTGCGCCAAACAACTAATCCTCGGTCCAATCTTACTTTTTATAGTATCCAGGAATGAGCCCAAAAAGTCTCCTGCCGATTTCATCTATCAATTCTGTCCAGAACTAGCACTCATTACTGAATCCACTTCTATTTCGAAACAATTGCAATCTCCTCAAGATTTTTCCTCTGAAACTATGGTCGTTCACGCATCTGCAAACCCATCGAACCTCCAGTATTAACAGGAAAGAACAACTCCGTTTTGAGGCCTCGCACCAATCTCTTGTTCCATTACTCTCGAGTATCGGTCAAATAAAGAGTGTATCGCAATAGTCATGCGAATTGCAAGTCATACACGGTTATGACCAAGCTCAGAGGCTTTCACAACAACTCAAAAATATGAATTCGGCATCTCTGATACTCTGTAGAAGAATCTGTCTAAGCTCACCTTCAAGAAATCGTCCCAATTCGTCGTAGGAAAACTTACTAAACGACCTCTCTTGAGTGACTCGCATCAGGTCTGAGCAAGACCCATCAAAAAGAAACTAATCAACTTCACCAATCTCGCATCGGAGCGCCACAATGGATTAAATATCCTAGTCATCACTCATCTGAAAGACTACAAACCCTCTGGTCCATATATAATCGTAAATATCGGCGACTTTTAACTTCATGAATTCTGGATGCAACACCTCGATAATCTCAGCAATGATTGGTACCACTGTCTGAACAGTAGGCAATACCATGAACTTTGGAGAGGGAAAAACATCACGCCTCTAAGTTCGGCTGATTTCCAGCAATGACCCGACCCTCTGGGGTGGATCCGAAGAAATCTTGCTTTAACAAGAAAACCTGATCAGGTATAGATAAACAACATGTCCCTATGTCACCGGAATGTCACCCTGGTCAGCCTTAGACAAGTCTGCCCTGACCGTGTCTCTAATCGCAGTCCCATCGGCTCGCGTAGACATGGCGACCGGAACAATCAACATGTATCAACGAGGATAGATCAATCGAAAGAATAGAAGAAAAGATCTCAAGATATATATCCTAAGGTAACTTAGGCGGATTATCATATCGTAAATATGTCGTGGAACATAAGTACGGTACATCGCTCTACTTAATACCTACTCCATCAACCACGGTCATCCTATATAACGAAAGTTCGGGTATAAGACCCCTAAAGTCAAGTCTAAGTCCTATAAGGTAAAACTAGGTAACGAAAGTGTATGCCTAGACCCTATATAGCTAAACCTAGACTCGAACAAAGGTTAAACCAAACGCTCTGATACCAACTTTGTCATGACCCGAATGTGGCACGTGACCAGCACTTATATCATGTGACATCTAAAGACGTCGACGCGGTCCAAGTTAGCCGAAACCCGGAATCTAAACCCTTTTTGAACATATTGGAGATGAAGTTTAAAATAGTCATCAGATGAGATTAGTTTAAAATAAACAATTAAGTTTAACTAAGTATCTTTGAAAAACATTTATGCCGTTTTAAAATTCGACAGCACCTCCTTTAAAATTTTTGAATAAAACCCGATACAAACTTAAAAATAAAAATAGCATCCCAAAGTGGAGATAGCTTCCACACCCAAATGGTGGAGCCACCAAGTAAATAATATACGACGCGCAATGGCGAAGAAAAGAAAAGCGAAACAAAATCAACAATATAAATAGGTCGACTCCAATGAGTACGATGCCCAAAACACACAATTCTAAGTCTCGCTTGTATGTCCACAATATACCAGTTCTAAGTCGATGGAGTTTTACTAGATACAAGAAGATATGAATATACAAGTGTGAGTACGATACAACGGTAACGCACCTACCGAAGCAATCACCGAAAGGAATATATGCCCCAAGCAGCTAACAATCCAAGCGGTAAAACCGGTAAGAAACTGTGGCACAACGGAAATGAGTTGCCAACTCAGTGAATAAAAGTATATCATAAGGTAGAAATCGAAATGCACAACGATACCTAGGCCATAAATATAATAGTATCATATCCTGTACAAATATAATATATGATATTCATTTGTATCATAAATGTAACTCTATCCATCACATAAACCCAAAATAGAATGTATCAATACAAATGACATGTATCTAGGTATAAACCCATAAATAGCCAAAAATATATATGTAAAACCTCTTCTTTAAAATAGCCGCGGAATACGTATGTCACGGCATAAAAGCAGACGTGATAGTATGAAATATAATAGGTATCTTATTTAAGATATACGTCCAGCAATTTTAATGAATAGTGTTAAGAGGTTTACAATTTAAAAGATTGCAATATCATACCAGACACGTCAAAATAATGAGACTATAGCTCTATTTTGAATTCATTTTTATATGCAACTACTCGTAAAAAGGTATGTAGGTACTGTCCCCCGGATCAGTCCTGGTCGACTACAGTAACTCATAACATAACTGTTTACCTCGTATGATAGCAACATATCAACATCTGGATGTCCAGTATCGACACCCGAAATCAGAAATCCTTCATGTCCATCACCGAAACCCAAATCCTCAAATCTCTCGTGTCCATCACCGACACACAAATGCAGATATCGTCGACACCATCTCAACAGATGATCGCCAGCCGATATCCCTGGCCCCGGTCGGTATCCCTTGGATATGCGCCGTGCACAAATCGAGCCCCGGTCAGTATCCCGTGGATATCTGTCGTGCTCATCTATCTCCGGTATCGAGTATCCTCGCTAGGCTCCCTTCCTCTACTGCGGCTATCCTGCCCCTCGGCCTAGACCGGGTCCTCCATGTATCCAACTGTATACTCTCCCACTCAGTCCGGATAAGTAGCAAGTGCGAAACCGTATATCTGCCCCCTCGGTTCGGAATAAAATAATCAGAAAACATCAAGCTCATGGTGGACGTCAGCTCATCATATCTAGAAATATCAAGTAAAGAATAAGAATACTTGCATAGATCATTCTGATGATATATTATATATATACATATACAACAGCATCCCATACCACTTATATATATCATCAAAAGTAAAACATCCTAAAAATTCATAAGAATCAAATACGAATACCCATGGTACTGGTATTCACAATGCTTAACAGGTAATAAAGGTAAAGTACGTAAATAAAGTCATACAAGCAATAAACGTAACAATTCTACCGTGCCATGGCAATACTAATGATGTGTAGTATAGCATACACATCTGTGCTCGTGCAGCATGGTAATCATTAGTATTTGTCCAAGTGTTCTATAAGTGTATAAAGCATACTCGTATCGATATCTACATACGCATTAGGTAGTATATCTGTCCTACAGTGACATGGCAGTACCAATGAGGTATAGTGTAACATGTGCGTATGTGCTTGTGCAATATAGTACTCATTGGTAGTTGTGCAGTGTTCTATCATTGTATTTTTATAAAGGAAACATATATCATCGAGAAATGTATCGCGAACATGTAATGTAAATCTAAACGTAATTATTAATGTAACTACTTGCTATGAGCTATACCATTATCCTTGGAAATGGAACGAAACGTTGGTTTTGAAATAAGGAAGCTGCCTTTGGTTAAAAATAGATATTCGTTTTTGAAATTGGTATCGCATCCTTGTCATTTATCAAAAAAATGGAAACGATTCGTTAGTTTTTAAAAGAGTATAGCTCACTCAAGTATTACGTTCTAAAAAGAAATAAAACACGACTCCACGAGTATAAAGAAAACTTGGCCGTATTCGGCACGCTAATCTCCTCATCACAAGTACGGTATGATTCCTCATACAATATCCACATTATCAATATCCAAATTATCTCATGTACGACATGATCCTTCGTACAAATCCACCAAACCATGTATAAAACTACATGCAAAATAACTCCAATATCATTAATTTGAATTAACAATAATAACTAACTAGATAGTATAACTATCCTAGTTAAATGGTTCCGGTGGTGCTATACGCCATCCACCTGACTTCCTCCGTAGATGTAAATCTACTCACCAACTTGTCGAACTCGTCGAAATCCACAATCGCTTTTCCTCGTCTCAACGCCTTCAGTGTCTCCGGTAATACTACTTCAAATGTAAGAGAACGCTCATCAATAACATTATCTTACTGGAAAAATGTAGCCAAAAAAATACAATGCTCGGATGCATATTGTTTGAAAATGTTAGCTCAGAAAACAACAGTTTTTGGGCTCGCTTCAGAAAATCACCAGAAATCGTAAACACAATGTTAAGAGTGAAACTAAAATTATACACATTGTTAAAAGAGTTAAATTTGATACCCCAAAATATCTTTTCCAATTTCTATGTATAGGACATGAAATAAAATGCAAAATAAAAACATGTTTCTAGATAATCTGCAGAAACCAGAAAACAACCTTCACTAAAAATTTGATATCTATAGCTTTTGTAAATAGAATAAGAAAAATGAAAATTTTAGAGATATCTACACAACATTATCTACCACTTAAAATTTTAATATTCTACAAATTGTTAACAGAAAAATTAAGAAAATTGTTACAACTTGAGTGAAAAATAGCCACTGGAAATGAAATTTCCAGTTTGGAAACCCTTTCTTAAAAAATTCGTGTAAAATTTATTTTACAGTAAAAATTAACCAAACGTTTTTGGCTAAATTATATAGCAATTAGCTAAAACTTTTTATTTTTAACCATTTGCTAATTATCAAAAGAAAGTCATCAAAAAAATTCAAAACCCCTAACATGTCACTGATATTCAGCCAGCAAGTAAAACTAACTGTCACTTCAAAATTTAAAAGCAAGATGATATTTACCTATATGGAATGAGAACAAAGAAATTCCAACTCAAGGATTTTATGACGGAGGCTCTTAGGGGTTGTAGTGGTTTCTATATTGATGAAGTGAACAAAATTGGTGAAAGAGTTCATGGCTTTTCTCTTATGCTGATGGATACTTAGAAATATTTTTGTTTGGAGCTTAAAGAAACCTATGGTTCAGTTTTAGGGAGCTAAAAAATTTCTAAGTGTGTGAGTATAGAAAGCATGAGATGTTAAGAGAGAAGGAGGAGGTGTAGGTGTTTGAAACATGAGGTGGAGGGATGTGAGCATGGGTGAGGGTGTGCTTAAGGTGAGGGTTAAACCTAGCTAACATAAACCCATCCTTAATTTAAATAAAAAGAAACAACAGAAAACCCTTTTTCTTTAATTAAAACACTTCGTGTAGAAATCTAAATCCATGTTTAAAAAGAATGAAATACTTATTCTAACACTTATATATCATTATCTTAATGTAAAATACAATGTCATGTTTAACTAATTAAAAATATCATTTTTATGCTATCACACACTTTTCTTCATATTTAGCAAAATAATTACATTTTTACGGATATAATTTCGATACCCAATTTCATTAGCGATATCATTTTTTTGTAAACTTATTATATTCATATTTAAAATTATAAATTAATATTTATAATTTTCCAAAATGTTACACTATCTAGTAAGGTTACCTGGCGAGTATCCGCATACACTACGTAATTGCGACGGAGTTTTGATCCACATCAATGTTAGTTATATGTATGCCCTAGAGGCCATTACTATACATAGGATGTATATTGTAGTGGATGCTTGGACATATATAGGGAGGTCTTTCTTGCTCGACATGATAGTATGCTATCTGGTTGCTCTTTACCTTAACGTGTACACTGATTGTCTCTCTGTTACATGTTGGTAAAGCCCTTAGGATGTGTACTTGACTACCTGGACTATGATGCGGATCATACTAGTGGGGACATGGTAGTCCATAAGTACATCCTTCAATGTCCCTAGTCGTGGGTATATCGAGACGGGGTATCGATATACCAGAGTAGACTAGCGTATACCTTCTCGACCCATACAGATGGGCAATGGATGATCCCATATCCATTGGTGTTTGACATCAGAGATGATATACGGGTGCTCAGTGGAGACTGGGTACACTGGACGGACTCGCCGAGAACTCCCAGATGGTATTATACCTTACGTCAGATGGCAGTTCTCTGGTGACACTGGTACAGAGTAGTCTGTTGACCCGAGATCGTCATAGAGTCTTGTGTGGTTCCCACTGTGCTTTGATTTCCACCTTACCACGTCCAAGAGGGCGTGCAAAACGGTGGTTTTTGGGTACAGTCCCGAATCACATGGAGGCAATGAGCGATAGGAGGGGATTCGTCTCTCCCGGTATAGGGAGTTGATGTTGCGCTGTGTCCGATTGGCTATAACCGGAAATCCCTTGCCAGGGTTGCTGAGATTTACTGGTAAGTGTTATAAGTAGTTTCTCGAATTGTTATAGACCTCATATCGACACGACTTATCGAGCTATTGGGGTCTGACGTTTACCACTCCTAGGCGAGATATGCGACATATCAGACGATCAGACCGGACTGTACGGTAAGTGTTACTGGTTGGATTCACAGGAGTTTGAGCGGGCTTGCTCGTCGATCTTCTGATCGCTCAATACCCGGGTGGCCGTTACGTTTAGCAGACCGCTTGCGGCTTGCGGGTGTTTGATATGATCATCACCTGCTGTCGGCGTATTGACGAGTCTTTAGAGTCCTACACAGAGGTTTCCTGGCTCAAGCGAAACGAAATAGGAGCGCATATGGGATATGTGCGGGACTGAGAATAATGCGAGTATGTGATACCGTATTCTATTCTCGCGATGAATGTATCGATTGGTTGTATGCGATATAACCTAGTTATCGAATCAAGGATTGATTCGGTAAGCCGATACATTGGATACTAGTCGGTTATATGCGATATGACCGGATCGTTGAATCAAGTGTTGATTTAATGATTTAATGTATAATTATATATTTGATATATTACTTTGCATTAACTAGTATTGGTTCACTTTAAATGGATTTTCTCACTTGCATTGCACAAGTTGTATATGTGATATACTTTTGTGCACTTGATTGTATCATGTTTGATGATACATGTTTACTTGGGTTTGTGTAAAGATTAAGCCATGGTTATATGAATGGTTAGGGTTTTCTTTTCTTATTCATTTATTTATTTATTTATTCCTTCCTTTTGGAATATAAATGGCATAAAGAGAAAATGGTGGCTTTCTTTGTTTGCATCATGAAGCTTCATGAAGCTTTGACTAAGTGACAATTTTGTCTCATGCTTAACCCTAACCACTCCATCTAACCTTAGTTAAATCTCTACACTAAACTATGGTTTGTATATGATAAGAATGAATTTTTCTTTTCTATTTTGATTATTCTTATCATATCTTATCTTCATCTTCTTCATCTTCAACATGAAGAAAACCTAGCTACCATCAATGGCAACTAGTGAAAATGAGTGAGAAATCCAATTCTAAAGTGAACCCACTTCCTATTTCTTCATCCTCTACTTCTTGCCAAGTAGTATAGGGTGTTTTCTTCATAAGTTTCTCGACTTGGTGAAGTTGGCGCTTGATCTAGTGATGCCTCGACGTAGATCATCTTCGACATCGTTGTCGATGACCTAGCCCGCCCATTTCTCCGATGAAGCCGACGCTAGAGCCCGGGATTGGTTTGGGACAGCAAGGGGACTTCATCATGGAGCTATGGAGGTGGAGAACCGGATCTACAAAGGTTGTATTTCCGTTCACTTAGTTAAGTTGTTAACTAGTTGCTTGTTTCGCCTAAAATCTAGTTAACGATCCGTATTAGGGTTTCTCGGCACTTGTAAAATTTGAAATTGGCATGGTTGATGCCTTGTGAGACCTCTTAAGCGTGCCTAGGAACCCTACAGTGGTATCAGAGCCTAGCTAGAGCCGTAGGTGATGCGTAGACGAAGTTTGAAGTCCGATTAAACCGAAACCCTAACACAAATTTGCTCTCTGGACTTTTTCCAAAAATTGGGTTTTTTTCAAGATTAAAAATATGCAGAAAATTCAGCAGGAAATTCTAAGAATTACGGTGCAAAAATTACCTAATGATCTGTCTAAAGTGCAGCAGAACCGCGGCATTAGCGTGCAAATGCGGCTGTTCCGCGGCCATTTTGTCTCTTCTCCCATTGAATTTTGCACAGTAATTCCTATTTTGCAGTGCTGGTTTTTTTGGGATATTTTTTTTCTGAACTCAAGAGTTGAGTTTTCTGGGTTGTATTGGGGACTCGGTGTTTTGATCGGATTGTCTAATTTTGTCTATGTGGCTTTCCGGATATTTTAGAATATGTTAAAAAGTTCGACCGGATATAAATACCCAACTTTTCCCCTGTCGGGAAATTTCCAAGTGTTGGATCTTTCCGTGGTTTAATAACGTTCTAAGTAGTGCAAGTAACGCGATGGTCCCTCTAGAAGACAACAAACCTTAACTCGATTATGTGACCGTCTTGAACTGCCCTTTGAACCTTAGGGTTTGGGGCTGTACGGCGTGCCACATGTGAGGCGTTGGCTTGACTCTTCTACGGCTGGACCGTTGGTACTGAGGCATGAACTGGATGTTTTTAAACTTGTTTCATGTGTTGATCTGTTTCCGGAAAACTTGGGTGTTTGACTGTTCGATCGAAAAGTTTAACATTTTCTATTTATCCGGAATGTGATACAATACTTGGAATCCACAAGTAGTTATGAGATAACTGAATGAATGTTATAAACATAGCAGTTTAGTCTCACTTGATCGGTTGCCACGGAATTTTGATGTGATCAAAAGTCCGTCGCAATCACGTAGCGTACACGGATACTCGCCGGATAAACTTAATAGACAGCTACATCCCTTAGCCCCGACCAAGTGACTGTAGGAGAACCCCGTCGCCGAAAGCATCCATCTGGGTGCTCGCGGCAGCGGTGTTCCGCCTTGGTGCACTTCGTCGACGGGATCGAGGGGTGCGGCCGTCTTCTGAAGTTTGCGATGAGCATTCGATCAGGATGTCGGGAATCTTGTTGAATTGCCCGACTTGATATTGAAAAGAGTTTTCGATTTTGAGACTAAAATGCGGGGTTTATAATTGTTAGGCATGCGATGTCTAAAGAATTCATTTGATTAGGCATGCGATGTCTAAAGAGATTGCGGATTCCAACTGTTGTAGTTTTACACTTTCTTTTCTGCGACCGTAAGTGTAATATGTGATATCGCCGGTTTCGTTGCTATATGTCAACGACAATTGGGATACGCATGTTTAGTTACGTTGATGACATGTGATGTTATGTGTTGCTGGATATGTTATAATGGATCGTCATGTTTGAATAGCCGGGGGGTTTTTATATGAGATGAGTGTTTTTCATTTTCATTCATGTAAAAACTTGTATGTAATATTCTTTTATTGGGGCACTTTCAGGTTGCGGAAGGTGTCACCGTTTGTATATTATTTACTTTTCCGCACTAGGATAGACCCAAGGAGGGGAGCACAAGTAATCGGGTTCTGGAGTCCAGTGGGAGACCAACTCGAGGAGTCGAGTCCGGGTCTCCTAACTCTAGAATTGGTAGGGTTGCTTGCCGCTCTAGTAGGGGTCTAGGGGTGTGGGTTTGGCTATTCATCGTGACCGTGGAATCCGTGTTTTATACTGGCTCGTATTGAAAACACGGACGTCCTAGTATATCCAATATTTCATATGATTCTTCTGCTGCGATATCTGTGATGTGATCATGTGATGTTCTCTGATGGATACTGTATATAGTATATATGATATATTATATAGACGTTACTTATGTTTTACACCCGCGCTAGCCTTGCCCCGCTCTGCCGTTAGTTACCTAACCTAACGGTGTACGAGGGGACATCGAGGCGAATGCGGATGGCATAAGTGTACGTCGTATTTATCTGCGATGTTTAGGTACAGTATGATGGGACTTCATTAATGTGATTAATGAAATAAAAGAAACCTAAAGATGTTGTAGAATCGAATTTCAAAATAAAACAGGTAGCTACAGTTCTTGCTTTGCACAGAGGTATATGTGATATATCCTGCACCTTATTCGATGAGGAAAGGACCGAGATCCCTTCACTGGGAGTGACTCCTTTAGCAATAACTGGCAGATGCTACACACTCGGTTTGTCTTTTGATTGCTTCTATAGTTTCAGCTTTGCACAGTGATATAGATGATATATCCCGCACCTCATTCGACGAGGAAAGGACCGACGATCCCTTCACCGGGAGTGACTCCTTTAGCAAAACTAGAAAAAGCCTAAAAACACTCCATTTTAAAATCATTTGATTCTACAACGATATCAAGTTCATTACGCAATAGGTTTTCAGAAAAACCTATCATAGCCCTCCGTCATTTCAGATAAGTCCTGTTTAGTATTCGTGCTGCGTTTGTTGACCTTGTCAAGGCGCAGTGTGCGGTAGCTAACCAGTATTTATCTGCTTATGCATATGATGCAGATTGGGATAGGGTAGTCGTGCGGCCTTATTGACCTTGTCAAGGGTCGTGCGGGTGGGTCTGATTCAATCAAGAAATGATGGGTTGAACTTGACTTGCGGTCTATGGTTTGTTGACCTTGTCAAGGTCATAGATCGTTCAGGGCAAAATATTATCGGGAATTTCAAGTGTTGAAATTTGCAATGAGATTGCATACCTTCTATGAGATAGTTGGATCCCGATACCCACTGCGAATAAGAGTTACTCCTAGGAGAGTTTTACACATTACAATTAGCCGATCAAGTAGGAGTCTATAAAGGTGTCAACGGGGTTACGCCTCTGGGAAAACGAGGTTTATATTAATTAGGTCCGTGCGAAAGCACGGGGCACCTCCCTCAAAGTACCGACACTGGCCTGGCTGAAAGATTGGCGAACTTGTAGTGTGCAATTAATCCCGGCTAGTCTTTCCTTTTTGGGTTTGAAGGAAGATTTGATAAAAGGCAGTGGGAGCCATCCTGATTAGATAAAATAAAAACCAATCTATTCTTGCAAGTGCGCACGCTGAGTGTTTTCTTCTCTCTCTTTCCTGGTAGCGACCATATCACGCCTTAATCAAGATAATAATACGGATATTGACCGAACCCGCTTGTTATACTGAGTTGGGGAACGTTGGTCCCGCTCCAACTTATAATAGTTGTAAGACAGAGCAGGAAATAGGGGATTACCAGAATTTCCGTGACACCCAAACGAAGAGAGTGCATGTTGATTCATCATCTTCGGGTGTGTTCTTTATACAGAACTGTTTCTCAGTATCCTCCGCATCCTAGGTATATGATACCGGATCAGGATCCCAGATATGTAAACTGTTACATAGGGCTACAAAAAGGTAGAAATCTGAGAATGGGTGATAAGTTTCATAATACAGAAAACGGGGCAAGTGTTGCAGCCAAGTCTGTTGGTCACTGTCACCCTGTATTACCAATACATTGATTCTGAACAAATGCTATTAGACACCGAACCTGATATACAAAATCATATCAGTCTCTTTAGTAGTAAAGAAATGATAAAATTTTGTATTGCTGGATAATGTTTTGAACATTTCCTATATCAAATGTTGATCGGTTCAGGCACGTTATCTAAAAGAATTGACGTTCTAAATCAAACTACAGTTCTTAGTATACAAATCACACACAAGAGGAAGAGTTCAAAGTTGAACGATTCCTTCTTGAGGTATTGAAGACTAGGTTAGATCAATGTGACCCGACTAGCTAGAGTTACATAAAGATGCATATTTAAACTAGTTTGAATTTACATCTTGTGAAACTCGCCAGTCATGTCACAAAGATAAGATGACCATAGCTCCGTTTACTGGAAACAGAGAAAGAGTTAATGAACTTTTGGGATGATACATGTTGATGTATGTAGGTCCCCTGTCTACACATACCAAGACCGGTTCTTTATACTTCATTACATTCTTTGATGATCTCTCGAGACTCAGACATATATTCCTGTTGAAACACAAGTCTGAACCTTTTGAGATATTCACAGAATATAACCAAGAAGTAGAGAACCAAAATACGGGTATAAGTATTATGTCCTTTGATGTGATCAAGGAGGAGAATACTTGAGCACGAAAATCCTGGATTATTCTAAAGGAGAATGAGATTCTCTCTCAGCATTACTCCTCCGTATACACCACAATACGTCGGTGTATCGGGGCGGAGCAGATACACCCTATGTGATATGGTGTGCTCTATGATGAGTACTATTGTGTTTCCTATTTCCTTTTGGGAGTTATGCACTTGAGAAGCTGTATACCAATTGAATTGGGTTCAAATCAAATCAGTTGCCTACCACTTCATATTTGATATGATAAGGGAAGAGCCCATCTCTTAAGTTAGTTAAAATTTGGGGTTGTCCGGCCTATGTCTAAAAGCAAAATCCGGACAAGCTCGAGGCAAATACTGTTATGTAGAACTGGAAAGGTTCCAGCTATACAAACTACAGCAGATGATTTGAAAGAACCAAAGGATTCATTAGTAACCAACGAACCTCAGCCTCTCCGCCGATCTAGTAGGGTTCCTCACCTACCTGAGAGATACTTCGGTTTCTCCATGACAGTGGGAGCGAGGATTGCATCATGAGATGATGACCCGACTAGTTTCGAGCAGGCCATCGAGAGTAGGGACTCTGTAACAATGGCTGGATGCTTAGCGATCTGAGATGGAATCCTTATACACCAACAAAATATGGACTTTGGTTGCTATATCTGAAGGGTTAAATCCCCATCAGGAACAAGTATATCTTGAGAAGATTACTCAGTGTACATGGAAAAGTTGAGACTTTCAAAGCTAGACTTCTTAAAGGTTTGCATCATTGACCAGGTGTGGATCATGATGAAACTTTTTCTAAGGATCTATGCTTAAGTCCATCCAGATCCTACTTACCACGGCTACATACCATGACTACGATATCTGGTGGTTGGGTGTCATGACTGCTTTTCTAAATGATGTTTTGGAAGAGAGCGTCTATAAGTACACAGCCAGAGGGCTTCGTAGACAGTGGGAGCAGCGGAAACGTGTGCAAGATGCTTTATAGGATAAAGCAGGCATCGCGGAGTTAGAACATCTGTTTTGATGAAATAGTCAAACAGTTTGACGTCATCAAAATGGTAGATGAACCTTGTATATACAAAAAGGTAATAGGGAGTATGGTGATGATCCACGTAGAGTTCGTGGATGACATGCTCTTGATAGGGAAGGAGTTTCCTATGCTACGCTCGGTCAATCTCCGCTTATCACAATGATTCTCCATAAAGGATCAAAGTGATACCTCCTAAATCCTGGGTTTTGGATCTATGAGATAGATCTAATTGGATGTTAGGATTCTCACTAGTTGTAGTGAGATGGTATCAATCGATCCTGGGGAGAATCACTGGAAGGGTTCCAGAGTGATAAGGACGACTGAAAGTCAGTCACAGGCATTGTCTTTACCCTCAGTAAAGGGACGGTATGTTGGAAGAGTTCCAAGCTAGATACTGTGGCATACTAGACGATAAAGGCTAGATACATCACTACTTAAGATGCTACCAAAGAGGCAGTCTGGGTGTATATTCGTTCATGAGATGAACTTTGTTCCTCCTATTGTGTGACAATGGAGTTGTGGCTTATACCAAGGAACGCCGGTCCCATCAGTGATCCAGACATATTCTAAGGCAGTGCCACCTGATCATGGAGATGGTTGATCTCCAAGGTGATCGAGGTTTGGAGAGTAGACTCAGAGGACAACACAGCGGATCCACTCACAAAGGCCTGTTCCCAGAGAGAGATTTTATGGGATGGTTGAGTATGAGATACTACAACCACTGCTATCAGATGGCCCTAGTGCAAGTGGGAGATTGTTAGTTATATGTATGCCCTAGAGGCCATTACTATACATAGGATGTATATTATATTGGATGCTTGGACATATATAGGGAGGACTTTCTTGCTCGACATGATAGTATGCTATCTTGTTGCTCTTTACCTTAACGTGTACACTGATTGTCTCTCTGTTACATGTTGGTAAAGCCCTTAGGATGTGCATTTGACTACCTGGACTATGATGCGGATCATACTAGTGGGGACATGGTAGTCCATAAGTACATCCTTCAAAGTCCCTAGTCGTGGGTGTATCGAGACGGGGCATCGATATACCAGAGTAGACTAGCGTATACCTTCTCGACCCATACAGATGGGCGATGCATGATCCCATATCCATTGGTGTTTGACATCAGAGATGATATACGGGTGCTCAGTGGAGACTGGGTACACTGGACGGACTCGCCGAGAACTCCCAGATGGTATTATACCTTACGTCAGATGGCAGTTCTCTGGTGACACTGGTACAGAGTAGTCTGTTGACCCGAGATCGTCATAGAGTCTTGTGTGGTTCCCACTGTGCTTTGATTTCCACCTTACCACGTCCAAGAGGGCGTGCAAAATGGTGGTTTTTGGGTACAGTCCCGAATCACATGGAGGGAATGAGCGATAGGAGGGGATTCGTCTCTCCCAGTATAGGGAGTTGATGTTGCGCTGTGTCCGATTGGCTATAACCAGAAATCCCTGGCCATGGTTGCTGAGATTTACTGGTAAGTGTTATCAGTAGTTTCTCGAATTGTTATAGACCTCATATCGACACGACTTATCGAGCTATTGGGGTCTGACGTTTACCACCCCTAGGCGAGATATGCGACATATCAGACGATCAGACCGGACTGTACGGTAAGTGTTACTGGTTGGATTCACAGGAGTATGAGCGGGCTTGCTCGTCGATCTTCTGATCGCTCAATACCCCGGTGGCCGTTACGTTTAGCAGACCGCTTGCGGCTTGCGGGTGTTTGATATGATCATCACCTGCTGCCGGCGTATTGACGAGTCTTCAGAGTCCTACACAGAGGTTTCCTGGCTCAAGCGAAACGAAATAGGAGCGCATATGAGATATGTGCGGGACCGAGAATAATGCGAGTATGTGATACCGTATTCTATTCTCGCGATGAATGTATCGATTGGTTGTATGCGATATAACCTAGTTATCGAATCAAGGATTGATTCGGTAAGCCGATACATTGGATACTAGTCGGTTATATGCGATATGACCGGATCGTTGAATCAAGTGTTGATTTAATGATTTAATGTATAATTATATATTTGATATATTATTTTGCATTAACTAGTATTGGTTCACTTTAAATGGATTTTCTCACTTGCATTGCACAAGTTGTATATGTGATATACTTTTGTGCACTTGATTGTATCATGTTTGATGATACATGTTTACTTGGGTTTGTGTAAAGATTAAGCCATGGTTAGGGTTTTCTTTTCTTATTCATTTATTTATTTATTTATTTATTCCTTTTGGAATATAAATGGCATAAAGAGAAAATGGTGGCTTTCTTTGTTTGCATCATGAAGCTTCATGAAGCTTTGACTAAGTGACCATTTTGTCTCATGCTTAACCCTAACCACTCCATCTAACCTTAGTTAAATCTCTACACTAAACCATGATTTGTATATGATAAGAATGAATTTTTCTTTTCTATTTTGATTATTCTTATCATATCTTATCTTCATCTTTTTCATCTTCAACATGAAGAAAACCTAGCTACCATCAATGGCAACTAGTGAAAATGAGTGAGAAATCCAATTCTAAAGTGAACCCACTTCCTATTTCTTCATCCTCTACCTCTTGCCAAGTAGTATAGGGTGTTTTCTTCATAAGTTTCTCGACTTGGTGAAGTTGGAGCTTGATCTAGTGATGCCTCGACGTAGATCATCTTCGGCATCGTTGTCGATGACCTTGCCCGCCCATTTCTCCGATGAAGCCGACGCTAGAGCCCGGGATTGGTTTTGGACAGCAAGGGTAATTCATCATGGAGCTATGGAGGTGGAGAACCGGATCTACAAAGGTTGTATTTCCGTTCACTTAGTTAAGTTGTTAACTAGTTGCTTGTTTCGCCTAAAATCTAGTTAACGATCCGTATTAGGGTTTCTCGGCACTTGTAAAATTTGAAATTGGCATGGTTGATGCCTTGTGAGACCTCTTAAGCGTGCCTAGGAACCCTACAATCAAAATCACGTGGCAACCTATTAATTGAGACTAAATTGCTAGATTTATAAAATTAAAACTAGTTTTCGCAAAACTAATTTTTGTGGATTCCAAATATCGTATCACAATCATAGATAGCTAGACGATGTTCAACTTTTCGATCGAATCAATAAACACCCAAAACTTCCCAAAGAGCTCAACACTTGAGCACAGTTTAAAAAACACCCAGAACATGCCACAACACCTATGGACAAACCGTAGAAGGGTCAACCCTTGCCTCACCTATGGCGTCGCAGAACGACCACAAATCCTAGGGTTTGGTAGCGGTTCCGGCGGTCACATAATCGAGTTAGGGTTTCGTTCTTCTAGAGGGTCCATAGAATTACCTGCAAGATTTTCTGAAGATTTTAAACTTGGAAAAATCCAACTCTTGGAAAATTTCCATCGAAGGAAAAAATGGGTTATTGATATCCGTTCGAACTTTTTAACGTCGTCTAAAATACCCGAAACGATGTTAGAATTATGACTACGAAGCACTATGGATTGCCTTTACATAAAGATAACATTGCATGCAATCTCAGTAAAAACAAGCAACACCTGAAATACAAAAACCCATAGACTGGAACACCACGCAAAAACGAAGTCAAAACAACATACTGGAACCGGCCATGCCTGCTAAAAGCTCTATTTCGCCGGGTCAAATCCGGCGAAAGGGGTTCGTTTTCTTGTGGCATCATGTTACATCTCATTTAACATTTTGCAGTTGCTTAAAAAACTTTTAGACACTCTGAAAATTTCGACAGAGACATGGTTTTTGTTTCAAGTGTTTCGGAGTTTTTTCGGTTTCGTAATTCTACAAACATCGTCTAATTCTCTAGCATGGCTCTGATACCACTGTAGGATTACCTAGGACAGCCGCTGGGTTTTGGGAGGCATCGACCATGCCGTTTTTAAAAAATTGGCGCGCTAAAGAACCCAAACCTAGAATCTTAACAAGAGAATTAGACGAAACTAGAATGTAAACATCTTTAGATCTAAGTGAACAAGGAATATAACCTTTGTAGACCGGTCCTTCACTTCAAAAGCTCCGTATAGTAGTCCCTTCGCTCCAAGTAGTGAACTCCCGGACTCTAGAAAGTCTCCACAAGATGTAAGAAACAAGCTTGCTTGAAGACTTCGAGGCCGAAGATGATCTACGTCGAGGAGACACTAACTCAAGCTACCTCTTCACTAATTATGAAGCAAACAACCTAAACTAAATGGCTAATCTAGTGTAGGTTGATGAATTAAGAATTTTTCTCACTTTAGAAATATTTTTCTCTCATTTTCTTCACCTCCCAAATTGCTAGAGAGCTAGAGGAAGGAGATGAAGAAACACAACCATGGAGAGAACCATGTCAAGAATGGCAACCATGGGTGAGTTAATATCATATATTAACTCATATAGAGACTTAACCATAGCTTAACGTAATGGTTAGGTTAATAAATATGTAATGTAAAACAAAATTAGTGGACTAAGTCAATGGTTCTACAAGCTTCCACTAAGCTCAAACCATGTGACTAATTTCCAACTAATTTTGATTTACTTTAAATAAATAAAACCCATAATTATGTTAAGCATGATGTGAGTCTCATACACCATGTTGCATGTAGCAACAAGCATGACACAATAATATATATCACATATATATTAAGTGTACATTAGTGAGAAAAAGAAATGCTTAAGTGAGCTAATATTAGTTAAGGTAAATTAATGTATCAAATATATAATTATATATTAAATTATTAAATCAACACTTAATTTAATAATCCGGCTATATCACATGCAACCGACTAATATCATTTGTATCAACTTATCGAATCAACACTTGATTCGATAACCCGGCTATATCACATATAACCGACCGATAACACAAATCGCGGGAATAGAATACGGTATCACATAAGCGTATTAATCTCGGTCCCGCACATATCACATATGTGCTTCTACTTCTTTTCGCCTGAGCCAGAAAACCTCTGTGTAGGACTCTAAAGACTCGTCAATACGCCGACAGTAGGTGGTGATCATATCAGTCACCCACAAGCCGTAAGCGGTCTGCTAAACGTAACGGCCATTCGGGTATTGAACGATCAGAAGATCAACAAGCAAGCCTGCTCATACTCCTGCGAATCCAATCAGTAACACTACCGTACAGTCCGGTCTCTTCGTCAGATATGCCGCATATCTCAGCCTGGCGGTGGTAAACGTTAGACTCCAATAGCCTGATAAGTCATGCCGATGTGAGGCCCATAACGATTCGAGAAACTACTGATAACACTTACCAGTAGATCTCAGCAACCCTGGCTAGGGATTTCCTGTTATGCCCAATCGAGCATAGCGCAACATCAACCCCCAATACCGGGAGAGAAGAAATCCCCTTCTATCGCTCATTGCTTCCATATGACTCGGGACTGTACCCAAAAACAACCGTTTTGCACGATCTCTTGAATGTGGTAAGGTGGAAATCAAAGCACAGTGGGAATCACACAAGTCTCTATGACGATCTCGAGTCGACAGGCTAACCTATACCAGTGTCACCAGAGAATTGCTATTTGACTTGAGTATAATACCATGTAGGAGTTCTCGGCGAGTCCGTCCAGTGTATCCAATCTCCACTGAGCACCCATATACCTTCTCTGATGTCAAACACCAATGGATGTGGGATCATCCATCGCTCATCGCATGGGTCTAGAAGCGTATACGCTAGTCTACTCTGGAATATCGATGCCCCGTCTCGATACACCCATGACTAGAAACAATTGAAGGATGTACTTACCGACTACACTTGCCCCACTAGTATAATCTGCATCATAATCCTGGTAGTCAAGTACTCATCCTAAGGGCTTTATCAACATGTAACAGAGAGACTATAAGTGTACATGTTAAGATAAAGAGCAACCAGATAGCATTCTATCCTGTCGAGCAAGAAATTCCTCCCTATATATGTCCAAGCATCCACTATAATATATATCATATGTACAATAATGGCCTCTAGGGCATACATATAACTCACAAAAATAGCACGAATCATGGATTTTAGAAAGTAGGGGCTACGGTGTTTTTGAGAAAAGTTATGTCCTTTGAAAAATCCATAACATCCCTCAGATTATCTTTTGAAAATACTAACGATTCGTTGGTTTTGAAAATAGGTATGACTCAAGCCTAGTGTAGCATCTACCTAAACAACTATAAGACTAAACTAAGAAACTATTCAGAATGATAAGAAAATCTAACATATTCCAAGTCAATATATCTAATAGTCAGCGATCCAGCCTCATAGTATCACGTATGGTAATATCTAACGTACGACATCCTTGAGTCACGTGTGCGGATCAATCATCACATGTACCTCGTACGGTAAAATCCATCGTACGGCATCCCCAATATCGAGGGTACAGGTTAAATATCATCGTACAATATCATGATCAGGGATACAGATCTAAGGTCTCGTACATTCTAATATCATTAAATCACATGTATGAATACATATCGCCTAACGATCCATTATAATATCATGTCATATACGATATCACGACTCAATCTCCTATCTAAATCCCACGGCATCATGCCCGATCATATCGACTCATACCCATTCAATATCTTGTATCCTTATCTTATACGTATATGTATATTGTATGTATGTATGTGTGTGTGTGTGTGTATAAACATATACACCCATATATCATATTTCGTGTGTGCGCGCGTGTGTGTGTGACAATCTATACACTACGGGTTCACGACTAAGAAACTAAACTAAAAGCAATCTTCTTCCAAGTATGCTCAATCTAACCTTTGGTCTCCTAGAAACCCTATTTTCTAAGTATCCGCACTTCACATTAACCAACTTATACATAGTATACACATCCTAATCTACGAATTTGCCGTGGTGCTATATGTCATCCACCCGACTTCCCCCATAAATATACATCTACTCACCTTAATCCTCGCTTTCGAAGTCGATTACGCCACGATCCCCTCGTCGTTCCGAAGTCCACACGAAGGTACCTACAGTTCACAATACATCGTATCGCATCAAAATCCGATTCAAAAACCAACACGACACGCGAAATGCTTATAGGTTAGAACCTACGGACCATACATGCACAACAACCAAATAACCCTCGACATCGACGTACGAACGCCAATTGATCGAGATAAAACACTAATATCAAAACTTAATTCATTAAAAATCACGAAACCAAAACAGCGACTTAGAAACTAGTCCCAGATTTTGACTCAGGTAAATTGGGGTTAAACAAACAATACAGGGGATAGCTTATGTGGTAAGTGAGCTACAGACCCAACCCTAACACAAATGCTCACCACAAAAACGACGAGGAAGTTAAAATGTCCGGCGGCGCCGGCCATAGTAAAGAATTGGGCTCTCGTCTTTTGGTGGTAGTCTCTTAGGGTTCTAATGAGGACTTTGGGGTTGTTTGATTATCCTAAAAGGGTCTCAGATCGCTCTAGATTCCCTGTAGTCCCCAATATTTTCACAAAAACGATATTTGAAATATCTAAACTCAAGTTTTGGGTTATCTACATAAAGTGTTGGTTCAGAATTGATACTAGACAGGTTGTAGTCATGACCAAATCTCAAATACACCTTTACAACTCCACAAATCCCCTACAACCTCAACTTGGAATTTTCCAACATCATTAAACTACACAAATTTAACTCTAAATACTAAAGGATACAAAGGAGGCTAACACCTTAACTAAAGGTGTGAAATTATACCTTATTTGGCAACTCAAGAATTTTCTTGAGTTGTCCCAAGTGCTCAAAATCTTGACTTGTTCCCACCATCATACTTGTAGTGAGCTAGAGATCATTTTTTGTGAAGAGGTACAAGGTTTTGGCTATGTTTTTGAGATGATTGTGTGAGGTAGAGGAGGTATATGATGAGGGAGATGAAGCTATGAAGAATGAGATGAAGATGAGGAAAAAAAAGATGAAGGAGCCATGGTCAAAGGTCATGGAAAAATCTAGAGTCGTCTCACTCCCTCTCTCCCCTTCTCTCTCATATCTCATGCCCCCACCTCACAAATATCTCACATTTTCTTTTCTTTTATTTAAAAACACCAAAAAAACCCATTAATATGCAAATGAAGCATGGTTCACAGAAATGTAACAAGTGTTTGTAACATGTTGTGGTGCATGTCATGCACATAAACGTACTTAATGCAAAAATTAGTAAATACTAATCGAGTTTAGTAAATAACCCATTTACAAATAATTGTACAATAATTCATAAAATACCCAAATCAGTTAAATATCTTCGAATCGGTAATTTATATTAATTACCCAATTATTTTCCAAATTATCGGTATATAATTATACCTTTTCATTATAACTAATCTCCATACTATTAAAATATCCCTAATATTTATTATTTAATTATTTTAAATCGCAAAATAATATTTTATTTTCTGAAATATTACAAGCGCCCCTCCGTGGGTCATCCTATACCCCTTACGAGTGCGGCAAATAGCCCGTCAATTCTAGAGTGAAGCTCCCTCCGTCTCAATGCCATGAGGCACGGGCTTGTTGCCCTCTAGAATCCGGCTATTCATGCACTCCTCCCCGGAGTAATCCTAGTACAGAATATTAAAATAATATGTACAATGTTGACATCAAGCTCAACCCGGTCGTGCCCCATACAAATAATATACAACCCGGCAAAGACGGAAGTCCACATGTCGGACGTTCACCCCGCAATAACAAATGTACTAATGAATCATGACTGTACCACTAACATTGTATCATAAGCTATCCACCCCGACTATCCAAGCACAGCTACAGCACATACACAGAACATCAACATGAATGTCATGTTCGCAAACCCGTCTAAAAGAACATATAACAATTAGATGAGTTATATCGTTCAAATGACATTCACGGTCGCAGAAAAAAGTGTATGCACTGAAAACTATTAAACAATGTTAAAAATAACGACTTCGAAATACTCTGTATTGCCCCAAACTCAAAGATAACAAAATATCCAACTTGGGCAAAAACAAACATATCCTGAAATCTTAAATCCAAGAGTTAAAGAGAACCAAACAAAAATGAATCATTTCCACTATAGAAAAATGGGTGAGGACGGTTTTTTATCAAGTTTAGCCGGTCGCGTTTGTATGGAATTGGCTAGTTTTTGTTTTGTGTTCATCTCAAATCTAAAGGAACACTCTGCAATTGTTTAAAAAAATTATAGAGCCTTTGAAAAATTCAACAGAAACTTGGATTTTGGTTTCGTGTTTTGGAGTTATTTCTGTTTCGTTACATTATCATCGTTTAAATCTGCTAGTGTAGGGTTTATGGGCTGGCTCTGATACCATGAAAGGTTAAGCTAACGCCTTAGCCATCATCCATGACCGATTGCGGAACAAAATTTTTTCTGACGATCAAAACGTGGCACTAGAATAACCCTAAACTGGATCTACTATAAACCTAACTAGAAAAACATGAGAAGCCATCTACTATGGAAAGAGTCTATACCAAGAGGATCAAGTCCTTCAGGTCTTCACTCCTCTCCTTTACATCACTCATCTCCTTTAGCATGCTCCTAGTGGCCTCTATGATCGAGCTTGATCAACGGCTTCCTCACATCGAAGATGATCCACCCAAAAGTATCTATTATGAGCTCCTACCTCTAAACCGAGGTAACTAGATCACTTGGTTTGATAATCCAAGTAGCCTAGGTGATGTAGAGAGAGATGATGGATTAATTGGTCTCAAGAACCCTAGGTTTCTCAACACATGAAACTATTAAGGTTTGAGACAGAAGAAGAGAAGCTTGGAGAAAATGAGAGTATTGTAGAGAGAACCATAAGAATAACTCAAGTGAAGAATGACTAAGTCTTGTGACTAATAAAGCAAGCATGCCAAAGACAATAATAAAAATTATCTTCACCACAAAATATCTAGAAATTTTCTACAAAATATATAGATGCCACATTGCCTCAATAGTAACCCATGACTCACCAAGTGAGTCAATAAGTAGCCATGATTCACTTAATGAACGTCAACCCCTCATACCTCCACCTCATTAACCATTTAACTAAATGATTAAAACAAATAATGAGGTTTCTTCTTCTAGAAGCACTCTTGTAAAAAATTACAAGAATACCCCTCACCGTATATACATACCCGTATCCGTATTCTGAAAAATACGAATACAAAAGAGACGAAAATAATCCAACAATATAATGTTTGTTATATGTATGGCCTAGAGGCCATTACTATACATAGGATGTATATTGTAGTGGATGTTTGGACATATATAGGGAGGACTTTCTTTCTCGACATGATAGTATGCTATTTGGTTGCTCTTTACCTTAATGTGTGCACAGATTATCTCTCTGTTACATGTTGGTAAAGCCCTTAGGATGTATACTTGACTACTTGGACTATGATGCAGATCATATTAGTGGGGACATGGTAGTCCATAAGTACATCCTTCAAACTCCCTAGTCGTGGGTTGTTCATACCAGAATATTGCATTTTATACCGCCCATTCTTATGCTCGTGTGTTTATAGGTAGGTGCTTGTAATCCGTGTTTGTTACATATTTACAGAATACAGGTTTCCAGTACAAATATTGCAAATCAAGACAAAATCTCCACAGTTACACCAAATACAGAACATCTGTCACAGCAGATAAAAGCCGGGTTCCGGTCATCCATATCCGTCCAGTGCCGAGTACCAGTTCCAGAGACAAGACATATGACAGTGGTCATTCGTGTCTCGGACATGCACAGAGCACGAGGGGGGCTGCATAAGAATCAATGGGTGCGCGGAGCTCGAGGGAGATAAAGTCAAAAGTAAAGAAAAGATAGCAATCTTGGACTAAGAATTCTGAAGATATTCTGGAAAGATTATCAGAAAATATATGTACCAGACAACAGGGGACAGCAGACCAGGGACCTACAGAAAAGCCCATGCCCTGAACCCTCTATAGTGCGGCGGATCCGCGGCCAATAGGGGGTATTGGCGGCGGATCCGCGGCCTTACTGACTCCTTGTCGTGTCGTTTTTTGGGGGTAGTTTGGGGACTTCATAATGTGGCAGATTCTTGCCCTAGGTCTTCAACCCTCTGCCTATAAATACTCCAGAATTGAGCTAAGCCAAGGGGTCATTCTTTGTTCTTCTTTCTTTTTAGGATTTAGTCTTTTTCTTCTTCTTCTTCATTCTTTTTCCATGAAAATTGTAGTGAGAGCTTTTTGAGTGGGAGATCAATGAAGATGAGGGCTTTTTGTATCATTCTCTTTTGTTTCTTCTTCCCCTTGAGATTCTTGCTTTCTCTTGATCATTCAACCTCTTCATTGAGCTTGAATGGTTAAGGGTTAGTTATTGATCTCAAGGGTTGTATTTTCTTATGGAATTAGCGCTTCATTTCACATGCGTTCTCTACCCTTCCCTTGATCTTGCAACCTCTTGATTGAGCTTGCAAGTTTAAGGGTTGGCTATTGATCACATGCTTGTCTTGAGTTCTAGTTTCTTGTTCTTTTTATCGCTTTTTATTACTTGCTTATTATTAGCTTGCTTTACTTTCTTGCAATTTAATTCATGCACTTAATTACTTGTAATCTTTTCTTTTCTTTGTTCTTTTCTTTTGCTTTTTGTTGTTCATTTTGTGAATGATTGTAATTATCGTTGTTAAGAATCAATACGGTATTGTAAGTTAACACTTCTTTCCTCATTTCCTTTTCCCGTTATTTTGCATTTGAACTCCGCCCAAACGTTACGCAAGCGCTCCGTTAGGCACCCTACCCTGACAAGGTAACGGTGATTCCTAACCGCGACCGGTTGCGTTCGGTTTGGCCGGAGGTGAAAGCAAGAGACAAGAACGGAAGGACAAGGGTAAATAAGCCGGATTCCACGAATACCGCGCTTAAATCCCCTAATCCACGTTGTTGCCGATTGCTCTAGCTTCAATTGGTCAAGACTCGGCTCAAAGGTTTTGAGTACGGACTTCTTTAGCTTAGAATTTCGTATCTTTTTCTTAACAACCTTATACTTCCAAATAATACACATAGGTTAGTCTGAACAAACATATACTCATTCTTTATTGACTCGTCTAAGACAAGAACGCAAATACCACCATCTCCCTGTGGATCGACCCGTGCTCAACCGGCTAGCTGCATAGCGACACCGTCTTGATTGCGGTTAACTTTAATTCTTCCAATCAAAAGGCGCCGTTGCCGGGGAGACGGTAGCGTATTTTCTTTCTTGTTATTCGGGTTAATATTCTTTTTGTATATATTTATAAATAAAAAATATATAAATCTTTTTGTCATTTTTGATCATTTTTGTGGGCAAGAGTGCAGATTTTTGCAGATTTGCAAACTGCGATTGTGGGGAGCAAAGTGTACATTCAAGGCTAAGGTGATTGCAAAGTACAGTGCCAAAGATCCAGGTAGTTTGACCCGCGCAAGCGAACTTTGCAAGCTTACCGGATTTGATTCAACGGGGGTTTCCTAACCCAAAAACTTAACGGTACGTACTTTACTAACACCTTCTTCTCAAATCCGATGCATCCAATATACTATTCTTTGCAGGATTCTTTGCAAGTTCGCTAGCAAACGCTAAAAATTGACTAACCCATATTTGTTGCAGTGCCGCGCTTAAACTAAAAAACGATTTTTTGATTCTTTATAGAATTTTTATTGAATTGCGCATTGCATCAATTAATACGGACTTAAGGGTAAGCGAACCCCACAATATACGGTAAAGGATTTCATCACCTTTTCCGTGGCCCACAAATCACGAACTTGAGCATAACGTTTACCCGTACAAATTTTAAAAGAAATTAGACTTTAAGCCTTAAGGACTTCGCGCTCGCTAGGAGAAGTTAACTGTGTTTAGAACCTCGCTTAACGGTATATTGTTTACGAGGTGTCTAGGAAAGTGTTAACGGCGCAACCGCCAAAAGAAAAAGGGTTATTTAATTAAGGAACTTCGCGAAAGCGTTGGAAAACCTCCCCTTATCTCTGCACTTACCTGGCCTCGTGATCAGTGTATCTTGAGCCCGTTTCTCGACACAGTTTTACTTCGACAATCAAGTTCTGGAGCAGGTCTAGTTGACCTAGGTGAACCCTAGAACGATTAGGTGTGTGGTATTTTTGTGTCGTGATGGTTTTTGTCCATACTCTTTTTGTGTGTATATTTCATTCTTCTGTTAATATATATCTAAAAAAAAAAAAAATTCACATTCTTTTTCCCCTCATTTTCTCTACCTTTCTTTCTCTCTCTTCATATCATGGGTACCCCACCTCGAAAAACTCTTGCCGAACTTTGGTACCCACAACCAGACATTACTTCTTACGGTTCTTGCTTTGGCCGAACGTCAAACGATCCCTCCATGCCCAAAATCTATTTGAAAGATCGGATAGACGCGTCTAGGACAAACAATTTGACTCCGCAATCCACTTCGTATCAACCATTTCATACATTCACCCCTTCTTACGTTGATACCCCTTCTTCGAGTCATGTTGCAACTCCAAGACCTATGTCTATTGCAGAACGTATTAAACAATCTCGTAGCCGATCTTTCACTCCTTTCACCACTTCAAATTATTGGGATCAACAATTCCATTCACCTTCCTATCCAAATGTTGATCCTGCTCCTGTCCAGCCATTCAATTCCTACCTGTCCTACCCTACTTTGTCACCTTCCCTAGACAATGTTTCTGAATTGCCATTTGGGAATTTTCAGTATCCAAACAACTTTGAATCTTTCACTGAAACCCCTTCACAACCCATGTCTAGTCTGGAACAGTCGTTGGAAGACTTTAGGGTAGCGTCAAGCCAACAGATAATGGATTTGAATGCGTCCATGGCCGCTCTCGTACAACATACTGACCCGGTAGCTAGTTTTCAACTAGCTCCTAATTTTTCAATGTATGATGAGGCGGTAGGACAGGCTGAGAATTTGAGTGGAGAGAGTGAGATGTACCCCCTTCTAAATCAAACCTACCCATCCCAAATTGAATCCCACACCTCCTGTTTTGAAAGTCTATCGAGTATCCCACATGATTTATCAATTGAAGATAGAATGATGAATGAGTTGTGCGACTTCGTAGTGTTTGATTTACCCGATTGTGAAGGGTCTCTTCCAAGTGAAACCGATCCTAAACCTTTTGACCTCTACACCTCCACTTTAGAACCTGAATCGATTGATATCCATGCTTTTGTTGAGGTGTCAGAGAATTTTGATTTTCACTTGATTAAGGATATTGACGCCGGGAATATTTTGGATGATGAACCCGTAGATTTGGCTGAGTTTGTCTCTTCAAATCATCATCCCGAGTCATTAAATGTTTTTCCCGAACCCCATATGCGTCCGGAATTTGAAGAGAAGTGCATGGATGTGCTAAATTTTGAGGAGAATATTGAGGATAGTTTTGAGGATGAACCAGTCTTAATTGATGAGTCGGATTTTCCCATTCATCCTGTCCCTGTCATTGACTGTGTACACCCTACTGAACCTTTAACCGATACCCCTCCTCGATCACCTCCCCCTACCCTTTCCATCGTTCCGACCATGCAAGAAACCGTATCATTTTCACTTCCTGTGTCTGGTTTACCAAGTTCGGCGTACCCATGGTTTCTCACGAATCTTGAGGGATTTGACCCCATTTCTCGACGCATAAATATATTAGCACAATCGCTTTTCACACATCGGTCATCCCAAATTGTGCTAATCTATTTACTCCATTTGCACCCTCAAGTTCGTATTCCACTTCTTTTTCCCTTCCGCCATTCTTCTTCCTCTCATATACCAAGACCGTATCCCGCTTCTCTTCGCATACGGTCACGCGTATTCTCCATCTCTTTTCTCTACGCCTTCTTTCACCAACCAGCACATTATAGAGATAAAATCTTTGAATGGTTGGTATTAACTTTTGGCCTGTGTAAGGCCTTGTATAGCTTGATACTGTTCTCTTTCCCCCCTAATCCTGAATTTCAACGCTTAACAGTGGAAACACTGTTTTACTTAAGTTTGGGGGGGACACCTTTTTTGTATATATTTTTTGTTTTCCTTTTTTGTTTTGTATATAATTTGTTTTTAGGGAGCGCCGGCAATTTTGACCCTCTTAGTATAGCCTGACAATGAGGGCACTGTCAAGTTTAAGTTTGGGGGTGTGCTCGGTAAGCTTTCTTTCTTCGCATTCATTTTTATATTTTGCATTTGCATACCCTATTAAAAACCCACAAAAATTGAAAATTTTCCAAAAAATATAAAATCTTTGTCGTCAAGTTAGCTAATAGGGTAACTTAGGTTTTTATTCTGAGAGTTTAGTTGATATGATAGAAATAACTAAATTCTAGGCTTAGGATTTGAAAACCCTAAGAATAACCCTCATTCTGTCTAACTTTGGTGAGTATACATCCTTACAGTTTTTTTGAGAAATAGGTAATCTTGAGTTCAGTTCTTGAGTTAAGTCAAGATAAAGGGAAAGTATTGATGCTTTACTGGAGGATAAGTCTGAAAAATAGTTTCTTTTCTTGAGTTCAAATTTAGAAAGTATATACCCTACAAACTGCACTTACACGCACCTTGAAACTTGGGATAGTAGAGGATACCTTGAAATACTCTTGCCTGAAAGTCTAGTATGAAAGAAAAAACGGTATTTAAAGCTAAACACCAAAAGAGCATATTGAAAAATATATCCGGTCTTGAAAAAGAAAAAGAAAAAGAAAAAAATAGAATAAAGTCAAGACCTGGAAACTGCTATTTACGCTTTAAGTTCACACATTCAGTAATCGGCCGTTAGTGCCTCAGGAAGCATTAATAGTCGCATAAAAGGTGTGTGAGCAAATCCGTCCATCCTTAATGAAAAGAAGTAGTATTAGGTATTAGGGCAAGGGTATTATAGCTTGAATTGAATTCTTGAGTGTAGGGGTGCAAATACACACACACGTAGGGGTATACAATCGATGTTTGGATAAAAGATAGAAATAAAGAATAAGACTTGTATTTTCTGTAAAGTTGATAAAAATCCCTGATTTGAGGCCGCACTTTAGAAGAAAAACTCAGGAGATACCGATATCTTTTTAAACTTTTTTGGAACGTATAGGACCCAAGGATAAATAGATAGGAGGTGTGAAAAATTAGGGTTGGATATTTCTAACTTAGGATGATAGAGTTTCTAACGTAAATACTAAACTGTAGGAGTAGAATCGACGTTAACTTATGACACTAGCTTGACGGGATTTTGTGGGTAGTATCCGCTGAAAACCCTCAGGAGACAACACTCCTCCTACTAGGGACACCTAGAGGTTTAACGGCTTGTTGCACGCGCTCAGTGCAATCGCGTTCCCTGCGAAAGTTCGGTTAGGATTTTATTTTTGTGAATAATTGGTTTTGCTCGGGACGAGCAAAAGTTAAGTTTGGGGGTATTTGTTCATACCAGAATATTGCATTTTATACCGCTCAATCTTATGCTCGTGTGTTTATAGGTAGGTGCTTGTAATCCGTGTTTGTTACATATTTACAGAATACAGGTTTCCAGTACAAATATTGCAAATCAAGACAAAATCTCCACAGTTACACCAAATACAGAACATCTGTCACAGCAGATAAAAGCCGGGTTCCGGTCATCTATATCCGTCCAGTGCCGAGTACCAGTTCCAGAGACAAGACATATGACAGTGGTCATTCGTGTCTCGGACATGCACAGAGCACGAGGGGGGCTGCACAAGAATCAATGGGTGCGCGGAGCTCGAGGGAGATAAAGTCAAAAGTAAAGAAAAGATAGCAATCTTGGACTAAGAATTCTGAAGATATTCTGGAAAGATTATCAGAAAATATATGTACCAGACAACAGGGGACAGCAGACCAGGGACCTACAGAAAAGCCCATGCCCTGAACCCTCTATAGTGCGGCGGATCCGCGGCCAATAGGGGTTATTGGCGGCGGATCCGCGGCCTTACTGACTCCTTGTCGTGTCGTTTTTTGGGGGTAGTTTGGGGACTTCATATTGTGGCAGATTCTTGCCCTAGGTCTTCAACCCTCTGCCTATAAATACTCCAGAATTGAGCTAAGCCAAGGGGTCATTCTTTGTTCTTCTTTCTTTTTAGGATTTAGTCTTTTTCTTCTTCTTCTTCATTCTTTTTCCATGAAAATTGTAGTGAGAGCTTTTTGAGTGGGAGATCAATGAAGATGAGGGCTTTTTGTATCATTCTCTTTTGTTTCTTCTTCCCCTTGAGATTCTTGCTTTCTCTTGATCATTCAACCTCTTCATTGAGCTTGAATGGTTAAGGGTTAGTTATTGATCTCAAGGGTCGTATTTTCTTATGGAATTAGTGCTTCATTTCACATGCGTTCTCTACCCTTCCCTTGATCTTGCAACCTCTTGATTGTGCTTGCATTTTTAAGGGTTGGCTATTGATCACATGCTTGTCTTGAGTTCTAGTTTCTTGTTCTTTTTATCGCTTTTTATTACTTGCTTATTATTAGCTTGCTTTACTTTCTTGCAATTTATTTCATGCACTTAATTACTTGTAATCTTTTCTTTTCTTTGTTCTTTTCTTTTGCTTTTTGTTGTTCATTTTGTGAATGATTGTAATTATCGTTGTTAAGAATCAATACGGTATTGTAAGTTAACACTTCTTTCCTCATTTCCTTTTCCCGTTATTTTCCATTTGAACTTCGCCCAAACGTTACGCAAGCGCTCCGTTAGGCACCCTACCCTGACAAGGTAACGGTGATTCCTAACCGCGACCGGTTGCGTTCGGTTTGGCCGGAGGTGAAAGCAAGAGACAAGAACGGAAGGACAAGGGTAAATAAGCCGGATTCCACGAATACCGCGCTTAAATCCCCTAATCCACGTTGTTGCCGATTGCTCTAGCTTCAATTGGTCAAGACTCGGCTCAAAGGTTTTGAGTACGGACTTCTTTAGCTTACAATTTCGTATCTTTTTCTTAACAACCTTATACTTGCAAATAATACACATAGGTTAGTCTGAACAAACATATACTCATTCTTTATTGACTCGTCTAAGACAAGAACGCAAATACCACCATCTCCCTGTGGATCGACCCGTGCTCAACCGGCTAGCTGCATAGCGACACCGTCTTGATTGCGGTTAACTTTAATTCTTCCAATCATGGGTGTATCGAGACGGGGCATCGATATACCAGAGTAGACTAGCGTGTACCTTCTCGACCCATACAGATGGACGATGGATGATCCCATATCCATTGGTGTTTGACATCAGAGATGATATACGGGTGCTCAGTGGAGATTGGGTACACTGGACGGACTCTCCGAGAACTCCTAGATGGTATTATACCTTACGTCAGATGGCAGTTCTCTGGTGTCACTGGTACAGGTTAGTCTGTAGACCCGAGATCGTCATAGAGTCTTGTGTGATTCCCACTGTGCTTTGATTTCCACCTTACCACGTCTAAGAGGGCATGCAAAACGGTGGTTTTTAGGTACAGTCCCGAATCACATGGAGGCAATGAGCGATAGGAGGGGATTCGTCTCTCCCGGTGTAGGGGGTTAATGTTGCACTGTGTTTGATTGGCTATAACCGGAAATCCCTGGCCAGGGTTGCTGAGATTTACTGGTAAGTGTTACCAGTAGTTTCTCGAACTGTTATAGACCTCATATCGACACGACTTACCGAGCTATTGGGGTCTGACGTTTACCACCCCTAGGCGAGATATGCGACATATCAGACGACGAGACCGGACTGTACGGTAAGTGTTACTGGTTGGATTCACAGGAGTGTGAGCGGGCTTGCTCGTCGATCTTCTGATCACTCAATACCCGGGTGGCCGTTACGTTTAGCAGACCGCTTGCGGCTTGTGGGTGTTTGATATGATCATCATCTGCTACCGGCGTATTGACGAGTCTTTAGAGTCCTACACAGAGGTTTCCTGGCTCAAGCGAAACGAAATAGGAGCGCATATGAGATATGTGCGGGACCGAGAATAATACCGGTATATGATACTGTATTCTATTCTCGCGATTTGTATCATTGGACGGTTATATATGATATAGCCGGATACCGAATCAAGTGTTTATTCGATACATTGATACACTTGATATTAGTCGGTTATATGCAATATGACCGGATCATTAAATCAAGTGTTGATTCAATGATTTAATGTATAATTATATATTTGATATATTACTTTACATTAACTAGTATTGGTTCAGTTAAGATTGATTATCTCACTTGATTGTGCACATTGTAAATTTGATATAGTTTTGTGCACTAGTTTGTATCGTGTTTGATGATACATGCAAACTTGGGTGTGTATGATTAAACCATGATTAGGTTAATGGTTAGGGTTTTGATTTACTTATTTATTTATTCTTTTTCTTTATTTATTTTGGCAAGAATAAAATGGTGGCTAAATTTTTTTCTTTCTTAGAACTTCATGAAGCTTTGAAGCTTTGACCATTTTGTTTTTTAGCCTTAACCTAACCATTAAACTTAACCCTAGTTTATTCTCTACAATTAACCTTGGTTGCTATATGATAATAATCACTTTGTTTTCTATTTTCAATATTCTTATCATATTCTTTTTCTTCTTCTTCTTCTTCAACAAGAAGAAAGCTTGCTACCATTAATGGCAACATGAGAAAAAAGAGTGAGAAATCCAATTCTAAAGTGAACCCACTTCCTATTTCTTCATCCTCTACCACTTGCCAAGTAGTAAAGGGTGTTTTCTTCACATGTTTCATCACTTGGTGAAGTAGGAGCTTGATCTTGAGTTGCCTCGACTTAGATCATCTTCGGCATCGAAGTCGACGACCTAGCCCGATCATTTCTCCGACGAAACCATCACCAGATTCCGGATTCCGATAGGTACAGCGGAGGGACGTCATCATGGAGCCTAGGAAGTGGAGGACCGGATCTACAAAGGTTGTATTTCCGTTCACTCTTAGTTAAGTTGTTAACTAGCTGCATGTTTCGCCTTAAACTCTAGTCAGCGATCCGTATTAGGGTTTGTAGGCACATGAAAAATTTGAATTTGGCATGGTTGATTCCTTGTGAGACCTCATTAGTGTGCCTAGGAACCCTACAGTGGTATCAGAGCCTAGCTAGAACTTTAGGCGAAGTGTAGACGAAGTTAGAAGTCCGATCGAACCCGTAAACCCCGACAAAACCCTTCTCTATACATTTTTCAAAACAGTGGATTTTTGTGAATTAAAAATTCTCAGAAAAACAAGCAGGAAAAACTAAGAATTACTGTGAAGTACGGTCCACTAAGTCAATAATTTGACCGCGGAACCGCGGCGAAACCATGGGTTTGGCGGCGGTTCCGCGGCCAAAATTTGGACTCAGTCCCTTAAATTTCATATATTTATTATTAGGACCTTTCTTGGCAATTTTTTATGGGAATTTTTTAATTCCACTCAAGTGTTGAGTTTTCTAGGGTTTTATTGGGGACTCGTTAATTTGATCGGATAATTTAACTTCGTTTATGTATTTCCGGATATTTTAGAAACTGTTAAAAAGTTCGACCGGATATAAATACCCACTTTTTCCCCTGCCGGGAAATTTCCAAGTTTTGGATTTTTCCGTAGTTTAAGAATGTTCTAAGTAGTGCAAGTAACGCGATGGACCCTCTAGAAGACAACAAACCTTAACTCGATTATGTGACCGTCTTGAACTGCCCTTTGAACCTTCGGGTTTGGGACAGTACGGCGTGCCACATGTGAGGCGTTGGCTTGACCCTTCTACGGCTGGACTGTTGGTTTTGAGGCATGAACTGGATGTTTTAAACTTGTTTCATGTGTTGAGCTGTTTTGGGAAAACATGGGTGTTTGATTGTTTTATCGGAAAGTTTAACATTTTCTATTTATCCGGAATGTGATACAACATTTGGAATTCACAAGTAGTTATGAGATAACTGAATGAATGTTATAAATCTAGCAGTTTAGTGTCACTTGATTGGTTGCCACGGAATTTTGATGCGATCAAAAGTCCGTCGCAATCACGTAGCATACGCGGATACTCGCCGGGTAAACTTAATAGACAGCTACACCCCATTGCCCCGACCAAGTGACTGTAGGAGTACCCCGTCGCCGAAAGCATCCGTTCGGGTGCTCACGGCAGCGGTGTTTCGCCTTGGTGCACTTCGTCGATGGCATCGGGGGTGCGGCCGCCTAATAAAGTTTGCGACGAGCATTCGATCAAAATGTCGGGAATCATGTTGAATTGCCCGACTTAACATTGAAAAGAGTTTTCGATAATGAGACTAAAATGCGGGGTTTATAATTGTTAGGCATGCGATGTCTAAGGAATTCATTCGATTAGGCATGCGATGTCTAAAGAGCTTGCGGATTCCAACTGTTGTAGTTTTACACTTTCTTTTCTGTGACCGTATGTGTAATATGTGATATCACCGGTTTCGTTACTATATGTCAACGACAATTGGGATGGGCATATTTACTTACGTTGATGACATGTGATGTTATGTGTTGCTGGATATGTTATATTGGATCGTCGTGTTTGAATAGCCGGGGGGGTTTTATGTGAGATGAGTGTTTTTCATTTTCATTCATGTAAAAACTTGTATGTAATATTCTTTTATTGGGGCACTTCCAGGTTGCGGAAGATGTCACCCTTCGTATATTATTTACTTTTCCGCACTAGGATAGACCTAAGGAGGAGGGCACAAGTAACCGGGTTCTGGAGTCCAGTGGGAGACCAACTCGAGGAGTCGAGTCCGGGTCTCCTAACTCTAGAATTGGTAGGGTTGGTTGCCGCTCTCGTAGGGGTCTAGGGGTGTGGGTTTGGCTATTCATCGCGACCGTGGAATCCGTGTTTTATACTGGCTCGTATTGAAAACACGGACGTCCTAGTATATCCAATGTTTCATATGATTTTTCTGCTGCGATATCTGTGATGTGATCATGTGATGTTCTGTGATAAATACTGTATATAGTATATATGATATATTATATAGACGTTACTTATGTTTTACACCAGCGCTAGCCCTGCCCCGCTCTGCCGTTAGTTACCTAACCTAACGGTGCACGAGGGGACATCGAGGCGAATGCAGATGACATAAGTGTACGTCGTATTTATCTGTGATGTTTAGGTACTTAAATGATGGGACTTCATTAATGAGATTAATGAAATAAAAGAAACCTAAGATGTTGTGGAATCGAATTTCAAAAATAAAACAGGTAGCTACAGTTCTTGCTTTGCACAGCGGTATATATGATATATCCTGCACCTTATTCGATGAGGAAAGGGCCGACGATCCCTTCACCGGGAGTGACCCCTTTAGCAATAACTGGAAGATGCTACACCCCTCGGTTTGTCTTTTGATAGCTTCTATAGTTTCTTCTTTGCACAGTGATATATATGATATATCCCGCACCTCATTCGACGAGGAAAGGGCCGACGATCCCTTCACCGGGAGTGACCCCTTTAGCAAAACTAGAAAAGCTTTAGAAACACTCCATTTTAAAAATCATTTGATTCTACAACGATATCAAGTTCATTACGCAATAGGTTTTCAGAAAAACCTATCGTAGCCTTCCGTCATTTCAGATAAGTTGTATATAGTATTCGTGCTACATTTGTTGGCTTTCGTCAAGGTGTAGTGTGCGGTAGCTATATGCTGCTTATCTGCTGCATACGATGCGATTGGATTAGGGTAGTCGTGCGGCTTTGTTGGCTTTCGTCAAGGGTTGTGCCGGTGGGTTTAATTTAATCAAGAAATGTACGGGTTGAACTTGACCAGCGGGCTATGGTTTGTTGGCTTTCGTCAAGGTCATAGCACGTCAGGGGCAAAAATTATCGGGAATTTCAAGTGTTGAAATTTGCAATGAGATTGCATACCTTTTATGAGATAGTTGGATCCCGATACCCGCTGCGAGTAAGAGTTACTCCTGGGAGTTTTTTATACATTACAATTAGCCGATCAAGTAGCTGTCTAGAAAGGTGTCAACGGGGTTACGCCTCTGGGAAAACGAGGATTACATTAATTAGGTTCGTACGAAAGCACGGGGGACCTCCCTTAAAGTACCGACACTGGCCTGGCTGAAAGATTGGCGAACTTGTAGTGTGTAATTAATCCCGGCTAGTCTTTCCTTTTAGGGTTTGAAGGAAGATTTGATAAAAAAACAGTGGGAGCCATCCTGATTAGATAAAATAATAACCAATCTATTCTTGCAAGAGCGCACGCTGAGTGTTTTCTTCTCTCTCTCTCCAGGTAGCGACCATATCACGCCTTAATCAAGATAATAATACGGAATATTGACCGAACCCGCTTGTTATACTGAGCTGGGGAACATTGGTCCCGCTCCAACTTATAATTGTTATAAGACGGAGCAGGAAATTGTGGATTACCAGAATTCCCGTGCCGCCCAAACGAAGAAAGTGCATACTGATGCATCATCTTCGGGTGTGTTCATTATACAGAACTGTTTCTCAGTATTCTTTACGTCTTGAATATGAGATAACGGATCAGGATCCCGCATATGTAATTTGTTACATGGGCTACAGATAGTTAAAGAACTGAGAACGGGTGATAAGTTTCATGAGACAGAAAACGGGGCAAGTGTTGCAGCCAAGTCTGTTGGTCACTGTCACCCTGTATTACCAATACATTGATTCTGAACGAATGTTATTAGATACCGAACCTGATATACAAAATCATAACACTCTCTTTATTAGTAAAGAAATGATAAAATTTTGTATTGTTGGATAATGTTTTGAACATTTCCTATATCAAAAGTTGATCGGTTCAGGCACGTTATCTAAAAGCATTGATGTTCTAAATCAAACTACAGTTTTTAGTATACAGAACACACACAAGAGGATGAGTTCAGAAATCAACGGATCCTTCTTGAGGTATTGTAGACTAGGTCATATCAATGCGACCCGACTAGCTAAGTTGCACATAGATGCATATTTAAATCTGTTTGAATTTACATCTTGTGAAATTTTCCAGTCATGTCACAGAGATAAGATGACCATAGCTCTGTTTACTGGAAACAGAGAAAGAGTTAGTGAACTCTTAGGACTGATACATGATGATGTATGTAAGGTCTCCTGTCTACACATGCCAGGACTGGTTATTTATAGTTCATTACGTTCTCTGATGATCTCTCAAGATTCAGACATATGTTCCTGTTGAAACACAAGTCAGAACCTTTTGAGATATTCACAGAATATAAGTTAGAAGTAGAGAACCAAAATACGGGTATAAGTATTATGTCCTATGATATGATCATGGAGGAGAATACCTGTCCATGGAATTCCTGGACTATTCTAAAGGAGAATGAGATTCTCTCTCAGCATTACTCCTCCGAATACACCACAGCACAACGTTGTATCGGGGCGGAGCAATCACACCCTATATGATATGGTGCGCTCTATGATGAGTACTACTGAGTTTCCTATTTCTTTTTGGGAGTTATGAACTTATGAAGTTGCATACCTATTGAATAGGGTTCCGATCAAATCAGTTGCCTACCACTTCAAATGTGATATGGAAAGGGAAGAGCCCATATCTTAAGTTAGTTAAGATTTGGGGTTGTCCGGCCTATGTCTAAAAGCAAAATCCGGATAAGCTCGAGGCAAGGTCAGTTATGTAGAACTGGAAGTGTTTCAGCTATACAAACTACAGCAGATGATTTGGTAGAACCGAAGGATTCAATAGTAACCAACGAACCTCAGCCTCTCCGCCGATCTAGTAGGGTTCCTTACCCACCTGAGAGATACTTTGGTTTCTCTATGACAATGGGAGCGAGGATTGCATCATGAGATGATGAACCAACTTGTTTCGAGCAGGCCATCAGGAGTGGGACTCTGTAAGAATGGCTGGATGCTTAGCGATCTGAGATGGAATCCTTATACACCAACAAAGAATGGACTTTAGTTGCTATATCTGAAGGGTTAAATTCCCATCAGGAGCAAGTATATCTTGAGAAGATTACTTGGTGTAGATGGAAAAGTTGAGACTTTCAAAGCTAGACTTGTTAAAGGTTTTTGTCATTGACCAGGCATGGATAATGATGAAACCTTTTTCCAGTGGCTATGCTTAAGTCCATCCGGATCCTACTTGCCATGGCTACATACCATGACTACGATATCTGGCGGTTGGGTGTCATGACTGCTCTTCTAAATGATATTTTAGAAGAGAGAGTCTATAAGTACAAGCCAGAGGGCTTCGTAAACAACGGGAGCAGCGGAAACGTGCACAAGTTTCTTTATAGGATAAAGCAGGCATTGCGGAGATGGAACGTCTGTTTTGATGTGGTAGTCAAAGAGTTTGACTTCATCAAAATGGTAGATGAACCTCGTATATATAAAAAGGTAGTAGGGAGTATGGTGGTGATTCTCGTAGAGTACGTGGATGACATACTCTTGATAGGGAAGGAGTTTCCTATGCTACGCTCGGTCAATCTCCGCTTATCACAAGGATTCTCCATATAGGATCAAAATGATACCTCCTAAATCCTGATTTTTGATCTATGAGATAGAAGTAATTGGATGTTATGATTCTCACTAGTTGTAGTTAGTTGCTATCAATCGATCCTGGGAAGAATCACTGGAAGTGTTCCAGGGTGATAAGGACGACTGAATGTCAGTCACAGGCATTGTCTTTACCCTTAGTAAAGGGACGGTATGTTGGAAGAGTTCCAAGCTAGATACCGTAGCATACTAGATGATAAAGGCTAGATACATCGCTACTTAAGATGCTACCAAAGAGGCTGTCTAGGTGTATATTAGTTCAAGAGATGAACTTCGTTCCTCCCATTGTGAGACAATGGAGTTGTGGCTTATGCCTAGGATTTCCTGTCCCATCAATGATCCAGACATATTCTAAGGCAGTATCACCTGATCATGGAGATGGTTGATCTCCAGGGTGATCGAGGTTAGGAGAACAGACTTAGAGGACAACACGGCGGATCCACTCACAAAGGCCTTTTCCCAGATAGAGACTTTTATGGGATGGTTGAGTATGAGATACTACAACCACGGCTATCAGATGGCCCTAGTGCAAGTGGGAGATTGTTAGTTATATGTATGCCCTAGAGGCCATTACTATACATAGGATGTACATTGTAGTGGATGCTTGGACATATATAGGGAGGACTTTCTTGCTCGACTTGATAATATGCTATCTGGTTGCTCTTTACCTTAACGTGTGCACTGATTGTCTCTCTGTTACATGTTGGTAAAGCCCTTAGGATGTGTACTTGACTATCTGGACTATGATGCAGATCATACTAGTGGGGACATGGTAGTCCATAAGTACATCCTTCAAAGTCCCTAGTCGTGGGTGTATCGAGACGGGGCATCGATATACCACAGTAGACTAGCGCGTCCCTTCTCGACCCATACAGATGGGCGATGGATGATCCCATATCCATTGGTGTTTGACATCAGAGATGATATACGGGTGCTCAGTGGAGACTGGGTACACTGGACGGGCTCTCCAAGAACTCCCAAATGGCATTATACCTTACGTCAGATGGCAGTTCTCTCGTGACACTGGTACAGGTTAGTCTGTAGACCCGAGATCGTCATAGAGTCTTGTGTGATTCCCACTGTGCTTTGATTTCCACCTTAACACGTCCAAGAGGGCGTGCAAAACGGTGGTTTTTGGGTACAGTCCCGAATCACATTGAGGCAATGAGCGATAGGAGGGGATTCGTCTCTCCCTGTATAGGGGGTTAATGTTGCACTGTGTTCGATTGGCTATAACCGGAAATCCCTGGCCAGGGTTGCTGAGATTTACTGGTAAGTGTTACCAGTAGTTTCTCGAACTATTATAGATCTCATATCGACACGACTTATCGAGCTATTGGGGTCTGACGTTTACCACCCCTAGGCGAGATATGCGATATATCAGACGACGAGACCGGACTGTACGGTAAGTGTTACTGGTTGGATTCACAGGACTGTGAGCGGGCTTGCTCGTCTATCTTCTGATCGCTCAATACCTGGGTGGCCGTTAGGTTTAGCAGACCGCTTGCGGCTTGTGGGTGTTTGATATGATCATCATCTGCTACCGGCGTATTGACGAGTCTTTAGAGTCCTACACAGAGGTTTCCTGGCCCAAGCGAAACGAAATAGGAGCGCATATGAGATATGTGCGGGACCGAGAATAATACCAGTATTTGATACTGTATTCTATTCTCGCGATTTGTATCATTGGACAGTTATATATGATATAGCCGGATACCGAATCAAGTGTTGATTCGATACATTGATACACTTGATATTAGTCGGCTATATGCGATATGACCGGATCATTAAATCAAGTGTTGATTTAATGATTTAATGTATAATTATATATTTGATATATTACTTTACATTAACTAGTATTGGTTCACTTAAGATTGATTATCTCACTTGATTGTGCACATTGTATATTTGATATAGTTTTGTGCACTAGTTTGTATCATGTTTGATGATATATGCAAACTTGGGTGTGTATGATTAAACCATGATTAGGTTAATAGTTAGGGTTTTGATTTACTTATTTATTTATTCTTTTTCTTTATTTATTTTGGCAAGAATAAAATGGTGGCTAACTTTGTTTCTTTCCTCAAACTTCATGAAGCTTTGAAGCTTTGACCATTTTGTTTCTTAGCCTTAACCTAACCATTAATGCTAACCCTAGTTTATTCTCTACAATTAACCATGGTTGCTATATGATAAGAATCACTTTGTTTTCTATTTTCTATTTTCAATATTCTTGTCATATTCTTTTTCTTCTTCTTCTTCTTCTTCAACAAGAAGAAAGCTTGCTACCATTAATGGCAACATGAGAAAAAAGAGTGAGAAATCCAATTCTAAAGTGAATCCACTTCCTATTTCTTCATCCTCTACTACTTGCCAAGTAGTATAGGGTGTTTTCTTCACAAGTTTCATCACTTGGTGAAGTTGGAGCTTGATCTTGAGTTGCCTCGACGTAGATCATCTTCGGCATCGATATCGACGACCTAGCCCGATCATTTCTCCGACGAAACCATCACCAGAGTCCGGATTCCGATAGGTACAGCGGAGGGACGTCATCATGGAGCCTAGGAAGTGGAGGACCGGATCTACAAAGGTTGTATTTCCGCTCACTCTTTGTTAAGTTGTTAACTAGTTGCATGTTTCGCTTTAAACTCTAGTCAACGATCCGTATTAGGGTTTGTAGGCACATGAAAAATTTGAATTTGGCATGGTTGATGCCTTGTGAGACCTCATTAGTGTGCCTAGGAACCCTACATATAATACTAAGATCCGGCTTAAACCAAAGCCTGCTAGTATTATCCGCCCGAACATCATACGTGCACAAGTACACGTATGTAATCGAACCTTGCCGTAAAACCATACGGCCTCTCCATCGTTTCGCCCAAAGCAACGAAACCCTCTGTGTGGGACTCTAAAGACTCGATGGTATGACGGCAGTGGGTTGCTGGATAAATCCATAACCACAAGCACGTCAGCGGCTCTAGCTGTACGTAACGGCTACCCGGGTACCTGTCGAAAGGGAAAGCCGACGAGCAAACTCATCCGGATCCCAACTGAGCCTATCAGTGACAATATCCGTACAGTCCGATCTCTTCGTCTAAGAGTATCGCATACTGGGTGTAGGAGGTTGTAGGCGTCATACCCGAATAACCCGATAATTCATGCTGATGCGGCTCAAGAACAATCCGGGAAACTACTGATCAACCTATCAGTAAATACCAACTGCATTGACCATGGTCGTATAGTCCTGACCAATCGAACACAGTGCGATATCAATCTCCCGAATAGAGCGATACCTCGCCTCAAGAATTTTGTTTGGATACTTGATGGGACCAAGTTCATAAATGAACAAGCTTATCATACAAACTTCTTGGGATGTATTCTCTGTTGAGTCATAACCAGCATTCTGAACCATACCTATCACAATATATCTATTGGAACACTATCCAATATACCGATCCTCAAAAGAGGTAAAACTCAAAACTCTGACAACATCTCAGTCATCCAGGTCACCTTGGAAGCCTAAACCGATAACCGCCTCTCGGAGGAGGCTTTCGTTATCATATACCAAGAACATCCTCTAATGTTCATAACCGCTTCCCTTTGTTTCTGTAGGATTGGATTAATATCTGCTTACTACAGCAAGTGTATAAGTAATATCCGGTTTTGTACAAGACATTGCATGATTGACTTAATTGCCTAAGCAAATATGTAATACCCAGTCTTTATCTACACAAATACCTGTATTCAAATAAAATATTTTTACCCATATTATATTTTGTAATTATTTTATTTCCTATGAACCTAAACCCTAAGCCCAAGTCCATATTTAAATCCCACACTTTTCCTTCAATGTTTTCTTGAGCCCAAGCCCAACAACCCAAGGCCTTACTTTTAAACAACAGATTACTTACCTTCTCTTTTCTTTTCAAAATTCAAAAAAAGAATATATTCTCATTTAAACCAAAATCCTACACAAATAAATTTCATTAAAAACCTATTAATTATAATCCCGTTAGTCTCTCTCTCTCCTCCTTAAAATTCTTATTAAATTAAAATCTCACTCTCTCACCCACGTTCCCCCCTCTCTCTCTTTCTCTCATCTCGCGTTCACTCCTCCTCCTTATTCTCACCTCCCTCTTCTTCCCTGCCTCGTCACTCTCAAATCCTTCTCCCGCCATTGCCCTCCTCCACGAGAAGCTGAACCCACCTTCAACCCGACCAACCCTCATGAGCCACTTCCGGCCACCTCCCTCCATCGATGGGCTCCCTCATCCGCGTCAACGCCACCTCCTCTCCCGAGCACCTCGCCTGCACCCTCGCTAGAACTCGCCTCACCTTCGACCCCACAACCCAACACCGCCCTCCTCGCCTTCTTCTCTGAAGCCCACGCCTCCTACTCCTCCCCGACGACCCAACTCCGAGCAACCCTGCCACATTTGAACTCACTGCCCCGACTTCACCTCTTCACTCACCACCGATCACCTCGCCGGACCTTCGACCCCGTCGCCTCTGCACATGTCTCTACAGACCTCAACAACACCAGCGGCAGCCACCACCGACACCTCCTCACTACAGCCGCAGCCGCAACACCTAGCTGCAACCAAGCTCCGTATTCTTCGCCGAGGCCAAGCCCGAATCGTAGCCGTGTGTAGCCTTGTGTGTACCGTTGTTATGGGTCTCTGCCATCATCATCTTCAGGCAAATGAATTCCACTTGCTTTTATATGCTATACAATATATTAGTTAAATAGTTATATTATCATTTTATGCTTGAATTGAATACTGTAATCGAATCATTTGCTAATATGAGCACGAGTCATTTCTTTTAACGAATTAATACATTTAGTGACTTTTAACCCGTGTTTGAAAACGCTCATAATTCATATGATTCAATTCTCATGCTCGTTAAGTAAGAAATCGACTATTCATCGATAACCGTTTAATTAAGCTTGTTTCGAACATATCCTAGACTAAAACCTATTTTAAATTAGAGAAACTTGGGTTTATTGAACCCATATATGGATAATGAATATCATGTAGAAATTTGGTTGCAAGATAGCTCGTTGCACACATAAAATGGTACTCCCGATTTCCGTCGTGAAATATGAAATTTTTCGTACATGCTAAATCGTAAAATTTATAATAAATTATGTATAGATCGGATTATGATGTTTCAGGACTCATATCAAATCTAACTTCATAACCTACTGTAAAATAAATTTTTCCATTAAATTTTAATGAGTCATGATAATGAAAATCGGGGAGAATTGCGGCTCTGGACTGCAGTTCAGAGCAGTACTGGCTGTCGATACTCAAATTGAAATGCTTTCACGTTTCTGTGTAAAAATGGTATTATGCAGAACCCTATAACGTAGAGAAGATGAATCCTCTAACTAACTATTGGAAGTGATTTCATCCATTTTTACTATTTTTTACTATTTTAAACCATCCGTACATACGGCACTCCCAAGCAGGGACAGAACGTATACCCCAATACTATATAATGCATAACTTCCAATACACTATAGATATTATCGATCCATCTGGTGTGTTCGAAACCTAACTGATAAACCTAAATATTGTTCAACTGTAGAATTGCCTAATTTTGATTCCAACTGGATGAAAACTGTATTACGAAATGGACTTTCAGTTCAGGAACTGAATTTCCAGCAGAGAACACTTAAATTGAAACGACTGAAATTTGCGAACACGAAACCCGTTTATCATGAAATCAATTTCGTTGAACTTCCTACCGTGTTTACTGATTACTTCTTTTGTACCATTTTACTTAATTCTGAATGTATGATTTAATGCAATTTTTATAAGTTCATGAGACGCAAAGTGACTTATATTGCATATATATTGTTTAGCGGCATGATTCACAGTTTTACCCAACTGTAATACCTCTAGTGATTGTGCGCGTCATTATTAAGTTTCAGTGTATAATGCATTGTCAAACGTGAATAGTATCGATTCGGTTGTGCCAAGTACGCCAGTGAAAAGTGAATGATTCATTATAATGAACAATACAGTGAATAGGGAATAAAACCGTATTATTGATGCGTAGTTGTACACAACTAGCCCATACTCATAAATAGTGAAACCTGGGGTAAAAGGGGGAAATCGAAGTGGAAAGGAAATTGTATTTAGCGAGGTCAAAGATTTAGAAGATGATCATTCGAACAGCGACTCTTATATATTTGGTATGGACCTAGCGTTCTGGCTGACAGGGTTATGTCCTGGGCAACAGCGGGCCGTAGTCTCGGGAAAGTATGAGACCCTCGTTAAACATGATCATTCCTTTCCATAACTCGATTTCAATGTGACTTAGAGACCGATAGGGACACAGATCATACATTGCATGAGCCAGTGACATATTGATTGCCTGCTTATCTCCACCGTTATTACTTTTATTTTCTTATCTTTTGTTATTATTATAATATTGCTATTATGCCACCCTGACGACCTGAGTATGCATGCTCAGAGTTTAGAGAGGACCGGATTCAGGAGTCAGACCTATCCTTCGAGCTCGCAGAGATCTAGACGGTCGTGCTTCTAGTATTTTTACTGCTTTCCATAAATCAACCTTGTATTCGTACTTGGTTAGTAGTTTCCTTTTCTTTCATTCTATTGTAAACTGTGAACAATGAAAGTTGGTGTAATAAACTAGTGATTTGTTTCCTTTACTTCTGTGCTGTATTTACTGATTACCATGTAATGCTAGAAGCCGAAGTATGACTACAGCAGGATTATTCTTTGACCGTAAGAGCATGGCTGGCCTGGTCCCTCCCATATTCCATATTTTGCGAAGCGGGGCATGACAAAATGATATGTGATTCATGCCAGTCCCTTTCTTCATCAGTCTAAAAGACATCACTTTAGAGAGGGCGACTCCATCACCCGCGGGTACACCACCATGCCAAAAGTCGTCCATTCTAAATTACTTTTAGAATGCTGTCTAAGTACCTGTTTACCGCCATAGACCGGACCGAGACGTTGGGAGGTCTGGCCTGAAGTTAGGGGTAGATGCTATTTGGACTTATCTACCCACCTCTCCGAAGATAACAAGTTGATTTATGACACCGTATATCGGAGGTTTGGATAGACGCGACTTTTGTAGCGTGACTTTATCAAATTCCCCTTCATTTGTGAGGGGATTTTGATTGTGGGGACGCTTTTCCATGCAGGCACAAGCCCTTGCAGTTAATTACTGTAACACCCGAGCCCAATAATAATATGTATATTACTGGTTGAGGGTTATATAGTGCTCATTTCCAATTATTCGGATTTTCTGGTGTTTATTGCTAAATTTTAACCGGTTAAGTCATTTTGGCACATAACAAATTTTAACTCCTAAAATGAAATTTAAAACGTCCATGTTGGCCTACTCGTCGCCACTAGTCGCGTGGTAGCGTCCGCGTGTCGAGATTCCGTCCCGTTTGGCTAAACGGGCAAGTTTGGACGACTTCTCACGCGTACGAGTGCACGACTTAGGGGCATGCATTTTAATCATTAAACATCTCTTTTCAAAATTTGGAACCCGCTTAAAATCCTATAATTTGAATTTGGAACATTTGGGCGCAACCCGGGCTCGATTTGGAAATGTTTCATTTCGCGCCAAAAGGGCCCATTTAATTTAATATCTTAAAACTATAATATACGAATATATATATATTCGTTCACAGTTATCTTTCACAAATCCATTCAAAATCTTATTTTAAAAATCCCTTTAACCTCGCCAGCCAATCCCGAGCTTGGGTTTCCCTCTCGTGGGCCCCCTTTCTCTCTCTCTCTCTATTCTCGTTCTCCCTCTCACTCTAACTGCCTCACCCTCTGTCTCTCTTCTCTGTCTCTCTCTCTCTCTTCCTTTTTAAATCTTCTCCCCTCATCAAATCTCCTCTCTCCCCTCCTATATTTTAAATCATGCAGCCGCCTCCCCCGACCTCTCGACCACGAGAACAACCCACTGAGCCCTAACCCTAGCCCTCGTAACCGCGCCGCCGACCTCCCCGCGACCTCGCCGTCACCGCCCTCGCCACCACGAGCCCAGCCGCACCTCCTGCCTCCCTCCTTCGCCTCTCTCCTGCGCCTGCACCCAACCCCGACAAAGCCACCAACCATCGCAGACCTCGCCGTCGACGCCGCCTCCCGTCGCCGACGACTCCCGCGACTCCCTCTCCTCCTCCTCGTCGCAACCTCGTCATCGCCTTCCCTCTCCCCTCGCCGGGCCGCCAGCAAACCCGAGCCCGACCCTGCACCATCCCCGGGCTCGCCGGAGAACGCGCCGTCGACCCTCGTCGACGTCACCCGTGCCACCTCCGTCTCCCCCTCGACCACCAGAGCAGACAAGCACCCTTCTACTCGCCGCAGCACCCTCTCCCGCGCACCCCGAGGCCATTCAGCCCTTGCAGCCGCCGCCGTTGCCTCGCCGGCGTTCCAGCGCCGTCGAGCTCGCCGGGGTTACCCCTGGTGCCTCTCGGTAAGCCTTCCTCACCTTTCCTTTGTGCAGTAAAACCCCCCGCTGATCGCTTTGAGTTTATTGTGTGTTGCTAACTTGTTGTCGCGTTTTGCCGGAATCCGACCGTGCCGTCTTGGCGAACCCGACGCTCCAGCGAAGCCCCTGGTCCGTGTGATCCTGTTGTTCTCTGTTGGGACTCGATCCGTGGCCCGTGTTATCATATCGCGTTTTCTGCCGACATCGCATCCGTGTTCCAGTTTGCAGACCGTCGAGGCAAGTATCTGAATACTTGCTCTAACATGCTAGCGTGCGAGATCTAGTCTCGCCACGCAATTGAATTCATACTATTTAATACCACAACCTCATGATGGCAATTGATATCATATTATTGCAGTTATCTTTATAATGGAATCGTTACAACAGTTCCTCGTAATTAATCAACCCACACCAATCCATATTTCAACTAAACAAAACGACTGAATCATATCTGCTTAAACTGTTAAATCATTCACGAAACAATTATTATACTTAATGTAAATTCCTGAAGCTTCATTACTTCAGAATTGTGGATATTGATTTACCTTGTGGCTATTGCACCCTAAAGGTGCTTGAACCTGTTAATAAGAGAATACAAACATCACTGTGGTTACATGGAATATTATGGTTAATTACTGTTTCCTGCTGCTTTTCATTATTGATTGTATACCTGTTGTGAGCACTTACCGATTGCACTACCTATTGGCCTGACCCTGCTACACCTGACATATACCTACATACCGACTCATCCTGTTGCACCATGACGTTGCTTGTTTCATGACTTCATGCCTAATGCCGACAAATCCGACCATTCCTGCTGTCGATCCAGACAGACCTACTCTTACCAGATTTTGTGTTGGCATTAGTCCTTGACTACTGAATACCTGACCTGACATACATAGCTTGGGGGTATGGGGAAATCAAAGATGAACCTGACTTGTAACTCGACAGTTCACTACCGTTCGAGTGTACACATTCCTATTCTGTGCCTAACGGCATGTCTCGGCTGCAGCCGAGAATATTGTGGCCGTGATCCCGGGTATGTACGGGGTAATACCGAGTGTACACTTTCCTATTCTGTGCCTAACGGCATGTCTCGGCTGCCGCCGAGAATATTGTGGCCGTGGTCCCGGGTATGTACGGGATACTAACTCTTTCCTCTTCTGTGCCTAACGGCATGTCTCGGCTGCCGCCGAGAATATTGTGGCCGTGGTCCCGGGTATGTATGGGATACTATTGAGTTACATCGACGACTCATCAATTGGTTTCAAAGACTATAGAGTAGAAACCTGATAGGACAGTTTGGACACAGACGTATCAAAGTACCCTGCTTGTTATTTCTTGTTACTGCTTTATTCATGTTCATACTTGCATTGCTCATTACCATGTTTATACTATATACTTGATGTCATGACGCGCTGACGTCTGGGTTTTGCATGGCCCAGATTCTTTTCCACTGTCGCCGACCGTGCAGGAGTACTTCAGCCAGCAGGCTGATCTGAGTTCTATAGTGGTTAGTTGATTTATTGCATTTTATTTCCAGGTGCGATCCCGCATTATGGGACTTACCTTTCTATTATTATATTGGATCATTTGCTTCCGCACTTATTGTTCATTGATTTCTTGTTATTATGGATTTGGACATGTGTTAGATTAGTACTTTATCTTGTTCTTGATATCCTTACAACCGTAATGTGACTGTGGATGGATACTTCCTACCCACAGGTAGCATGGTTGGCTATGTCACGTGCCCAATCCTGCATACTCTGGGAAGCGGGACGTGACAATTACGTTATCGCATTGCGATTGCCACTTTCTTCTGCTCCAGCAGTTCACTTCATGTCGTGTGTTGTTTTTTTATTTTGGGTCTCCCGTGGATTGTATAGGGAGACTATTTTATGTCATAGCCTGTAGGGCGCGGATTAGTCCAAATCCGTATATTTTAGATTTGGATTTGTTTTATTTAAGAACCGTTAATCTAGTTTGAGATTAAGATCAACTTGAATATATGAGCATTTGGGCTCAATTTATTTTAGCTAAGGATACGTTAGTCTTATTTGAGACTAAGATCAACTTAGAAAAATTTTAAGGATCATTTTTATTTAAGATCCAACAACAGAGCATTTTGGCTCAGCTGTAAGAAAACCTTTCAGAGAGACTAAACTAATTTGGGCTTAGTATGCTCAGTTTTTTTTCAAAAGTTCTAAGCACTTATTTGGGCTCTGCTTGTTCAGCCCTTTTTTGGTGCAAAAGTGCTAAGCACTTGTTTAAAGCTATGGTGCTCACATGGGTATCATGTGAGACCTTAAGTTATGGGCGCTGCCCAATCAGTGCTAAGCACTCAGTCATTTTGACAATATATAGTGCTAAGCACTTTTTATATGGAGTCCACGTGAGGAGCATGTGCGGGCTATCCCACTTATTTTGTTTTGCGCCCACGTGTATATCACGTGAGGCGCTGGGCGCTGCCCAATCAGTGCTAAACACTTAGTCGTTTTGGCTGTATATGAAGTGCTAAGCACTTTTTATTCAGCACTCACATGTATTTCATGTGAGGCGCTGGCCTTTTGCTTTGGGTGCTTGTGTGTATTTCACGTGAGGCGCTGGGAACTGTTAGTGGCGCCCGTGTGGGAAGCACGTGAAACGCTAAGTTCTTATCTTTTTCAGGGATCGAATCTCTGTTAATGGCCTTTTGACCATTAATGATCACCAAGATCTTTTTTTTGAAGATCTGGGATCATGTTTTCTTTAAGTACTAAGTTCTTATGTTTTTTCTTTTATAAGAACTAAGTTAATTTTTTAGGGTTAAACCCTATTTTTAGAGGAATTGAATTCCTAAAGGATATGTTCTTTTTTTTTCTTAGTTCTTTTCTGAATCTTTGATTCTCAAGAACAAGATCTTTCTGATGAGAATTAAATTCTCAACTTGTGGGAGACTTGTCTTGTAGACCTCAGATACAGAGAAAGAACTAAGTTCTTGAGAAAGGTTAAACTCTTAGATATGATATGATGGGGAAAGGAGATGTTTTGATCTTTGTGGTTTCTTTACCTAGGGTTTGAGTGGAGGAAGATTTTCTTCTCTATTGAGAATTAAATTCTTTGTTGTTTATGAGAGCCTTCTGTATTTTTGCAGAAGCTTATGGGGGGTTCCCTCTATCTTAGACTTGAAGTATCGGGTCCTTTAAATAGTAGAGGCAAGTTTGTTAATTAATTTAAGAAAATCTCTCATTGAGAGAGTCCAATTGATTTTATTGGTCTCAAAGATTACTTGGGGAATTTTTGTCCACCGTTGGATTTCTGATCCAAGGATTTCTATTTTACAGAATATGTATTCTTGTTTTTAACAAGATTAGGAAAATATTTTCCCATGTACATCATTTTATTCTCTAAAACGGTGATTTTTAATCACCCTTGGATTTTTAATCCAAGGGCTATCTATTTTAGAGAGAGCAATCTTTTTTTTTGTTTGTAATGATCGAGGAAATATATTCCCAAAATAGAATTTTATTCTATCATTTGATCTTTGATCCAACATAGAGTATCTTTCTCACATAGAAAGATTTGAAGATATTTTCTGCAAATAGAATTTAATTCTATATTCTGATGATTTATCATCTCCATTGGATGTTTGATCCAACGGCTCTGTTTAACAAAGAATATCCCAGTTTTTAGGGAAATATCCCCCTGTAAAATTTAATTCTACTGATTTTAACTTGGGCGCCGACGCTCACATTTCATGCACGTGGGCGCCACTTAAGAATTTAATTCTAGGTGCTCCTGTGCTTTACACATTGGCACCCACGTGAGCTTCACGTGCGGCGCCACCATAGGATTTAATCCTACAAGGTTGGCGCTGGAACTGGCACCCTCGTGGGGAGCACGTGAGGCGCCGCCTCATTATACTTTAACAGAGCTTAGCACTTTTACTTTGTTTAAATATTGGGGGAACAAATGCCCCCCACCGTTGTTCTCACGTGGCTTAAATATGAGTGTAACGCTGTCACTTTTACCACCGTAGGATCTTCTAGGAAGTTGAACCGTCCTCCCCACGTCCTATAAATAGGGCCTTTGGCCTTTGAGATGATTGTTGTCTCATCATCTTCCTTAAGTTTCTTTCTTTCTTGAGGATTTAATTCTCATTTCAGTTCTTAGATCTCTTCCCTCAGAACTCTTTCTGATCAGAGTTAAACTCTTCCAAAAAATTTGGTAAGGATTATGGACAGAGCATAGCTCTTAAAAGACCCTCTTTTTTTGTTTTAGATTTTTAACACATTAACAGAGCTTGGCTCTTTTCTTGAAATGATCTCTTAGAGATCTTAAAAAGAACTTTTCTCCCTGATCGCACGCTATTGGCCTGCCGAATTTTAAGTTCTAAAGTTTAACCGCGATCAAGGACGGTGTCGCTTTGCAGCAAGCCGGTTGAGCGCAGGTCGATCAGCATTGAGATGGTAGTATGTCCGTTCTTATCTTAGACGAGTCAATGAAAGAATGTATATGTGTATCTTCAGTTCTATCCTAAGTGTTCGTATTTATGTTCAAGTAAGCTTGTTATGGTTAAGGTTGGTTAGTAGAGTTAGGATTAGTCTTGTGCTTATCTTTTGCCATTCTTAAAACGATGTTGGGATAATCGAAAGTAGCGGGGATTAGGAGGACATAGGAATGGTATTTGCGAGTTTAAGCGAGCTTTCCAAAGCTAAATCCATTCCTAGTGCCCCTTGTCCGTCCGCTAAATACGCTTATCTCAACCCTCGGCTAAACACTCGCAACCATGTATCCAATTAAGTCACGGCTACATGTCACGTTGTAGTGCGCTTAAAAGACCTATCGACTTAGGTCGCGGCTATATATCACATGTAGCGCGCCTACGTGAGGGGGTTGCGTTTGTTTGGTCGAGGTTCGTTTCAAGATGTTTGGCGAAGAGAAGCATAATGGATTTTTCCGTCCCTCATACCACCTTCCTTAGCCTTAATAAATGTGGAATTATTCACACATGGTAAATGAAAATAAAACAAAACAAGAAGGAAGAAAAGAGAGAAAAGGAAAATACGGTTTTACAAATTGTGCAAGCTAACTCTTGGGTCCTCACCTTAGCAAGGAATTCCGTCGAGTATCATCGCTTGAAAATAATACGGAAAAGAGAAGAGAAATAAAACAAGCAAAGAAATATAAACAACTACTTAACAACAAGAATAAAATTACACTTAGAAATTAAAATGACAATACAAGAATTAAAAGATACAAGTTAAATAAAAAAACCTCATCTTCATTTCATCATCTACTCAATACTCTCACTACATTTTAATGGAAGAATACATGAAGAAGAAGAAGAAGAAGAAGGAAGCTAACCTAAGCTAAATCCTAACAAAAAGAAGCATCCTTGGCTTGGCACAAAACTGGGCTATTTATAGGCCGAGTTCTGGAACCCTGGGGCAAGATTCTGAGCCCAAACACAATGACCAAAATAACTCCAAAGTTTTGTCAGATGATGACACGAAACCGCGGCGGAACCGCCGCAAAAACCCACATTTGGCGGCGGTTCCGCCGCGGTTTTGTGGAATTGGGGTCTTGTATTTTCTGGGTTTCCTTGTGTTGCTATCTTATGTTGTTCTATATATACCAAATTGCAAAATGCTTCCAATGTTTCTTCAGATTTGCAACAGTTCAAAATGGCTTCACTTTTAATTCATTTGACCTTATCTCCCTCGAGCTCCGCGCACCCATTGAATCTTGTGCTGCCCCTCTCGTGCTCTGTGCTTGTCCGAGACATGAATGACCACTGTCATTTGTCTTGTCTCAAGAACTGGTAAGCGGCACTGGACGGATACGGGTTACCGGAATCCGGCTTTTATTTGTCAGCAACAGATGTTCTGAATTTTGGCGTAACAGTGGATATTTTGTATCATTCACGTCATTTTGGACTAGGAACTTGTAACCTGTAAATATGTAGCAAACACGGATTAAAAGCATCTGCCTATAAACAAACGAGCATAAGAATGGGCGGTATTAAATGCAATATTCTGGTATGAACACTCCCCTTTTTTGAGTAGACCGGGGGTCTTAAATCAAAGGCATTCTTGAGAATCATTGGTTCTTTTCTCAGGGTTTTACCCTATCATTGATCCTGTTCTTTGAGGGTCTTTGGAATTTAATTCCATTATATTTCATATATGTTTCCCATCATGGGGATTTCTGGGATTTAATCCCATTATTGGAGGAATTTAATTCCATCTTTTCTTGCAGAGCTTAGCTTTGAGTTTTTTGGTAAATTTTGGGAATTTTAATCCCCTTCCTCTTCTTGAGTATTTTCCTTTTTAGGGTTTTAATACCCTTTGTACAGATTTGAATCTGTTGTTATCTTTTAAAAGAGTCCGCTTTTCGAAGATATTGGGAGTTTTTAACTCCACAGTTCACTTAATGAGAATCCTTTTAGATTCTCACAATGAGCACTTTGTCTCATCATTGACGAGCCATCACCTTGATTTTGTGGGGCCCACTGTTTTTCTTTAGACTGTAGTGATTTTAGTACTGTAATCGCTAAACCTCCACTGGTTTTTCTTTTCAGGTACCTTGGCTGGTCATCTGTATGATCTTGAAGAGATTATTTCTTATGAGGAGATTCGTATCTAGGGTAGCTTTCAAGGCTAGGAATACCCTCACGCCCAATGCGATGAGGTGATGCGTCCCTTCGGCGATTACAATGGTCGATTGCTCCCCTGCCATCCTGCCCTTTTGAAGATCGTCGTTGGGTCGATCTGAGAAGCTATACCTAGGCGTTTTGAGGTTATGCCTTGATGATGTTGAAGACAAGGTGCATTCTGTGTATATGATAGGGTTGATCTCGAAGAAACGGCGAGATAATTTTGTCTCCATTTTGCACCGTGTCTTCCAACCAAAGGCGATAGTATCAACATACCAGAGGGTGGAGGACATCAGTGGTGACCCTGACGCTTGCATCCGAGAGAAGATGTACTGAAAGATGGTTGATGAGGCTAAATGTGCATTACTCAAGCTTTCTTTTGAGTTCGAAAATCCATGTCCGGAGTTTAGTGTCTTGTCGCTGTAAATCTGGGATCATGCGTTTCCCCTCTTTTTTTGCATGCACCGAGAGTATGTACTTCTGTTTTGAAGTATGAATGAAAAGCATCTTTCCCTTTCGTATCTGCACCTTCCTTTTCTTGATTGTCTTGCTTTGGCGTGAAGTAGTTTATGTACTCGTTTTGGAGTTTGTAGTTTACTTACTCATTTCGGAGTCTCTAGTTTATGTAATCATTTCGGAGTCTCTAGTTTATGTACTCATTTCGGAGTTTATAGTTTATTTACTCATTTCGGAGCCTCTAGTTTATGTACTCGTTTCGGAGTCTCTAGTTATGTACTCATTTCAGAGTGTTTTTAGTTTACCTCCCTAGGGTTTACAGGCAAACTTGTCCTAAAGTTGTATGTAGATAAGCTCCATTCTTTACGATAGGGGTCCGTTAGGTTTGTGGTACTACGGTTTTAGTCCGTGATACCGTCGCGTTGGCTGATATATTCCTCGATATGAAGTGTTTAAGACGCTGTTCGAGTAGCCCCATGACTGTCGTGTCTCTGATCCCTTTAAGGGGCTGGGCAAGACGTCTTCGAGTAATCTCCTTAGGTCATATTACAGTCGAAAGAGAAGGCGTTAGGAATTTGCTATGACGCTTTTTACTTTAGTTTAGGCTCAATATAGTGCCCTGATGAGTCATAACTGAAAGTCTACCCTAGCACCACCATGAGGTTTTAGTAGCAACAAGCATGCCAAATTTTAAAAATTTTAAGTGCTAAGTTAGACTAACCAAGATCTTAACTAGAATTTTAGGGTTTCCTATGATGATATCAAAAAACTAAGAGAAGGAAAGATGGCTACAACCTTTGATGATCGTGTCCTTCTCTTCTAAAGCTCCGTGATGCAGTCCTCGCAACTCCACTATGCTCCACTTCGAGTTGGTACAAGTTTCCTCCGATGATCTTCATACCGAAGACGATCCACCCGAAGTCTCTCTAGCTCAAGCTACCTCTTCACTAAATTATCTTTAGTGAAGGAAACATGCTACACTTGATTGCTAATCAAGTGTAGGATGGTGAAGTAGGGGTGTAAAGCTCACTAGGATTTATTACAAAACCATATGTTTCACATCACATGTGAGGGTTTATGGTTTGTTGAAGAGGAAGAAGAAGATGTAGAGAGGAAGAGAGGATGAGCTCAAGAAAAAGGCTAAGGCTAACAAATAGAATGAATCATGGCTCCACTTGAAAACCCCTAACTTATTCAAGCATCCATTATTTTTCAAAATGAAAAATAGAACCATGCTTGAATAGTGAGTCAAGAGGAAATAAAATATAGCAAAAACCATGCTTCACCCATACTCTCCATATCTTCTTATTTCCACCTCATTATTCTATTTTCACAAAATAGAATATGTAACCATGCTACGTATAATATATATATATATATATATATAATATACATATATCAAATATATACATATATTAATATATATATTAAGTTAAGTAAATAATTAGTGAGCAATAATATTAGTTAAGATATAATTATATCAAATATAATATATATCATATTATTAAATCAACACTTGATTTAATAATTCGGTTATAACACATATAACCGACTAATATCATTTATCTGTATATCACATTATCAAATCAACACTTGATTCGATAATCTGGTTATATCACATATAACCTAACTTGACAACAGATAACTGCCAGATTACAATACGGTATCATATACTCGTATTTAATCAGGCCTACGCACATATCAGCATATATGCCCTACTTCGTTTCGCTTAAAATAGGAAACTTTTGTGCGGGACTCTAAAGACTCGTCAATATGCCAGCAATAGGTGATGATCACATCAGTCACCCACAAGCCGTCAGCGGTACTAGATGGACGTAATGGCTACCCTGGTATTGAGCGATTAGAAGATCAACATGCAAGCTTGTCCATACTCTCCATGAAGCCTATAAGTAACACTTACCGTATAATCCGGTCTCTTCGTCTGATATGTCGCATATCATGTCTAGGGGTGGAATCGTTACACCCCAGTTGTTGGAGATAGTACCCTCAGAGTCAATTATTAGGTCACAGGCGCGTGATTGCAATGATTGAGGGAGGACCTATCCCGGTAGGACAGTCTTACTCGAGATGATAGTATGCTATCTGGTTTACCTTTATCATCGTGTACTGCTTTAGGTGACCTAACATGTCACTATTGCACGTTGATAGAGCCCTTAGGATTCTTGCTTGACTGCCAGCAGTATGAGGGCGATCATATACGTGGGAGCTGGTAGTCTATAAGCACATCCTTAAAAGGTCCCTAGTCGTAGGAGTTTCGAGACAGGGCATCGATTCTCCAGAGTAGACTAGTGTATACAGTCGAGACCCCGACGAGGGGCGGTGGCCGGTCTCACAAGCCACTGGTGTCCGTTGGTTCACCTAAGATGTATACAGATGCTCATTGGGTTATGAGTACACCGGACAGGACTCGCCGGGAACATGCTAGTTGGTCTTTTACCTGACGTCAGATAGCAGTTCCCTGGTGACATGTGTACAGGTTAGTTCATCGACCTGGGGATCGTCATTTGTCTCGTGTGAGTTCCCACTGTACTTTGATTACTATCCTACCACGGCTCAAAGGAGTCGTGCAAACAGGTTTTAGTTGGGTACAGTCCCGAGCCACATGGAGGCAGTGAGCGGATCTTCAGGGGTTCGTCTCTCCCGGTATTAGGGGTGAGGTCGCGCTGTGTCTAGGAGAGCCATTACACGAAGTCCTTGGCCAAGGCAGGAGATTTACTGGTAGGTATTCCAGTAGTATCTCAGGGTGTTCTGGGCTACACTCCGACACGACTTGTACCGCTTTTGGGGGTCTGAATTTTACCAACCCCCTAGGCCCGACATGCGATGCTCATAGACGAACGGACCGGACTGTACAGATATTGTCACTGACAGGCTCAGTAAGGTGTCAGGATGAGCTCGCTCATCGACGTCCCTTTTGGTCAATAGCTGGTGGCCCGTTACGTATTGGCTTATACCTCTGACGTGCTAGTGGTTAAATCCACAGCCATAGTATTGACGAGTCTTTAGAGTCCACCACACATTCAGTTACTCAGCTTTCGGGCGAAACGCTGTAGAGGCCGTATGGAGATATGGCAGGGTCCGATCAGATACGTGCGGTATTGCACGGGTCAGGATCGGACGGTTTGTACTAGTGGCCGTATGGATATATGGCAGGGTTCGATCTGATACGTGCGGTATTGCACGGATCAGGATCGAACGGATATTACTAGCCGGCTTTGGTTTAAGCCGGATCCTAGTATAGTACAGTGTAGATTTTGTCTCATTGCATTTGTATCCGGTCGGAATACAAATGCGGGCATGTATATGCAGTAGCGGGGTTTTCCTGTAATTTATTACGGGACCAGTTTTCTGGAGTTGCCAGTTTGCATTCCGTTCCGGCCGGTTTTCCTTTGTTCTTTCCCGGCCGGACTTTTCCGATGGAGGGGGTTATTTGCAATTGTGCAAATAACTTTTGTGGAGGGGGTTTCTTGTATTTGTGTCATTATTATATGTTAAGCATCTTTCATCCATGATGGTGCATTCATTGTGATAAGAGAGGGTATGGGTTTGATGTGATTAGAAGTGATAAGCATGGTTGATGTTTGGATATGGTCACCTCTTGCTTTATACTACCATCACCTCCCTTGTATTTTCCACTCCACCATTCTCACAATTGAAAAAGGCTGGCCACAATTTTGGAGAGGAGAAAAAAAATGAGAGGTTTCATTTTTGGTGAGGAAATTTCATCATCTCATTCCATGCTTGATAAATGAGAGTTCCACTTGAAAGTTCCAATCCATTCCTCCATCAAGGCAACATAACCCCATAGAGACAAGCATCATCTACACTACATTATACAGCACATCTTGGGCACGTCGACTTGCCAGCTTCGTGCCCGAGTTGCCTCGGCATTGAGGTGGGAGCCCCTAAAAGATACAGACGATGTGGTGCCCTTCCGGCAAGAAGGCGACGACCGGAGTTTCCGCGGGAGATCGGGACGATGACGAGAAGACCGGAGGACTCGGATCACTCGGTATATCTCTTCCCTATCTTGTTACTTTGCTAGATCTACTTTAATGGCCCGATCCGGGTTTTAGTGCGCGGTGGTGCCGGTTTGCTAAGTTCGCAAGATTAAAGTTTATCACCGCTTCCGCATTTGGCCGTCGGATTGACGACCGGGGTGCCGCCGTGCACTTACAGTGGTATCAGAGCCTCGCCATTAACTTCGTCTAGCTTTGTTTGATGTGTTTGCATTTCCGATCGACCAAAATTCCAAAAACTCGCGTTTTTCCTCACATCAGTTTTCTGTCGAAATTTTTTGAACTCCAAAATTTTTTCAGGTTGTAGAAAACTAATGTACTGGAAAATATAAGACTGCTGTAAAAATTCGACGCAGTAAGTCGATCACTGAAGCGCGGAACCGCGGCCAAACCCCCCCTTGGGCCGCGCTTCCGCCGCACATTCGTGTCCTCACTGTGTCCAATTTCTCCAGTGGGCTTCTGGGCTGATTTTAAGGGTTTTGGAATATTAAAATTGGGCCCAGAATTTCTGTGAGTGCTACAGTATTGCTTGGGGGCCCACTTGTTAATTTTTGATCGATCGGATATTTTAAACACATTATTTCACAGTATTTACATTATATCTGCGACCGTGAATGTCACTCGATCGGTAAATCCGGTCTAACTGCTATAGCCCGGTTAGACGGATTTGCGAACGTGACTTTCATGTTGATGTTCTGTGTTTTGCTGTGATGTTGCGGATCGGTCGTGGGGGATAGCCTGGATGCAATGCTAGTACAGTGTTGTTGTATTATGTACATTTGTTGTTGCGGGGCGAGCATCCGACATGTGGACTGCCGTCACTGCCTGTTTGTATTATTCTTTTGGGGCACGACCTGGTTGCGGTCGATGTACCCGTTGTATGTATATTTTACTTTCTGTACTAGGGTTACCCCGCGGAGGGGTGCACGGATAGCCGGGTTCTAGAGGGCAACAAGCCCGCATCTCATGGCATTGAGACGGAGGGGGCTTTACTCTAGGATTGGCGGGCTATTCGCCGCACTCGTAGGGGGTACAGGTTGACCCAGGAGGGGTGCCCAAGTTACCGGATTCCGTGAAGTGCTGGGTGGTCCATTCACGGTGCTGAAGGGGGCTGCCTCGGTTCAGGTTTTGGCGGGTGACTTGCCGCGCCCGTAGGGGTCTAGGATTTCATTGCACAGGCTATCCACACGACCAGGGGAACGTCGGGTTTCAGTAGTGGCTCTGTGAAACCCGGGGATCCCAGATATCTGTATTGTTCTGTGATGATGTACATTTATGTGATGTTGCATTTTATTCACGCCTTGAGCGAAATATAATATATTGGTATACATATTAGTAGATGTTGTATATGTTTTTCATCCACGCTAGTCCAGTCCCCGCTCTGCCGTTAGTTAGCTAACCTAACGGGTGATGACGGGACCCAGTGGCGAATGCGGATGGCATATACGTACGTCAGTATATTTTCGTTCTTTGTGGTGTGATCAATTGATGGGACTGCATTGATTCGGATCAATGCAAGATAAACAAACCTTATCTGATGTTGTTGGAACACTTTTCAAAAAGCTGTTATTGCAAGGACGTTCACTTTTGTTTTGCATCGTGGTGTTCATTTGGAATATCCTTCTCCTCAGTCGACGAGGCAAGGGCCGAGATCCCTTCACCGGGAGTGACCCCTTGGACAGAAGTTTGCGTCAGTGCATTAACTTCACTATAGCCGATTTCTTTTGCTTTGGATCGTGGTATTCATTTGGAATATCCTGCACCCCATTCTACGGGGAAAGAGCCGAGATCCCTTCACCGGGAGTGACCTCTTTAGTAAAGGTTTTCGTCACTACATTTTCTAAAAAGCTATCCGTTCCTTCAACGATATTAAGTTCATTACGTTAAAGGTTTTCGCCAGAAACCATTCGTAGCCCTCCGTCGTTTCAGACAGGTAGCACGTAGTATTCATGCTATGTTTGTTGACCTTCGTCAAGGCATAGTGCATGGTAGCTGCTTGTTGCCTTTCTGCTGCATAGATAGATGTGTTGGTTTGGGACAGTCGTATAGCCCTGTTGACCTTCGTCAAGGGCTTGTACGGGTGGGTTCAAATTAACCTGGACAATGACGGGTGGAACTTGACATGTGACTTATGATTTGTTGACCTTCGTCAAGGTCATAAGAGCATGGGGCAGAAATCACATCGGGAGTTTCAAAAGAACTGAAACTTGCCAGATATGCGCATACCTTCTGGAGTGTGATACCGTGAGCGGATTCCGTCACGTTATCATGCGATGATAGTTGGATCCCGATTCCCACTGATGAGTTGGTTTACTCCTCGGGTGACCCCGACTAATTCTTCTTTCAGGTTTGGAGGAGAGTTTGAGGTACAGTGGGAGGTTTCCAGATTAGATAAATTGGTAACCATTCTGATCTAGGTTAGAGTGCAAGCTGAGTGTTTCTTTTCTCTCTCTCTCTGGCAGCGACCATTGACCCGACCTATGACTATGACTCAGTGACCAAATTGACCGAACCTTCTTAACACTGGTTTTTGGATTGTCAGAGTTGCAGACCTCATTGCCACTCTTACTTTTACCCTTTTCTCCAGGACACCCCGTATTACTACGAACGTCCACTTCCATTGGACAAAACCATCGTATGGTTAGATACGAACTCGAAGGAATTCGAGGATGGTTTCCGGTTCTGGAGAAAACGGATTGGATTATTCAGTTGTCTTTTCCCTTTTACCTTCTCTCAAGTTGTGAGTACTCCTTGGTTTAGGAGATAGTACACCTATTATGCAAATTGGATAGTCTTCTTCCAAACCTTAGGCTGGTGCCGACCGGTAGGGAATGAAGAAAACCAATTAGCCTAAACGGTGTGCAGAAGGTATTAAGATTAAGACAAAGCAAGGGATTAGTAAGAGGGCAAAGTAAATTGCGACTGATATTCACGACCAAACCAAGTATTTCTTCGCCAATCCTAAATCACCTTTGTATTTCTCCGGGACACTCCGTATCACTACGAAGATCCACAGTTTATTGGATAATCCATCGTATGGTTATATACGAACTCGAAAGGAACTTGTTCCAGTTCGGGGATGGATTCTGGTCCAGGAGAAATAGGAATTATGTTTATTCGGTTGTCTTTTATCTTCACCTTCTCTCGCATTGCGAGTGCTCCTAGGACTAGAACAGTACACCCATTATTCTTATTGGATAGTCTTCTTCCAAACCATAGGCTGGTGCCGAACGGTAGGGATGGAAGAAAACCATTTGGCCTAAGGGGGTATGCAGAAGGTAATGATTAAAGACATAAAAAGGGGTTTGGAAAGGTGGCAAAGAAACACACGGTTACAGTTGTGAATCTGGATAATGGAAGAGGCATTACTAGGAATACCCAGATACCCCATCGAAACATTTCAATGTTTCAAGTTCACTGTGTACTGTTAACAGAAAACTGATTTCCCAATTAATACTTACTCCAGGGTATGTATTTACCAGGTATGATTCTCACATCTGTATCGTTTTACAGATGATGAGTGGGAGTAAGTTATTGGGAATTAGGTGATTATCCTCATTTTATCGGGATTCGTTGTAATCGGTGATATTTGAGGAAATCACCTGGGTGTTTGCCGGTCGGCAAATATTTGGTTTTGAATATCCGCTTTTATGCACCAATTTCAAATTGATATATCTGTACGTCTATTTTCATAGAGTGAGATATACCTTTTGATATTATGTCGATGACATTTACCTATATCAGTGGATGGTTAGGTAAGGAGCATTAAACAGCGGTGTAATTCTTCTTAACCATAAGTACAGTTTTCAACCTACAACACACAGTGAAAGAGTTGTTAGACTCAGCAGACTTATATAGAGTATTGTATGTTGTCCAGTGTCCATTAGGACAGAGGGGTTGGTCCTCATACTATATTCTGTTTACTTTTAACTTCTCTAGTTCTTAGACATGTGTTTCGTAGAAATACATAGTCTAAGTTTTGAGGAGTTATAGGTATTTGAATAGAGTAGAGAACCAAGTGTAGCAAGTATCGGGATTCTTCAAAGTGATCGAAGATGTAGATACTTGTGTATGGTATTCAGTTGATAGTAATGATAAAGAGAAATTGCTTCTCTTTCAGGTTACTCATAATTGGAAGCATTCCTAAGTTGAGTAACGCTGATCGGCCTCCTTCCATTTAGTTGACATGCACTGGAGATAGCTGCATGATTTGAATCTGGTTCAATTAAATCAGTGCCTCTGGTTCTATATTGGATATAGTACAGTTCATATCTTAACATTGTTAAGGTACGGGGAGTTGTCCGGCTTATGATTAAAACCAGACTCTGGATAACTCAAGGCACGTTTCTGTAATGGCTGTTTGTGGGTTGACCCAGGCTATGACGAGGGTTGATTTTCTACCATCTGGGAGATCAATAGTAATATTGTTCTAGACTCGCCACAGTTTTAATAAAAATGGATTTTTTCAAAAAAAAAAAAACAGTAGTGGGAGTATGGTAGAACTGGAAGTGATTCCAGAACCGCAAACGATTACTGAAGATTTGATAAGGAACCTAAAGATTCAATCTGATTTGACATTCCATTGGCCACTCCGCAGATAAGGTGGGTAACTTCAGGCACCCGAGAGGTACCCCGGTAGCCTCAAGGACGGTAACAGGAAAGTTCTTGTTTACCCACACTTGCCATTGTTGTTGTTCCAGGCTGCGAGACCCGACAGGAGGATGAGTATAGCGTCGTTCTAAACTAGCTTTAGAAGTGCACGTCTATATGACTCTGCCAGAGGGTTGTCGTAGTCAGTGGGAGCAGCGGAAGCATTGGTGGACATCAGGATTATGTCTATTTATAGACTAAAGCAGATATAGCGGAGATAGATCATCTATTTCTGATGTGACAGTCATGGGTTTGACGTCATCAGAATAGGGGATGGATCTGTTGAGAAGGTAGTAGGGTGTGATGTCCTGGTATTGGATGACATACACAAAGTAGGAAGTGATATTCCTATACTACGATCGGTTATACTTTGGTCGTCACACAGTGGTTTCTCCACAAAGGAAATGGATTTTGTATCAGACATACTGGTTACTAGATCTATGGTTTTAGGTCTAGATTTGGGTGGTTTCCCAATCTGGGTACTTAGACAGCATTCTAAGAGTATTTAGAATGGACGACTCCTGGCATGGTGGTGTACCTGCAGGTAATGGAGTCACCCTCTCTAAAGGTGTCTTACAGACTAAAGGGGAGAGGGATGTGCATGATTGGCAGATCACTTGCTCAGGCAATTGAGTCAATCATGAGATGTCAAGTACCACACCAGATGTTGTTCTTGCATTAGATGCAATAAGTTGACATTGATCCAATCCTGGAGAAATAATCGGAAGCAGTTTTAGAACATAAGTAAATGTTCTAAGGGATATGATAACGACAGCCTCCTTTAGGAGACGGTTATCATTCCAGGCTTCCAAGGTGACATGAACGACAAGGATGTTGTCAGAGTTACAGTTTTCCTTCTGATGAGGGACAGTATTTTGGACAGGTGATCCAAGGCAATACTGAGGGAGGCATGGCGCAGGATACTGATTAAGTTCAGTTGACGATACAGTCTAAGAAGTTTGGATTTGGAGTTCATTTATGAGCTAAGTCCCATCAGACATCCAGACACATTCTAAGACAGGTATTGCTCATTTTGGGAGATGGCTTTCTCCGCGAACTTGAGATATAGAGAGACATAGAAAGAAACTTCAAGGCGGATCCACTCACTGAGGCTATTCCTCGAACGCAATAGTCTTCCAAACAGGCTTTGTGAGACTGACTAGTACGGGAGTTGGGTGTTCGGTATCACACAGGCTGTGAGTATGCGACATCGCAATAATTAGCCTTGAGTGCAAGTGGGAGATTGTTGGAGATAGTGCCCTCAGAGTCAATTATTGGGTCACAGGCGCGTGATTGCAATGATTGAGGGAGGACCTATCCCGGTAGGACAGTCTTACTCGAGATGATAGTATGCTATCTAGTTTACCTTTATCATCCTGTACTGCTTTAGGTGACCTGACATGTCACTATTGCACGTTGATAGAGCCCCTAGGATTCATGCTTGACTGCCAGCAGTATGAGGGCGATCATATACGTGGGAGCTGGTAGTCTATAAGCACATCCTTAAAAGGTCCCTAGTCGTAGGAGTTTCAAGACAGGGCATCGATTCTCTAGAGTAGACTAGTGTATACAGTCGAGAACCCGACGAGGGGCGGTGGCCGGTCTCACAAGCCACTGGTGTCAGTTGGTTCACCTAAGATGTATACAGGTGCTCATTGGGTTATGAGTACACCGGACAGGACTCGCCGGGAACTTGCTAGTTGGTCTTATACCTGACGTCAGATAGCAGTTCCCTGGTGACATGTGTACAGGTTAGTTCATCGACCTGGGGATCGTCATTTGTCTCGTGTGAGTTTCCACTGTACTTTGATTACTACCCTACCATGGCTCAAAGGAGTCGTGCAAACAGGTTTTAGTTGGGTACAGTCCCGAGCCACATGGAGGCAGTGAGCGGATCTTCAGGGGTTCGTCTCTCCCGGTATTGGGGGTGAGGTCGCGCTGTGTCTAGGAGAGCCATTACATGAAGTCCTTGGCCAAGGCAGGAGATTTACTGGTAGGTATTCCAGTAGTATCTCAGGGTGTTCTGGGCTACACTCCGACACGACTTGTACCGCTTTTGGGGGTCTGACTTTTACCAACCCCCTAGGCCCGACATGCGATGCTCATAGAAGAACGGACCGGACTGTACAGATATTGTCACTGACAGGCTCAGTAGGGTGTCAGGATGAGCTCGCTCATCGACGTCCCTTTTGGTCAATAGCTGGTGGCCCGTTACGTATTGGCTTATACCTCTGACGTGCTAGTGGTTAAATCCACAGCCATAGTATTGACGAGTCTTTAGAGTCCACCACACATTCAGTTACTCAGCTTTCGGGCGAAACGCTGTAGAGGCCGTATGGAGATATGGCAGGGTCCGATCAGATACGTGCGGTATTGCACGGGTCAGGATCGGACGGTTTGTACTAGTGGCCGTATGGATATATGGCAGGGTTCGATCTGATACGTGCGGTATTGCACGGATCAGGATCGAACGGATATTACCAGCCGGCTTTGGTTTAAGCCGGATCCTAGTATAGTACAGTGTAGATTTTGTCTCATTGCATTTGTATCCGGTCGGAATACAAATGCGGGCATGTATATGCAGTAGCGGGGTTTTCCTGTAATTTATTACGGGACCAGTTTTCTGGAGTTGCCAGTTTGCATTCCGTTCCGGCCGGTTTTCCTTTGTTCTTTCCCGGCCGGACTTTTCCGATGGAGGGGGTTATTTGCAATTGTGCAAATAACTTTGGTGGAGGGGGTTTCTTGTATTTGTGTCATTATTATATGTTAAGCATCTTTCATCCATGATGGTGCATTCATTGTGATAAGAGAGGATATGGGTTTGATGTGATTAGAAGTGATAAGTATGGTTGATGTTTGGATATGGTCACCTCTTGCTTTATACTACCATCACCTCCCTTGTATTTTCCACTCCACCATTCTCACAATTGAAAAAGGCCGGCCACAATTTTGGAGAGGAGAAAAAAAATGAGAGGTTTCATTTTTGGTGAGGAAATTTCATCATCTCATTCCATGCTTGATAAATGAGAGTTCCGCTTGAAAGTTCCAATCCATTCCTCCATCAAGGCAACATAACCCCATAGAGACAAGCATCATCTACACTACATTATACAGCACATCTTGGGCACGTCGACTTGCCGGCTTTGTGCCCGAGTTGCCTCGGCATTGAGGTGGGAGCCCCTAAAAGATACAGACGATGTGGTGCCCTTCCGGCAAGAAGGCGACGACCGGAGTTTCCGCGGGAGATCGGGACGATGACGAGAAGACCGGAGGACTCGGATCACTCGGTATATCTCTTTCCTATCTTATTACTTTGCTAGATCTAGTTTAATGGCCCAATCCGGTTTTTAGTGCGCGGTGGTGCCGGTTTGCTAAGTTCGCAAAATTAAAGTTTATCACCGCTTCCGCATTTGGCCGTCGGATTGACGACCGGGACGCCGCCGTGCACTTACACCAGTAACATGATAAGTCATGCCGATATCTGGCCTATAATGGTTCGAGAAACTACTGATAACTCTTACCAGTAAATCTCAGTAGCAGCCCTGTCAGGGACTTCCAGTTATAGCCAATCGACCATAGTGCAACATCAACCCCCAATACCGGGAGTGACGAAACCCCTCCTATCGCTCATTTCCTCCATGTGACTTGGGACTGTATACAAAATCTACCTGTTTGCATGACTCCTTTGAGCCGTGGTAGGGAGGAAATCAAAGCACGGTGGGAGCCACACCAGACTCTATGACGATCTCGGGTCTACAGACTAACCTGTACCAGTGTCACTAGAGGACTGCTATCTAACGATAGGTATACTACCAACCAAGATTCCTCGGCAAGTCCTGTTCGGTGTACCCATTCTCCAACGAGCACCTGTGTACAATCTTTGATGTCAAACACCAATGGCTATGGGACAACCATCGCCTCCATACAGGGTCAAGAAACGTACACACTAGTCTTCTCTGGTAATTTCGATGCCCTATCTCGATATACCCTCGACCAGGAACAATTGAAGGATGTGCATGTAGACTACATAAGTCCCAGCAGTATGATCACGATCATAGTCCTGGTAGTCAAGCTACATCCTAAGGGTTTTATCAACATGTGAGAGAGAGAGAGACAGTATGAGAATACCGATCTACGTGTTAAGATAAAGGCAACCAGATAGCATACTATCATGTCGAGCAAGAAAGTCCTCTCTATTTATGTCCAAGCATCCACTATATCATACAATAATGGCCACTAGGACATACATAATCCTAACAATCTCCCACATGCACTAAGGCCAATTGTTGTAGTATCTCATACCTAACATCCCAAAAAGTCTCTCGATTAGCATCTGAGGATGGGCCTTGGTGGGTGGATCTGTCGTGTTATCCTCTGGTCAACTCTCCTGATCTCGATCTCCCGGAGATCAACTATCTTCCTGATCAGGTGATACTGCGTAAGAATATGTCTGGATCGCTGATGGGACCGGGGTTCATAGGACAAAGCCACAACTCCTTTGTTATCACAATACACAGGTATTGGATACTCAATGGTAGGAACCATACCTAGTTCATCTTATAAACTTGTTCATCCAGACAGCTTCTTTGGCAGTATCATTGGTAACGATGTATCTAGTCTTCATCGTTGAGTCTGCTACGGTAAATAGCTTGGAACTCTTCCAACATACCGTCCCTCCACTGAGGGTAAAGGCAAAACCCGAGGCCGACTTACTGTCGTCCTTATCACTCTGGAAGCTCGAATCAGTAAAGGAATCCTCCTGGAGTTCACCGTTAGCATACAGCAATAAAATTTCTTTAGTCCTTCTCAAGTACTTAAAAATGTTCTTCATAGCTGTCTAGTGCTTTTCCCCAGGATCTGATTGATGCCTACTCACTACACCTAGTGAGTCAGCTACATCTGGCCTAGTACATAACATCGCATACATGATTGACCCGACTGCAGAAGCATAGGGTATCCCCTGTATGTGAGCCCTCTCCAAATCAGTCTTGGGAGACATCTTTTTGGAGAGAGTGATTCCTGAATAAGCAGGTACATTACCATGCTTAGAATCTTCCATACTAAACCTCTTTAATATGGTGTCTATATACCTGGATTGGGACAATCCCAGCATCCTTTTAGATCTATCTCTATAGATCTTAATCCCCAGGATATAGGAGGCATCACCTAGATCTTTCATGGAGAACTTATGTGATAAGAAGAGCTTGACCGAGTGTAGCATATGGATATCGTTTCCTATCAAGAGTATGTCATCCACGTACAATATGAGGAAGACAACCTTATTTCTACTACCTTCTTGTATATACACAGTTCATCTACATTTTTGATGAAGTCAAACTCTTTGATAGCTTCATCAAAACAGATGTTCCAGCTCCGCGACGCCTGCTTTAATCTGTAGATGGATTTATGTAGCTTCCACACCTTTCCGCTGCTCCTAATGTCTACGAAGCCTTCTGGCAGTGTCATGTACACGCTCTCTTCCAAATCATCATTTAGAAAAGCGGTCATGACGTGCAACTGCCAGATTTCGTAGTCATGGTATGCAGCAATGGAAAGTAGGATCCTGTTGGACTTAAGCATGGCAACAGGAGAAAAGGTCTCATCATAATCAACACCTGGTCCTTGACGAAAACCTTTTTCTATAAGTCTAGCTTTGAAAGTCTCAACTTTTCCATCTACACCAATTATCTTTCTCAAAGATCCACTTATTCCCGATGGATTTTACCCCTTCAGGAGCAACATCCAAAGTCCATACTTTGTTGGTGTACATGGATTCCATCTCAGATTGCATAGCATCCAGCCATTTCACAGAGTCTCCACTTGTGATGGCCTGCTCGAAACTAGTTGGTCATCATCTTCCATGATGCAATCCCCGCTCCCACCGTCTGTGAGAAAACCATAGTATCTCTCAGGTGGATGGGGAACCCTACTGGATCTGCGGAGTGGCTGGGGTTCATTGGGTACTATTGGATCCTCTGGTTCTACCAAATTGTCGGTTATAGTTTGTATAGCTGGAACTTCATCCAGTTTTACCTCATTGCCACTAATTTCTTTCACAAGAAATTCCTTTTCTAAAAAGGTGGCATATTGAGAAACAAACACCATTTGTTCCTCAATGTGGTAGAAGATATACCCTTGCGAATGCTTGGGATATCTTACAAACTTGCACAGAACTGACCTTGCTTCGAGCTTGTCAGTATTTTGCTTTCAACATAGGCCGGACAACCCCATATCTTAACATGTTTAAGAGATGGTCTCTTCCCATTCCATATCTCATATGGAGTGGTAGGCAATGGATTTGGTCGGAACACTATTCAATAGATATGCAGCTGTCTCAAGTGCATAACCCCAAAAAGGAATAGGAAACTCAGTATTACTCATTATAGAGCGCACCATATCTAATAGGGTGTGTTTCCTCCGTCCCGATATACCTTTGTGTTGTGGTGTATACATAGGAGTAAGCTGAGAGAGAATCTCAATCTTTTAAATAGTTTCAGGACTCCGTGTTTAAGTATTCTCCTCCCCGATCAGATCGAAGGATATTAATACTTTTACCCGTTTGGTTTCTCTACTTCATACTTATATTCCTTGAATTTCTCAAAACATTCAGACTTGTGTTTCAATAGGAATATATATCCGAATCTTTAGAGATCATCGGTGAATGTAATAAAGTATGAGGAACCATTCTTGGCATGTGTAGACACATGACCACATACATCACCATGCATCAGACCAAAGAGTTCAATAGCTCTTTCTCCATATCTAGTAAATGGAGTTTTGGTCATCTTGCCTTTGAGATACGACTCGCAAGTTTCATAAGATGTAAATTCGAACGGATTCAAATATCCATCTTTATGCAACTTACCTAGCCTTGTCGCATTGATATGGCGTAGTCTATAGTGCCACAAGAAGGCTTCGTTCATTTTTGAACTTTTCCTCTTGTGTGCGTTCTGTATTCATAGAACTGTGGTTTGATTCAGAACGTATATACCATTACACAACGTACCAAACCCAATTAACACTTGATTTAGGAAAATATTCATAACATTTTTCTCTAATGCAAAGTTATATCTTTCATTATCCAAATAAAGAGTTGAATATGATATTGCACATCATCGAGGGTACGTAATAACAGTCGTTTTTAGAATCAATGTATTAATACTTAATACAAAGTGATATTTGCCAACTGCTTTGGCTGCAACAATTACACCATTCCTTACTACTAGAGACATATCACCTTTTCCCAGTTCTCTACCTTTCTTTAGCCCATGTAAAAAATTACATATGCGGGATCCTGATCCGGTATCTAATACCCAGGACATAGAGTAAACTGAGAAACAGTTCTTGTTACGAACACACTCGAAGACGATGCATCAACATGCTTTTTCTTCGATCGGGTTGCGTGGGGATCCTGATATTCCCCTATTCCTTGCTCAGAATTATAACAGTCATAAGCTAGAGCGGAACCTAGCCCAGTATAATAAGTAGGTTCGGTCAATACATCCATATTATTATCTTAATAAAGGCGTGTCATTAGTCGCTACCAGGAGAGAGAAGAGGAAAATCACTTTGCGTGCGCTCTTTGCAAGATTAGATTGGTTATTATCTTATCTAATCAGGATGGCTCCCACTGTTTTTTTATCAAATCTTCCTTCAACCCATAAAAGGTAAGAATGGACGGGATTAATTACATTCTATAAGTTCACTAACCGGTCAGCCAAGCTAGTATCGGTACTCCGAGGGAGGTTCCCCATGCTTTCGCACGGACCTAATGAAAATAAACCTCATTTTTCTAGAGGCATAACCCCGTTGACACCTTTCAAGACACCTACTGGATCAGCTAATTGTAAAGTGTAAAACTTTCCCAGGAGTAACTCTTAATCGCAGTGGGTATCCGGATCCAACTATCTCAAAGAAGGTATGCAATCTCATTGCAAATTTCAACACTTGAAATTCCCGATAATGATTTTTACCCCTAGCTTCCTATGACCTTGACGGAGGTCAACAAATCATAGGCCGCTAGTCAAGTTCAACCCGTTCATTTCTTGATTGAATTAAACCTACCCGCATGACCTTTGACGGTGGTCAATAAGGCCGTACGACTACCCTAATCCAATCGCATCACATGTGAAAGATAATAACTAATCAGCTACCGCACACCACGCCTTGACGGAGGTCAATAAACGTAGCACGAATACTAAATAGTACTTATCTGAAATGACGGAGGGCTATGACTGGTTTTTAAGAAAATCTTTAACGTAATGAACTTGATATCGTTGTAAAATATAGTGATTTCGAAAAGGAGTGGTTTAAGCTCCAATTTTAAAATTGAGTAGTTTTCAAAAACAAACCGAATAGCTTTTACTAGCTCTTGCTAAAGAGGTCACTCCAGGTGAAGGGATCTTGGCTCTTTCTCATCGAATGAGGTTCTGGATATCCATCAAGGAATACCACTATGCAAAGCAAGAACTATAGAAGCTATGATGATAAACCGAGTGGGTTATAGCATTTTCTTGTTTTGCTAAAGAGGTCACTCCCGGTGAAGGGATCTCGGCTCTTTCCTCATCGAATGAGGTGCTGGATATTCATCATGGAATACCACTAAGCAAAGCAAGAACTAAAGCTACCTTTTTTTAAATTACGATTCTACAACATCTTTAGGTTTCTTTTCTTTTCATTAATCTCATTAATGAAGTCCAATCATTTAATGTTTCCTAAACATTACAGAAAAATGAAACGAAAATAGAATTTACCATCCACATTCACCACTGGGCCCCGTCATGCACCGTTAGGTTACTTAACTAACGGTAGAGCGGCGGTTGGACTAGCACGGGTGCAAAACATAAGCAACGTTTATTATATATCATATATATAATATAACATTTGTCATACGCAATTATATGATCACATAACAGAACCAAGCAGCAGAAGAAACATATGAAATATTGGATGTACTAAGATGTCCATGTTTTAAATTTAGCCAGTAATGTAAAACACGGATTCCACAGTCGTGATGAATAGCCAATCCCACATCCCTAGACCCCTACGAGAGCGGCAAGCAACCCTGCCAATTCTAGAGTTAGGAGACCCGGTCTCGACTCCTTGAGATGGTCTCCCACTGGACTCTAGAACCCGGTTACTTGTGCTCCCCGTCTTGGGTCTATCCTAATGCGGAAAAGTAAATAATATACATCAGTGGTGACATCATCCTCAACCCGGAAGTGGCCCAATAAAAGAATATTACATGAATGAAAATGAAAAACTCTCATCTCACGCAAAACCCCGGCTATTCAATCATGATGATCCAATAAAACATATCAGCAACATATAACTTCACATGTCATCAACATAAGTAAATAGGCGTATCCCAAATTCCATTGACATATAGCAACGAGATTTGAGATACCCCACATATTACACTTATAGTCGCAGAAAAGAAATGGAAAACTATAATAATTAGAATCCGTATATCCTTAGACATCATAAACCCGGAATATCTCATATTCCGGATTTCATTCCTAACCTATAAACCCTGTATTTTAGTCACAAATTGAAAACACTTTTCAATTAGTTTAGTCGGGTAATTCAATAGGATTCCCAACTACATTATCAAATACTCGTTGGAAACTTTAGCCGATGTCCGCACCCTCGATACCATCGACGAAGTGCACTAAGGCGGAACACCGTGGCCACAAGCACCCGAGTGGGTGCTTTTGGCAACGGAGTTCTCCTACAGTCACTTGGTCGGGGTTGTGGGGCATGTCTATCTATTAGAGTTAATCAGCGAGTGTTCACGTACAATGCGTGATTATGACGAAGTTTTGATCCGAATCAAAACTCCGTGGCAACCGATTAACCGAGACTAAAACACTAATTTACAATATACTAACTAGTTTTCACAAAACTAATTATTCCGGATTCTATCAATTGCATCACATATCATCAAGATCTATACAACGTTAAACATTTCGATCGATTTAACAAACACCCACAAATTCTAGAGACCTCAACAACTTGAGAATCATTAAAAACACCCAAAGAGTGCTAAATTCCCAAGTGGAGCAGCACAAGAAAAATGCCACCCCAACACGACTAACCTGCGGTGGAACCGTGGCCAAACATGGGGTTTGGCCGTGGTTCCGAAGCCGTTTGAGCGAGTTGGGTCTCCAAATTTCTTGTGGTTCCATTAAAAATCCTGCACGATTTTCTGCATATTTGTAATCACGAAAATTTCAACGTTTGAAAAATTCGATAGAAACTTCAAAAATCCGTGTTTTCGAAAACCGATCGAACACTTTAACATCGTAAAGACCTACCAAAATGTTCTAACTTAGATCTGATACAATGAAAGTCTATCCTAGCACCACCTTGAGATTTTAGTAGCATCAAGCATGCCAAATTTTAAAAAATTTAGGTGCTAAGTTAGACTAACCAAGATCTTAACTAGAATTTTAGGGTTTCCTATGATGATATCAAAAAACAGGGAAGGAAAGATGGCTACAACCTTTGATGACCGTGTCCTTCTCTTCTAAAGCTCCGTGATGTAGTCCTCGCGACTCCACTAGGCTACACTTCGAGTTGGTAAAAGTTTCCTGCGATGATCTTCGTGCCGAAGACGATCCACCCGAAGTCCCTCTAGCTCAAGCTACCTCTTCACTAAACTATCTTTAGTGAAGGAAGCACACTACAATTGATTGCTAATCAAGTGTAGGATAGTGATGTAGGGGTGTAAAGCTCACTAGGATTTATTACAAAACCATATGTTTCACATCACATGTGAGGGTTTATGGTTTGTAGAAGAGGAAGAAGAAGATGTAGAGAGCAAGAGAGGATGAGCTCAAGAAAATGGCTAAGGCTAAAATATAGAAAGAATCATGGCTCCACTTGAAAACCCGCACTTATTCAAGCATCCATTATTTTTCAAATCGAAAAATAGAGCCATGCTTGAATAGTGAGTCAAGAGGAAATAAAATATAGCAAAAACCATGCTTCACCCATACTCTCAATGTCTTCTTATTTTCCATCTCATTATTCTATTTTCACAAAATAAAATATGCAACCATGCTACACACACACACACACACGCACACACACACATATATATATATATATACATATATCAAATATAAACATATATTAATATATATAATACATATATCAAATACATACATATATTAATATATATTAAGTTGAGCAAATAATTAGTGAGCAATAATATTAGTTAAGATATAATTGTAAGTCTACGGTAGCGCCCCGGCCGTCATTCTGACGCAAAACGCGGAACAAAAACTTTTACAACTGGCGCTATCGCATAGTATAACCCGGATCTTGCCATTAACGCTAAAATAACATACTGTAAAGAGCTAGAAAGGCTATACCGATCGATCCGAGTCCTTCGCTCTTTAGCCATCATCCCACGCTCCTCGCGGCAACTCCGATCTTCTGTCTCCTCGTCGAGGTGGCACCACGTAAACGGATCTTTAAACGGGCTCCCGCCTCTATACCGAGGGAACTCGGAAATGAAGTATGCTAACCGACATGTCCAAGATGAAGTAGAGAATGAGTAGAATATTTTGTCTCAATACACTCTTTGGTTCTCATCAAATGAGAGGGTAAGAGTGGAGGTTGAAGAAGATGCTAAGGATTGGAAATTGTGAACTCAAGAAAACTATCAAGAGAGTAAGAACTCAAGCATAATCACTTGTGGTAATATCTTTTGTGAGTAGATATATATGGTTTGTGTAAAGAAAATATCTCCACAAAAATATCTCCACAAACCCTAAAATATCTATAAACAAAACAAAACACAATTAATTCTATCATGACTCACTTAGTGACTCATTAGCATGAGTCACTAATGAACATGTTAGAAGAAATGTGTCACAAAGAATGAGTCACACTTTCCAAAATCCATTTAATCATTTAAACCAATATGATTAACCAAAAGAAATACATCTTCTAAAATATTCTGACTCAATATAATACTCGGATTCGGCTTAAACCAAAGCCCACCAGTATTATCTGTCCGAAATATGACACGTGCATAAATGCACGTGCATTTTCGAACCCTGCCATAAAACCATACGGCCTCTACAACGTTTCGCCCGAACTTGGGAAACTATCTGTGGGGGACTCTAAAGACTCGTCAGTACCCTGGCAGTAGGTTTAACCACAAGCACGTCAGCGGCACTAGCTATGCGTAACGGCTGCCTATGTACTGACCGAATGGAAAGCCGATGAGCGAACTCATCCTGGAACCCTATTGAGCCTATCAGTGATAATATCCGTACAATCCGGTCCGTTCGTCTATCTGCATCGCATATCGGGCCTAGGGGGTTGCTAACGTCAGACCCCCAATAGCGGTATAAGTCGTGTCGGAGCGTAGCCCTGAACAACCTGAGAAACTACTGGAATGTCTACCAGTAATTCTCACCTGCCTTAGCCAAGGACTTGGTGTAATGGCTCTCCTAGACACAGCCTGATCTCACCCCCAATACCGGGAGAGACGGATCCCCTGCCGATCCGCTCACTGCCCCTATATAGCTCGGGACTGTACCGAACTAAAACTTGTTTGCACGACTCCTTCGAGCCGTGGTAGGGTAATCATCAATGCACAGTGGGAACTCACACGAGACAAATGACGACCTCAGGTCAATGAACTACCTGTACACATGTCACCAGGGAACAGCTATCTGACGCTAGGTATTAAACCAACTAGCAGATTCCCGGCGAGTCCTTTCCGGTGCACTCATAACCCAATGAGCACTTGTATACATCTTAGGTGATCCAAATGACACCAATGGCTTGTGAGACCGGCCACCGCCCCTCATCAGGGTATCGACTGTATACACTAGTTTACTCCGGTGTATCGATGCCCTATCTCGAAACTCCCACGACTAACTTTTAAGGATGTGCTTATAGACTACCTAACTCTCACGTATATGATCGCCATCATACTGTTGGTAGTCAAGCAGGATCCTAAGGGCTCTATCAACGTGTAATAGTGATCATGTCACCTAAAACTGTGCACGACTGATAAAGGAAAACCAGATAGCATACTATCATCTCGAGTAAGACTGTCCTACCGGTATAGGTCCTCCCTCAATCATTGCAATCACGTACCTACGATCCAGTAATTGACTTTGAGGGCACTACATCCAACAATCTCCTACTTGCACTTAAAGCTAATTATTGCGATGTCGCATACTCACAGCCCGTGTGATACTGAACACCCAACTCCTCTACTAATCAGTTTCACAAAACCTGTTTGTAAAACTATTGTGATTGAGAAACAGCCTCAATGAGTGGATCCGCCCTGATGTTTCTTTCTATGTCTCTCTTAATTTCAAGTTCGCGGAGAAAGCCATCTCCCGAATTGAGTAATACCTGTCTTAGAATATGTCTGGATATCTGATGGGACCTAGTTCAAAAATAAACTTCAAATCCAAACTTCTTAGACTGTATCGACAACTGAAACTAATTAGTGTCCAGCACCATGCCTCCCACAGTATCCTCTTGGACCACCTGTCCAAAATACTGCCCCCTTTGTCAGAGGGAAAACTATAACTCTGACAATCACTCTGTCATCCATGTCACCTTTGGAAGCCTGGAATGATAACCGTCTCCCGAAGGAGGCTGCCGTCATCAAATCCCTAGAACATCCACTTAGGTTCTAAAACTGCTTCTTTATGTTTCTTAAGGATTGGCTTAATATAAACTTATCGCATCTAGTGCAAAATCAACATCTGGTGTGGTACTTGACATCTCACGATTGACTCAATTGCCTAAGCAAGTGATATGCCAATCATGCACATCCCTCTCCCCTTTAGTCTGTAAGACACCTTTAGAGAGGGTGACTCCATCACCTGCAGGTACACCACCATGCCAGGAGTCGTCCATTCTAAAATACCTTTAGAATACTATCAAAGTACTCACATTGGAAAACTATCCAAATCTAGATCTAAAACCATAGATCTAGTAACCAGAATGTCAGATTTTATATCCATATCCTTTGTGGAGAAACAACTGTGTGACAACCACAGTATAACCGATCGTAGTATAGGAATTTTACTTCCTACTCTGTGTATGTCATCCAAATACCCGGACATCACACCCTACTACCTTCTTAACAGATCCATCCCCTATTCTGATGAAGTCAAAGCCATGACTGTCATATCAAAATTAGATGATCTATTTCCGCTATATCTGCTTTAGTCTATAAATAGACATAAGCCACTTGCCCACTATGCTTCCGCTGCTCCCACTGACCATAACAATTCTCTGGCAGAATAATATATACGTGCACTTCTAAAGCTAGTTTAGAACGACGCTATACTTAACCTCCTGCCGGGTCTCATAGCCTTGAACAACAGTAGTGTTAAGTCTGGGTAAACAAGAACCTCCCTGTCACCGTCCTTGAGGCTACCGGAGTACCTCTCGAGTGTCTGAGGTTACCCACCATATCTGCGGAGTGGCTAATGGAATGTCAAACCTGATTGAATCTATAGGTCCTATTAAATTTTCCGTAATCGTTTGCGGTTCTGGAATCTCTTCAAGTTATACCATACTCCTACTACTGTTTTCTGAAAAAATCCATTTTACTAAAACTGTGGCGAGTCAAGAACAATATCACAATTGATCTTCCAGATGGTAGAAATCAACCCTCGTCATAGCCTGGGCCAACCCGCAAACTACCCTTACAGAAACGTGCCTTGAGTTATCCAGAGTCTGGTTTTAAGCATAAGCTGGACAACTTCCCGTAACTTAATATCGTTAAGATATGAACCATTCTATATCCAATATAGAAACTTTGGCACTTATTTAATTGGAACCAGATTCATATCATGCAGCTATCTCCAGTGCATATCAACTTAAAGGAGAGAGGGTACTCAGCATTACTCAACTTAGGAATACATCCAATTATGAGTAACCTGAAAGAGAAACAAGTTTCTCAAAACCATTACTATCAACTGAATACTAATCACAAGTATCTACATCTTCGATCTCTTTGAAGAATACTGATACTTGCGATACCTGATTCTCTACTTTATTCCTATACCGATAACTTCTCAAAACTTAGACCTTGTATTTCTACGAAACACTTGTCCAAAAACTAAAGAAGTCATAAGTAAACAGAACATAGTATGAGGACTAACCCCTTTGTCCTCATAGACACTGGACAACATACAATACTATGTAGAAGTCCGCTGAGTTAAATAACTCAAAACCTATGCATCGTAGGTTGAAAACTATACCCAGGCGATTTCCTCAAATATCACCAATTACAACGAATTCCGATATAATGAGGATAATCACCTAATTCCCAATAACTTACTCCCACTCATCATTTGTAAAACTATACGGATATGAGAATCATACCTGGTAAATAGACACCCTGGAGTAACTATCTAATCGGAAAAACAATTTTCCTTTAACAATGCATAGTGAAACTGAAACCTGAAAATGTTTCGAAGGGGTATCCTGGTATTCCTAGTAATGCCTCTTCCATAATCCAATTCATGACTGTAACCGTATTTTTCTTTGCCATCTCTCCAAATCCCTTTATTTGTCTTTATTCATTACCTTCTGTACACCCCTTTAGGCTAAGTGGTTTTCTTCCTTCCCTACCGTTCGGCACCAGCTTATGGTTTGGAAGAAGACTATCCAGTAAGCATAATAAGTGTACTCTTCTAATCCTAGGCGTACTCGTAACCTGAGAGAAGGTGATGATAAAAGACAACTGAATAATAACTTATTCTGTTTCTCCCAAACTGGGGAAAAAACCAAAGGTGAAGTAGGTGTGGCGATGAAGTACGCGGTTTGGTCGTGAATGATAGTAGTCGCAATTTACTTTGCCCTCTTTCTAATCCATTTATTTTGTTTTTACTTATTACCTTCTGTACACCCTACTTAGGGTAATTGGTTTTCTTCATTCCTTACCTTTCGGCACCTGCCTATGGTTTGGAAGAAGACTATCCAATAAGCGTAATAGGTGTACTCTCCTAAACAAAGGAGCCCTCGCAACCAGGGAGAAGGTGATGATAAAAGACAACTGAATAAACCAATTCAATTTTTCATGAACCTGGATCCATCCTCGAAGAAGTCCCTTCGAGTTCGTATATAACCATACGATGGATTTATCCAATGGAAGTGGATGTTCGTAGTAATACGAGGTGTTCTGAGAAATGCAAATGGTAATAGAAGGAGCGGCAATGTCTTATGCAACTTTAGACAATCCAAAAGCCAGTATTTTAAGAAGGTTCGGTCAACTTGGTCACAGAGTCATAGTCTAGGGTCGGTCAATGGTCGCTGCCAAAGAGAGAGAGAAAAGAAACACTCTGCATGTACTCTAACCTAGATCAGAATGGTTATCACTTTATCTAATCAGGAAACCTCCCACTGTACTGTCAAATTCTCCTCCAAACCTGAAAGAAGAATCAGTCGGGATCAGCCGAAGAGTAAACTAACTCATCAGTGGGAATCGGGATCCAACTCTCATCGTATGATAACGTGAAGGAATCCACTCAGATTATCACACTCCAGAAGGTATGCGCATGCCTGGCAAGTTTCAGTTTGTTTAGAAACCCCCGATAATGATTTTTGCCCCATGCTCTTATGACCTTAACGAAGGCTAACAAACCATAAGTCACATGTAAAGTTCTACCCGTCATTATCTTGGTAATTTGAACCCACCCATACATACCCCTGACATTGGCCAAATGGCAGTACGACTGTCCCAAACCAACTCATCTATCTATGCAACAGAAAGATAACAAGCAGCTACCATCCACTATGCCTTAACGAAGGCCAACAAACACAGCATGAATACTACGTGCTATCCGTCTGAAACGACGGAGGGCTACGGCTGGTTTTTGGCGAAAAACCTTTAACGTAACGAACTTGATATCGCGGAAGGAACTTGATAGCTTTTTACAAAAATATAGTGGCGAAAACCTTTGCTAAAGTGGTCACTCCCGGTGAAGGGATCTCGGCTCTTTCCTCGTGGAATGAAGTGCAGGATATTCCTACTGAATACCGCGATGCAAAACAACAAGTAATCGACTATAGTGAAGTTATTACCCTGACGCAAACTTCTGCCCAAGGAGTCACTCCCGGTGAGGGGATCTTGGCCCTTGCCTCGTCGAATGAGGTGCAGGATATTCCAACTGAATACCACTTTGCAAAACAAAAGAAAACGTCCTTGTAATAACACTTTTTAAAACTGTTCCCACAACGTCCAAACAGGTTTTGTTTTCCTTTGCAATGATCAGAATCAACGCAGTCCCATCAATTAATCACACCAGAAAAGAACGAAAATAAAATGTACGTATATGCCATCCGCATTTGCCACTGGATCCCGTCATCACCTGTTAGGTTACTTAACTAACGACAGAGCGGGGACAGGACTAGCGCGGGTGTAAAACATATACAACATCTACTAGTATATATACCAATATACAATAATCGCTCCAGGCGTGATAAATGCAACATTACAGAAAAGTAATGAGCATTACAGAATAATACAGATAATCTGGGATCCCCGGGTTTCACAGTGCCGCTACTGAAACCCGACGTCCCCCTGGTCGTGTGGATAGCCTGTGCAATGAAACCTAGATCCCTACGGGTGCGGCAAGTTACCCGCCAAAACCTGAATCGAGGCAGCCCCCTACAGCAAAGTGAATGGACCACCCTTCACTTCACGGAATCCGGTAACTTGAGCACCCCTCCTTGGGTCAACCTGTACCCCCTACGAGTGCGGCGAATAGTCTACCAATTCTAGAGTGAGGCCCCCTGCCTCTCAAAGCCATGAGATGCGGACACGTTGCCCTGCAGAACCCGACTATCCATGCACTCCGCCGCGGGGTAAACCTAGTACAGAAATGAAAAATATGTACAACGGGTACATCGACCTCATCCCGGTCGTGCCCCAAAAGAATATTATACAAACAGGCAGTGACGGCAGTCCACATGTTGGACGCTCGCCCCACAATATCAAATGTACAAATAAATCCAAACTGCACTACCATTGCACACAGCTCTCCACCACGACAAATCCGCAACATCACAGCACAACACAGAACATCAATGCGAATGTCACGTTCGCAAACCCGTCTAAAAGGACTATAGCAATTTGACATGATTTACCGCTCGAATGACATTCATGGTCGGAGATATAATGTAAGTACTGTAAATCAACACGTTTAAAATTCCGATCGACAAAACTTCCCGAAGTGGACCCCAAGTACAACTGTAGTACTTAAACAAAATCTGGGCCCAAACAAAATATTCTAGAAACCACAATTCCACATGAAAGACACCCAGAAGAAATGTAGTGTACTGTTGCCACAAATTGGCGGCGGAACCGCGGCCAAACCATGGTTTGTGCGGCGATTCCGCAGCAGTATAGTGGAACCAGTGGACCAAATTTCTTACAGAGTCTTAAAAAATCCTGCACGATTTTTTGACATACCCAAAATAATTTTTAGACCGGTTTAAAAATTTGACAGAAACTTTATCATGAAAAATGCAGTTTTCGAAATTTCGTTCGATCGATGTTTTAAACACGTTAGAACAAGTTAGTAATGGTTAATGGCATGGCTCTGATACCATGTAAGTCTACGGTTGCGCCCCGACCGTCATTCTGACGCCAAATGCGGAACAAAAACTTTTACAACTGGCGCTATCGCATACAATAACCCGGATCTTGCCATTAACGCTAAAATAACAAACTGTAAAGAGGTAGAAAGGCTATACCGATCGATCCGAGTCCTTCGGTCTTTAGCCATCATCCCACGCTCCTCGCGGCAACTCCGATCTCCCGTCTCCTCGTCGAGGTGGTACCACGTCAACGGATCTTTAAACGGGCTCCCGCCTCTATACCGAGGCAACTCGGACATGAAGTATGCTAACCGACATGTCCAAGAAGAAGTAGAGAATGAGTTGAATACTTTGTCTCAATACACTCTTTGTTTCTCATCACATCAGAGGGTAAGAGTGGAGGTTGAAGAAGATGCTAAGGATTGGAAATTGTGAACTCAAGAAACCTATCAAGAGAGCAAGAACTCAAGCATAATCACTTGTGGTGATATCTTTTGTGAGTAGATATATATGTTTTGTGTAAAAAGAATATCTCAAAAAATATCTCCCCAAAAAATATCTCCACAAACCCTAAAATATCTATACACAAAACAAAACACAATTAATTCTATCAAGACTCATTTAGTGACTCATTAGCATGAGTCACTAATGAACATGCTAGAAGAAATATGTCACCAAGAATGAGTCACACTTTCCAAAATCCATTTAATCATTTAAACCAAAATGATTAACCAAAAGAAATGCATCTTCTAAAATATTCCGACACAATATAATACTTAGATCCGGCTTAAACCAAAGCTCACCGGTATTATTTGTCCGAAATATGACACGTGCATAAGTGCACGTGCATTTTCGAACCCTGCCATAAAACCATAGGGCCTCTACAACGTTTCGCCCGAACTTGGGAAACTATCTGTTGGGGACTCTAAAGACTCGTCAGTACCCTGGCAGTGGGTTTAACCACAAGCACGTCAGCGGCACTAGCTGTGCGTAACGGCTACCCATGTACTGACCGAAAGGGAAGCCGATGAGCGAACTCATCCTGGAACCCTACTAAGCCTATCAGTCACAATATCCGTATTGTCCGGTCCGTTCGTCAATGAGCATCGCATATCAGGCCTAGGGGGATGGTAACGTCAGACCCCCAATAGCGGTATAAGTCGTGTCGGAGGGTAGCTCTGAACACCCTGAGAAACTACTGGAATGTCTACCAGTAATTCTCACCTGCCTTGGCCAAGGACTTGGTGTAATGGCTCTCTTAGACACGGCGCGATCTTACCCACAATAACGGGAGAGATGAATCCCCTGCCGATCCGCTCACTGCCCCTTTGTGGCTCGGGACTGTAACCAACTAAAACCTGTTTGCACGACTCCTTTGAGCCATGGTAGGGTAATAATCAAAGCACAGTGGGAGCTCACACGAGACAAATGACGACCTCAGGTCGATAACTAACATGTACACATGTCACCAGGGAATTGCTATCTGACGCTAGGTATAAAACCAACTAGCAGGTTCCCGGCGAGTCATGTCCAGTGCATTCATAACCCAATGAGCACATGTATACATCTTAGGTGATCCAACTGACACCAATGGGTTATGAGACCGGCCACCACCCCTCGTCGGGGTCTCGACTGTATACACTAGTCTACTCCGGAGTATCGATGCCCTATCTTGAAACTCCCATGACTAGGGACCACTTTTAAGGATGTACTTATAGACTACCTAACTCTGTATTTGATCGCTATCATACTGTTGGTAGTCAAGCAGGATCCTAAGGGCTCTATCAACGTGTAATAGTGATCATGTCACCTAAAGCTGTACACGACTAATAAAGGCAAACCAGATAGCATACTATCATCTCGAGTAAGACTGTCCTACCGATATAGGTCCTCCCTCAATCATTGCAATTACGTACCTGCGATCCAATAATTGACTTTGAGGGCACTACATCCAACAATAATTATATCAATATAATATATATCAAATTATTAAATTAATACTTGATTTAATAATCCGGTTATAAGACATATAACCGACTAATATCATTTATCTGTATATCACATTTTCAAATCAACACTTCATTTGATAATCTGGTTGTATCACATATAACCTAACTTGACAACAGATAACTGCCAGATTACAATACGGTATCACATATTCGTATTTAATCAGGCCTACGCACATATCAGCATATGTGCCCTACATCGTTTCGCTTGAACCAGGAAACTTTTGTGTGGGACTCTAAAGACTCGTCAATACGCCAGCAGTAGGTGATGATCACAACAGTCACCCACAAGCCGTCAGCGGTACTAGCTGGACGTAACGACTATCCAGGTATTGAGTGATTAGAGGATCCATAAGCAAGCTTGTCCATACTCTCCATGAAGCCTATAAGTAACACTTACCGTACAGTCTGGTCTCTTCGTCTGAAATGTCGTATATCATGTTTAGGGGTGGAATCGTCAGACCCCAGTAACGTGATAAGTCTGTTGGGTTAGCTTAGCACCTTGTGAAGGTTTTGGCAAGCATCAATCATGCAACTTTAAAATTTTTAGGGTGCTAAACAAACCCTAACCATGATCTTAACTAGAGAATTAGGATTAACATGCAAGTAAACAACTTTACATCTAAGAGAGAGAGATTACAACCTTTGTAGTCCGTTTCTTCACTTCATAAGCTCGGAGTAGTAGTCCCTTCACCGCGATCCATGAACTCCCGGACTCTAGAGAGGCTCCAGAAGTCGAATGATCCATGCCTGCTTAAATTCTTCCTTTTCGAAGATGATCTACCTTGAAGAATATCAAACCCATGCTTACACTTCACTAATGAAATATTATTGAAGTGAACACCAAAATCTAAGTGGCTAGAATAGATGAGTATGATGAAGTAAGATTTTTGCTCTCTTTTTTTTTCAAATTCACACTTTAAATCATCACACCACAAAAAGCTAGAAAGCTTTTTCTAGGAGGAAGAAGAAGAAAAAAGCTTTTGTGATGAATAATGAATTATTGTTGTGGTTACAATTGCAACCCTAGGTTAAGAATGAGTGGCTTAACCATTGTAGATAATAAACCATGGTTAAGGGTTTGGGTTGGGTTAACAAATATCTCCACAAAATATCAAAGCTAAATGACAAAAGGAGAGCTTCATGAAGCTTCATGAAAAAGCTAACCCAAAAGCTAACCCAAATCCAAACCCTAACTTCGTTTAAACATAACAACCATGTTGCATTTGTAACCCTAACTTATTATAATATTATATATCACATATACAATATGTTTTGTAACAAAAGAAAATAATACAATTAACATATATCGCGTATACATCAATGTATTATTTCGTAAGAAAATGAATCAAAAAAGTGAGCTTATATTAGTTAACGTAATGTAATATATCATATATATAATTATACATTAAATTATCGAATCAACTCTTGATCCGACAATCCGGCTATATTGCATATAATCGACTAATATAACATGTACCAATTCATTGAATCAACACTTGATCCGATGACCCGGCTATATCGCATATACCCGGCCGATATCTCATATCGCGAGAATAGAATACGGTATATCATATCGTATTATTGTCGGTCCCGCACATATCACATATGTGCTCCTACTTCGTTTTGCCTGAGCCAGGAAACCTCTGTGTAGGACTCTAAAGAATCGTCAATACGCCGGCAGTAGTTGATGATCATATCAAACACCCACAAGCTGCAAGCGGTCAGCTAAACGTATCAGCCACCCGTGTATTGAGCAATCAGAAGATCAACAAGCAAGCATGTACATTCGCCTGTGAATCCATTCAGCAACACTCCCATACAGTCCGATCTCTTCGTCTGATATGTCGCATATCCAGTCTAGAGGTGGTAAACGTCAGACCCCAGTAACCGATTAGTCGTGTCGATGTATGGATCATAACGGGTCGAGAAACTACTGATAACTCTTACCAGTAAATCTCCATATCGGCCATGGACAGGGACTTCCAGTTATAGCCAACCAAACACAGCGCAACATCAACTCCCAATACCGGGAGAGACGAAACCCCTCCTATCGCTCATTGCCTCCATGTGATTCAGGACTGTACCCAAAAGCCACCGTTTTTCACGTCCTCTTGGACGTGGTAAGGTGGAAATCAAAGCACAGTGGGAATCATACAAGACTCTATGACGATCTGAGGTCTATAGACTAACCTGTACCAGTGTCACTGGAAAACTGCTATCTGACGATAGGTATAATACCATCCAGGAGTTCTCGGCGAGTCCGTTCAGTATATCCAGTCTCCACTGAGCACCTGTACACCATCTTTGATGTCCAACACCAATGGATATGGGATCATCCATCGCCCATCATATGGGTCAAGATGCGTGTACGCTAGTTTACTCAGGAGTATCGATGCCCTGTCTCGATACACCCTCGACTAGGAACAGTTATAAGATGTAGTCGTGGACTACCATGGCCCCACTAGTATGATCTCATCATAGTCCTAGCAGTCGAGTACAAATCCTGAGGGCTTTATCAACATGTGAGAGCAAGACAGTAAACTAATACATGTCAACATGTTTGGACAAAGTGAAACCAGATAGCATACTATCATGTCGAGCAAGAAAGTCCTCTATCTATATATATATCCAAGCATCCATTAGAATATACATCATATATACAACAATGGCCTATAGGGCATATACTTAACTAATAATCTCCCACTTGTACTAAGGTCAGCTGTTGTAGTATCTCATACCCAACAACCCGAAGAGTCTTTCAAAATGTATCTGGGGTATAGCCTTCGTGAGTAGATCCGCAGTGTTGTCCTTCGTATCAACTCTCCTGACCTCGATCTCCTGGCAATCAACTATCTCCCGGATCAGGTGATAGCGCCTCAGAATATGTCTGGACTTCTGATGTGACCTGGGTTCCTTGGCTTAAGCCACAGCTCCATTGTTATCACAATACTGAGGTATTGGATGCTCAATGGAAAGAACCACACCATGTTCAGTGATGAACTTCTTTATCCAGACAGCCTCTTTGGCAGCATCGTTGGCAGCGATGTATTCAGCCTCCATCGTCAAGTCTGCCACGGTTTCCTGTTTGGAACTCTTCCAACAAACCGCCCTCCATTTAGGGTAAAGAAAAATCCCGAGTGCGACTTAGAGTCGTCCTTATCACTTTGGTAGCTTGAATCGGTAAAGGACTCCACCTAGAGTTCTCCGTTACATACACCAAGAACATCTTTTTAGTCCTTCTCAAGTACTTGAGAATGTTCTTCACAGCTGTCCAGTGATTCTCTCCAGGATCTTCTTGATACCTACTCACTATACTTAGTGAGTATGCAACATCGGGTCTGGTACATAGCATCGCGTACATGAGAGAGCCTACTACCGAAACATAGGGTATCCCTTGTATGCGAGCTCTTTCCAAATCAGTCTTGGGAGACATCTCTTTGGAGAGAGTGAGTCTAGAGATCGTGGGTAAGTTCCCACGCTTGGATTCTTCCATACTAAACCTCTTTAGTATGTTGTCAATGTACCTGGATTGGGACAATCCCAGTACCCGTCTAGATCTATCTCTATAGATCATAATCCCCAAAATGCAGGAGGCATCACCTAGATCTTTCATTGAGAATCTATGTGATAAGAAGAGCTTGACCGAAAGCAGCATACAAATATCATTTCCTATCAAGAGTTTGTCATCCACGTACAATACGAGAAAGAGAACCTTACTCTCTGCCACTTTCTTGTATATACAAGGTTCATCTATGTTTTTGATGAAGTCAAACTCTTTGACTACCACATAAAAACATATGTTCCAACTCCGTGATGCCTGTTTCAACCCATAGATGGATTTGAGCAGCTTGCACACCTTTCCGCTGCTCCTATTGTCTACGAAGCCCTCTGGCTGAGTCATGTACACACACTCTTCCAAATCACCATTTAGAAAGGCGGTCTTAACATCCATTTGCCAGATTTCGTAGTCATGGTATGCAGCAATGGAAAGTAAGATCCGGATAGACTTAAGCATAGCCACTGGAGAAAAGGTTTCGTCATAATCCATACCTGGTCGTTGACGAAAACCCTTTGCATCAAGTCTAGCTTTGAAAGTCTCAACTTTTCTATTTACACCAAGTTTCTTCCTAAAGATCCATTTACTCCTAATAGGTTTTACCCTTTCAGGAGCAACTTCCAAAGTCCATACTTTGTTAGTGTACATGGATTCCATCTCAGATCGCATTGCATCCAGCCATTTCACAGAGTCTCCACTCGTGATGGTCTGCTCGAAGTTAGTCGGGTTATCATCTTCCATGATGCAATCCTCGCTCCCACCATCAATGAGAAAACCGTAGTATGTCTCAGGTTGATGAGGAACCCTACTAGATCGGCGGAGCGGCTGAGGTTCGTCGGTAACTATTGAATCTTCCACTAAATCTTCAGTTGCAGTTTGTGTTGTTGGAACTTCTTCCAGCTCTACCTCTTTGCCACTAATTTCTTATACAAGAAATTCCTTTTCTAAAAAGGTGGCATGTTGAGCAACAAAGACCTTTTGTTCCTCAGCATGGTAGAAAAAATATCCTTAAGAATCTTAGTTATATGTATGCCCTAGAGGCCATTACTATACATACGATGTATATTGTAGTGGATGCTTGGACATATATAGGAAGGACTTTCTTGCTCGACATGATAGTACGCTATCTGGTTGTACTTTATCTTAACATGTACTCTAATTGTCTCTATGTTACATATTGATAAAGCCCTTAGGAAATGTACTCGACTACTGGGACAATGATGAGATCATACTAGTGGGTCCACGGTAGTCGGCGAGTACATCCTATAACTGTTCCTAGTCGAGGGTGTATCGAGACAGGGCATCGATACACCAGAGTAGACTAGCGTATACGCATCTTGACCCATATGATGGGCGATGGATGATCCCATATCCATCGGTGTTTGACATCAAGGATGGTGTACGGGTGCTCAATAGAGACTGGGTACACTGGACGGACTCGCCGAAAACTCCCAGATGGTATTATACCTCACGTCAGATGGCAGTTCTCCGGTGACACTGGTACAGAGTAGTCTGTTGACCCGAGATCGTCATAGAGTCTTGTGTGATTCCCACTGTGCTTTAATTTCCATCATACCACGTCTATGAGGGCGTGCAAAAAGGTGGCTTTTGGGTACAATCCCGAATCACATGGAGGCAATGAGCGATAGGAGGGGATTCGTCTCACCCGGTATAGGGAGTTGATGTTGTGCTTTGTTCGATTGGCTATAACTGGAAATCCCTGGCCAGGGTTGCTGAAATTTACTGGTAAGTGTCATCAGTAGTTTCTTGAACTGTTATAGACCTCATATCGACACGACTTATCAAGCTACTGGGTCTGACGTTTTCCACGCCTAAGCGAGATATGCGACATATCAGACAACGAGACCGGACTGTACGGGAGTGTTACTGATTGGATTCACAGGAGAATGTACAGGCTTGCTTGTTGATCTTCTGAGCGCTCAATACCTGGGTGGCTATTCCGTTTAGCAGACCGCTTGCAGCTTGTGGGTGTTTGATATGATCATCACCTACTGCCGGCGTAGTGACGATTCTTTATAGTCCTACACAGAGGTTTCTTGGCTCAGGCAAAATGGAGTAGGAGCACATATGTGATATGTGCGGGACCGAGGATAATGCGATATGAGATACCGTATTCTATTATCGCGATATTTGATATCAGTCGGGTCTTCGGATCAAGTGTTGATTCGATGAATCAGTAAATGATATATTAGTCGGTTATATGCGATATAGCCGGATTGTCGGATCAAGTGTTGATTCGATAATTTAATGTATTATAATATATATGATATATTAAATTACATTAACTAGTATTAGCTCACTAAAAGATTCTTTTTCTCACTCGGGTAATACATTGATATATATGCGATATATGTTAATTGTATTATTTTATTTTGTTACAATAAATATTATATATGTGATATATAATATTGTAACATGATATGATTACTAATGCAACATGTTTAGTAGAGATTAAACAAGATTAGGGTTTGATTTGGGTTAACACTTTCTAGAAGTTTCTAGAAGGTTTTTATTTTGTCATGAAAAAGATATTTACAAGTGACTAATCTTTAACCTAACCCAAACCCTTCACCCTTGGTTAATTCTCTACAAAGGTTTAGCAACCATGGTTGCATTATTCATCATTATCCTTTCATTATTCATCACAAATGGATTCAGGCTTCTTCTTCTTCCTTCTTCTCTTCATGGAAAAAGCTTTCTAGCTTTTTCTAAGTGATGATTATGTGTGAGAAAAAGATTATAAATGAGAGCAAAAATCCTACTTCATCATTCTCATCTTTCCTTGCCCTTTAGATGAGAGTGTTCACTTCATTTAGTGATTGTTAGCTTGTGTTAATGAAACTTCAAAGTAGATCATCTTTGTTATCGAAGATCGGAAGCAAGACTGCATCTTTCTCTTCGTAAAGCCTCTCGAGAGTCCGGAACACGATGATCGCAGCGAAGGGACCTCAACACGGAGCTTAAGATGTGAAGGACCGGATCTACAAAGGTTGCAATCCCTCTCACTTAGCGTTAATGTCTTTAACATGCTTGTTTTCACCTAATCTCTAGTTTAAAGATCCGGCTTTGGGTTGTTCGGCACGGCTAAATTTTAAATCGGGCATGGTTAATGCTTCGTAGACCCTTGTGCGTGTGCCTAGCAACCCTACAGTGGTATCAAAGCCAAGCTAGAGCTTTAGGCGAAGTCTAGGCGAAGTTTAAAATCCGATCGAACCCAGAAACCTCGACACGAACCCGTCTCTGGATATTTTTCAAAAATGTGATTTTTTATGAATTAAAAATGCTCAAAAAATAGAGCAGGGAAATCTAAGGATAACTGTAGAAAACGACTGCCTAATTCCACTGTAGCGCCGCGGAACCGCGGCCGTACCCTTCTTTTGGCGGCGGTTCCGCAGCCGTATGTGAAGGTTAGGCACTCAATTTTCAACAGTAACCTCCATAGGTGTTTCCTGATTCTTCTGGGAATTTTTAATTCCATTCAAGTGTTGAGTTTTCTGGGTTGTATTGGGGACTCGTTGATTCGATCGGATAATTTAGCTTCGTTTATTTTTCCCGGATAATTTTAGAAACTGTTAAAAAGTTCGAACGGATATCAATAACTCACTTTTTCCCCTGTCGGAAATTTTTTCAAAAGTTGGATTTTTCCTCGAGTTTGAAACTTGCGGAAAATCATGCAAGTAACGCGGTGGACCCTATAGAAGAAAACAAACCTTAACTCGATTATGTGACCATCTTGAACTGCCTCTGAACCTTAGGGTTTGGGGCAGTGCGGCGTTGCCACATGTGAGGCGTTGGCTTGACCCTTCTATGGCTGGACCATTGGTACTGTGGCATGTGATGGACATGCTTTTAAACTCCGCTCAAGTGTTGAGCTATTTGGGAAAACTTGGGTGTTTGATTATTCAATCGGAAAGTTTAACACTGTCTATTTGTCTGGAATGTGATACAATATTTGGAATCCACAAGTAGTTATGAGATAACCAATTTGAATGTTATAAATCTAGCAGTTTAGTCTCAGATGATCGGTTGCCACGGGATTTTGATGTGATCAAAAGTCCGTCGCAATCACATAACGTACGTGGATACTCGCCTGGTAAACTTAATAGACAGCCACGCCCTAAAGCCCCGACCAAGTGACTGTAGGAGAACCCCGTCGCCAGAAGCATCCATTCAGGTGCTCGCGGCAGCGGTGTTCCGCCTTAGTGCACTTCGTCGACGGCATCCGTGGGTGCGGCCGTCTACTAAAGCTTGCGACGAGCATTCGATCAGGATGTCGGGAATCTTGTTGAATTGCCCGACTTAATATTGAAAAGAGTTTTCGATAATGAGACTAAAATGTGGGGTTTATAATTGTTAGGCATGCGATGTCTAAGGAATTCATTTGGTTAGGCATGCGATGTCTAAGGTGGTTGCGGATTCCAACTATTGTAGTTTTACACTTTTTTTTGTGACCGTAAGCGTAGTATGTGGTGTATCGCCGTCTTCGTTGCTATACATCAACGACAATCGGGATACGTATACTTGCTTACATTGATGATATGAGATATTATGTGTTGCTGTGATATGTTATATTGGATCATCGCGTTTTGAATCGCCGAGGGTTTTATGTGAGATGAGAGTTTTTCTTTTTCATTCATGTAAAAATTCATTTGTATGTAATATTCTTTTATTGGGGCACTTCCGGGCTGAGGATGATGTCACCATTGTATATTATTTACTTTTCCGCATTAGGTAGACCCAAGGTGGGGAGCATAAGTAACCGGGTTCTAGGGTCCAGTGGGAGACCATCTCGAGGAGTCGAGACCGGGTCTCCTAACCCTAGAATTGGCAGTGTTGCTTGCCGCTTTCGTAGGGGGTCTAGGGATGTGGGTTTGTCTATTCATCGCGACCGTGGAATCCGTGTTTTATACAGGCTCGTATTGAAAACACGGACGTCCTAGTATATCCAATATTTCATATATGTTCTTCTGCTGCAATGTTCTATGATGAGATCATATTACTCCCTGAGACTAATGTTTATATTATATATATGAGATATATGTTATATTGCAGATTTCGTTTCAAATGAGATGCTTGTGAAACACAATAAAATGGGACTTCATTAATGAGATTAATGAAACTAAAAGAAACCTAAAGATGTTGTAGAAACTTGTTTAAAAACTGGTAGCTCTAGTTCTTGATTTGCATAGCGGTGTTCCTTGTAGAACATCCAGCACCTTATTCGATAAGGAAAGAGCCGAGATCCCTTCACCCGGAGTGACCTCTTTAGTGAAACTAGCAGATGCTATAAACTCGGTTTGTCTTTTGATTGCTTCTATAGTTCTTGCTTTGCATAGTGGTATATATGATATGCCCTGCACCTTATTCGATGAGGAAAGGGCCGACGATCCCTTCACCGGGAGTGACCCCTTTAGCAAAACTAGAAAAGTCTCGAAAACCTTCCATTTAAAATCACTCGATTCTACAACGATATCAAGTTCATTACGGAAAAGGTTTTCTTAAAAAACTGTCGTAACCCTCTGTCATTTTAGGAAGTAGAGTACTTAGTATTCGTGCTGTGTTTGTTGACCTTAGTTAAGGCACAGTGTACGGTAGCTAAGTGATGTCTTCCTATATAGCATATGATGCGATTAGTTAGGACAATCATATGACTTTGTTGACCTTAGTTAAGGGTCATGTGGGTGGGTCTATTTAATCAAGAAATGTCGGGTAGAACTTGACTAGTGCTTATGATTTGTTGACCATAGTTAAGGTCATAAGTCACTAGGGGTAAAATATAATTGGGAATTTCAAGTGTTGAAATTTGCAATGAGATTGCATACCTTCTATGAGATAGTTGGATCCCGATAACCGCTGCGAGTAAGAGTTACTCCTGGGAGAGTTTTACATATTACAATTAGCCGATCAAGTAGGTGTCTAGAAAGGTGTTGACGGCGTTACGCCGCTGGGAAAACAAGCTTAACTTTAATTAGGTCCGTGCGAAAGCATGGGGATCCTCCCTCAAAGTACCGGCACTGGCCTGGCTGAAAGATTGGTGAACTTGTAGAGTGTAATTAATCCCGGCTAGTCTTTCCTTTTAGGGTTTGAAGGAAGATTTGACTAAAACAGTGGGAGACATCCTGATTAGATAAATTTATAACCAATCTAATCTTGTAAAAGCGCACGCTGAGTGTTTTCTTCTCTCTCTTCTGGTAGCGACCATATCATGCCTTAATCAAGATAATAATACGAATGTATTTGACCGAACCCACTTGTTAAACTGAGCTGGGGAACGTTGGTCCCGCTCCAACTTATAATTATTATAAGACAGAGCAGGAACTTGGAGAATACCAGATTTTCCGGGCCGCCCAAACGAAGAAAGTGCATGCTGATGCATCATCTTCGGGTGTGTTCATTACATAGAACTGTTTCTCAGTATCCTTTACGTCCTGGGTATGAGATACCGGATCAGGATCCCGCATATGTAATCTGTTACATGGGCTACAGATAGGTAGAGAACTGAGAACGGGTGATAAGTTTCATGAGATAGAAACGGTGCAAGTGTTGCAGCCAAGTCTGTTGGTCACTATCACCCTGTATTACTAGAATACATTGATTCTGAACGAATGTTATTAGATACCGAACCTGATATACAACATCATATCAGTCTCTTTATTAGTAAAGAAAGGATATAATTTTGTATTGTTGGATAATGTTTTAAACATTTCCTAAATCATGAGTTGATCGGTTCTGGCACGTTATCTAAAAGCGTTGACGTTCTAAATTAAACTACAGTTCTTAGTATACAGAACACACACAAGAGGAAAAGTTCAGAAATGAACGAATCCTTCTTGAGGCATTGTAGACTAGGTCATATCAATGCGACCCGACTAGCTAAAGTTACATAAAGATGCATATTTAAATTATTTTGAATTTATATCTTGTGAAACTTGCCGGTCATGTCACAAAGATACGATGACCATAGCTCTGTTTATTGGAAACAGAGAAAGAGTTAGTGAACTCTTGAGATTGATACATGCTGATGTATGAAGGTCCCCTGTCTATACATGCCAAGAGAGGTTCTCTGTACTTCATTAAATTCTCTAATGATCTCTCAAGATTCAGACATATGTTCCTGTTAAAACACAAGTCCGAAGCTTTTGAGATATTCACAGAATATAAGTTAGAAGTAGAGAACCAAAAACGGGTACAAGTATTATGTCCTTTGATGAGATCAGGGAGGAGAACACTTGAGCATGGAATTCCTGGACTATTCTAAAGGAGAATGAGATTCTCTCTCAGCATTACTCCTCCGTATACACCATAGCACGATGGTATATCGGGGCTGACCAAAGCACCCTATGTGATATGGTGTGCTCTATGATGAGTACTACTGAGTTTCCTATTTCCTTTTGGGAGTTATGCACTTGAGAAGCTGCATACCTATTGAATAGGGTTTAAATCAAATCAGTTGCCTACCATTTCATATGTGATATAGAATTAGAAGAGCCCATATCTTAAGTAAGTTAAGATTTAGGGTTGTCCGGCTTATGTCTAAAAAGCAAAATCCGGACAAGCTCGAGGCAAGGCCAGCTCTGTAAAACTGGAAGTAGTTCCAGCGATACAAACCGCTACAGATGATTTGGTAGACCCGATGGATTCAATAGTTTCCAAAGAACCTCAGCCTCTCCGCCGATCTAGTAGGGTTCCTCACCCACTTGAGAGATACTTCGGTTTCTCTATTACAGTGAGAGCGAGGATAGCATCATGAGATGATGACCCAACTAGTTTCGAGCTGGCCATCGGGAGTGGGACTCTGTATGAATGGCTGGATGCTTAGTGATCTGAGATGGAATCCTTATATACCAACAAAGTATGGACTTTGGTTGCTTTATCTGAAGGGTTAAATCCCCATCAGGAGCAAGTATATCTTGAGAAGATTACTTGGTGTACATGGAAAAGTTGAGACTTTCAAATCTATGTTTAAGTGCATCCTGATCCTACTTGCCACAGCTACATACCATGACTACGATATCTGGCGGTTGGGTGTCATGATTGCTTTTCTAAATGATGTTTTAGAAGAAAGCGTCATAAGTACACAGCCAGAGGGCTTCGTAGACAGTGGGAGCAGTGGAAACGTGTGCAAGATGTTTTATGTGATAAAGCAGACATCGCAGAGTTGGAATATCTGTTTTGATATGGTAGTCAAAGAGTATGACTTCATCAAAATGGTAGATGAACCTTGTACATACAAAAAGGTAGTAGGGAGTATGGTGATGATCCTCGTAGAGTACGTGGATGACATACTCTTGATTGGGAAGGAGTTTCCTATGCTACGCTCGGTCAATCTCCGCTTATCACAAGGATTCTCCATATAGGATCAAAGTGATACCTCCTAAATCCGGGGTTTTAGATCTATGAGATAGATCTAATTGGATGTTAGGATACTGACTAGTTGTAGTGAGATGGTATCAATCGATCCTGGGGAGAATCACTGGAAAAGTTCCAGGGTGATAAGGACGACTAAATGTCAGTCGCAGGCATTGTCTTTACCCTCAGAGGAGGGATGGTATGTTGGAAGAGTTCCAAGCATTATACCGCGACTTACTAGATGATTAAAAATAAGATACATCGTTACCAAGGATGCTGCTAAAGAGGCAGTCTGGATAGATATAAGTTCATGAGATGAACTTCGTTCCAGCCATTGTATGACAATGGAGTTGTGGCTTTTGCCAGGGAACCCTCGTCCCATCAGAAATCCAGATATAATTCTTAGGAAGTATTACCTGATCATGGAGATGGTTGATCTCCAGGGAGATTGAGGTTCGGAGAGTAGACACAGAGGACGACAGTGCGGATCCACTCACAAAGGCCTTTTTCCCAATAGAGACTTTTATGGGATGGTTGAGTATGAGATACTTCAACCACAACTAATTGTTGGGTTTGCGATACCACAACAGATGGCCCTAGTGCAAGTGGGAGATTGTTAGTTATATGTATGCCCTAGAAGCCATTACTGTACATACGATGTATATTGTAGTGGATGCTTGGACATATATAGGGAGGACTTTCTTGCTCGACATGATAGTACACTATCTGATTGTACATTATCTTAACATGTACTTTGGTTGTCTCTATGTTACATGTTGATAAAGCCCTTAGGAATTGTACTCGACTACTGGGACTATGATGAGATCATACTAGTGGGGCCACGGTAGTCGGTGAGTACATCCTATAACTGTTCCTAGTCGAGGGTGTATCGAAACAAGGCATCGATACACCAGAGTAGACTAGCGTATACGCATCTTGACCCATATGATGGGCGATGGATGATCCCATATCCATCGCTGTTTGACATCAAGGATGGTGTACGGGTGCTCAATAGAGACTGAATACAATGGACGGACTCGCCGAGAACTCCCAGATGGTATTATACCTCACGTCAGATGGCAGTTCTCCGGTGACACTGGTACAGAGTAATCTGTTGACCCGAGATCGTCATAGAGTCTTGTGTGATTCCCACTGTGCTTTGATTTCCATCATACCACGTCCAAGAGGGCATGCAAAAAGGTGGCTTTTGGGTACAGTCCCGAATCACATGGAGGCAATGAGCGATAGGAGGGGATTCGTCTCTCCCGGTATAGGGAGTTGATGTTGTGCTGTGTTCGATTGGCTATAACTGGAAATCCCTGGCCAGGGTTGCTCAGATTTACTGGTAAGTGTTATCAGTAGTTTCTCGAACTGTTATAGACCTCATATCGACACGACTTATCAAGCTACTGGGGTCTGACATTTACCACCCCTAAGCGAGATATGCGACATATCAGACGACGAGACCGGACTGTACGTGAGTGTTACTGATTGGATTCACAGGAGAATGTACAGGCTTGCTTGTTGATCTTCTGAGCGCTCAATACCTGGGTGGCTGTTGCGTTTAGCTGACCGCTTGCAGCTTGTGGGTGTTTGATATGATCATCACCTACTGCTTGCGTATCGACGATTCTTTAGAGTCCTACACAGAGGTTTCTTGGCTCAGGCAAAATGGAGTAAGAGCACATATGTGATATGTGCGGGACCGAGGATAAAGCGATATGAGATACCGTATTCTATTCTCGCGATATTTGATATCAGCCGGGTCACCGGATCAAGTGTTGATTCGATGAATCGGTAAATGATATATTAGTCGGTTATATGCGATATAGCCGGATTGTCGGATCAAGTGTTGATTCGATAATTTAATGTATGATAATATATATGATATATTAAATTACATTAACTAATATTAGCTCACTGAAAGATTCTTTTTCTCACTCGGTTAATACATTGATATATATTCCATATATGTTAATTGTATTATTTTATTTTGTTACAATAAATATTATATATGTGATATATAATATTGTAACATGATATGATTACTAATGCAACATGTTTAGTGGAGATTAAACAAGATTAGGGTTTGATTTGGGTTAATGCTTTCTAGAAGTTTCTAGAAGGTTTTTATTTTGTCATGAAAAAGATATTTACAAGTGACTCATCTTTAACCTAACCCAAATCCTTCATCCTTGGTTAATTCTCTACAAAGGTTTAGCAATCATGGTTGCATTATTCATCATTATCCTTTCATTATTCATCACAAATGGATTCAGGCTTCTTCTTCTTCCTTCTTCTCTTCATGGAAAAAGCTTTCTAGCTTTTTCTAAGTGATGATTATGTGTGAGAAAAAGATTATAAATGAGAGCAAAAATCCTACTTCATCATTCTCATCTATCCTTGCCCTTTAGATGAGAGTGTTCACTTCATTTAGTGAGTGTTAGCGTGTGTTAATGAAACTTCAAGGTAGATCATCTTTGTTATCGAAGATCGGAAGCAAGACTGCATCTTTCTCTTCGTGAAGCCTCTCGAGAGTCCGAAACACGGTGATCGCAGCGAAGGGACCTCAACACAGAGCTTAAGAAATGAAGTACCGCATCTACAAAGGTTGTAATCTCTCTCACTTAGTGTTTAAGTGTTTAACATACTTGTTTTCACCTAATTTCTAGTTTAATGATCCGGCTTTGGGTTGTTCGGCACGGCTAAATTTTAAATCGGGCATAGTTGATGCCTCGTAGACCCTCATGCGTGTTCCTAGCAACCCTACAGAGAATTCTTTGGATATCCCACAAACTTGCAAAGAATTGATCGTGCCTCGAGTTTGTCCGGATTTTGCCTTTTGACATAGGCCGTACAACCCCATATCTTAACTCGTTTAAAATATGGTCTCTTCCCACTACATATTTCATATGGTGTGGTGGGTATAGATTTAGATGGAACTAGATTCAATAGGTATATGGCTGTCTCAAGCGCATACCCCCAATAGGAAACAGGCAACTCAGCAGCGCTCATCATAGAGCGCACCATATCTAATATTGTGCGATTTCTCTGCTCCGATACACTGTTGTATTGTGATGTATAGGGAGGAGTAAGCTGAGAGAGAATCCCATTCTCTTTTAGATAATCCATGAACTCATTTCTTAAGTATTCACCTCGTCGATCAGATCGAAGGATCTTAATACTTTTACCCATTTGGTTCTCTACTTCGTTCTTATATTCTCTGAATTTCTCAAAAGCTTCAGACTTGTGTTTCATCAGGAACACAAGTCCGAATCTTGAGAGATCATCAGTGAATGTAATGAAGTACGAGGAACCATTCCTAGTATGTATAGACATGGGACCACATACATCACTATGTATCAGTCCCAAGAGTTCTGTAACTCTTTCTCTGTGTCCCCTAAACGGAGTATTAGTCATTCTGCCTTTGAGACATGAATGGCAAGTTTCATAGGATGATAATTCGAACGTATTTAAATAACCATCTTTATGTAATTTAGCAAGTCGTGTCGCATTGATATGACCAAGTCTACAATGCCACAAGAAGGATTCGTTCATTTCTGAACTTTTCCTCCTGTGTGTAAGAACTGTGTTTTGATTCAGAACGTATATGCCATTATTTAATGAGCCTGATCCAATAAACTTTTGATTCAGGAAGATGTTCATAACATTATCATGTACTACAAAATTATAGCCTTCTTTACTTAATAAAGAAACTGATACAATATTGCATATCATGCTCGGTATGTACATTCGTTCAGAATCAATGTATTACCACTTGGTAATACAAGGTGATATTCACCAAAAGCTTTGGCTGCAACATTTGCACCATTCCCTACTCTTACGGAATAATCACCCATTCCCAGTTCTCTACCTTTCTTTAGCCCATACAATATATTGCATATGTGGGATCCTGATCCGGTATCTAATGCCCAGGACGTAGAGTGAACTGAGAAACAGTTCTCGGTAACTAACACATCCGAAGATGATACATCAACATGTTTATTCTTCGTTTAGGCGGCGTGTGAATTCTGGTATTCCCCTATTTCCTGTTCAGTCTTATAACAATTATAAGAATGAACGGAACCAACGTTCCCCTGTTCAGTATAACAAGTGGGTTCGGTTAATACATCCATATTATTATCTTGATTAAGGCCTAACATGGTCGCTACCTAGAGAGAGAGAGAGAGAGAGAAGAAAAACACTTTAGCGTGCGCTCTTTCAAGATTAGATTGGTTATTATCTTATCTAATCCGGATGGCTCCCACTGTTTTAGTCAAATCTTCATTCAAACCCTAAAAGGTAAGATTAGCCGGGATTAATTACACCTTACAAGTTCGTCAATCATTCAGCTAGATCGGTGTTGGTACTTTGAGGGAGGTTCCCCGTGCTTTCGCACGGACCTAATTAGAATAAACCTCATTTTCCCAGAGGCATAACCCCGTTAACACCTTTCTAGACACGTACTTGATCGGCTAATTGTCATGCGTAAAACTCTCCTAGGAGTAACTCTTACTCACAGTGGGTATCGGGATCCATCTATCTTATAGAAGGTATGCAATCTCATCGCAAATTTCAACACTTGAAATTCCCGATAATTATTTTACCCCTAGCGATCTATGACCTTGACTAAGTCAACAAACCATAAATCGCAAGTCAAGTTCAACCCGTACATTTCCCGATTGAATTAAACCTACCCGTACGACCCTTGACTAAGTCAAAAAGGCCGTACGACTACCCTAATCCAATTGCATCTCATGCTGTAGCAGATAAACACTATTTAGATACCGTACAATACGCCTTTACTAAGTCAACAAACGTAGCACGAATACTAAATATTACTTATCCGAAATGACGGAGGGTTACGTAGGTTTTTCTGAGAGCCATGAGCGTAATGAACTTGATATCGTTTGTAGAAACAAGTGATTTTGAAAAGGAGTGTTTTTAAGGTTTTTCTAGTTTCGCTAAAGAGGTCACTCCCGGTGAAGGGATCTTCGCTCTTTCCTCATCGAATAAGGTACGGGATATTTCATAAATACCGCTGTGCAAAGCAAGACCTATAGAAGCAATCAAAAACTAAACCGTGAGTTTGTAGCATCTGCCAGTTTTGCTAAAGAGCTCACTCCCGGTGAAGGGATCTCGGCTCTTTCCTCATCGAATAAGGTGCATGGTATATCACATATGCCACTATGCATAGCAAAAAACTGTAGCTACCCTTTTTGAAAATTTGATTCTACAACATCTTTTAGGTTTCTTTTCTTTTATTAATCTCATTAATAAATCCCATCATTTAAGCTTCCTAAGCATCACACAAGAAACGAAAGCAGTAATATTTATATATCAACATATACATATAGTATAGACATTCGTCACAGGCAGTAATATGATCTCATCACAGCACATTGCGGCAGAAGTCAACATATGAAATACTGGATATACTAGGACGTCCGTGTTTTATTTTGCGCCTGTATAAAACACGGATTCCACAGTGGCGATGAATAGCCAAAACCACATCCTTAGACCCCAACGAGCGCGGCAAGTAACCCTGCCAATTCTAGGGTTAGGAGACCCGACCTTGACTCCTCGTGATGGCCTCCCTCTGGACCCTAGAACCCTGTTACTTGTGCTCTCCGTCTTGGGTCTATCCTAATGTGGAAAAGTAAATAATATACAATGGTGACATCATCCTCAACCCGGAAGTGCCCCAATAAAAGAATATTACATACAAATGAATTTTACATTAATGAAAAAGAAAACACTCATCTCACATAAAACCCCTGGCTATTCAATACACAACGATCCAATATAACATATCACAGCAACACATAATCATCACAGATAACTAGGCGAAGTTAGATAATTCGATAGATACAACGAATTCCCAAAAATTCCCAGAGAGCTCAACACTTGAGCACAGTTAAAATTAACCAGAGACATACCACAGTACCAACGGACCAACTGCTGAAGGGCCGACCCAAGCCTCTCAAGTGGCGCCGCAGATCCGCCACCAAAACCAGGTTTTGGCCGCGGATCCGCGGTCACTTAGACGTGTTCGGGTTACGTTCTTCATGTGTGTCCGTAGAATTCCCTGCATGATTTTCTGAGTATTCTTAACATGGAAAAATTCAACTTTTTGAAAAATTTCCAGAAAAAGGGTCGTTTCGGGGTTTCAGGGTTCGATCGGACTTATAACTTCGTCTAGACAACGCCTAATCTTGGCTCTGATACCACTGTTCGATTAGCTTAGCACCTTGTGAAGGTTTTAGCAAGCATCAATCATGCTACTTTAAAAATTTTTGGGTGCTAAACAAATGCTAACCATGATCTTAACTAGAGAATTAGGGTTAACATGCAAGTAAGCAACTTTACATCTAAGAGAGAGGGATTACAACCTTTGTACTCCGTTCCTTAGCTTCATAAGCTCCGAGTAGTAGTCCCTTCGCTGCGATCCATGAACTCCCAGACTCTAGAGAGGTTCCAGAAATCGAATGATCCATACTTGCTTGAAGTCTTCCTTTTCGAAGATAATCTACCTTGAAGAATCTCAAACCCAAGCTTACACTTCACTAATGAAATATTAGTGAAGTGAACACCCTAATCTACGTGGCTTGAATAGATGAGGATGATGAAGTCGGAATTTCTCTCTCTTTTGCTTTCAAGTTCTCACTTTAAATCATCACACCACAAAAAGCTAGAAAGCTTTTTCAAGGTAGAAGAAGACGAAGAAAGCTTTTGTGATGAATAATGAATTATTGTTGTGGTTACAATTGCAACCCTAGGTTAAGAATTAGTGGCTTAACCCTTGTAGAGAATAAACCATGGTTAAGGGTTTGGGTTGGGTTAATAAATATCTACACAAAATATCAAAGCTAAATGATGAAAGGAAAGCTTCATGAAGCTTCATTAAAAAGCTAACCCAAATGCTAAGCCAAATCCAAACCCTAACTTGGTTTAAATTTAACAACCATGTTGCATTTGTAACACTAACTTATTATAATATTATATATCACATATACAATATATTTTATAACAAAAGAAAATAATACAATCAACATATATCGCATATACATCAATGTATTATCCAGTGAGATAATGAATCAATAAAGCAAGCTTATATTAGTTAACGTAACGTAATATATCACATATATAATTATACGTTAAATTATCGAATCAACTCTTGATCTGACAATCCGGCTATATTGCATATAACCGACTAATATAACATGTACCAATCCATCGAATCAACACTTGATCCGATGACCCGGCTATATCGCATATACCCAGCCGATATGTCATATCGCGAGAATAGAATACGGTATCTCATATCGTATTATTCTCGGTCCCGCACATATCACATATGTTCTCTTACTTCGTTTTGCCTGAGACAGGAAACCTCTGTGTAGGACTCTAAAGAATCGTCAATACGCCGGCAGAAGGTGATGATCATATCAAACACCCACAAGCTGCAAGCGGTCAGCTAAACGTAACTGCAACCCATGTATTGAGCAATCAGAAGATCAACAAGCAAGCCTGTACATTCTTCTGTGAATCCAATCAGCAACACTCCCGTACAGTCCGATCTCTTCGTCTGATATGTCGCATATCCGGTCTAGGGGTGGTAAAAGTCAAACCCTAGTAACCGATAAGTTGTGTCGATGTATGGCACATAACGGCTCGAGAAACTACTGATAACTCTTACAAGTAAATCTCCATATCATCCCGGGCCAGGGACTTCCAGTTATAGCCAATCGAACACAGCGCAACATCAACTCCCAATACCGGGAGAGACGAAACCCCTCCTATCGCTCATTGCCTCCATGTAATTCAGGACTGTACCCAAAAACCACCGTTTTGCACACCCTCTCTGACGTGGTAAGGTGGAAATCAAAGCACAGTGGGAATCACATAAGACTCTATGACGATCTCGGGTCTACAGACTAACCTGTACCAGTGTCTCCGGAAAACTGCAATCTGACGATAGGTATAATACAATCAAGGAGTTCTTGGCTAGTCCGTTCAGTGTATCCAGTCTCCACTGAGCACCCATACACCATCTTTGATGTCCAACACCAATGGATATGGGATCATCCATCGCCCATCATATGGGTCAAGATGCGTGTACGCTAGTCTACTTTGGAGTATCGATGCCCTGTCTCGATACACCCTCGACTAGGAACAGTTATAGGATGTACTCGTGGACTACCATGGCCTCACTAGTATGATCTCATCATAGTCCTTGCAGTCGAGTACAAATCCTAAGCGCTTTATCAACATGTGAGAGCAAGACCGTAAACTAATACAAGTCAACATGTTGAGACAAAGTGAAACCAGATAGCATACTATCATGTCGATCAAGAAAGTCCTCTATATATATATATATCCAAGCATCAATTATAATACACATCATATATACAACAATGGCCTCTAGAGCATATAAATAACTAACAAAGTCATGCCGATATCTGGCCTATAACGGTTCGAGAAACTACTGATAACTCTTACCAGTAAATCTCAGCAACAGCCCTGGCCAGGGATTTCCAGTTATAGCCAATCGAGCATAGTTAACATCAACCCCCAATACCGGGAGAGACGAAACCCCTCCTAGCGCTCATTGCCTCCATATGACTCGGGACTGTACCCATAATCCACCTGTTTGCACGACACCTTTGAGCCGTGGTTGGGAGGAAATCAATGCACAGTGGGAGCCACACAAGACTCTATGACAATCTCGGGTCTACAGACTAACCTATACCAATGTCACCAGAGGACTGCAATCTGACGATAGGTATACTACCAATTAGGAGTCCTTGACGAGTACTATTCGGTTTACCCATTCTCTAATGAGCACTTGTGTACAATCTTTGATGTCAAACACCAATGGCTATGGGACCAACCATTGCCCCCATTCAGGGTCAAGAAACGTACACACTAGTCTACTCTGGTAATATCGATGCCCTGTCTCGATATACCCTCGACCAGGAACAATTGAAGGATATGCTTGTAGACTACACAAGTCCCAGCAGTATGATCTCCATCATAGTCCTGGTATCAAGCTACATCCTAAGGGCTTCATCAACATGTGAGAGAGAGACAGTATAAGAATACCAGTCTACATGTTAAGATAAAGGCAACCAGATAGCATGCTATCATGTCGAGCAAGAAAGTCCTCTCTATAAATGTCCAGGAATCCACTATATCATACAATAATGGCCTCTAGGGCATACATATTCCTAACAATAACCGCACCCTGCTGGGGTGGTATGATCTCCAATGGTCTTTTAGGCTTTATATGAGTTGCCCTCAAGACCCGAAGCTAGGAGTATGCCGCCACTTCATTTTTTTTATTTGACGATGTCATGCCAATTCTTTGCTAAAGTAGGATAGATATCTGTAGGACCTCTATACTGTGTGTATTGAAATTGAAGTATAGAGCTAAGAATATGCCACTGCTCCAATTTCATTTGATAGCTGCATTCGCATCCGGCTGAAAAGAGAGGGGAATACCAGGATAGTCTCTAGGTTGTATATGAACCATCACAATTTGGTGGCCCCACTAGAATGATCTCATCATAGTCCTAGCAGTCGAGTACAAATCCTAAGCGCTTTATCAACATGTGAGAGCAAGACAGTAAACTAATACAAGTCAACAAGTTTAGACAAAGTGAAACCAGATAACATACTATCATGTCGATCAAGAAAGTCCTCTATATATATATCCAAAAATCCATTATAATACACATCATATATACAACAATGGCCTCTAGGGCATATACATAACTAACAAAGTCATGCCGAAGTCTGGCCTGTAATGGTTCGAGAAACTACTGATAACTCTTACCAGTAAATCTCAGCAACAGCCCTGGCCAGGGACTTCCAGTTATAGCCTATCGAGCATAGCTAACATCAACCCCCAATATCGGGAGAGACGAAACCCCTCCTATCGCTCATTGCCTCCATATGACTCGGGACTGTACCCAAAATCCACCTGTTTGCACGACTCCTATAAGCCGTGGTTGGGAGGAAATCAATGCACAGTGGGAGCCACACAAGCCTTTATGACGATCTCGGGTCTACAGACTAACCTGTACCAGTGTCACCAGAGGACTGCTATCTGACGATAGGTATACTACCAACTAGGAGTCCTCGACGAGTACTATTCTGTTTACCCATTCTCTAATGAGCACCTGAGTACAATCTTTGATGTCAAACACCAATGGCTATGGGACCAACCATCGCCCCCCTTCAGGGTCAAGAAACGTACACACTAGTCTACTCTGGTAATATCGATGCCCTGTCTCGATATACCCTCGACCAGGAACAATTAAAAGATATGCTTGTAGACTAAACAAGTCCCAACAGTTTGATCTCCATCATAGTCCTGGTAGTCAAGCTACATCCTAAGGGCTTAACCAACATGTGAGAGAGAGACAGTATAAGAATACCAGTCTACATGTTAAGAGAAAGGAAACCAGATAGCATACTATCATGTCGAGCAAGAAAGTCCTCTATATATATGTCCAGGAATCCACTATATCATACAATAGTGGTCTCTAGGGCATACATATTCCTAACAATAATCGCACCCTGCTGGGGTGGTATGAGCTCCAATGGTCTTTTAGGCTTTATATGAGTTGTCGTCAAGACCCGAAGCTGGGAGTATGTCGTCACTTCGTTTTTTTTATTTGACGATGTCATGCCAATTCTTTGCTGAAGTAGGGTAGACATCTGTAGGACCTCTATACTGTGTGTATTGCAATTAAAGTATAGAGCTGGAAATATGCCATTTCTCCAATTTTATTTGATAGCTGCATTCGCATCCTACTGAAAAGAGAGGGGAATACCAGGATAGTCTCTAGGTTGTATATGAACCATCACGATTTGGAGTTAGGATTTTTCCATTACTCCATTTTTTCTTTGACCCTTGGGTCTTTAGTTGACGTTGCATTTTCATCCTGCTGGAATGAGAAGAATGTCGGGGTGATCTCTAGGCTTTAGATGTTGGCATTATGACCTGAAGCTAGGATTTTGCCATCACATCATTTTTATTTGATTCTTGTGTCTGGCCCTACTGGAATGAGGGGGGACATAGGGATAGTCTCTAGGTTGTATATGTACCGTCAAGACTTGGAGCTATGATTTTGACATAGCTCTATTTTTGCTTTGACCCCTGGGTCTTTTGTTGATGTTGCGTCTGCATCTTGCTGGCATGAGAAAGAATGCCTGGATAGTCTCGAGGTTGTATACGAACCATCAAGACTTGGGGTTAGGATTTTTCCATTACTCCAATTTTTGTTTCGACCCTTGGGCCTTTCTTGTTTGATGGCGACGTTGCATCTGCATTCTGCCGGAATGAGAAGGAATGCCTTGAATGTCTATAGGTTGTATATGAACCTTCAAGACTTGGTTCTCCTTTTGACGAAGCATGGTGGGAGAATATGGTCCCTTATCCTTTATTTGTGTCCATGGATCGTATACAAGAGTCTATATGGACATACTTGCAGGGAAGAAAAGTTTCGTTTTCATTTCATCCTTTTTTTTATTTTTTTTATTTTATTTCTTTTCGTGATGCCCTATCTTTTTAGCTTTTTTATGTCGCGAAACTCGCGATTGCCCAATTATTTCGGCTTTTTATCCGCGGTGCCCAATCATTTCGGCTATTTTTAGAATATTTTTACTCGCTGCTTTTTCTTGCAAGTTACCAAAACATTTCGGCTATTTTTATATGCATATTTCTTTCTCGCTGATTTTTATCGCGAGTTGGGGACTTGGTCCTGATGCCCATTGTGGCATAGCATCGCTGCAACTGGAATATTGCCAGGAGTGAATCATTATTTGCTATGAGAAGACTTGAAATTTGATACCTATTTAGGCATCAGCATCGCTACTACTGGAATATTACCAGGAGCAAATCATCATTTTCCTTTGTCGATTTGAACAAAGGTGGCTTAGCAAATAGGGTTATGATCCTATCGACTAAGTCCTTTTGACTTTATGAACCGTAAGTGTCTCATAAAGGTGTTTCTCCCTACGAGTCGTGAGGATCTCATAGGTGTATTTTCTCCCTAGGAATCGTGGGGATTCCTAAGTGATATTTTCTCTTGTAGGTTGTAAGGATCTTCCAAGAGTGTTTTCTCCTTATAAGTCGAGAGGATTTACAAGTGTCGTTCACCATATGGGGACATTTCTTGTCATTGGTGTAACTTGGTGGGAGAATATTTATTTATGCCCGTGAATTGTATAGAAGGGTTAAAACCAGACCGCCTGTAGGGTAACGATAGCTTATGAAACAAGTTTAGATCTCTCGCCTAAGGCTTTTGAATTCTATGAGCCGTGAGGGTCTCATAGGGGGAAATTCTCCTTATGAGTCGTAAGGATCTCGCAAGTGTAATTTCTCCTTAAGAATCGTGAGGATTCCTAAGTGTTTTGTTCTTTTGTGAGTCATGAGAATCTCACGCTGGTTTTTTTTACGAGTTCGCACCCTTTCGGGTTTTCACAAGCTCGCTGGTAGTCCTGCTGTTTTTACTCACGACGTCCATGTAAGTGCACGGCGGCGCCCCGGCCGTCAATCCGACGCCGGAATGCGGAAGCGGTGAATAACTAAAATTTTGCGGACTTTGCAAACCGGCACCACCGCGCACTAAACTCCGGATCGAACCATTAACTAGTCTAAGCTATCTACAAGAAAGGGAATAGAGATATACCGACGATCCAAGTCCTCCGGTCTTCTCGTCATGGTCCCGATCTCATGCGGAAAAGTCCCGTCTCCTCCTCGTCGCCGGAAGTGCACCACATCGCCTTCTTCGTTTACGGGCTCCCACCTCAATGCCGAGGCAACTCGGGCACGAAGCCGGCTACTCGACGTGCCCAAGGTTCGTTGTAGAATGTGTAGTAGAAGAAGTCTCATTTGGGGTTATGGAGTTGTGCCATTTTGTGGAGGAAAAGAGAGGAACTTTTGGAGAGGGTTCTTGTGTGATTTTTGGAGAATGAAGAGAACCAAAAATTGCCCCACCAAAAACAATCACCCCACTCCTTAAGAATGGCCGGCCCTCTTGTGAATGGGGAGAGAGTGTGAGTGAGGAGAGAGCCAAGGATTAATCAATCACCACCATAATGCAAGGGAGAGAGAAAAGCTCATGATATCAAGAAATGATCACAAGCAAAACCAACACTCATCCAACCATCATCACCAAACTCATCATCAACAACCATGATGATCACTAAAAGTCAAGCAATCATGAAGCTAGAAGTCAAGGTCAATGAGAGGCTATCATGATAAAACAAAGATGCAAAGACCCCCTCCACAAATGCCTATTTGCAACAATGCAAATAAGCCCTCCTCCACCAATCTTCGGCCAATGAACGGAACAATGGAAATTGGCCGAAACGGAAAGCAAACTGGCAACTCCAGAAAACTGGTCCCGTAATAAATTACAGGAAAACCCCGATACTGTGCATACACACCCGCATTTGTATTCCGACCGAAATACAAATGCAATGAGACAAAATCTCCACTGTACTATACTAGGATCCGGCTTATACCAAAACCGGCTAGTAATATCTGTTCGATCCTGATCCGTGCAATACCGCACGTATCTGATCGAACCCTGCCATATAACCATACGGCCTATAGTACAAACTGTCCGATCCTGATCCGTGCAATACCGCACGTATCTGATCGGACCTTGCCATATCTCCATACGGCCTCTACAACCTTTCGCCCGAAAGCTGAGTAACTGTAAATGTGGTGGACTCTAAAGACTCGTCAATACTATGGCTGTGGATTTAACCACTAGCACGTCAGAGGTATATGCCAATACGTGACGGGCCACCAGCTATTGACCAAAAGGGACGTCGATGAGGAAGCTCACCCCGACACCCAACTGAGCCTGTCAGTGACAATATCCGTGCAGTCCGGTCCGTTCGTCTATGAGTATCGCATGGCGGGCCTAGGGGGTTAGTAAAAGTCAGACCCCCAAAAGCGGTACAAGTCGTGTCGGAGTGTAGCCCAGAACACCCTGAGATACTACTGGAATACCTACCAGTAAATCTCCTTGCCTTGGCCAAGGACTTTGTGTAATGGCTCTCCTAGACACAGCATGACCTCACCCCCAATACCGGGAGAGACGAACCCCTGAAGATACGCTCACTGCCTCCATGTGGCTCGGGACTGTACCCAACTAAAACCTGTTTGCACGACTCCTTTGAGCCGTGGTAGGGTAGTAATCAAAGTACAGTGGGAACTCACACGAGACAAATGACGATCCCCAGGTCGATGAACTAACCTGCACACATGTCACCAGGGAACTGCCATCTGACGTCTGGTATATGACCAACTAGCATGTTCCCGGCGAGTCCTGTCCGGTGTACTCATAACCCAATGAGCACCTGTATACATCTTAGGTGATCCAACTGACACCAGTGGCTTGTGAGACCGGCCACCGCCCCTCGTCGGGGTCTCGACTGTATACACTAGTCTACTAATGGAGTATCGATGCCCAGTCTCGAAACTCCCACGACTAGGGACCTTTTAAGGATAAGCTTATAGACCCCCAGCTCCCACTTATATGATCGCCCTCATACTGCTGGTGGTCAAGCAAGAATCCTAGGGGCTCTATCAACGTGTAATAGCGACGTGTCATGTCACCTAAAGCAGTACACGATGATAAAGGTAAACCAGATAGCATACTATCATCTCAAGTAAGACTGTCCTACCGGGATAGGTCCTCCCTCAATCATTGCAATCACGTACCTGTGATCCAATAATTGACTCTGAGGGCACTATCTCCAACAATCTCCCACTTGCACTCAAGGCTAATTATTGCGATGTCGCATACTCACAGCCCGTGTGATACCGAACATCCAACTCCTCTACTAGTCAGTCTCACAAAGCTCGTTTGCGAAACTATTGCGTTCGAGGAATAGCCTCAGTGAGTGGATCCGCCTGTGGTGTCTCTTTCTATGTCTCTCTATATCTCAAGTTCGCGGAGAAAACCATCTCCCGAAATGAGCAATACCTGTCTTAGAATGTCTGGATGTCTGATGGGACCTAGCTCATAAAAGAACTCCAAATCCAAACTTCTTAGACTGTATCGTCAACTGAACTTAATCAGTATCCTGCGCGCCATGCCTCCCTCAGTATTGCCTTGGACCACCTGTCCAAAATACTGCCCCTCATCAGAAGGAAAACTATAACTCTGACAACCTCCTTGTCGTCCATGTCACCTTGGAAGCCTGGAATGATAACTGTCTCCTGAATGAGGCTGTCGTTATCATCTCCCTAGAACATCCACTTATGTTCTAAAAACTGCTTCCGACTGTTTCTCCAGGATTGGATTAATGTCAACTTATTGCATCTAGTGCAAGAACAACATCTGGTGTGGTACTTGACATCTCACGATTGACTCAATTGCCTGAGCAAGTGATCTGTCAATCATGCCCGTCCCTCTCCCCTTTAGTCTGTAAGACACCTTTGGAGAGGGTGACTCCATTACCTGCAGGTACACTACCGTGCCAGGAGTCGTCCATCCTAAATACTCTTAGAACGCTGTCAAGTACCCTGATTGGGAAACCACCCAAATCTAGATCTAAGACCATAGATCTAGTAACCAGTATGTCTGATATAAAATCCATTTCCTTTGTGGAGAAACAACTGTGTGACGACCAAAGTATAACCGATTGTAGTATAGGAGTTTCCTTTCCTATTCTGTGTATGTCATCCAGATACGAGGACATCACACCCTACTACCTTCTCAACAGATCCATCCCCTATTCTGATGAAGTCAAACCCATGACTGTCACGTCAGAAATAGATGATCTATCTCCGCTACATCTGCTTTAGTCTATAAATAGACATAAGCTACCTGTCCACCAATGCTTCCGCTGCTCCCACTGACTACGACAACCCTCTGGCAGAGTCATATAGACGTGCACTTCTAAAACTAGTTTAGAACGACGCTATACTCATCCTCCCGCCGGGTCTCGCAGCCTGGAACAACAGCAATGGTAATTGTGGGTAAACAAGAACTTCCCTGTCACCGTCCTTGAGGCCACCGTAGTGCCTCTCGAGTGCCTGAAGTTACCCACCTTATCTGCGGAGTGGCCAATGGAATGTCAATCCAGATTGAATCTTTAGGTTCCTTATCAAATCTTCAGTAATCGTTTGTGGTTCTGGAATCACTTCCAGTTCTACCATACTCCCACTACTGTTTTCCTGAAAAAATCCATTTTTAATAAAACTGTGGCGAGTCTAGAACAATATCGCTATTGTTCATCCAGATGGTAGAAAATCAACCCGCGTCATAGCCTGGGTCAACCTACAAACAGCCAATACAGAAACGTGCCTTGAGTTATCCGGAGTCTGGTTTTAAGCATAATCCGGACAACTCCCCGTACCTTAACATCGTTAAGATATGAACTGTTCTATATCCAATATAGAAACAGAGGCACTGATTTAATTGAACCAGATTCAAATCATGCAGCTGTTCCCATCGCATGTCAACTAAATGGAAGGAGGCCGATCAGCGTTACTCAACTTAGGAATACTTCCAATTATGAGTAACCTGAAAGAGAAGCAAGATCTCTTTATCATTACTATCAACTGAATACCATACACAAGTATCTACATCTTCGATCTCTTTGAAGAATCCCGATACTTGCTATACCTGGTTCTCTACTCTATTCAAATACCTATAACTTCTCCAAATTCGGACCCTGTGTTTCCACGAAACACTTGTCTAAAAACTAGAGAAGTCATAAGTAAACCGAATATAGTACGAGGACCAACCCCTCTGTCCTGATGGACCCTGGACATCATACAATACTCTGTACAAGTCCCTTGAGTCTGATAACTCTTTCACTGTGTGTCGTAGGTTGAAAACTGTACTTATGGTTAAGAAGAATTACACCGCTGTTTAATGCTCCTTACCTAACCATCCACTGATATAGATAAATGTCATCGACATAATATCAAAAGGTATATCTCACTCTATGAAAATAGACGTACAGATATATCAATTTGAAATTGGTGCATAACAGCGGATATTCAAAACCAAATATTTGCCGACCGGCAAACAACCCAGGTGATTTCCTCAAATATCACCGATTACAACGAATCCCGATATAATGAGGATGATCACCCAATTCCCAATAACTTACTCCCACTCATCATCTGTAAAACCATACAGATATGAGAATCAAACCTGGTAAATACATACCCTGGAGCAAGTGTCTAATCGGGAAATCAGTTTCCTTTAACAGTACATAGTGAGACTGAAACATTGAAATGTTTCGATGGGGTATCCTGGTATTCTTAGTAATGCCTCTTCCAGATTCACGACTGTAACCGTATAGTTCTTTGCCACCTCTCCAAATCCCTTCATATGTCTTTAGTCTTTACCTTCTGTACACCCCTTTAGGCCAATTGGTTTTCTTCCTTCCCTACCGTTCGGCACCAGCCTATGGTTTGGAAGAAGACTATCCAATAAGCATAATGGGTGTACTGTCCCAATCCTAGGAACACTCGCAATGAGAGAGGGTGAAGATAAAAGACACCTGAATGTACTTTATTCCTATTTCTCCTGAACCAGGATCCATCCCCGAACTGGAACAAGTTCCTTTCGAGTTCGTATATAACCATACGATGGATTATCCAATAAAATGGGATCTTCGTAGTGATACGGAGTGTCCTGGAGAAATACAAAGGTGATTTAGGATTGGCGAAGAAATACTTGGTTTGGTCGTGAATAGCAGTCGCAATTTACTTTGCCCTCTTACTAATCCCTTGCTTTGTCTGAACTTAATACCTTCTGCACACCATCGTTATGCTAATTGGTTTTCTTCATTCCCTACCGGTCGGCACCAGCCTAAGGTTTGGAAGAAGACAATCCAATTTGCGTAATAGGTGTACTACCCCTAAACCAAGGAGTACTCGTAACCTGAGAGAGGGTAAAAGGAAAAGACAACTGAATAATCCTATCCGTTTTCTCCAGAACCTGAAACCATCCTCGAATAAATTCCTTCGAGTTCGTATCTAACCATACGATGGTTTTGTCCAATGGAAGTGGACGTTCGTAGTAATACGGGGTGTCCTGGAGAAAAGGGTAAAAGTAGGAGTGGCAATGAGGTCTGCAACTCTGACAATCCAAAAGCCAGTGTTAAGTAAGTTCGGTCAACTTGGTCACGGAGTCATAGTCTAGGGTCGGGTCAATGGTCGCTGCCAGAGAGAGAGAGAGAAGAAACACTCAGCGTGCACTCTATCCTAGATCAGAATGGTTACCAATTTATCTAATCTGGAAACCTCCCACTGTACCTCAAATTCTCCTCCAAACCTGAAAGAAGAATTAGTCGGGGTCACCCGAGGAGTAAACTAACTCATCAGTGGGAATCGGGATCCAACTCTCATCGCATGATAACGTGACGGAATCCGCTCACGTCATCACACTCCAGAAGGTATGCGCATATCTGGCAAGTTTCAGTTCTTTTGAAACTCCCGATGTGATTTCTGCCCCATGCTCTTATGACCTTGACTTTGGCCAACAAATCATAAGTCACATGTCAAGTTCTACCCGTCATTCTCCAGGTTGATTCGAATCCACCCGCACAAGCCCTTGACTTTGGCCAACAAGGCTATACGACTGTTCCAAACCAACGCATCTATCTATGCTGCATATGAATAACCAACAGCTACCAAACACTGTGCCTTGACTTTGGCCAACAAACACAGCTTGAATACTATTGACTACCCATATGAAACGACGGAGGGCTACGAATGGTTTCTGGCGAAAACCTTTAACGTAATGAACTTGATATCGTTGAAGGAACGGATAGCTTTTAAAAATATAGTGACGAAAACCGTTGCTAAAGAGGTCACTCCCGGTGAAGGGATCTCGGCTCTTTCCCCGTAGAATGGGGTGCAGGATATTTCAACTGAATACCACGGTGCAAAGCAAAAGTAATCGGCTATAGTGAAGTCATTGCCCTGACGCAAACTTTTGTCCAAGGGGTCACTCCCGGTGAAGGGATCTCGGCCCTTGCCTCGTCGACTGAGGAGCAGGATATTCCAACTGAATACCACGATGCAAAACAAAAGTAAACGTCCTTGCAATAACAGCTTTTAGAAAATTGTTCCAACAACATCAGATTAGGTTTGTTTTTAACTTTGCATTGATCCGAATCAATGCAGTCCCATCAATTGATCACACCAAAAAGAACGAAAATATACTGATGTACATATATGCCATCCGCATTCGCCACTGGGTCCCGTCATTACCCGTTAGGTTAGCTAACTAACGACAGAGCGGGGACTGGACTAGCGCGGATGCAAAACATATACAACATCTACTAATATATATACCAATATATTATATTTCGCTCAAGGCGTGAATAGAATGCAACATCACAGAGAATGAACAGCATCACAGAAACAATACAGATATCTGGGATCCCCGGGTTTCACAGAGCCGCTGAAACCCGACGTTCCCCTGGTCGTGTGGATAGCCTGTGCAATGAAATCCTAGACCCCTACGGGTGCGGCAAGTTACCCGCCAAAACCTGAAGCGAGGCAGCCCCCTTCAGCGCCGTGAATGGACCACCCAGCACTTCACGGAATCCGGTAACTTGGGCACCCCTCCTGGGTCAACCTGTACCCCCTACGAGTGCGGCGAATAGCCCGCCAATCCTAGAGTGAAGCCCCCTCCGTCTCAATGCCATGAGATGCGGGCTTGTTGCCCTCCAGAACCCGGCTATCCGTGCACCCCTCCGCGGGGCAATCCTAGTACAGAAAGTAAAATATACATACACCGGGTACATCGACCGCAACCAGGTCGTGCCCCAAAATAATAATACAATCAGGCAGTGACGGCAGTCCACATGTCGGACGCTCGCCCCGCAATATCAAATGTACATAATACAACAGAACTGTACTAGCATTGCCTCCAGGCTATCCCCCACGACCGATCCGCAACAACACAGCAAATACATAGAACATCAACGTGAAAGTCACGTTCGCAAATCCGTCTAACCGGGCTATAGCAGTTAGACAGGATTTACCGATCGAGTGACATTCACGGTCGCAGATATAATGTAAATACTGTGAAAAATGTGTTTAAGATTTTCCGATTGACCAAAAATTAACAAGTGGGCCCCAAACTAATACTGTAGCACTCACAGAAATAATTGGCCCAATTTTAACATTCCAAAACCCCTGAAATAAACCCAGAAGGCATCTGTAAAAATTTGGTGATGTGACGTGCACAGTGAGCCGCGGAAGGGCGGCATGTATGGGGTTTCCGCGGCGGTTCCGCGCTCACATTGTAGCTTTACATCGTCGAATTTTTACAGAACTCTTATATTTTTTGGTAGATCACTTTTCTGTCACCTGAAAAATTTTTGGACACCAAAAAAACTTAACAGAAAACTGTCGTGGGCAAATACGGGTTTTTGGACATTTCGATCGATCGGAACTCAAAAACACATTACACAAAGCTAGACTAAGTTAATGGGGAGGCTCTGATACCACTGTAAGTGCACGGCGACGCCCCGGCCGTCAATCCGACGCCGGAATGCGGAAGCGGTGAATAACTTAAATTTTGCGGACTTTGCAAACCGGCACCACCGCGCACTATCACCCGGGATCGTTACCATTAACTAGTCTAAGCTACTTAACAAGATGGATTAGAGATATACCGACGATCCAAGTCCTCCGGTCTTCTCGTCATGGTCCCGATCTCATGCGGAAAAGTCCCGTCTCCTCCTCGTCGCCGGAAGTGCACCACATCGCCTTCTTCGTTTACGGGCTCCCACCTCAATGCCGAGGCAACTCGGGCACGAAGCCGGCTACTCGACGTGCCCAAGGTTCGTTGTAGAATGTGTAGTAGAAGAAGTCTCATTTGGGGTTATGGAGTTGTGCCATTTTGTGGAGGAAAAGAGAGGAACTTTTGGAGAGGGTTCTTGTGTGATTTTTGGAGAATGAAGAGAACCAAAAATTGCCCCACCAAAAACAATCACCCCACTCCTTAAGAATGGCCGGCCCTCTTGTGAATGGGGAGAGAGTGTGAGTGAGGAGAGAGCCAAGGATTAATCAATCACCACCATAATGCAAGGGAGAGAGAAAAGCTCATGATATCAAGAAATGATCACAAGCAAAACCAACACTCATCCAACCATCATCACCAAACTCATCATCAACAACCATGATGATCACTAAAAGTCAAGCAATCATGAAGCTAGAAGTCAAGGTCAATGAGAGGCTATCATGATAAAACAAAGATGCAAAGACCCCCTCCACAAATGCCTATTTGCAACAATGCAAATAAGCCCTCCTCCACCAATCTTCGGCCAATGAACGGAACAATGGAAATTGGCCGAAACGGAAAGCAAACTGGCAACTCCAGAAAACTGGTCCCGTAATAAATTACAGGAAAACCCCGATACTGTGCATACACACCCGCATTTGTATTCCGACCGAAATACAAATGCAATGAGACAAAATCTCCACTGTACTATACTAGGATCCGGCTTATACCAAAACCGGCTAGTAATATCTGTTCGATCCTGATCCGTGCAATACCGCACGTATCTGATCGAACCCTGCCATATAACCATACGGCCTATAGTACAAACTGTCCGATCCTGATCCGTGCAATACCGCACGTATCTGATCGGACCTTGCCATATCTCCATACGGCCTCTACAACCTTTCGCCCGAAAGCTGAGTAACTGTAAATGTGGTGGACTCTAAAGACTCGTCAATACTATGGCTGTGGATTTAACCACTAGCACGTCAGAGGTATATGCCAATACGTGACGGGCCACCAGCTATTGACCAAAAGGGACGTCGATGAGGAAGCTCACCCCGACACCCAACTGAGCCTGTCAGTGACAATATCCGTGCAGTCCGGTCCGTTCGTCTATGAGTATCGCATGGCGGGCCTAGGGGGTTGGTAAAAGTCAGACCCCCAAAAGCGGTACAAGTCGTGTCGGAGTGTAGCCCAGAACACCCTGAGATACTACTGGAATACCTATCAGTAAATCTCCTTGCCTTGGCCAAGGACTTTGTGTAATGGCTCTCCTAGACACAGCACGACCTCACCCCCAATACCGGGAGAGACGAACCCCTGAAGATACGCTCACTGCCTCCATGTGGCTCGGGACTGTACCCAACTAAAACCTGTTTGCACGACTCCTTTGAGCCGTGGTAGGGTAGTAATCAAAGTACAGTGGGAACTCACACGAGACAAATGACGATCCCCAGGTCGATGAACTAACCTGCACACATGTCACCAGGGAACTGCCATCTGACGTCTGGTATATGACCAACTAGCATGTTCCCGGCGAGTCCTGTCCGGTGTACTCATAACCCAATGAGCACCTGTATACATCTTAGGTGATCCAACTGACACCAGTGGCTTGTGAGACCGGCCACCGCCCCTCGTCGGGGTCTCGACTGTATACACTAGTCTACTAATGGAGTATCGATGCCCAGTCTCGAAACTCCCACGACTAGGGACCTTTTAAGGATAAGCTTATAGACCCCCAGCTCCCACTTATATGATCTCCCTCATACTGCTGGTGGTCAAGCAAGAATCCTAGGGGCTCTATCAACGTGTAATAGCGACGTGTCATGTCACCTAAAGCAGTACACGATGATAAAGGTAAACCAGATAGCATACTATCATCTCGAGTAAGACTGTCCTACCGGGATAGGTCCTCCCTCAATCATTGCAATCACGTACCTGTGATCCAATAATTGACTCTGAGGGCACTATCTCCAACAGTCCATTTCGCTTGTGGACATACCGTTTTTTTAGACGGACCGCAAGGTAACACACCATTAGCCGTAGGTCCCGGCCTTGTTCAAAGGACTACATCACGTGAGACCCGAGAGAATTATGAATTGTTTATGCCTGTGTATTGTATACGGTAATCGATATGGGGGTTTACCGTAGGGATAAACGTGTGAGTTTAAGGACATGACGGTCCTTTATCACCATATTTTAAGGCAAAATGCTAGTTTATGGACGTTCCGGTCCAACATTCCTATTTTGGGGATGAAGATTAGTTTAGGGACATTTTGGTCCAGCATTCCTATATTGGGGACGGATATTAGTTTAAGAATATTTCGGTCCATTATCACCATTTCTGAGGCAGAGTGTTAGTTTAGGGACATCTCGGTCCATTGTTAGTTTAGGGACGTTTCGGTCCTATTATCAACATTTTTGAGGCGAGTATTACTTTAAGGACGTTTCAGTCCATCATTCCCGTTTTTATGAAGAGTATTAGTTTAAGGACATTTCAGTCCATTATTCCTATTTTGGGGACGAATATTAGTTTAAGGACATTTCGGTCCATTGTTAGTTTAGGGACATCTCGGTCCATTGTTACTGTTTTTTATGCGACGGATTTTTTTGGATACTACTCTCAGAGTTCTGAATCAGGAAGATAGCGAGTGGACATAAGCATCGTCATCTATCATTGACCTAAGTCATGACTCTTCGAGCGTAGTATTTTTTGAGAAATCGTCCGTTTATTGGCTGGAAGGGCCTTTCGCCATGCTTATCCATCAGCAGGTAGGCTCCGCCTTGATAGCTATGATGTATGGGTCTTCATAGTTCGACTTGAATTTCCCTCGTTTTGCATGATTGGGGATCATTGGTCTTTTGACGACTAGTACGAGTTCGCCAAGGCGGAATGTTCTCGGCCTGGTCAGTTTTTCGTATGCCCGTGTCATCCTTACCTTATAAGCCTTCAGATTTTTCTGTGCTATAAGATGGGTTTCGTCGAGCGCGTTGAGCTCCTTAAGCCTAAGATGAGCATTTTCTTCATTTATTAGTTCGTATCAAACTGCTACTTGTAGAGAGGGGAGTTCTATTTTTAGGGTTACCTAGCACGACAACAAGGTTTCGGAAGGCATCATCCATGCCGTTTTCAAAAAAAATTGCCATGCTAAATAACACTAACCCTAGAATCTTAACTAGAGAATTAGACAATACATGCTTGTAAACAACTTTACATCTAAGTGAACAAGGAATACAACCTTTGTAGACCAGTCCTTCACTTCACAAGCTCTGTGTAGCAGTCCCTTCGCTCCAAGTAGTGATCTTCCGGACTCTAGAATGGCTCCACAAGATGAAAGGAACAAACTTCCTAGAAGTCTTCGAGACCGAAGATGATCTACGTCGAGGAGATACCAACTCAAGCTACCTCTTCATTAATATGGAATTACTGAAGCTAACACCCAAAACTAAATGGCTAGTCTAGTAGAGGATGATGAAGTAGGATTTTTGCTCAATTTAGAATTAATTTTCTCACTAATTTCTTCACCTCTCAAAAACCTAGAGAGCTCTCTCTTGTTGATGAAGAAGATGAAGCCAATAATGTTATGGAAACCATGGGTGAGAAATATATCATATAACTCATGTAGAGACTTAACCATGGCTTAAGGTAATGGTTGGGTTAATAAACATCTTATGTAAAACAAAACTAGTGGACTAAGTCAATGGTTCCACAAGCTTCCACTAAGGTTAAACCATGTGACTAATTTCCACCTAATTAGTGATTTACTTTAAATAAATAAACCCTACAATATCATAAGCATGTTGTGAGTCTCATACACCCATGTTGCATGTAGCAACAAGTATGACACAATAATATATATCACATATATATTAGGTGTACACATGTGAGAAAAAGAAATGCTTAAGTGAGCTAATATTAGTTAATGTAAATTAATATATCAAATATACAATTATACATTAAATTATTAAATCAACACTTGATTTAATAATCCGGCTATATCACCTATAACCGTCTAATATCATATGTATCATCTTATCGAATCAACACTTGATTCGAAAACCCGGCTATATCACATATAACCGACTGATATCATATATCGCGAGAATAGAATACGGTATCACATACACATATTAATCTCGGTCCCGCACATATCACATATGTTCTCCTACTTCGTTTCGTATGAGCTAGGAAACCTCTGTGTAGGACTCTAAAGACTCGTCAATACGCCGGCAGTAGGTGATGATCATATCAGTCACCCACAAGCCGTCAGCGGTACTAGCTGGACATAACGGCTATTCGGGTATTGAGCGATTAGAAGATCAACAAGCAACCATGTATAAACTACCGCAAAGGTTGTCAGTAACACTACCGCACAGTCCGGTCTTTTCGTCTGATATTTCGCATATCTAGTCTAGGGGTGGTAAACGTCAGACCCCAGTAACCGATAGGTCATGCCGGTGTGAGACTCATAACGGGTCGACAAATTACTGATAACACTTACTAGTAGATCTCCGTATAAGCCCTGGCCAGGGACTTCCTGTTTTGGCCAATCGAGCACAGCGTAACATCAACCCCCAATACCGGAAGAGACGAATCCCCTCCTATCGCTCATTGCCTCCATGTGATTCAGGACTATACCCAAAAGCCACCGTTTTGCACGTTCTCTTGAACGTGGTAAAGTGGAAATCAAAGCACAATTAGAATCGCACAAGACTCTTTGATGATCTTGGATCTACAGACTAACCTGTACCAGTGTCACCAAAGAATTGCTATCCGACGATAGGTATAATACCAACTAGGAATTCTCGGCGAGTCCTGTTCAGTGTACACAGTCTCCACCGAGCACCCGTATAGCATCTTTGATGTCAAACACCAATGGATATGGGATCATCCATCGCCCATCATATGGGTCAAGAAGCGTATACGCTAGTCTACACGGGAATATTGATGCCCTGTCTCGATACATCCTCGACTGGGAACAATTAAAGGATGAACTTGTGGACTACCCTGGCCCAACTAGTATGATCTCCATCACAGTCCTAGTAGTCAAGTACACATCCTAAGGGCTTTATAACCATGTGAGAGCAAGACAGTATCACAATACAAGTTTACATGTTAAGACAAAGAGCAACCAGATAGCATACTATCATGTCGAGCAAGAAAGTCCTTTCTATATATGTCCAAGCATCCACTATAATATTCATCATATGTATAATAATTGCCTCTAGGGCAAACAAATAACTAACAATCTCCCACTTGTACTAAGGCCAGTTGTTGTAGTATATCATACCCAACATCCTGAAGAGTCTCTCAAATTGTATCTGGGGTATGGCCATCATGAGTGGATCTGCCGTGTTATTCTTCGTGTCAACTCTCCTGACCTCGATTTCATGGCGATCAATTATCTCCCGGATCAGGTGATACCGCCTCAGAATATGCCTGGATCACTGATGGGATGTCACGACCCGAAATTGGCACGTGACGACCCTTAAACAACGCAACGTCTACAGGCGTAACATAATTTAAGTAAGCCGAAAATCCAGCAATCAAAACTATCAAAAGTAGTAAGAAAATGATAATATCATTTTCAAAACCATTGAAATCTCAACCCAAATTCTTTAAAGTCCAACTTTTCTTCCTTTAAAATTTGGCAGCACCTTCTTTGTGAAAACCAACACCAAAAATGTGTACAACATAAATATAAGTAAAGCATCCCCAACGGGAGCAAATCCACGCCCAACGGCGGAAAACAACCACCATAACAGATATACGACGCCATTGCGAAGAAATAAAAGATGATAGAAGTAAAACTGCATAAAAGACATCCAAGTCACAAAATAATATACAACATCGTCCTCACATCAAGTCTCTAAGTCATACAAGATAATGGTAGATGGAGAGTACAAAATACAACGATTATACAATAAACATGAACGGATAACCACAAACCCACCTAAAGCAAAACTGCACACTGTGAGCCAAAGCGGTATCCGCAGCAAAAGATACTATGATAGATGATAAAAGCCTTGTCTCTGACTACTGTGAGGATCAACCTGCAAAACACTGTGGCACAACGGGGGTGAGTTGCCAACTCATGAATAGTAAATAACATATGTAGGTAATCGCAAGTATGTACGTACAACGCGAATCTAATATATGGAAGCTAATAGCAATAAATGGTCATATGTATGCAATAGTCATGAAAGGTACACTAGCACGTATAATTAATACATGAAGCAATAATATGACAATCTGTATGCAACAAATCACATAAGGTACTATATCAGGTACAACTAATACATGAAGCGATGATATGACAATGTATATATGCAACAGCCATGAAAGGTATGCTAGCAGGTACAACTAAGACATGAAGCAATGCACATAAAATAATGGTATGTAAATGCAACAGTCATGAAAGGTACTCTATCAAGTACTACTAATACATGTAACAGAGCATAAACAATAAATGTGGAGTATTGGATGAAACATGTAATTTCCACGGAATCCTGACATCGTGATAGGACCTAAGTCTATCAAGACAATCCAAATCCCAATTTCTTCAAATCAGCCCCCAAATTGGCTCTCATATTATGTAAGTCTCACAAACCCTGAATGTACAATATCAAGTAAATCTCATATATCCTGAATCCAATATCAAATCAACCTCATATATATCCTGTATCCAATATCAAATGAATCTCGTATATCCCAAATCCAATATCAAGTGAATCTCATATATCATAAGTATAATTGCATGAATAATTATGATGATGTAAATAAATTGATATGTATACATATATATTAGCGTCCTATTCCACTAATATATATATATATATATATGCATATATAACAGCGTTCCATTCCACTACTATATATACCTAGGAGTAAAATATCATGAAACCAATGTGCCTAGCATCGACACAGAAATGCTAATCTATCAGGTGCTGTTACCATGAATGGCACCCTGATAGGTACGTATCATATGCTATACCGAAAGCTCGAGTTCCTAGCTCTGACCCTCGCCTCTCGATGTATCCATACGTACATGACTCCCGTCGATATCCCCACGATAACCGCCGAGTCATTGGTACTGTCACCGGATGGTATGGTTCCCCTGCCAGGCTCAATCGGCAAGGTCCTTTAATCGTCTTGCCCCGGGGTACCTCCTGGCCGCACCATGTACCCTCATACGGCCCACGACGCTCCTCGCAAAGGGTATATATATCAGAACCGATTAATCTCATGGTGGCTGCTGAAATATCATATCAAGAGAAACCGGGTTTTTCAAATAAAGCATAATTTCATGAAACTACCACGGTCCTCAAATCCAGAAAACATCATGAAAAATCCATATCTCAATACAAAAATCCATGAATATAATATACATAACATAAAACTGAAATGCGAGCGTATAAAGGAATAGCCGCTATTTAACTGCAACAAGTTAATATAAATATCATGCGGTTCCTAATTCCTCCATGTCTATATAACATCAAATAAAGGTTAACATATAGCTATGGGCAGATATATGTGTAAACATAAAGGTATAGCAAGGTATATGAATCTACTTATAAGTAATGATATAAGTGAAATACGTATGCAAGGTATACCTGTAGCTATGTCATTATGTGTGTATGTACCCATCGCTAATGGTATAATACCCTATAGATATACAGGTAACTAGCATTTAAGCATGTCAAGGCATATGTGTAAGCATGTAGGTATACAGGTATGCTATATGTCATATGCATAAAGAAATATGAATCAATGTCTCAATATCCCTAACTAAACAATATCATATAGGTATGTGTGTTGTGCGTAACATGGCAATTATTGACGGTATGTGTGGCATACAATCAGTGCTGGTGGAACATGAGCCGTCAATAAAAGTGAAGTGTTCTAAGGGTACTAGTCCAAGCACGACAAATAACAAAGCAATAAGGGTATGCGCAAACTCTATATATGAAATATAATATGCGACAATATATAACATCTCTAGCCCAGACGCATAACGCCATGCGGGCGATTCTCCTGTAGATGTTAAATCTACTCACCAATTTCCCGGGTAAATAAAGCCAACTACCACTCGCTTTCCCCTAGTTGCAGCGCCCGAAGTCCCGCCTGTGATCCTGAAACCATATAACAATAGAACAAGTGTATATTAGTAATAGACCCAAAATACGTACAAACTACAATTGACTGACGCACCAACCCAAACATACTCTCAAGTGTTCATCAAGTGGCTAACGCACGTAGCGACACTACGAAACCAACTCAAGAGCAAAAGCTACACAAAGACATGAACGACATCGGCACAACCCTAACTAGGAACGCAAAGCGACACAACTACCAAGCCTAGACCCTGATCGTACCGATCGCGCATTCAAAACACAATAACAAATGTGGAATCAATATAATTAACGTCGCAACGTCAAAAGAAACCCACGCCTAAAATTCACCGAAACCTAGTAAGCAATATATATCATTTTAGCACGAAACTACAACTTTTTACTAAACTAGAATTTACAAATATCATTAATTAGCAAAATTAAACCATTTAAATCTTTTCTATAATTTTAAAACTCACTTAATTAGGATTAGCAAAAGTCTAGTTTGTAATTAAGCTAATTAGGTAATTAGGAAAATAACATTTAACAAATTAGCAACTTGGTGTAGTTTTCATTTGTCTAAAATTATCAACTAACCATTTCACTAATCAAAACCCTAATTTAATTAACCAAACCCTTACTAGAAATTCTAAATATGAATTTAAAAGCTTAATTTAAACATCTAAATATGCTAATTAAAGTATTAACACCACATAAAGAGATTAGGTTTTGGATTTATACCTTCAAAGAAACACAATTTGAAACTTGAAAATCCACAGATTAGCCTCCAAAAACCTCACTTGAATGAAGAACAAAGCTAGTTTTGAGTTCAAGAATGAAGGGAAATTATTATATTTGTTTTTGTATGAATTAATTTGGATTTTTTATGACTTACTTATGCAAGAAATGATGAAAATGGAGTGAGAAAAGAAAAGGGCAGCCAAGAACAAAGAGTGGCCGGCCAAGAGGAAGGAGGGTTGTTTTGTGCAAAATGAGAAGAAAATTCTAGCAAAAAGCATTAAATGCATCGTTAAATGCAAATTGCCACCTTTTTATTTCTTTTCTTTTCTTTAAAAATTCATTTTAAACACAAAATATCTAGATCTTTGGAATGAATGGTTTAACAAAATATCTAGTGATTAGATTAGCATAAAACCACATTAGTAGTAAATAACCCAAGTCAAAAAGTAATTACCACTAATAAAGTGCGTAAATAAAGCATTAAAATAATATTTAATTAGCGAAAAAATCTATGTGAACCAAAACTTCCAATTGACCCCCAAAGTCCGCGCACTATCTTTATTCTAGCTAAACTAGATGCCGACAAGTCTATACAAAAGTTTGATCAAAATTGGCTTAAAATGGAAAATACCGACTATTTTACCCTAAAACGGAAAATTTGCAAAACGATTTCTAAAACATTACAGTCTTCCCCTTAAAGAAATTCGGCCCCCGAATTTAAAATTCTCACTAAGCGTAGTTTCAAAGAGAAGAGTACAAAACTCAAAAATCTCGTCCGCAGCCTCCCAAGTGATCACCTCACTATATGGCTACGTCCAAAAAAAACTTCACAGATGGCAAGACCCTTGACCGAAGTTTCTCCACCTGCCGAGCCATTAACACACTTGGCTGCTGCTGAACGAAAAGATCGCGTCCCAATTAAATTGTCTGGTGTTGAATCATGTGAGAAAGGTCATGAAGGTATTTTCAAAGTATCGACACAAGGAAATAAAGGGTGAATACTCAATAATTTGGGCAGAAGTGCCAATTTATACGCAACGGGACTAACTCGCTTGAGGATCTCAAAAGGACCTACAATCCTGGGATAATCTTCCTAAAATTCAACACGTCATTCATCGAAAAATTCGTTGGAATACATGATCTCCCATTGCGAACTCAAGTCTGCGACCACCACGTCGGCATAAGACCTCTGTCTGTACTGGGCTACTCTCATCCTGACCTGAACCAACTGGATCATCTCCGAAGTCTCTAGACTAGCTGGGGTCCAAAAATCCTACTCTCACAGAGTCAGAAAAACAGACTGTCAATTGACACAACCTACCAAACAAAACCTACAGGTTGCCAATTGGAATGTCTCCTAATAACTGCTATCGAAGGAGAATCCAAACAATGGAAAGTGATGATCCCAACTGCCGGCAACAAAGTTCATACACAACAAGCATATCCTCCAGAGTCTGTATAGTCCGTTCTGTCTAACCACCAGCCAAAGGATGGAAAGCGGAGCTAATGCTCAACAAGTACCCAAGGCTTCCTGAAGCTTCTGTCTAAGACGGCAAGTGAACAGGGTGCCTCCATTGGATACAACAAATGAAGGAACTCCGTGCAAACGCACAAACATAATAAAGAACGGCTGAGCAAACTGAGCAAAACCAGACAACAAACATCCAAATGGAGTCACACCTCGACTAAACCGGGGTAAACACCACAACGAAATTCATGGAGATCTGCTCCCATTCCCACTCTGGAACGGTTAAAGGTTGCAACTCTCCAGCCGGTCTTAAATGCTCAACCTTAGCTCACAACAAGACAGACACCTTGAAATGAAATCCGAAACATCACTCGTCATCCCTGTCCATCCATAAATATCTCACAAGTCACCCTACAAATTGGTGGAACTTGAATGAACACCGAAAGCTGACAGATGTGCCTGCTCTAGGATTTCAAGTCTCTGCCCATCAGCAACACGTACACAAAAACGCGTCCCTAAACATAGTACACCCTAGTCACAAATCAAGGACTCTGAATCATTATCCAGCCGAGTATGCTCAAGAATCTCTGACGAACGAGCATCGGCGGCCAGTGCCTCGCGAAAGCGATTAAGGAAAAGTGGATGGGCGCGGACATGAGCAAGCTGTCCCCTCAGTAGAGGCGAACTTAAGCTGTACTCAACGATCGCACAAGAACTGTAAATCTGCAGAAAACAGTCTCAACAATGCGCATAGCTTGAACAAGCTAACCCCGGGCCTACGACTCCAGCATCAGCTACCACAAGCGCCTTGCCACGGGTAACGAGGAACTCACAAACATAATCCTACAAAAGATTCATCCAACGGCGCTGTCTCAACAAACAAAACCCGCTGCAGGAAGATGCACATTAAGCTCTGGTGGTCCGCGAAAATCTGACACGATTCTCCGAACAAGTAGTGTCTCCAATCTCCGACGCACGACAACCGCGGCCATCTCCAGATCATGAGTGGGATATCCTGCTTGTACTTCCTCCAACTATCTGGAAGCAAAAGCGATAACTCTATAGTGTCACCTCAGTACACAATCGAGCCCCACTCGCGAAACACCACAGTTAAACAACAAAGTCGCCCGAACCAGAAAGCAAAGAAAGAACTGGTACAGTTGTCAACCGAGTCCTCAACTACTGAAAACTCCGCACGCATGCCTCAGTCCAAGGAAAAAGAACCTCCTTTCAGGTCAGTCCGGTCAACGGTGCAGCGATACACAAGCAATCCTACATGAAACGGCGGTAAAAACCTGCTAAGCCCAAAAATCTACGGACCTCCGTCCGTACACAAGCCTGGGCCAAAGCTGTACGGCGTCGATCTTCCTCGGGACCATATGAAAACCGTCTCACGTAACTACAAGACCTAGGAGTCAACACAATCAAGCCTGAAAGAACACTCCGAGAATTTAGCAAACCGCTGGGGCTCTCCCAATGTCTGCAAAGCAAATTCTCAAGTGCTGCTCATGTTCCTCACGACACATTGGAATAGACCAGAATGTCATAAATAACACAACAATAAACTGGTCGAGGAACATCCTGAAGAAATCTGTTTCATCACATCCACGAATGCTGCTAGGGCATTGGTGAGTCCAACGACACCACCAAAACACATAAATCCCGTAGCGTGCATAAAGCAGTCTTCGGAATGTCATCACTCCGAACCCGCAACAAATGATGACCTGATCCTAAACAAACTTAGAAAATGTCTCACACTCTGGAGCTGATCGAAGAAATCATCAATGTGAGGTAAAGGATACCTATCCGCACCGTAAGCCGGTTCAATTGACGATCAATCAACCACAACCTCAAACTGCCGTCTTTCTCCTGACGAACAGAATAGGAGTTCCCCAAAGTGAAACACTTGGATGAACAAGTCCCCAAATCTAGCAACTCTGCAGCAGATCCTTAAGCTCCCTAAGCTTCACCGGCTCATCTGGAACAATATTGGAAAACACTCACACGAAAGGAACCCGGTCCAACGAACCCACTATGGCTCCGGTATCACAAATGAATGCCAAGAATCCTCGACATCCTCTCCTCAAAAGCCGACCAGCGAAAAAGGCTGAATTCAAGCTGCGAGAGGCGACACCACTGTCCTCCCGCACAACAAGAACTGACTTGCCGGGAAAACAAAACCTGACTGTTTTCTCGCGGCAGTCCACAGACGCCTAGCACGTAGCTAACCAGTCCGTGCCCAGGAGAACGTCAAATCCAACATCTCAAGAAAGATCAAAATGACGGACGAACCTCTATCTCCTATCCGATTGGCACACGACTGAAATACGTGTCGCACAATAAGAGAATCGCTGACAGAAGTTAACACAACAAACGGCTGATCTAGATAACACGACTCTCCTCATCCCAAGCCTCTACTACTCCCGCGACGGTCATGAAATCTTCCTCGACGACTCAAGCCTCTGTCTCTGAGCTGGTACACCGGTACGATTCCTCCGCTGTTCCGGAACTCCCAAAGTCTTGGAAAGACGCTCCCCGTCAAAATGGGCTGCGTCCACTGGTGCTGCGTGAGTAACAAGATGCAGTGCTGATCGCAAGGAATAACTAGGTAACAGGGATGGCAACCTCCTAACGCCACGCTCTACTGGCCTCAACCAAAGACCTCATCGTCTGGCGCAAGTCCTACATCTCAGCCTTAAGCCTGGCGATACGATCTATTGAAGGCCGATCCATCTGCTACTGTGCAACGAGCGTGCCATCCTGGTCAGTCCTCGTCCCACACGAGTCAATTCTGACCTCGGCTCTTGTCGCACCACTCTGAGTCCTCCTAGTCATCGGCGGCAAAGGCTATAAATGGAAATAATATTCGATATGAATACGGAAATTGAATCACAAGGATATGTATCATCAAGGAAGGAATTTCAAGCAAATAGTACTTAGGTCACTTTAGACGGAGTACCGCGTCGTGAGTATGTCGCAGACATACACACACTACGTTACTCTGCTGAAGCTACCTACTCTATCATACCAAGGTCATCCTACACTCCGAAAGGTAAAACCTAGCGCTCTAATACCAACTTTGTTACGACCCGAAATTGGCATGTGACGGCCCTTAAACTACGCAACGTCTACAGGCGTAAGGCAATTTAAGTAAGCCGAAAACCAAGCAATCTAAACCATAAAAAATAGTAAGAAAGTGATAATAGCATTTTCAAAACCTTTGAAATCTCAACCCAAATTCTTTAAAGTCCAACTTTTCTTCATTTAAAATTTTGGCAGCACCTCCTTTGTAAAAACCAACCCCAAAAATGGATAGAACATAAATATAAGTAAAGCATCCCCAACGGGAGCAAATCGACGCCCAACGGCGGAAAACAACCACTTCAACAGATATACGACGCCGTAGTGAAGAAATAAAAGACGATAGAAGTAAAACTGCATAAAAGACCACCAAGTCACAAAATAATATACAATATCATCCTCACATCAAGTCTCTAAGTCATACAAGATAATGGTATATGGAGAGTACAGGATACAACAAATATACAATAAAGATGAACGGATAACCACAAACCCACCTAAAGCAAAACTGCACACTGTGAGCTAAAGCGGTATCCGCAGCAAAAGATACTATGATAGATGATAATAACCCTGCCTCTGACTACTGTGAGGATCAACCTGCAAAACAATGTGGCACAACGGGGGTGAGTTGCCAACTCGTGAATAGTAAATAACATATGCAGATAATCGCAATTATGAACGTACAACGCGAATCTAACATATGCAAGCTAATAGCAATAAATGGTCATATGTATGCAATAGTCATGAAAGGTACACTAGCAGATATAACTAATACATGAAGCAATAATATGACAATCTGTATGCAAATCTCATAAGGTACTATATCAGGTACAACTAATACATGAAGCGATGATATGACAATGTATATATGCAACAGCCATGAAAGGTATGCTAGCAAGTACAACTAAGACATGAAGCAATGCACATAAAATAATGGTATGTAAATGCAACAGTCATGAAAGGTACTCTATCAAGTACTACTAATACATGAAACAGTGCATAAACAATAAATGTGGAGTATTGGATGAAACATGTAATTTCCACGGAATCCTGACATCGTGATAGGACCTAAGTCTATCAAGACAATCGAAATCCTAATTTCCTCAAATCAGCCCCCAAATTGGCTCTCATATCATGTAAGTCTCACAAACCCTGAATGTACAATATCAAGTAAATCTCATATATCCTTAATCCAATATCAAATCAACCTCATATATATCCTGTATCCAATATCAAATGAATCTCCTATATCCCAAATCTAATATCAAGTGAATCTCATATATCCTAAATATAATTGCATGAATAATTATGATGATGTATATAAATTGATATGTATACATATATATTAGCGTCCTATTCCACTAATATATATATATATATATATATATATATATATATATTTATGCATATATAACAGCGTCCCATTCCACTGTTATATATACTTAGATGTAAAATATCATGAAACCAATGTGTATAGCATCGACACAGAAATGCTAATCTATCAGGTGCTATCACCACGACTAGCACCCTGATAGGTACGTATCATATGTTATACCGAAAGCTCGAGTGCCTAGATCTGACCCTCGCCTCTCGACGTATCCATACGCTCATGGCTCCCATCGGTATCCCAATGATAACCGCCGAGTCATTGGTACTATCACCGGATGGGATTGTTCCCCTGCCAAGCTCAATCGGTAAGGTCCCTCAATCGTCTTGCCCCGGGGCACCACCGGGCCCAACCATGTACCCTCATAGGCCCACGACGCTCCTCGCATGGAGTATATATATCAGAACCGATAAATCTCATAGTGGCTGCTGAAATATCATATCAGGAGAAGCCGAGTTTTTCAAATAATGCATAATTTCATGAAACCACCACGGTCCTCAAATCCAGAAAACATCATGAAAACCCCATATCTCAATGCGAAAATCCATGAATATAATATACGCAACATAAAACTGAAATGCGAGCATATAAAAGAAAAGCCGCTATTTAACTGCAACAAGTTAATATAAATATCATGCGGTTCCTAATTCCTCCAAGTCTATATAATATCAAATAAAGGTAAACATGTAGCTATGGCCAGATATATGTGTAAACATAAAGGTATAGCAAGGTATATGTATCTAGATATAAGTAATGATATAATATACCCCACAGGTATAAGTGAAGTATGTATGCAAGGTATATATGTAGCTATGTCATTATGTATGTATATGCCTATCGCTTATGGTACAAAACCCTCTAGGTATACAGGTAACTAGCATGTAAGCATGTCAAGGCATATGTGTAAGAATGTAGGTATACAGGTAAGCTATATATCATATGCATAAAGAAATATGAATCAATGTCTTAATGACCCTAACTAAACAATATCATATAGGTATGTGTGTTGTGCGTAACATGGCAATTATTGACGGTGTGTGTGGCATACAATCAGTGCTCGTGCAACATGAGCCGTCAGTAATAGTGCAGTGTTTTAAGGTTCCTAGTGCAAGCTCGACAAATAACTAAGCAATAAGGGTATGCGCAAACTCTATATATGAAATAGAATATGCGACAATATATAACATCTCTAGCCCAGACGCATAACGTCATACGAGCGATTCCACTGTAAATGTTAAATCTACTCACCAACTTCCTGGCTAAGTAAAGCCAACTATCACTCGCTTTCCCCTGTTCGCAGCACCCGAAGTCCCCGCCTGCGATCCTGAAACCATATAACAATATAACAGGTATATATTAGCAATAGACCCAAAACATGTACAAACTACATTTGACCGACGCACCAACCTAAACATACTTTCAAGTGTTCGTCAAGTGGCTAACGCGCGTAGTGACACTACGAAACCAACTCAAGAGCAAAAGCTGCACAAAGACACGAACGACATTGGAACGACCCTAACTTGGAACGCAAAGCGACACAACTACCAAGTCCAGACCTTGATCGTACCGATCGCGCATTTAAAACGCAATAATAAATGTGGAATCAATATAATTAATGTCGCAACGTCAAAAAAAAACCACGCCTAAAATTCACCGAAACCTAGTAAGCAATATATATCATTTTAGCACCAAACTACAACTTTTTACTAAACTAGAATTTACAAATATCACTAATTAGCAAGATTAAACCATTTAAACCTTACTATAATTTTAAAATTCACTTAATTAGGATTAGCAAAAGTCTAGTTTGTAATTAAGCTGATTAGATAATTAGGAAAATAACATTTAACAAATTAGCAACTTGGTTTAGTTTTCATTTGTCTAAAATTATCAACTAACAATTTCACTAATCAAAACCCTAATTTAATTAACCAAACCCTTACTAGAAATTGTAAATATGAATTTAAATGCTTAATTTAAACATCTAAATAAGCTAATTAAAGTATTAACACCACATAAAGAGATTAGGGTTTGGATTTATACCTTCAAACAAACACTACTTGAAACTTGAAAATCCAAAGATTAGCCTCCAAAAACCTCACTTTAATGAAGAACAAAGCTAGTTTTGAGTTCAAGAATGAAGGGAAATGATCATATTTGAGTTTGTATGAATTAATTTGAATTTTTGATGATTTATTTGTGCAAGAAATGATGAAAATGGAGTGAGAAAAGAAAAGGGCAGCCAAGAACAAGGGTTGGCTGTCCAAGAGGAAGTGGGGGGGGGTGTTTTGTGCAAAATGAGAAGAAAATTCTAGCAAAAAGCATTAAATGCATCATTAAATGCAAATTGCCACCTTTTTCTTTCTTTTCTTTTCTTTAAATATTCATTTTAAATAAAAAATATCTAGATATTTGTAATGAATGGTTTAACAAAATATCTAGTGATTAAATTAGCATAAAACCACATTAGTAGTAATTAACCCAAGCCAAAATGTAATTACCACTGATAAAGTGTGCAAATAAAGCATTAAAATAATATTTAATTAGCGAAAAAATCTATGTGGACCAAAACTTCCAATTGATCCCCAAAGTCCGCACGCTAGCTTTATTCTAGCTAAACTAGGCGCCAACAAGTCTATACAGAACTTTGATCACAATCGGGTTAAAATGGAAAACACCGACTATTTTACCCTAAAAACGGAAAATTCGCAAAATGATTTCTAAAACGTTACATGGGACCTGGGTTCCTTGGCCAAAACCACCGCTCCATTATTATCACAATAGAAAGGTATTGGATGCTCGATTAACGGAACCGCTTTAAGTTCAGTTATGAACTTTTTTTTATCCAGACAGCCTCTTTGGCAGTATCGTTGGCAGCGATGTATTCAGCCTCCATCGTCGAGTCAGCCATGGTTTCTTGCTTGGAAATCTTCCAACAAACCGCCCCTCCATTGAGGGTGAAGACAAATCCCGAGACCAACTTAGAGCCGTCCTTATCACTCTGGAAGCTCGAATCGGTAAAGGACTCCACTTGGAGTTCACAGTTACCATACACCAAGAACATCACTTTAGTCCTTCTCAAGTACTTGAGAATGTTCTTCACAGCTCTCCAGTGATTCTCTCCTGGATCTTCTTGATACCTACTCACTACACTTAGTGAGTATGCTACGTCGGGTCTGGTATATAACATCGCGTACATGATAGAGCCTACTGCCGAAGCATAGGGTATTGTTCATATCATAATTTTGCATTATTATATTCCCAATTCTTAATCATTTTACAAATAAATAGGTGTTTTTGATCTATGTCTGCGAAATAGTTGCAGGTTACAGGTTCTCGGAACAATACAGCGAAAATGGTGAAAAGATGCTACAAAAGTGAGACTACGACCAACAAATAGAAGAATCTTTATCAGGCCGCCTACAGTTCTAGGAACAAACGAAGAACATCAAACAGTTCGATTGCACAAAGTACAAAGGCAGCACAAGATTCAAGACTTCAACACGAAGCGAACGGTAAAAGTCCACAACATTCTGCACTGTGGAAATCTGGAAGAAACTAGAAGACATTCTGAAGAACCAAGTGAAGAAACCAGAAGGAAAAAGCAACAGAAAGCAACCCTAGAAAAATGAGCCAGCAAGCCCACTATATGGCCGCGGAACCGCGGCAAAACCATGCTTATGGCCGCGGATCCGCGGCCGTGCTGTGCACGTGTCGGCGTGTGTCGGTGCTTGTCGGTGGAGTCGGTGCGTTGACCCTGTTTTCTTAGGGTATTTTTGTAATTCTAGATATGGATCAGATGTAAACCCTAGGGTTTCTATTCTCTATAAATAGGAATCCTACAGCTCTTTTTGGGGCATGCCTCTTTTTATTTCTCTAGTTTATAATTTTTATTCCCTGTAATTGTCGGAGAGTGCATCAAATAAAAAAGTAAGTTTCTTTTCTGCTCTAGTTATTTCTCTAGCAATTTTATTTCTCTGCCGTAGTTATTTTCTGCAATTTTTTTATCTGCCGTAGTTGTTAAATTAAAACCATAAAAAATGAACTCGTTTATCAATTCCCTAATGAGTAAGTAGTTCCTCACTTGTTAGGGTTAGGTTTGGGGAAGGTTTGAGAGATGAAAATCTCTTACCCCTTTCTTACCCGTTATACATTTTAAAGCAGGACTTTATGCATACATACACACACCGCTCACTACGGCACCCTATCCCACGAGGTAGCGGTGATACCATAGTTAAAGAACGGTTGTGTATGATTTCCATGGAGGTTACGACTAAGAGTTGAGAAAGGACGGACAAGGACCAATGGGAAGAAACCTAGTTTCTTCCCGATCGTGCTAATCCCCTTTGTTAAGTATTACCTTAACATCTAAAAGTTCTTAATCACGGCAAAGAAAGCGGTGAGAATAATTGACTTTCCAAACTAACCTAATCCTAACCCTTGCAAGGTTTTAATCCTAATCAAATTCAACTTTAGTTTTTATTGAAAATCAAAACCTACCACAATAGGAATTGACTCGTTAGAACAACTAGGAAATATACGTAATCCCTATGGACCGACCCGTACTCAACCGGCTAGCTACCAAGCAACACCGTTCTTGATTGAAGTTAATTCTTTGATCACAAAACGCATAAGCACTAAAAATCTCAACAATCAAATGGCGCCGTTGCCGGGGATGGCGTAGTTATTTTCTTTTTGTAATTTCGGGTTAATTAAAAATTAAAAAATCATAAAAACTGAAAAATATTAAAAAATAAAAAAATTTATCATCTTGTTATTTTTTGAAGGGTTTTCGTTCGAATTATGTAGGATCGAAAAGACGAACAGATTCAGATCTGGAAAAATCCAGTGAGCAAAACAGCAAACAGCAGATCTGAACAAACAGAGGAGAACCACAACAGAGAAACAGAAGAATTTTGGAGATCTGAACCGACCATACGACCGCGGAACAACCGCAGATAGCTACCGTTGTCCTTGGTTCAGCGGCGCATTGGTGACGTCAGCACGTGGAAATTTCCCTTTTAGCACTCTTTTCCTCTCTTCTGCCCTCTGCAGTCCTCTGAAAAATTTCCCTGCAGGGTTCTTTGCGCAAAAATTTCTCTCCCTTCTCCAATAACTTGATCTTGTGCAGGATTCTTCGCGCCGCAATAAAAGAAAAAAAGTTTTGGCAAGTGTTTTGTGTGTTAACTTCTTTGCATTTTTAAAACTGACTTTTAATGGGCTATAACACCAATCCAGATTGGGTGGGGATTTCATTACCCTTCCTAGGACCCCAAAAATCACAAAAAGCATTTGCATCAACCATCGAGTTAATTAAAAAAGATTAGACTCAGCCAATAAGGACTGTTGCGCTTAATAGAACAAAGGAATAGTTGTTGGCATCGGTCGTTTATCTAAACCAGATTTTGTGGTGCCTAGTCTAGACAAGTGGGAAAGGTAATTTTAAAAGGCCCGTCTCACGGTGATTCATAAGCGGATCCCTCCTTTCTTTACTTGTGCTTACCTAGCCACAATTGGCGGTGAAGAGTCGATTTGAGGATTTCACAACTTGCCCTTTGGAACAGTTAGGAGCAGTCTAGTTGACTTAGGAGACCCTAGCTCTAGGCTTGATTGTGCATATTGTGATTGCTTGAACGTGTGTCTAAGTTCCTTATAAAAAATTCTTTTGTAAAATCTTTTTATAAAAAAATAACCACTTGCCAATTTATCGCTAGAAAACCATTGCACCACACTTTCTTCCATTGATGTTTTCTTACCCCCACCTTCTGTTTTTACCTTTTGACTACACTACCCCTCTTTAGTGTATGTCCAGTTGGACTAGGGACACTAGCGCCCGTTTAGTCCGTGTCTCGTAAGTGCCGACTGACGATACTTTCGACTCCGAAGTCGAAATTCTATCCACTTCTTTACCTTCATCTTCATATTCATCATCTTCTAAGGAGATGTCGGGATTCAATCCTAACAACCCCTTACCTGCGGGACTGATTCCACCTCCACTAGGTGCGAATAACCAACCACACCCTCCTGTCGAAGCGCCCCAACGAATCGTGCACCAGGATCTTTTCTATCCCATCCGCACCGCACTTCCCACTTGTCTTTCACTTCCATCGGCTAATGGGGATAACTTTGAGATTAAACCCCACCTCCTCAATATGTTGCCTAAATTTCACGGGCTGGAATCCGAAGATGCCTACATCTTCATTAACAAATTACAGAATGTTTGCGCAATGATGAAGACCACACAATTTTCTGATGATGCTATAAGGCTACGTGTCATTCCATTCACCTTATGTGACCTAGCCGAAAAATGGTTATATAGCACAGCATCACACTCAATAAAAAATTGGGAAGAGTTTGTTAAGTCTTTTCTAAAAAAGTTTTACCCACACCACAAGACCGCGAGAATTCGCAACGAAATTATTCAATTTTCCCAACTTCCTTCCGAACCCTTTTGGAAGTGTTTTGAAAGATTTAAGGACCTCCTTGTTCAGTGCCATCACCACAGTATCGAGAATTGGCAACTTTGCCAAAATTTATACGAAGGACTGAACCCAGCAACTAAGCAGTTGTTGGAAAACATTTGTCAAGTTCACTTTCTTACAAAATCTAGCGAGGAAGCTTGGCAATTTCTCGACGATCTTGCTGAACAAACACTTCAGTGGGAAAGAACAAAGACCACCTCATCAACTTCATCAGGTCAGTCTAGGGCAGGCACACATCAACTTGATATGTCGATTGCAACGAAGGCCGAAATGGCTGCACTCACGAAAAAACTAGAAGCAATTGAGAGCAAATTCTCATCGCCTTCTCCTGCCCCAGCTTTACACCCACGCACTATTTTTGCTTGTTGTTCAGATCCGTCCCATCTTACTGAAGAGTGTCCTTACAATCCACCTGTTCAAGGACAAGATCAAGTCAATGCCGCTTTTAAGCAAAGACAAAGAAATGATCCATATTCTTTAACTTACAATCCTGGTTAGAGGAGCCACCCAAATTTTGCTTGGAATCAAAATCAACAACAATTCCAAGGCAACAACAACTTTCAAAGGCCTCCTCCACAACAACAAGCCCCTCAACAAACTCAATATCAGCAACCTTTCCAACCGCAACCTTACCCAAACCAAATGAACAATTTTGTACCCAACAACTCTTATCCTCAAAACAATTTTGTTCAGCCAAATAATGATAAGGTTTCCTCGCTAGAACAAAGTTTGGATGTGTTTTTAAAACAATCTACAGAATCCTCAGCAAGCATCCAGTCTTCCATTCAGTCTTTGGTGCAACACAGTGCTTCACATGATCAGAGCATCAAATCAATTGAGGCCTAAATCGCACAACTGAAAGCTTCCGTCTCAACCATTGCCAAATCCCGGTCACACACACAACGCACATGTTGCTTATGAACAACAAAATCATAATGTAAATGCTGTGACCACGTTGAGATCTAGAAGAGTGTTGCACAATAAAGTGGGTATTAGTGATGAAACCCCGGCCGCCGCTTCTTCTTCTTCTTCTTCCGATTCATCTTCATATTCTTCATCTTCTTCAGAGCCTATTCTTCATTCTTCACAAGGCTCTAACGGACCCACATCTCACTCCACGAAAACACTAACACTGGGATCCATTCCAACTCCGCAATCTAGTCCACAAACATTGGACTCAACAAATTTTCAAAATATTCCATTTCCAAACAGGTTGAGATCCAATAAACCTACACCCCAAATGTAGAAGATTGTGGAGTTATTCAAACTGGTTAGCATTAACATACCTCTCCTGAATGCAATCCAACAAGTCCCTTCTTACGCTAAAATCTTAAAGGACTTATGCACCAAGAAGTGGAAGTCACAGGTACCCAAGAAAGTTTTCGTGGCTAGTGTTGTAAGTGATACTCTTACCCAGCCCTTACCCCCAAAACATAAGAACCCTGGCTGTCCTACAATTTCAATAACAATTGGGGATAAGAACATCAATCATGCACTTTTAGATCTTGGTGCTAGTGTTAATTTGCTACCCTATTCAGTATATGAACAATTAGGCATTGGAGAGCTTAAACCCACACATTGTACTCTCCAAATGGCCGACCGATCCATCACCCATCCTAGGGGTGAGTTAGAGGATGTGTTAATTAAAGTATGGGATTTCATTTTCCCTGTTGATTTTATTGTTATGGACACACAGCCTGTAGCTAATCCCCGGAGTCAATTTCCGGTGATACTCGGTCGACCATTCCTTGCGACTTCTAATGCGGTGATCAATTGTCGAAACGGTTAAATGAACCTATCCTTTGGAAATATGACAATTGAACTCAACATTTTTAAGTTGGGGAATCAGCCCTCCGAGCCTAATGCTAGCATATTTGATGTTTGCTCGATCCAAGAGATCACGCATGAGGACTGTGAGCTCGAAAATTTTCTGTTCGATCATAGCAGTTTTGATGCCACTAGTGCGTTCCTCCTTGAATCTGACACGACTTTTACACCCGATAACGATTACGAGTGTTTCTATTTTTTGGACGATTTTGAAGACTCACCACCCGAGTTTGAGTCCTTTGATTTTTCGTATGAGTTAGCTGAACCATCCGACTCGGTTACTTACACTCGCTTTGAACCATTGATGGAATCCTTCGAGTTCAAGACAGTTTCACCAATTTTACCTTCAATTGTTTCACCTCTAAAACTCGCACTCAAGCTGTTGCCGTCTCACCTTAAATACGCTTACTAAGGTAAGAATGAGACCCTTCCTGTTATCATATCGGCTTTACTAGCCCTTGAGCAAGAGAAACACCTTTTAATGGTCTTACAAAATAATCGGCAAGCTTTTGGCTGGACTATGACGGGCATTAAGAGGATTAGTCCTCTAATAGTTGAACATTATATACATATGATGGATGATGCCAAGCAAGTAAGGGATCCACAGAAACGCCTCAACCCCATAATGAAGGAGGCTGTCAAAAAGGAGATTGTAAAATGTCTAGACAGTGGTATCATTTACCCTATCTCTGATAGCCAGTGGGTTAGCCCCATTCACGTTGTCCCAAAGAAATCGGGCATAACGGTCATAACCAATGAGGCGAATGAGTTAATACCTACTCGCACCCAAACTGGATGGCGAGTTTGCATTGATTATAGAAAACTCAACGCTGCGACACGGAAAGAACACTTTCCATTACCTTTTATTGACCAAATGTTAGAACGATTGGCTGGGCATGAATTTTACTGCTTTTTAGATGGCTACTCCGGCTACAATCAAGTTCCCATCGCCGAAAAGGATCAAGACAAGACCACATTTACTTGTCCTTTCGGTTAATTCGCTTATTGTCGCATGCCTTTTGGGTTATGCAATGCACCCGCTACTTTCCAGTGGTGTATGATGGGGATCTTTTCAGACATGGTGAAAAAAATTTTGGAGATTTTTATGGATGATTTCTCCATTTTCGGCGACTCCTTAGATGAGTGTTTGCTATACTTAGACACAGTTCTTACCCATTGTAGGGATAAGAATCTCACTTTAAATTGGGAGAAATGCCATTTTATGGTACGAGAGGGTATTGTCTTAGGACATATCATCTCGCAAAATGGCATTGAGGTACATAAGGCCAAGATTGAAGTCATTTCCAATCTTCCTCCTCCCAAGTGCATCAAAGACATCCGAGCCTTCCTTGGCCATGCCGGTTTCTACAGACGGTTCATCAAGGATTTTAGCAAGATAGCTAGACCCTTGACTCTTTTGTTGGCTAAGGACACAACCTTTGATTTTGACTCAAGCTGCATGAAAGCATTCGAGTCATTGAAACACTCACTTATTTCTGCGCCCATTCTTTCATCTCCCGACTGGACGCGTCCATTTGAAATTATGTGCGATGTATCCGATTTCGCCATTGGTGCTATCCTTGGACAACACATTAATAAGATGCCGCACGTAATTTATTACGCTAGCCGAACATTAAACGAGGCCTAATTGAATTACACAACAACAGAAAAAGAATTCTTAGCCGTTGTGTTTGCACTAGAAAAATTCAGGCCCTATTTAATCAGCTCTCCAATGATTGTTTACACGGACCACTCAGCTCTTCACCATCTTTTCGCGAAGAAAGATGCTATATCTTGGCTAATACGTTGGATCCTCTTGCTACAAGAGTTTGACCTTGTCTTAAGAGACAAGAGAGGATGTGAAAATATAGTTGCCGACCACCTTTCAGGACTCCCTTCTTCTCCTACACTACAAACTCCTATTAGAGACATTTTTCCAGATGAGCAGCTCTTAACCTAGTCATGCGAACCTTGGTTCGCTGATATAGTAAATTATTTGGCCACCAGACTAATACCAAAAGATTTGTCGAATCGGGATAAACTCCGATTCCTGTCACAAGTAAAACATTTTTACTGGGATGAACTATATCTCTTGAAATACTGTTCCGACCAAATCATTTGTCGGTGTGTCGCCGACCTTGAGTTTAAGAGCATGCTGTCATTTTGCCACGATCAAGCGTGTGGCGGGCATTTTGGCTCCAAGAAGGCAGCATAAAAAATCTTGCGGTGTGGCTTCTACTGGCAACGATTTTTTAAAGATGCATACGAATACTGCAAGACATGCTCCCGGTGCCAACACTTGGGCCGAATATCTCGGTGGAATGAAATGCCGCTCCAACCAATTTTGGTTGTTGATATTTTTGATGTTTGGGGAATAGACTTCATGGGACCATTTCCCAATTCTTTTGGGAACATGTACATTCTACTTGCTGTTGACTATGTTTCAAAATGGGTCGAGACTGTACCCAGCCGAACCAATGACAACAAGGTTGTCGTTAGATTTCTTAAAGAAAACATTTTTTTGCGGTTTGGGTATCCTCGCGCGATCATCAATGATAATGGATCTCACTTTTGTAATAGGACTTTTGAATCCTTAATGCGCAAATTCTCCATTACTCACAAACTGTCAACGCCATATCATCCCCAAAGTTATGGGCGAGCCGAAATTTCGAATCGGCAGATTAAACAAATAATGGAGAAAACGGTTTCCAAAAACCGTAAAAATTGGTCATCAAAACTGATTGATGCACTATGGGCATTCCGTACTGCCTATAAGACCGATCTTGGCATGTCTCCATACAGGCTTGTTTATGGGAAGGCTTTCCACCTTCCAGTTGAAATAGAGCATAAGGTATTTTGGGCAATTAAAGAGTTGAACCTATCTTTGGGAGATGCGGGCAGCAATAGAAAACTGCAATTGAATGAATTAGACGAGCTGCGGGATGAGGCCTATGAGAACGCGGTAATTGTTAAAAACTGAATGATGGTGTTCCATGACAAACACCTTATGCGCAAGACTTTCTAACCTGGTCAACAGGTTTTGCTTTACGATACTCGGTTACATTTCCATCCCGGCAAGCTCAAATCTCGATGGAAAGGGCCATTTTTGGTACGCACCGTATATCCGCACGGTGCGGTAGATCTAGAAAATCAGGAGGACGGAACACTATTTAAAGTAAACGGACATCGACTTAAACCGTTCCTCACTGCGGACCCGTCGGAGGAGCTCCTGTTTTTGCAGGAGCCGATTTATACTGACTGATCTTCCTCCATCTACCCCAAATTTTCGATCATCTAGCTAAAACATTGCTTCAAATAAGTTTGGGGGTATGTATCATTTATAATTATATAAATACAAAATAACATAAAAAAATTTGAAAATAAAAAATTTGTATATTTTTGTAAATTTCCAGATTTAATAAAAACATATAAAAATTAATTTTTTATTTGCAAATAAATTCCTCTTTTTAGAGGGGTTTATTTACAAATAACCAAACACTCCCCCTATAAATAAGACCCGACCCCTCTCTATTTTCTTAACCCTAATTTATCAGCTCTCTGCAAACCCTAGCCGCCTCGATTCTGTAGCGAGATCGCTCCAGACCACCGCTGATCCGCCGCCGAACCCTGCCTTGCGCCGTGCTTCCGCCGCACCTGTGTGTCTTCTCCCTCTGAAATTCTTAGAAGTGGTTCGTTTTCTAAAACTCCTCTTTGTTTAATTTTGTAGATCTGTAGATTATCTGTGATGGCACCGAGTATGCAGTTAGAACATGATTTCTCACAGATCTTTTCACACACGATATATGGGAGTTACATTGCTAATGATATCGCTCGTAGGGGCTGGAATTTTTTGATATATAATCACCCAAACGCTTACGCCCTTCCAGATTTAGTCACTCGTTTTTACGAGTGCATGGAAGATGGCTGTCTCGCACAATATGGATTTATAAAATTACTGTGGGGGTGATAGGGAGATAATTGTTGATAGAGACTTCATACATGAAGTCACTTTAATCCCTAGGATACCTGTTCATGATCATCCACTTCAGTTTGAAGATTATATGCCTTTAATGGGTAATGATTGTTCGAGGGAACTAAGGAAAGGAATCCAAGTGAGAACCTTTTTCGCTAATGTTTTAACTGTGTGCCGGTGGGCACAAAACAATATTTTTGGGAGTTCCCATAACACCACATTTTTCACTCCATCACTGCATATCGTGCACACACTTATGACAAGAAACCCTAGATTCGACATGTGCATGGTTTTGCTTAACTCAATTGGTGCGGGCAAAAGAGCCGTGAACTACCCATGCCCCATGCTAGTGACACAACCGTGTCGCTATTTCCTCCCCGTGGAGGAATTTGAATTTTACATGCATGGAGGCATACCCGTCAGGTCTCTCATTGAGGGCGTATCTACGTCCTATACACGCTTGACAGATGTTTGGTCACGAACTGAACCGGCGGAACACGTGCCCGCTGGAACACCTAGCTCCAGCTCGACCGCGAGCGAGGGAGAGCTCACCCCCTTAGAACATTCAAATTTAATGAGAAGAGCCGTTAGAGGGATTGACGAGTTGAGGGGGATGATGAAGGAGCATGACAGACGTTTGACTGAGATAGAGCAGGAAGTCCGAACCCTGCTAGCTAGGAGGAGCATTCCCATTCACGCTCAAGGGGGCGGCGTGGAGCCGAGCAGTGAGGGCACTGCTTTTGGTAAGTTTGGGGTAGAAGGTGGTTGTAAATAGTTATCATTTGCGTTGCATATTTTTTTAAAAAAAATTTGTATATATTTTTTCTTTTTCTTTTGCATGTTTAATTCTGCATTGCATCTCTATAAAAAAAATTATAAAAATTGAAAAAATGAAAAAAAAAATATAATATAAAAATATAAAAATCAAATAAAAACTGAAAATTTTTAAAATTATAAAAAATTGAAAAATTCAATTTTGGCCATAATTGACTTAAGTTTGACAAGACGGTTAACTAGATAGGAAAAAAAACTAGATCCTAAACTTAGTAAATTTAAAACACTAAAAATAACTTTTCTTAAAATTTAACGGTAGAAAATATATATCTTTGTAGTTTACTTAGAAATAGGCAAATTTTGAGTTCACTTCTTGGGCTAAGTCAAAATAAAGGAAGAGTATTGAAATTTTTATTAAAGTGTAAGTCTGAAAAATAATCCCTAAGTTTAAGTCTAAATTTAGAAAATATATACCCTACAACTTGCACAAACACGAACCTTGAAACTTAGAATAGTAGAGGAGACCTTGAAATGCTCTTGTCTAAAATTCTTAGTATGAAGGAAAATAAAATTATAAGTGTGAATAAAGAGATAAAAAATGAACACTGGTTTTTGTAATTACTTAAGGCTGCATAAAAAAAAATATAGCGAGGGTGCTTTATCAACTAGTGCCTTAGACCAACTGGTTTGGGAGTCACTGCTAAACCCTTAGGTATTACAAGATGAGGAATTACGCCTTAATGCGTAAACACAATTTGTAATCGGTCGTTAGTACCTCAAGAAATATTAACGGTCGCATGAAAGATGTGTGAGCAATTTCAAAATGAAAATTCACCAACTAAAAGTACTTTGGATGATGTACAAGAGTATAATAGCTTGAATTTAATTTCCAAGTGTAGGGGTGATACATACTCACACGTAGGGGTATATGATTGGGGTTTGGATGAGAGATAGGAATGAAAAATAGGACTTTTATTTTTAGTATAGATGATAAAAATTCCTAAGTTGAGATGGAACCATAGAAGGAAAATTCGAAAGATGCTGAAAGCTAAATAAATTTACAGAACATATACATTCTTAAGTTAAATGATAAGGAAACGTGAAAAATATGGGTTGATAATTTCTGAGTTGAAGATAATAGAATTTCTTGCTCGAACACCGAATTGAAGAATGAAAGTCAATAGGCCAAATTGATCCGATTTTGTGGGTAGTATCCGCTGAAAACACTTAGGAGACAACACTCCTGCTACTAGGGACACCTAGAGGTTTAACGGCTTGTTGCACGAGCTCAGTGCAATCGAGTTTCCCTGGGAAAGTGAGGTTAGGCTTTTTCAAGAATAAAACTAGTTTTGCTCGGGACGAGCAAAAGATAAGTTTGAGGGTATTTGTTCATATCATAATTTTGCATTATTATAATCCCCATTATTAATTATTTTACAAATAAATAGGTGCTTTTGATCCATGTCTGCAAAATAGTTGCAGGCTACAGGTTCTCGGAACAATACAGTGAAAATGGTGAAAAGACGCTACAAAAGTAAGACTACGACCAACAAATAGAAGAATCTTTATCATGCCGTCTACAGTTCAAGGAAAAAACGAAGATCAGCAAACAGTTCGATTGCACAAAGTACAAAGGCAGCAAAAGATTCAAGACTTCAATACGAAGCGAACGGTAAAAGTCTACAACATTCTGCACTGTGGAAATCTGGAAGAAACTAGAAGACATTCTGAAGAACCAAGTGATGAAACCAGAAGGAAAAAGCAACAGAAAGCAACCCTAGAAAAATGAGCCAGCAAGCCCACTATATGGCCGTGGAACCGCGGCCAAACCATGCTTATGGTCACGGATTCGCGGCAGTGCTGTGCACGTTTTGGCTCGTGTCGGTGCGTGTCGGTGGAGTCGGTGCGTTGACCCGGTTTTCTTAGGCTATTTTTGTAATTCTAGATATGGATCAGATGTAAACTCTAGTGTTTCTATTCTTTATAAATAGGAATCCTACAGCTCTTTTTGGGGCATGCCTCTTTTTATTTCTCTAGTTTAGAATTTTTATTTCCTGTAATTGTCGAAGAGTGCATCAAATAAGAAAGTAAGTATCTTTTCTGCCCTACTTATTTCTCTAGCAATTTTATTTCTCTGCCGTAGTTATTTTCCGCAATTTTTTTATCCGCCGTAGTTGTTAAATTAAAACCATAAAAAATGAACTCGTTTATCAATTCCCTAATGAGTGAGTAGTTCCTCATTTGTTAGGGTTAGGTTTGGTGAAGGTTTGAGAGATTAAAATCTCTCACCCCTTTCTTACCCGTTTACATTTTAAAGTAGGACTCTATTCATACATACACACACCGCTCACTACGGCACCCTATCCCATGAGGTAGCGGTGATACCATAATTAAAGACCGGTTGTGTATGATTTCCATGGAGGTTAGGGCTAAGAGTTAAGAAAGGACGGACAAGGACCAAAGAGAAGAAACCTAGTTTCTTCCCGATCGTGCTAATCCCCTTTGTTAAGTATTACCTTAACACCTAAAAGTTCTTAATTAGGGCAAAGAAAGCGATGAGAATAATTGACTTTCCAAATTAACCTAATCCTAACCCTAGCAAGGTTTTAATCCTAATCAAATTCAACTTTAGTTTTTATTGAAAATCAAAACCTACCACAATAGGAATTGACTCTTTAGAACAACTAGGAAATACACGTAATCCCTGATGACCGACCCTTACTCAACCGGCTAGCTACCAAGCGACACCGTTCATGATTGCGGTTAATTCTTTGATTCCAAAAAGCGCATTCTCACAAAATCGTAACAATCAGGTATCCCTTGCATGCGAGCTCTTTCCAAATCAGTCTTGGGAGACATCTCTTTAGAGAGAGTGAGTCCTGCGATCATGGGTAAATTCCCATGCTTGGAATCCTCCATAATAAAACTCTTTAGTATGGTGTCGATGTACCTGGATTGGGAAAATCCGAACATCTGTTTAGATCTATCTCTATAGATCTTAATTCCCAAGATGTAGGAGGCATCACCTAGATCTTTCATTGAGAATCTTTGTGATAAGAAGAGCTTGACGGAGTGTTGCATAGGAACATCATTTCCTATGAAGTGTATGTCATCCACGTACAATACGAGGAAGACGACTTTACTCTCTGCCACCTTCTTGTATATATAAGGTTCATCTACGTTTTTGATGAAGTCAAACTCTATGACTACCACATCAAAACAGATGTTCCAACTCCGCGATGCCTGCTTTAACCCGTAGATAGATTTAAGCAGCTTGCACACTTTTCCGCTGCTCCCACTGTCCATGAAGCCCTCTGGCTGATTCATGTACACACTCTCTTCTAAATCTACATTTAGAAAGGCGTTCTTAACATCCATGTACAATAAGCATAGCCACTGGAGAAAAGGTTTCATCATAATCCACACCTGGTCGTTGACGAAAACCTTTTGCAACAAGTCTAGCTTTGAAAGTCTAAACTTTTCCATCTATACTAAGTTTCTTGTTAAAGATCCATTTGCTCCCAATGGGTTTTACCCCTTCGGGAGCAACTTCCAAAGTCCATACTTTGTTGGTGTACATGGATTCCATCTGAGATCGCATTGCATCCGACCATTTCATAGATTCCCCTTTCGTGATGGCCTGCTCGAAGCTAGTTGGGTCATCATCAATCATGTTGCAATCCTTGCTCCCACCATCAATGAAAAAACCGTAGTACCTCTCAGGTGGATGAGGAACCCTACTAGATCGGCGGAGAGGCTGAGGTTCGTTGGGAACTATCGAATCCTCTGGTTCCACCAAATCTTCTGTTGCAGTTTGTGTAGCTGGAATTTCTTCCAGTTCTACCTCTTTGCCACTAATTTCCTCTGCAAGAAATTCCTTTTCTAAAAAGGTGGCATGTCGAGAAACAAACACCTTTTGTTCCTCGCTGTGGTAGAAAGATATCCATGTGAATGTTTGGGATATCGCACAAACTTGCAAAGTACAAATCGTGCCTCGAGTTTGTCCAGATTTTGCTGGACAACCCCATATCTTAACTCGTTTAATACATGGTCTCTTCCCACTCCATATCTCATATGGTATGGTAGGTACAGATTTTGATGAAACTTGATTCAATAGGTAAGCTGCTGTCTCAATCGCATAACCCCAAAAGAAAATAGGCAACTCAACGGTGCTCATCATAGAGCACACCATATCTAATAGGGTGTGATTCCTCCGTTCCGATACACCGTTGTGCTGTGGTGTATACGGAGGAGTATGCTGAGAGAGAATCCCATTCTCTTTTAGATAGTCATGGAATTTCGTGCTTAAGTATTCTCCTCCACGATCAGATCACAGGATTTTAATACTTTTACTCGTCTGGTTCTAACTTCATGCTTATATTCTTTGAATTTCTCAAAAGCTTCAGACTTGTGTTTCAACAGGAACACATGTCCATATCTTGAGAGATCGTCAGTGAATGTAATGAAGTATGAGGAACCACCCCTGGCATGAGTAGACATGGGACCGCATAAATCACTATGTATGAGTCCCAAGAGTTCCGTAACTTTTTCTCCGTGTCCAGTAAACAGAGTTTTTGTCATCTTTCCTTTGAGACATGACTGTCATGTTTCATAAGATGATAATTCGAACGGATTGAAATATCCATCCTTACGTAACTTAACTTGTCGTGTCGCATTGATATGACCTAGTCTACAATGCCACAAGAAGGATTCATTCATTTCTGAACTCTTCCTCTTGTGTGTGTTCTGTACGTTAAGAACTGTGTTTTGATTCAGAACGTATATACCGTTACATAACGCACCAAACCCAATCAATATTTGATTTTGGTAAATGTTCATAACATTATTCTTTACTACAAAATTATATCCTTCTTTATCAAATAAAGGAATTGATATTAAATTGCATATCATAGAGGATACGTAATAACAGTCGTTCAGGATCAAAGTATTCCCATTTGGTAATACTAGGTGATATTCACCAACTGCTTTGGCTGCAACACTTGCACCATTCCCTACTTTTAGAGAATGATCACCTATTCCCAGTTCTCTACTTTTACTTAGCCCATGCAACATATTACATATGTGCGATCCCGATCCGGTATCTAATACCAAGGATATAGAGTGTACTGAGAAACAGTTCCCGGTAATTAACACACCCGAAGAAGTTGCATCAACATGCTTATTCTTCGTTTGGGTTGCGTGGGAATACGGATATTCCCCTATTTCCTGCTCGGACATATAACATTTATATGTTGGAGCGGAACCAACGTTCACCAGCTCAGTATAATAAGCAGGATCGGTCAATACATCCATATTATTATCCTGATTAAGGCCTGACATGGTCGCTATCTGGAGAGAGAGAGAGAAGAAAACACTTAGCATATGCTCTTGCAAGATTAAATTGGTTATTATCTTATCTAATCAGGATGGCCCCCACTGTTTCTTTCAAATCTTCCTTCAAACCCTAAAAGGTAAGACTGGCCGGGATTAATTACACCTTACAAGTTCGCCAATAAATCAACCAGTCCAGTGTCGGTATTTTGAGGGAGGTTCCCTGTGCTTTCGCACGGACCTAATTAAAATAAACCTCATTTTTCCAGGGGCGTAACCCCGTTAACACCTTTTTAAACACCTACTTGATCGGCTGATTGTGATGTGTAAAACTCTCCCAGGAGTAACTTTTACTCGCAGTGGATATCGGGATCCAGCTATCTCATAGAAGATATGCAATCTCGTTGAAAATTTCAACACTTGAAATTCCCAATAATTTTTATCCCCTAACCTCCTATGACCTTGACAAAGGCCAACAAACCATAGGGTGCTAGTCAAGTTCAACCCGTCATTTCTTGATTGAATTAAACACACCCGCACGACCCTTGACAAAGGCCAACAAGGTCGTACGACTACCCTAATCCAATCGCATCACATGCTTAAGCAGATAAGCACTAGTCAGTTACCGCACACTATACCTTGACAAAGGCCAACAAACGCAATACAAATACTAAGTAGCACTTATCTGAAATGACGGAGGGCTGCGACAGGTTTTTAGAAAAACCTTTTGCGTAATGAACATGATATCGTTGCAGAATCGAGTGATTTTGAAAATGAGTGTTTTTTAGGCTTTTACTAGTTTCGCTAAAGAGGTCACTTCCGGTGAAGGGATCTCGGCACTTTTCTCATCGAATGAGATGCTGGATATTCTACAAGAAATACCGCTATGGAAAGCAAGATCCTAAAAAGCAATCAAAAACAAAACAGAGTGGTTTGTAGCATCTTCTAGTTTCGCTAAAGAGGACATTCCCGGTGAAGGGATCTTGACTCTATCCTTATCGAATAAGGTCCTGGGTTGTAATATCTTAGAATGCGGTTAGTGTTAATTAAGCAATAATGCGGATTTTTAACAAAAAGTTTACCAAAATAGTTTTTAAATATTTTATAAAAATTAATTAATATTTTATTAATATTTATTTTGCGCCTGCACACACACGTGCATGTTAACCTAGGGTTAATTAGTGGTAACCATGCTTAAGTAGCCATGGCACCTTAACCCCATTTTAATTAAAGTTCTATGCAATTATCTAAATTATTAGTTATTTTAAATTAAAGGTTTGAATTGTTGACTTGAGAGAGAGAGAGAGGGGGCATCATGAGGCATGGGCAAGCATACCATGCATTAAATGAGCAGAGAGAAGAGGGAGGCATAGCTCTACACTAAACTCACACCCTCATTTCTCCATCCCTCACCCTCACACATATACTCCCTCACTCTCAGACACATTCTTTAATTTTCCTCATTATTTTCTGTAGGGTTGCTAGGCACTCCCAAGAGGTCTCACAAGGCATCAACCATGCCAATTTCAAATTTTACGGGTGCCGAGAAACCCTAATACGGATCGTTAACTAGATATCTAGGCGACAAAGCAACTAGTTAACAACTTAACTACGAGTAATCGGAAATACAACCTTTGTAGATCCGGTCCTACACCTCCATAGCTCCGCAATGAAGTCTCCTCGCTGTCCAAATGGAATCTTAGGCTCTAGCGTCGGCTTCATCGGAGAAAAAGCGGGCTAGGTCATCGACGACGATGCCGAAGATGATCTACATCGAGGCATCACTAGATCAAGCTCCAACTTCACCAAGTCATGAAACTTGTGAAGAAAACACCCTATACTACTTGGCAAGAGGTAGAGGATGAAGAAATAGGAGGTAGGTTCACCTTAGAATTGGATTTCTCACTCATTTCATCAAGTTGCCATTGATGGAGGCATGCTTTCTTCAAGTGAAGAAGAAGAAGAAGTAGATGAATATTATGATAAGTTAATTCAAAAACAAAAAGTAAATGAATACTTATCATAATCATAACCATGGTCAAATGTAGAGAATAAATCATGGTTAGTGGGAATGGTTAGGGTTAAGCATGGAGACAAAATGGTCACTTGGTCAAAGCTTCATGAAGCTTCAACATGCATCCAAAGAAAGCCACCATTTTGCATTATGCTAAATATTTTTCCAAAAGGAATAAATAAATAAATAAATGAGAAAAGGAAATGAAACCCTAACCACTTAAGTAACCATGGTTTAATTCTTTACACAAACCCAAACTAGCATGTATCATCAAACATGATACAATCTTGTGCACAAAAAATATATCATATATACAATGTGCACAAACAAGTGAGAAAATCCATTTAAAAGTGAACCGATACTAGTTAATGCAAAGTAATATATCAAATATATAATTATGCATTAAATCATTAAATCAACACTTGATTTAACGATCCGGTCATATCGCATATAACCGACTAGTATCCAATGTATCGGCTTATCGAATCAACCCTCGATTCGATAACTAGGTTATATCGCATATAACCATTCGATACATTCATCGCGAGAATAGAATACGGTATCACATACACGCATTATTCTCGGTCCCGCACATATCTCATATGCGCTCCTATTTCGTTTCGCTTAAGCCAGGAAACCTCTGTGTAGGACTCTAAAGACTCGTCAATACGCCGGCAGCAGGTGATGATCATATCAAACACCCACAAGCCGCAAGCGGTCTGCTAAACATAACGGCCATCCGGGTATTGAGCGATCAGAAGATCGACGAGCAAGCCCGCTCACACTCCTGTGAATCCAACCAGTAACACTTACCGTACAGTCCGGTCTGATCGTCTGATATGTCGCATATCTCGCCTAGGGGTGGTAAACGTCAGACCCCAATAGCTCGATAAGTCGTGTCGATATGAGGTCTATAACAATTCGAGAAACTACTGGTAACACTTACCAGTAAATCTCAGCAACCCTGGCCAGGGATTTCCGGTTATAGCCAATCGAACACAGCGCAACATCAACTCCCTATACCGGGAGAGACGAATCCCCTCCTGTCGCTCATTGCCTCCATATGACTCAGGACTGTACCTAAAAACCACCGTTTTGCACGCCCTCTTGGACGTGGTAAGATGGAAATCAAAGCACAGTGGGAACCACACAAGACTCTATGACGATCTCGGGTCTACAGACTAACCTGTACCAGTGTCACCAGAGAACTGCCATCTGACGTAAGGTATAATACCATCTGGGAGTTCTCGGCGAGTCCGTCCAGTGTACCCAGTCTCCACCGAGCACCCGTATATCATCTCCGATGTCAAACACCAATGGATATGGGATCATCCATCGCCCATCTGTATGGGTCGAGAAGGTATACGCTAGTCTACTCTGGTATATCGATGCCTCGTCTCGATACACCCATGACTAGGGACTTTGAAGGATGTACTTATGGACTACCATGTCCCCACTAGTATGATCCGCATCATAGTCCAGGTAGTCAAGTACACATCCTAGGGGATTTACCAACATGTAACAGAGAGACAATTAGTATACACGTTAAGGTAAAGCGTAACCAGATAGTATACTATCATGTCGAGCAAGAAAGTCCTCCCTATATATGTCCAAGCATCCACTACAATATACATCCTATGTATAGTAATGGCCTCTAGGGCATACATATAACTAACAATCTCCCACTTGCACTAGGGCCATCTCTAGCAGTGGTTGTAGTATCTCATACTCAACCATCCCATAAAAGTCTCTCTCTGGGAATAGGCCGTCGTGAGTGGATCCGCCGTGTTGTCCTCTGAGTCTACTCTCCTAACCTCAATCCCTTGGAGATCAACTATCTCCATGATCATGTAATACTGCCTTAGAATATGTCTGGATCACTGATAGGACCGGCGTTCCTTAGCATAAGCCACAACTCCATTGTCTCACAATGGTTGGAACGTAGTTCATCTCATGAACCAATATACACCCAAACATCCTCCTTGGTAGCATCTTAAGTAGCGATGTATCCATCCTTAATCGTCTAGTATGCCACGGTATCTAGCTTGGAACTCTTCCAACACACCGTCCCTTTACTGAGGGTAAAGACAATGCCTTCGACTGACATTCAGTCGTGATTATCACCCTGGAACCCTTCCAGTGATTCTCCCCAGGATCGATTGATACCATCTCACTACAACTAGTGAGGATCCTAACATCCAATTAGATCTATCTCATAGATCCAAAACCCAGGATTTAGGAGGTATCACTTTGATCCTATATGGAGAATCATTGTGATAAGCGGAGATTGACCGAGCGTAGCATAGAAAACTCCTTCCCTATCAAGAGTATGTCATCCACGTACTCTACGAGGATCAACACCATACTCCCTACTACCCTTTTGTTTATACAAGGTTCATCTACCATTTTGATGATGCCAAACTCTTTGACTAATCACATCAAAACAGATGTTCCAACTCCGCGATACCTGCTTTATCCTATAAAGCATCTTGTACACGTTTCCGCTGCTCCCACTGTCTACGAAGCCCTCTGGCTGTGTACTTATAGACGTTCTCTTCTAAAACATCATTTAGAAAAGCAGTCATGGCACCCAACCGCCAGATATCGTAGTCATGGTACGTAGCCGTGGCAAGTAGGATCTGGATGGACTTAAGCATAGCTACTTAGAAAAGGTTTCATCATCATCCATACCTGGTCAATGATGTAGACCTTTAACAAGTCTAGCTTTGAAAGTCTCAACTCTTCCATGTACACCAAGTAATCTTCTGAAGATATACTTGCTCCTGAAGGGGATTTAATCCTTCAGATATAGCAACCAAAGTCCATACTTTGTTGGTGTACATGGATTCCATCTCAGATCACTAAGCATCCATCCATTCTTATAGAGTCTTACTCCCGATGGCCAGCTCGAAACTAGTTGGGTCATCATCTCATGATGCAGTCCTCACTCCCACTGTCATAGAGAAACCGAAGTATCTCTCAGGTGGGTGAGGAACCCTACTAGATCGGCGGAGAGGCTGAGGTTCGTTGGTAACTATTGAATCCTTTGGTTCTTTCAAATCACCTGCTGCAGTTTGTATAGCTGGAACATTTCCAGTTCTACATAACAGACCTTGCCTTGAGTTTGTCCGGATTTTGCTTTTAGACATAGGCCGGACAACCCCAAATCTTAACTAGCTTAAGACATGGGCTCTTCCCATACCATATCACATATGAAGTGGTAAGCAACTGATTTGATCGGAACCCTATTCAATAGGTATGCAACTTCTCAAGTGCATAACTCCCAAGAGGAAATAGGAACTCAGTAGTACTCATCATAGACCACACCATATCATATAGGGTGCTAGTGCTCCGCCCAGATATACCATCGTGCTATGGTGTATACGGAGGAGTAATGCTGAGAGAGAATCTTATTCTCCTTTAGAATAATCCAGGATTTCCGTGCTCAAGTATTCTCCTCCTTGATCTTATCAAAGGACATAATACTTATACCCGTATTGGTTCTCTACTTCTAGCTTATATTCTGTGAATATCTTAAAAGGTTCGGACATGGGTTTCAACAGGAACATATGTCTGAATCTAAAGAGATCATCAGAAATTGTAACGAAGTACAAAGAACCAGTCCTGGCATATGTTGACGGGGGATCTTAGATACATCAACATGTATCATCCCAAGAGTTCACTAACTCTTTCTCTGTTTCCAATAAACAGAGCTGGTGTCAATATATCTTTGTGACATGACTGGCAAGTTTCACAAGATATATATTCAAACTGATTTAAATATGCATCTACATGTAACTTCAGCTAGTCGGGTTGCATTGATATGACCTAGTCTACAATGCCTCAAGAAGGATTCGTTCATTTCTGAACTCTTCCTCTTGTGTGTGTTCCGTATACTAAAGAACTGTTGTTTGATTTAGAACATCAATGCTTTTAGATAACGTGCCTGAACCGATCAACTATTGATATAGGAAATGTTCAAAACATTATCCAACAATACAAAATTTTATCGTTTCTTTACTAACAAAGAGACAGATATGATTTTGTATATCAGGTTCGGTATCTAATAACATTCTTTCAGAATCAACGTATTGATAATACAGGGTGATAGTGACCAACAGACTTGGCTGCAACACTTGCCCCGTTTTCTGCCTCATGAAACTTATCACCCGTTCTCAGTTCTCTACCTTTCTGTAGCCCTATGCAACAGATTACATATCTGGGATCCTGATCTGGTATCACATACCCAGGACGTAAAGGATACTGAGAAACAGTTCTCTATAATGAACACACCCGAAGATGATGCATCATTATGCACTCTCTTCGTTTGGGCGGCACGGGAATTCTGGTAATCCCCAAATTCCTGCTCTGTCTTATAACAATTATAAGTTGGAGCGGGACCAACGTTCCCCAGCTCAGTATAACAAGCGGGTTCGGTCAATATTCCGTATTATTATCTTGATTAAGGCGTGATATGGTCGCTACCTGGAGAGAGAGAGAAGAAAACACTCAGCGTGCGCTCTTGCAAGATCAGATTGGTTATTATTTTATCTAATCAGGATGGCTCCCACTGCTTTTTATCAAATCTTCCTTCAAACCCTAAAAGGAAAGACTAGCCGGGATTAATTACACGCTACAAGTTCGCCAATCTTTCCGCCAGGCCAGTGTCGGTACTTTGAGGGAGGTCCCCCGTGCTTTCGCACGAACCTAATTAATGTAAACCTCGTTTTCCCAGAGGCGTAACCCCGTTAACACCTTTCTAGACACCTACTTGATCGGCTAATTGTAATGTGTAAAACTCTCCCAGGAGTAACAATTACTCGCAGCGGGTATCGGGATCCAACTATCTCATAGAAGGTATGCAATCTCATTGCAAATTTCAACACTTGAAATTCCCGATAATTTTTTGCCCCTAGCGTGCTATGACCTTGACGCATGCCAAACAACCCATAGTCCGCTAGACAAGTTCAACCCGTACATTTCTTGATTGAATTAAACCCACCCGCACGACCCTTGACGCATGCCAAACAACGCCGTACGAATACCCTAATCCAATCGCATCGTATGCTAGCAGATAAGCACTAGTTAGCTACCGTACACTACGCCTTGACGCATGCCAAACAACCGCAGCACGAATACTAACTAGTAGTTATCTGAAATGACGGAGGGCTACGACAGGTTTTTCTGAAAACCTATTGCGTAATGAACTTGATATCGTTGTAGAATCAAATGATTTTAAAATGGAGTGTTTTTGAGGCTTTTCTGGTTTTGCTAAAGGAGTCACTCCCGGTGAAGGGATCGTCGGTCCTTTCCTCGTCGAATGAGGTGCGGGATATATCATATATATCACTGTGCAAAGCAAAAACACTTAAAAGCAATCAAAAGACAAACCGAGAGTTGTAGCATCTGCCAGTTATTGCTAAAGGAGTCACTCCCGGTGAAGGGATCTCGGTCCTTTCCTCATCTAATAAGGTGCAGGATATATCATATATACCGCTGTGCAAAGCAAGAACTGTAGCTACCTGTTTTATTTTTGAAATTCGATTCTACAACATCTTAGGTTTCTTTTATTTCATTAATCTCATTAATGAAGTCACATCATTTAAATACCTAAACATCACAGATAAATACGACGTACACTTATGCCATCCGCATTCGCCTCGATGTCCCCTCGTGCACCGTTAGGTTAGGTAACTAACGGCAGAGCGGGGCAGGGCTAGCGCGGGTGTAAAACATAAGTAACGTCTATATAATATATCATATATACTATATACAACATTTATCACAGAACATATCACATGATCACATCACAGATATCGCAGCAGAAGAATCATATGGAATATTGGATATACTAGGACGTCCGTGTTTTCAATACGAGCCAGTATAAAACACGGATTCCACGGTCGTGATGAATAGCCAAACCCACACCCCTAGACCCCTACGAGAGCGGCAAGCAACCCTACCAATTCTAGAGTTAGGAGACCCGGACTCGACTCCTCGAGTTGGTCTCCCACTGGACCCTAGAACCCGGTTACTTATGCCCTCTTCCTTGGGTCTATCCTAGTGCGGAAAAGTAAATAATATACAAAAGGTGACATCTTCCACAACCTGGAAGTGCCCCAATAAAAGAATATTACATACAAGTTTTTACATGAATGAAAATGAAAAAAACACTCATCTCACATAAAAACCCCCGGCTATTCAAACACGACAATCCAATATAACATATCCAGCAACACATAACATCACATGTCATCAACGTAAGTAAATATGCGCATCCCAATTGTCGTTGACATATAGCAACGAAACCGGCGATATCACATATTACACTTACGGTCACAGAAAAGAAAGTGTAAAACTACAACAGTTGGAATCCGCAACCTGCATAGACATCGCATGCCTAATCAAATGAATTCCTTAGACATCGCATGCCTAGCAATTATAAACCCCGCATTTTAGTCTCATTATCGAAGACACTTTTCAATATCAAGTCGGGCAATTCAACAAGATTCCCAACATCCTGATCGAATGCTCGTCGCAAACTTCAGTAGGCGGCCGCACCCCCGATGCCGTCGACGAAGTGCACCAAGGCTGAACACCGCTGCCGCAAGCATCCGGACGGATGCTTTCGGCGACGGGGTTCTCCTACAGTCACTTGGTCGGGGCTATAGAGTGAGGCTGTCTATTAAGTTTACCCGACGAATATCCGCGTACGCTACGTGATTGCGACGGACTTTTGATCACATCAAAATTCCATGGCAACCGATTAAGTGAGACTAAAGTGCTATGTTTATAACATTCATTCATTATCTCATAACTATTTGTGAATTCCAATTATTGTATCCCATTCCAGATAAATAGAAAATGTTAAACTTTCCGATCGAACATTCAAACACCCAAGTTTTCCCGAAACAGATCAACACATGAAATAAGTCTAAAAACATTCAGTTCGTGCCTCAGTACCAACGGTCCAGCCGTAGAAGGGTCAAGCCAACGCCTCACATATGTCACGCCGTACTGCCCCAAACCCGAAGGTTCAAAGGGCAGTTCAAGACGGTCACATAATCGAGTTAAGGTTTGTTGTCTTCTAGAGGGACCATCGCGTTACTTGCACTACTTAGAACGTTATTAAACCACGGAAAGATCCAACACTTGGAAATTTCCCGACAGGGGAAAAGTTGGGTATTTATATCCGGTCGAACTTTTTAACATATTCTAAAATATCCGGAAAGCCAAATAGACAAAATTAGACAATCCGATCGAAATACCGAGTCCCCAATACAACCCAGAAAACTCAACTCTTGAGTTCAGAAAAAAAAATATCCCAGGAAAACCAGCACTGCAAAATAGGAATTACTGTGCAAAATTTAATGGGAGAAGAGACAAAATGGCCGCGGAACAGCCGCATTAGCACGCTAATGCCGCGGTTCCGCCGCACTTTAGACAGATCATTAGGTAATTTTTGCACCGTAATTCTTAGAATTTCCTGCTGAATTTTCTGCATATTTTTAATCTTGAAAAAACCCAATTTTTGGAAAAAGTCCAGAGAGCAAATTTGTGTTAGGGTTTCGGTTTAATCGGACTTCAAACTCCGTCTACGCATCGCCTAAGGCTCTAGCTAGGCTCTGATACCACTGTAGGGTTCCTAGGCACTCCCAAGAGGTCTCACAAGGTATCAACCATGCCAATTTCAAATTTTACGGGTGCCGAGAAACCCTAATACGGATCGTTAACTAGATATCTAGGCGACAAAGCAACTAGTTAACAACTTAACTGCGAGTAATCGGAAATACAACCTTTGTAGATCCGGTCCTCCACGTCCATAGCTCCGCAATGAAGTCCCCTCGCTGTCCAAATGCAATCTTGGGCTCTAGCGTCGGCTTCATCGGAGAAAAAGCGGGCTAGGTCATCGACGACGATGCCGAAGATGATCTACGTCGAGGCATCACTAGATCAAGCTCCAACTTCACCAAGTCATGAAACTTGTGAAAAAAACACCCTATACTACTTGGAAAGAGGTAGAGGATGAAGAAATAGGAGGTGGGTTCACTTTAGAATTGGATTTCTCACTCATTTCATCAAGTTGCCATTGATGGAGGCATGCTTTCTTCAAGTGAAGAAGAAGAAGAAGAAGATGAATATTATGATAAGTTAATTCAAAAACAAAAAGTAAATGAATACTTATCATAAACATAACCATGGTCAAGTGTAGAGAATAAATCATGGTTAGTGGGAATGGTTAGGGTTAAGCATGGAGACAAAATGGTCACTTGGTCAAAGCTTCATGAAGCTTCAACATACATCCAAAGAAAGCCACCATTTTGCATTATGCTAAATATTTTTCCAAAAAGAATAAATAGATAAATAAATGAGAAAAGGAAATGAAACCCTAACCACTTAAGTAACAATGGTTTAATTCTTTACAAAAACCCAAACTAGCATGTATCATCAAACATGATACAATCTTGTGCACAAAAAATATATCATATATACAATGTGCACAAACAAGTGAGAAAATCCATTTAAAAGTGAACCGATACTAGTTAATGCAAAGTAATATATCGAATATATAATTATGCATTAAATCATTAAATCAACACTTGATTTAACGATCCGGTCATATCGCATATAACCGACTAGTATCCAATGTATCGGCTTATCGAATCAACCCTCGATTCGATAACTAGGTTATATCGCATATAACCATTCGATACATTCATCGCGAGAATAGAATACGGTATCACATACACGCATTATTCTCGGTCCCGCACATATCTCATATGCGCTCCTATTTCGTTTCGCTTGAGCCAGGAAACCTCTGTGTAGGACTCTAAAGACTCGTCAATACGCCGGCAGCAGGTGATGATCATATCAAACACCCACAAGCCGCAAGCTGTCTGCTAAACGTAACGGCCACCCGGGTATTGAGCGATCAGAAGATCGACGAGCAAGCCCGCTCACACTCCTGTGAATCCAACCAGTAACACTTACCGTACAGTCCGGTCTGATCGTCTGATATGTCGCATATCTCGCCTAGGGGTGGTAAACGTCAGACCCCAATAGCTCGATAAGTCGTGTCGATATGAGGTCTATAACAATTCGAGAAACTACTGGTAACACTTACCAGTAAATCTCAGCAACCCTGGCCAGGGATTTCCGGTTATAGCCAATCGAACACAGCGCAACATCAACTCCCTATACCGGGAGAGACGAATCCCCTCCTATCGCTCATTGCCTCCATGTGACTCGGGACTGTACCCAAAAACCACCGTTTTGCACGCCCTCTTGGACGTGGTAAGATGGAAATCAAAGCACAGTGGGAACCACACAAGACTCTATGACGATCTCGGGTCTACAGACTAACCTGTACCAGTGTCACCAGAGAACTGCCATCTGACGTAAGGTATAATACCATCTGGGAGTTCTCGACGAGTCCGTCCAGTGTACCCAGTCTCCACTGAGCACCCGTATATCATCTCCGATATCAAACACCAATGGATATGGGATCATCCATCGCCCATCTGTATGGGTCGAGAAGGTATACGCTAGTCTACTCTGGTATATCGATGCCCCGTCTCGATACACCCACGACTAGGGACTTTGAAGGATGTACTTATGGACTACCATGTCCCCACTAGTATGATCCACATCATAGTCCAGGTAGTCAAGTACACATCCTAGGGGCTTTACCAACATGTAACAGAGAGACAATTAGTATACACGTTAAGGTAAACAGTAACCGGATAGTATACTATCATGTCGAGCAAGAAAGTCCTCCCTATATATGTCCAAGCATCCACTACAATATACATCCTATGTATAGTAATGGCCTCTAGGGCATACATAAAACTAACATTTTCTTCACCTCATTATCTCCTTCACACCCTCACTCCCTCAACTGAAATTCTAACCCAACCTTTACAAACATAAACAAAATCTTCACAAAACTCACTAAACCCTTCATTAAACTTGATCTAAAGCCTATGGAGATCACTTGGGGCATGGAAAGCTAGGATTTTGAGCAAGTGTGGATAGGTAATAACTTTAAACTATTAATTAGGAGTTTATTATTGTTGTGTAGCTTAGTAGTCGCTGTTTAGAACGGTAAAGATATAGTTTTGGTGTAATATCGTATTTTCAGGGTCCTTTTAGGATGTCTGTAAGCTGCTATCAACCCGAGTGTTTACTGGAAAAACTAGCAGTGTAGTAGTGTTATAATAGAGACCCTGAGTGTACACATGAAACACGAAGCTCACTTGACACTGTTCAACCAGCGACATTCGATGAAAATCCAGTGAGCTCGGCCGAGGAGGGGTCTAGGGTGCTGTGTTTTTGTGGGTAGCTGTGTGCGGTTGTTTTAGGGTGTTGGTACTGCTAGATTTTTCGGATTTAACAGTATGTAAAATCTGGGTTCAATTAGCTAATTTTTAGTGTTTCGACGACACGCGTTACGATCGATCCGACGTCGTTTTAGTGTTTCAGGTAGCTTACTGTCGTGGGTCTGTTTTGGTGGAGTAGACACACACGTTAGCTGCTAAGCGAACCCTTTTGTAGCTTAAGGGAACCGATTCGTTAAATTGGGGCTGGGTTCGTTATTATTGCGTAGTTTGCTAAATCCAGGTGTTATTGTGATTTGTGTTAATAGGATCACAGGCGGGGACTTCGGATGCTGCGATGAAAGGGAAGAAGGTGGTCGGATTTACTTAGCTCGAGATCACTATGAGTAGATTTAACATCTACGGGGAAATCGCCCGTATGGCGTTATGCGTCAGGGCTTGACATGATATTGTAGCCGCATGTTTATATTCATATAGGTTGATTGTGCATGAGCATTATTACATACCATTACTTGTTGTGCCTTGACTTAGTATCTAGTGGACACTGCACCATTACTGACGGTTCATGTTGCACGAGCACTAAATTGTATGCTACACCCACACCGTCGGTAATAGCCATGACAGGCACAACCTATACACATATGCAGTATTGTATTGTTATTGATATTGACACATTGATTCTTGTTCTATTGCGCATATGAAATACATCGTGCATACATACTTATGTGTATACACCCATACTTGGTATAGCCACATGTACACCTTTATATGATGTTGGATTTAAGTTTGGAGGAATTGGGAATCACATGATATATTTAAAAATGCCATTCATTTAAAAGTGCGATTTTCCTTTGATATGCTCATATTACTGTTTTATGTTGCATATATCATATTTCATGGATTTACGCATTGAGATACGGATTTCATGTGATTTGTGGATTTGAGAATCGTGGTATTATTTCAGGAATGCATGCATTGTTTTGGAAACCTGGTCTGTATTGATATGATATTTTAGTGCATCCACCATGAGTTTTCTCGGTTCTGAGACTTGTGCTAGATACCCAACTCGAGGAGCGGTAGGCACCGTCTACAGGTACATGGTGGACCCGGTAAGGTATCCCGGGGCAAGAAGACTCGTATAGAAAAGTTGTGAGCCCGACGGAGGAACGACTACCTACCGGTGATTGGTTTGACCTGGCGGTTATCCGGAGGATACTGACCGGAGACTTGAGATGGATATGGGCCGATCCGGACTGTCGGAGCCCGTGGGCCGATCCGGACTGACGGAGCCCGAGGGCCGATCCGGACTGACGAAGCTCGATATATGTGGATTTGCGTATCGATGTTAGACACGAGTATTTCATGATGTTTTCGAGTGCCGATGTTGGGCACTCAGGTTCCACGAGATTTACAGGATATGAGGGCCGATCAGAGTGATGGCGTCTCAGATATTGGGATTTGGGGTGTCGTTGATGGACACCGGTTTTCCATAGTAATGATTCATTGATGATGATATGTTTTATCCTATACTCAGCATTCATTCGATATGCATTGCTTCATGTATTTGTAATACCTGATAGAGTACCTTTCATGATTGTTGCATATCACGATTACTATATTTAAGCTATCAGCTTGCATGTGATAGAGTATCGCAGTACGTGCATACCTGTGATTATCTGTACGATGTTACTTAATACTCACGAGTTGGCAACTAACCCCCGTTGTGCCACAGTATTTTGCAGGTTGACCCTCAGAGTAGTCACGGCAGGGCTGCTTATTATCTCTATTTTGCGGATACCGCTTCGGTTGGCTGTGATGCCGTTTGCTATAGGTGGTTTTTGGGGTTATCCATTTGTATTCCATTGTACATCTTATTGTATCTAGTATTCTCCATCTAATATTTCATGTATTGATTTAGAGACGAGTGTGAGGACGGATATTGTATATTTTGTGACTCTGGTATCGAGCTTGTGTGAGCCGACTTTTATTATGCAGTTTTATTTCTTTATGTTATTTTTCACTTATACTGTCTATTTCTTCGCTAAGGCGTCGAATATAACCTTGTGGTGGTTGTTTCCACCTTTCGGGGTGATTTGCTCCCGTTTAGGGATGCTTTATTTATATCAAATATTGCTTTACTTATACCCGTTTCGAGGCTAGTTTTTACAAAGGAGGTGCTGCCGAAATTTTTAAGAAAATAAATTTAAACTTTAAAGATTTTTACTTGAGATTTCACAATGTTTTTATCAATGTATTTATCACTTACAACTTTTGATGGTTTAGATTTCTAGGTTTCGGCTTACTTAAATTGCGTTACGCCTGTAGACGTTACTTGGTTTAAGTGTCGGTCATGTGCCTAAATTTTGGGTCGTGACAAAGTTGGTATCAGAGCGCTAGGTTTTACCTTTCGGAGTGTAGGATGACCTTGGTATAATGGAGTAGGTAGCTTAAGCAGAATGGCGTAGCGTGTGTATGTTATGCGGCATACTTACGACGCGGTACTCCGCCTAAGTGTCCTTAAGACTTATTGGTTGAAATTCCTTCCATGATTATATACATCCTTGTAATTCGATTTCCGTGTTCTTATCGAATCCTGTTTTCATTTCCTGCCATTATACCGCCGAAGACTACGAGGGCGCAGAGAGCGGCCGCGAGAACCGAGGTCAGAGTTGGCTCGTCGGAGACGAGGACTGACCAGAGCGGTACGCCTATTTTTCAGGAGCAGATTAATCCACCTTTGCTAGATCGCATTACTAGGATAGAGGCCGGTATGCAGGATTTGCGCCAGATGATGGGATCGTTAGTTGAAGCCAGTAGAGCGCAGAGCGTCAGGGATGCTCGAGCGTGCAGTTTCGAGTCGTTACGCCAGACTCCGGGTATGACGGTGGCAGAATACGATATGCAGTTTACCCAGCTATCTGTGTATGCTCCATATTTGGTGGACACTGAGGAGATGCGAATCAAGAGATTTGTGCGAGGCTTGCTTACCCAGTTGTTCATCACTATTAGCACCCAGCATTTTGACACATATGCAGCCGCAGTGGACGCAGCCCTACTAGTCGAGGAGCGTCTTTCCAAGACTTTGGTAATTCCGAAACAGAAAAGGGTTCGTTCTGGTATATCAGCATGGAGACAGATGTTTAGACGCCGTGAAAGATTTCGTTTAGGTCGTGGGAGTAGCAGAGGCTTGGGACGAGGACAGTTGTTCAGCTCTTATCCCCAGGAGGGTCAGCATTCATCGTTTGGATGTTTCCTGTGCGGGAGTTTTTATCATCGTGTTCGAGATTGTTCTGAGCCACGTGCGGACGAGGCAGCCGTATCGCATGTTACCATACCACCTTCTCCACCTCAGAGAGCGTTACCTCTTACGCCTGTTGTTGCTCTGCGTCATACTTATGCTCAGAGAGGTCGTGGTCGCGGAGGGTTTGCTCAGAGAGGATAGGATGACAGAGGCAGAGGACAGCCAATTGCAGGAAGAGGGCAGGCATGAGTATTTTCTTTGAATCATCAGGACGCACAGGCGTCCAATGCAGTGGTTTCAGGTACTCTTTCAGTATGTTCTGTTGATGCACACGTTTTGTTTGATCCGGGATCTATGCACTCGTATGTTTTTACACACTTCGTGCCGAGATTGCACTGAGAGTCATGTTTGCTAGATCAGCCGCTTGTTGTGACTAGTCCTGTTGGTGAGTCATTTGTTGCGCGACACGTGTTTCGGTCGTGTGTCGTCCGTATTGGAGATAGAGATTCGTCCGTCGACTTGATCCTTTTTGAGATGTTGGACATCGACGTTCTCCTTGGCATAGACTGGTTAGCTACGTGCTATGCATCTGTGGAGTGCCGCGAGAAGACAGTCAGGTTTTTGTTTTCCCAGCGATTCAGTTCTTATTGTGCAGGGGGACCGTGGTGCCTCCCCTCACTGTTTGATTTCAGCACTTTGCGCTAGTCGTCTGTTGAGGAGGGGATGTCGGGGATTCTTAGCTTTCATTCGTGATATCGGAGCCACGGTAGATTCGTTGGACCGGGTTCCTATCGTGCGAGAGTTTCCCGACGTTTTTCCCGATGAGTTACCTGGATTGCCGCCAGAGCGTGAGATAGAGTTTTGCATTGATCTGATTCCCGGCATGGTGCCTATTTCTATACCGCCTTACCAGATTGCCCCGGTAGAGCTTAAGGAGCTTAAGGATCAGCTGCAAAAGTTTCTTGATAGGGGACTTGTACGTCCGAGTGTTTCTCCTTGGGGAGCTCCTATTCTGTTCGTCAAGAAGAAGGACGGCAGTTTGAGATTGTGCATTGATTATTGTCAATTGAACCAAGTGACGGTGCGGAATAGGTATCCTTTACCTCGCATTGACGATTTGTTTGATCAACTCCAGGGTGCGGGACATTTTTCCAAGGTTGATTTGAGATCAGGTTATCATCAGTTGCAAGTTCGGAATGATGACATTCCGAAGGCTGATTTTCGTACGCGCTACGGGCATTATGAGTTTTTGGTGATATCGTTCGGACACACCAATGCCCTAGCGGCGTTCATGGATTTGATGAACCGGATTTTCAGGCCGTTCCTCGACCAGTTTATTTTTGTGTTTATTGATGACGTTCTAGTTTATTCCAAGAGTCGTGAGGACCATGAGCAGCACTTGAGGATTGCTTTGCAAACATTGAGAGAGCACCAGCTGTTTGCTAAATTCTCGAAGTGTGCCTTCTGGATTGATAGTGTTGACTTCCTTAGTCATGTGGCTACGGGAGACGGTATTCGTATGGACCCGAGGAAGATTGAGGCCGTACAGCTTTGGCCTAGACCTGTATCAGTGACAGAGGTCCGCAGTTTTTTAAGCTTAGCCGTTATTACCGCAGTTCGTGCAGGGCTTCTCGAGTATCGCTGCACCGCTGACCGGACTGACCAGGAAGGGGATTCCTTTTCTTTGGACTGAGGCATGCGAGCAGAGTTTTCAGCAGTTGATGACTCGGTTGATGACTGCACCTGTTTTATCTTTCCCTTCTGGATCGGGCGACTTTGTTCTTTATTATGATGCTTCTCGATTGGGGCTCGGTCGTGTATTGATGCAGCATGATAAAGTTATCGCTTATGCTTCCCGGCAGTTGAAGAAGCACGGGCAGAATTATCCCACTCATGATCTTGAGATGGTCGCGGTGGTCTTTGCGCTTAAGATTTGGAGACACTACTTGTACGGAGAGTCGTGTCAGATTTTCACAGACCACCAGAGCTTAAACTACATCTTCCAGCTGCGGGATTTGAATTTGAGACAGCACCATTGGATGGATCTTGTGAAGGATTATGATTGTGAGATCCTTTATAAACCGGGCAAGGCGAATGTGGTAGACGATGCTTTGAGTCGTAGGCTCGGGGGTAGCTTGTCCCAGTTGAGCATAGTTCAGAGGCAATCTTCTGCAGATTGGCAGATCTTGTGCGACAGCAAAGTACAGGTCGAGTTCACTTCCACTGGGGGACAGCTTGCTCATGTCCGCACCCTTCCACTCCTACTTGATCGTATTCGTGAGGCACAGCCCACTGATGCCCGTTTGTCTGAGATTCGTGAGCATGATCGGCAGGGTAGAGATTCGGAGTTTGAGATTGATGACCAAGTTGTGCTACATTTTGGGACTCGTTTATGTGTACCTGATACCGATGGGTTGAGACGCGATATCCTAGAGAAGGCACATCAGTCAGCTTTTAGTGTTCACCCAGGTTCCACCAAGATGTATCGTGACTTGAGAGATATCTACTGGTGGGCAGGGATGAAGAGTGATGTTTCGGATTTCGTTTCGAGGTACCTGACTTGTCAGTAAGTCAAGGCTGAGCATCAGAGATCGGCATGAGAATTGCATCCTTTACCCGTTCCGGAGTGGAAATGGGAACAGATCTCCATGGATTTCATTGGGGGTCTACCCAGGTCCAGTCTAGGGAATGACTTCATTTGGGTGATTGTTGACCGGTTGACGAAAGCGGCTCACTTCCTTCCGGTGAAGACCACTTTCGGTTATGCTCAGTATGCTTAATTGTACATTGATGAGATTGTGCGGTTGCATGGCGTTCCCACATGCATCGTATCCGATGGGGGCACCCAGTCCACTAGCCATCTTTGGCAGAAACATCTGGAAGCTTTGGGTACCAGTTTGAGGTTTAGCACCGCTTTCCATCCGCAGACCAATGGTCAGTCATACAGACTTTGGATGATATGCTTCGTGCGTGCGTGCTTGATTTCGGTGGCAGTTGCGATCGTCACTTGCCATTGATAGAGTTCACATACAATAACAATTATCAGGAGACGATTCAGATGGCACCTTTTGAGGCTTTGTATGGTAGAAGGTGTTGATCGCCGGTCTGTTAAACCGAACTCTGCGAGAGCAGGATTTTGGGACCCCAACTAGTTCAAGAGACTACGGAGAAAATTCAGTTGATCCAGGAAAGGATGAGAGCAGCCCAGTGCTGACAGAAGTCTTATGCCGACCGTCGTCGTCGCAGGCTCAAGTTCGTAGTGGGGGATCATGTATTCCTATGGATTTCTCCGATGAAGGGTGTGATGAGATTTGGGAAGAAAGGGGAAGCTTAGTCCCAGATTTGTAGGTCCTTTTGAGATCTTTGAGCGACCTGGTACCGTTGCCTCTCATTTGGCACTTCCACCCAGTTTTCCCGATGTTTACCCCGTATTCCATGTATCGATGCTTCGCAAATGCCTTCATGACCCTTCTCACATGATTTAGCACCAGACAGTTCAGCTAAAGCGCGATCTTTCGTTCACCGAGCAGCCAGTAGTGATATTGGATCGGCAGGTGAAGAAATTTCGGTCAAAGGTCTTGCCATCTGTGAAGGTTCTATAGCGTAGCCCGAATAGTGAAGAGGCCACTTGGGAGGCCGAGAGCGAGATGCGGAAAAAATTCCCTCTTCTCTTTGAAGGTACGCATAGTAAGATTTTTAAATTCGGGGACGAATTTCTTTAAGGGGGAAGACTGTAACGCCTTAGAATGCGATTAGTGTTAATTAAGCGATATTGCGGATTTTTAATAAAAAGTTTACCAAAATAGTTTTCAAATCTTTTTTATAAAAATTAATTAATGTTTTATTAATATTTATTTTGGTCTTGCACACACAAGTGCATGTTAATCCAAGGTTAATTAATAGTAACCATGCATAAAGAGCCATGGTACCTTAACCCCATTTTAATTAAAGTTTTATGCAGTTATCTAAATTATTAGTTATTTTAAATTAGAGGTTTGAATTGTTGACTTGAGGAAGAGAGAGAGGGGGGCATCATGAGGCATGAGCAAGCATGCCATGCATTAAATGAGGAGAGAGAAGAGGGAGGCATGGCTCTACACTAAACACACACCCTCATTTCTCCATCCCCCACCCTCACTCATACACTCCCTCACTCTCAGTCACATTCTCTCATTTCCCTCATTATTTTCTTCACCTCATTATCTCTTTCATGCCCTCACTCCCTCAACTGAAACCCTAACCCAACCCTCACAAACCTAAACAAAATCTTCACAAAACTCACTAAACCCTTCATTAAACTTGATTTAAAACCTATGGGATCACTTAGAGCATGGAAAGCAAGGATTTTGAGCAAGTGTGGATATATAATGACTCTAAACTGTTAATTAGGAGTTTATTATTGTTGTGTAGCTTAGTAGTCGCTGTTTAGAATGGTAAAGATACAGTTTTGGTGTAATATCCTATTTTTAGTGTCGTTTTAGGATGTCTGTAACCTGCTATCAACCCAAGTGTTTACTGGAAAAACTTGCAGTGTAGTAGTGTTATACTAGAGACCCTGAGTGTACACCCAAAACACGAACCCCACCTGACACTGTTCAACCGGGGACATTCGATGAAAATCCAGTGAGCTCGGCCAAGGAGGGGACTAGGGTGCTGTGTTTTTGTGGGTAGCTGTCTGCTGTTGTTTTAGGGTGTTTGGTACTGCTAGATTTTTATGTTTTGACGGTTTGTAAAATCTGGGATTAATTAGCTAGTTTTTAGTGTTTCGACGACGCGCGTGACGATCGATCCGACGTAATTTTAGTGTTTCCGGTAGCTTGCTGTCGTGGGTCTGTTTTGGTGATGTCGACATACACGTTAGCCGCTAAGTGAACCTTTTTGTAGCTTAAGGGAACCGATTCGTTAAATTGGCGTTGGATTCGTTATTATTGTGTAGTTTGCTAAATCCACGCCTTATTGTGTTTTGTGTTAGTAGGATCGCAGGCGGGGACTTCGGACACTGCGAAGATGGGAAGCAGGTGGTCGGATTTACTTAGCTTGAGATCACTGTGAGTAGATTTGACATGTACGGGGAAATCGCCTGTATGACGTTATGCGTCAGGGCTTGACATGATATTGTAGCCGCATGTTTATATTCATATAGGTTGATTGTGCATGAGCATGATTACATACCATTACTTGTTGTGCCTTGACTTAGTGTCTAGTGGACACTGCACCATTACTGACGGTTCATGTTACACGAGAACTAACTTGTATGCTACACCCACACCGTCAGTAATGGCCATGACAGTCACAACCTATACACATATGCAGTATTGTATTGTTATTGATATTGACACATTGATTCTTGTTTTATTGCTCATATGAAATACATCGTGCATACATACTTACATGTATACACCCATACTTGCTATAGCCATATGTACACCTTTATATGAGTTGGATTTGAGTTTGGAGGAATTGGGAACCACATGATATATTTAAAAACGTGATTCATTTAAAAGAGCGGTTTTCCATTGATATGCTCATATTACTGTTTTATGTTGCATATATCATATTTCATGGATTTACGCATTGAGATACGGATTTCATGTGATTTATGGATTTGAGAACTGTGGTATTATTTCAAGAAAGTATGCATTATTTTGAAAACCCGGTCTCTCCTTATATGATATTTCAGTTCTTCGACCATGAGTTTTCTCGGTTCTGAGACTTGTGTTAGTTACCCGATTCGAGCAGCGGTAGGCACCGTCTGCGGGTACATGGTGGACCTGGTAAGGTACCCCAGGATAAGAAGACTCGTATAGAAGGCGGTGAGCCCGGCGGAGGGACTACTACCTACCGGTGATTGGTTTGACCTGGCGGTTATCCGGAGGATACCGACCGGAGTCTTGAGATGGATATGGACCGATCCAGACTGACGGAGCCCCGATCCGGACTGATGGAGCCCGAAGGCCCATCCAGACTGACGGAGCCTGATATATGTGGATTTTCATGTCGATGTTGGACATGAGTATTTCATGATGTTTTTGAGTGCCGATGTTGGGCACTCAGGTTCCATGAGATTTACTAGATATGAGGGCCGATCAGAGTGACGGTGCCTAAGATATTGGGATTTGGGGTGTCATTGATGGACACCGGTTTTTCCACAGTGATGATTCATTGACGATGATATGTTTTATCCCATACCCAGTATTCATTCGATATGCATTGCTTCATGTATTTGTAGTACCTGATAGAGTACCATTCATGATTATTGCATATCCAGATTACCATATTTATTCTATCAGCTTGCATGTGATAGAGTATCGCAGTACGTGCAAACATGCGATTATCTATACGATGTTACTTACTACTCACGAGTTGGCAACTCACCACCGTTGTGCCACAGTGTTTTGCAGGCTGACCATCAGAGTAGTCGCGGCAGGGCTGCTTATTATCTCTATTTTGTGGATACCGCTTCGGTTGGCTGTAAGGCCGTTTGCTATAGGTGGGTTTTAGGGTTATCCGTTCGTATTCCATTGTACATCTTATTGTATCTAGTATTCTCCATCTACCATTTCATGTATTGATTTAGAAACGAGTGTGAGGACGGATATTGTATATTTTGTGACTCTGGGTATCGAGCTCGTGTGAGCCGACTTTTATTATGCAGTTTTATTTTTTTATGCTGTTTTCACTTATACTGTCTATTTCTTCGCTATGGCGTCGTATATATACTTGTGGTAGTTGTTTCTCCTTTGGGCATGATTTTCTCCCATTTGGGGTTGCTTTATTTATATCATATGTTGCTTTACTTATATCTTATGCTTGTACCCATTTCGGGGCTAGATTTTACAAAGGAGGTGCTACCGAAATTTTTAAGAAAATAAAGTTTAACTTTAATGATTTTTACTTGAGATTTTACAATGTTTTTATCAGTTACTATTTTTGATGGTCTAGATTTCTGGGTTTCGGCTTACTTAAATTGCATTACGCCTGTAGATGTTACGTGGTTTAAGTGCCGGTCACGTGCCTAAATTTTGGGTCGTGACATGGGTATTCTAGAATGAATACCGCTATGCAAATCAAAAACTACAGCTACCCTTTTTGAAAATTTGATTCTACAACATCTTTTAGGCTTCTTTTCTTTCATTAATCTCATTAATGAAGTCTCATCATTTATGCTTCCTAAGTATCACAGAAGAAACGAAAATACAACATACGCTTATGCCTTCCGCATTCGCCACAGTATCCCGTTATACACCGTTAGGTTACTTAACTAACGGCATAGCGGGGCGAGACTAGCGTGGGTGCAAAACATAAGCAATGTTTATTATATATCATATGTATAATAATAAAGCATTCTTCTCAAGCATATAAAGTGATCACATCACAAAATAACAACAGCAGAAGTCCACATATGAAATATTAGATATACTAGGATGTCCGTGCTGTATATCAAGCCAGTAAAAAACACGGATTCCACGGTCACGATAAATAGCCAAACCCACATCCTTAGACCCCTTCGAGAGCGGCAAGCAACCCTACCAATTCTAGAGTTAGAAGACCTAGACTCGACTCCTCGAGATGGTCTCCCACTGGACTCTAGAACCCGGTTACTTGTGCTCCCTTCCTTGGGTCTATCCTAATGCAGAAAAGTAAATAATATACAACAATGGTGACATCAACCTCAACCTGGAAGTGCCCCAATAAAAGTATATTACATAAAAGTTTTTACATGAATGAAAAATTAAAAACTCTCATCTCACATAAAAACACTCGGCTATTCAAAACACGACGATCCAATATAACATATCCCAGCAACATATAACAACACATGTCATCAACGTAAGTAAATATGCGTATCCCAATTGTCGTTGATATATAGCAACGAAAACGGCGATACACAACATATTACACTTACGGTCGCAGAAAAGAAAATGTCGAACTACAACATTTGGAATCGACACAGCCCTTAGACATCATAAACCCGGAATATCACATACTTCGGATTTCATGCCTAACATTGTAAAATTTCATTTGGGTCTAACTCATGAAAACACCTTTCCAATAGAAATCGGGTAATTCAACAAGATTCTCGATTCCTCCCGAGAACGAAATGTTAAATTTACAAGAAACTAATCAATTTTCATAAAACTAATTAGTGTAGATTCCAAATATTGTATCACATTCCATAGATAGCTAGACGATATTAAACATTCCGATCGGATCAACAAATACCCAAAATTTCCCAAATAGCTCAACACTTTAGCACTGTCAAGAAATACGCAGAACATACCACAGTACCTATGGACCAACCGTAGAAGGGCCAACCCTTGCCTCACCTATGGCGCCGCGGAACTACCGCAAACCCTAGGGTTTGACGGCGGTTCCGACGGTCATAGAATTGAATTAGGATTTCGTTCTTCTAGAGAGTCCATAGAGTTACTTGTATGATATTTGAATGTTTTTTAACTTGGAAAAAATCCAACTTTTGGAAAATTTCCAGAGAGGGAGAAAATGGGTTATTGATATTCGTTCGAACTTTTTAACGTCGTCTAAATAACCCAAAACGATGTTAGAATTACAACTACGAAACACTCCGAATTGCCTTTACAGAAAAATAACATCACATGCAATTTCAGTAAAACCAAGCAACACCTGAGACACCAAAACCCAGAGACCGGAACACCACACCAAAATGAACCCGAGAAGGCAACATTTGACCAGCCAGGCTGGAAATTTTTTGCATGTCGCCGGTCAAATTCTGGTGAGAGGGGTTTTCTTTCCTGTGGTATTCATGTAACATCTTATGTAACATTCTACAGTTGTTTAAAAAATTTTTTAGAAGAGTTTTAAAATTCGACATAAACTAGGTTTTTAGTTTCGATGTTTCGGAGTTGTTTCGGTTTCGTAATTCTACAAACATTGTCTAATTCTCTAGCTTGGCTTTGATACCACTGTAGGGTTACCTAGTACGACAGCAAGTTTTCGAGAGGCATCATCCATACCGTTTTCAAAAAAAATTACCATGCTAAATAACGCTAACACTAGAATCTTAACTAAAGAATTATACAATACATGCATGTAAATAACTTTACATCTAAGTGTACAAGGAATAAACCTTTGTAGACCGGTCCTTCACTTCACAACCTCCGTGTAGTAGTCCCTTCGCTCCAAGTATTGATCTTCCGGACTCTGGAATGGCTCCACAAGATGAAAGGAACAAGCTTTCTAGAAGTCTTCGAGGCCGAAAATGATCTACGTCGAGAAGACACCAACTCAAGCAACCTCTTCACTAATATGGAATTAGTGAATCTAACACCCTAAACTAAATGGCTAGTATAGTAGAGGATGATGAAGTAGGAATTTTGCTCACTTTAGAATTAATTTTCTCACTAATTTTCTTCTCCTCTCAAAAACCTAGAGAGCTCTCTCTTGTTGATGAAGAAGATGAAGCCAATAATGTTATAGAAACCATGTGTGTGAAATATCTCATATAACTCATGTAGAGACTTAACCATGGCTTAAGGTAATGGTTGGATTAAAAAATATCAAATGTAAAACAAAACTAGTGGACTAAGTCAATAGTTCCACAAGCTTCCACTAAGCTTAAACCATGTGACTAATTTCCACCTAATTAGTGATTTACTTTAAATAAATAAACCCCACATTATCATAAGCATGGTGTGAGTTTTATACACCTATGTTGCATGTAGCAACAAGCATGACACAATTATATATATCACATATATATTAAGTGTACACATGTGAGAAAAAGAAATGCTTAAGTGAGTTAATATTAGTTAATGTAAATTAATATATCAAATATACAATTATATATTAAATTATTAAATCAACATTTGATTTAATAATCCAGCTATATCACATATAACCGACTAATATCACATGTATCATCTTATCGAATCAACACTTGATTCGATAACCCGGCTATATCACATATAATCGACCGATATCATATATCGTGAGAATAGAATACGGTATCACATACACATATTAATCTCGGTCCCGCTCATATCACATATGTGATCCTACTTCGTTTCGCATGAGCTAGGAAACCTCTGTATAGGACTCTGAAGGCTCGTCAATATGCCGGCAGTAAATGATGATCATATCAGTCACCCACAAGCCATCGGCGGTACGAGCTGGACATAACGGCTACCCGGGTATTGAGCGATCAGAAGACCAACAAGCAAGCTTGTCTAAACTACCACAAAGCCTTTCATTAACACTACCGTAGAGTCTGGTCTCTTCGTCTGATATGTCACATATCTAGTCTTGGGGTGGTAAACGTCAGAACCCAGTAATCGATAAGTTGTACCGATGTGAGGTTCATAACGGGTCGAGAAACTACGGATAAGACTTACCAGTTGATCTCCGTATCAGCCCTGGCCAGGGAGTTCCTGTTATGGCCAATCGAGCACATCGCAACATCAACCCCCAATATTGGGAGAGACGAATCCCTTCCTATCGCTTATTGCCTCCATGTGATTCGGGACTATACCCAAAAGCCACCGTTTTACACGTTCTCTTAAACGTGGTAAGGTAGAAATCAAAGCACAGTGGGAATCACGCAAGACTCTATGACGATCTATGATCTACAGACTAACCTGTACCAGTGTCACCAGATAACTGCTATCTGACAATAGGTATAATACCAACTAGGAGTTCTCGGCGAGTCCTGTTCAGTGTAGCCAGTCTCCACTGAGCACCCGTATACCATCTTTGATGTCAAATACCAATGGATGTGGGATCATCCATCGCCCATCATATGGGTCAAGAAGCGTATACACTAGTCTACAATGGAATATCGATGCCCTGTCTCGATACACCCTCGACTAGGAACAATTAAAGGATGAAATTCTGGACTACCCTGGCCTCACTAGTATGATCTCCATCATAGTCCAGGTAGTCAAGTACACATCCTAAGGGCTTTATCAACATGTGAGAGCAAGACAGTATCACAATACAAGTTTACATGTTAAGACAAAGAGCAACCAGATAACATACTTTCATTTCGAGCAAGAAATTCCTCTCTATATATGTCCAAGCATCCACTATAATATACATCATATGTACAATAATGGCCTCTAGGGCATACATATAACTAACACTATTTCCGCCAGGAGCACTGCTTCCGTATCGAACACTAATGCATATAGTGTTGTATTCGTGGCCGTCTTGAACGTTGTTCGGTATGCGTAGAGAGCTTCATGCAGCCTTTCGTACCAGTCCTTTTTATTTATGGACACTGTTTTCTTTATAACCTCTATTAAGGTCTTGTTGAAAGCTTCAGCTAGACCGTTGGCCCGAGGATTATAGATTGAAGAGTATCTCCAATCTATTTTATGTTGCTGTGCGAAATGGCTTATTTTATGGTTTCTATAAGCTGGCCCATTATCCGAGATTATCCGTCATGGAGTTCTAACCAGATAGATGACATGGGTTCTGAAGTAATGGAGGATATTCTCCGTCTTGACCTCCCTTAGTGGTACTGCTTCTGCCCACTTAGAGAAGTAATCGGTCATTGCCAATATAAACTGATGTCCTCTGGAGGACGCTGGTTCGATAGGGCCAATTATATATGTTCCCTACATCTCAAACGACCAGCTGGTCACTGTCGGGTGTAGAGGATTTCGATGTTGATGGATGAAGTCCCCGTGAATTTGGTACGAGTGACAATGCTTCGCATATTCGAGGCAGTCCTGAATTTTGGTGGGCCAATAGTAACCCATTCTTTTTATCTTCAGCTTCATCTTTGGTCCAGCTTGGTGAAAACCGCAGAGTCCATCATGTATTTCTTGGACGAATTTCATTGCTTCCTCCGGCCCCAGGCATCTTAACCATAAAAAATCAAATGATCTCTTATATAGAGTATCATTGATCATTGACGAAGGCGAAAGACAGAGCTCATTTCATGAGCTGATATCTAGACGACGCATCTTCGGGTGTTCGTTAGGACTTAAAGTAGTCTATAAAGACTTCCCTCCAGTCCTTGACCTTTTCTTCGTCCTCTATTTGAAGGGCTACTTGTTCGGTCACTTCTTTTCCTTCGGATGGCTCTATTAGGTCTTCCGAAGATATATCCGTTGGCATGAGAATCCTGCGGCTTTACACAATGATTCTCACGTCATTGAGGTCTTCATCGGCCAATTCCTTAGCTAATTTGGCTAATGCGTCCGCCTTGCTGTTTTCTGCATGCGGTATACTCTGCATGATGTAGGAAGGGTTTGTGTCAGCGGTTTTTGCACCCTTTCTCCATAATTTATCTGCTCTGACTTGCATGTATGATAGTCGCCATTTACTTGGCTAACGATCAGCTAGGAGTCTCCATATATGAGTAGGTCTTTAACTCCCATGTCAATAGTGATCTCGAGACCTGCTATCAAAACTTCATATTCAGCTTCGTTATTAGTCCTTGGCAATGTTAAGGAGATGGCCGAACGCAATATCCCTCCTTGCGGAATCACGAAGATAAGGCCTACCCCATCTTTGATTATGGGGTTGTTTTGCTTTCGCTACATCACAGAAGATGCACCATCAAAGTAAAGTTCCCACTGTGAATCATTTTCTTCTTCCTCTTCTTCAATTGTGTCGAACGCATGTTCATCCGGCAACTCACAATTCAATGGGGAGTCGGCAGGTATCGGATGCTCCGCAAGAAAGTCGGCAATGGCCTGGCCTTTCACTGCTTTAAGGGGATGATGCGTTACTGGGAACTCCATCAAGAGGGGGCCCATTTGGCAAGCCTTCCTGTTAGTATGGCCCTTGACATTAGATATTTGAGAGGATCCATTTTTTATTTGAGATGGACCTCAAGTGTCAAGGCGTAAAGTCTGAGCTTCGTTATTGTGAAGATCAGAGCCAGGCAATTCTTTTCGATAGGGTAATAGTTGTTTTCCGCCCTTTGGAGAACTCGACTTAAATAGTATAGAGCTCTCTCCTTCCCTTGATCATTCTCTTATGCCCATAACGCACCCAATGAACCCTCAAGGGTTGTTGTATATAGGATAAGGGGTTTTCCCTTAACCAGAGTTGTCAATACCGGCGGATTTTGTTGGTATTGCTTGATCTCGTCTAGTGCATTTTAGCACATTTGATCCCAGACGAACAGGGTCCCCTTCTTCATCAAATGACTATAGGGACAGAATTTTCCGGAAAGGTTGGCTATGAACCACCGGATATACGCGAGTTTTCCTTGGAGAGACCATAACTGTTTGAGAGTTCTTGGCATGGGCATTTCCATAAGCACCTTGATCTTTGAGGGGTCGATTTCGATACCTCGTTGACGTATGATGAATCATAGGAATTTTCCTGAGGAGACTCCAAACACGCATTTTAGAAGGTTCATCTTCAGATTATACTTCCGAAGATGTTGGAGCACTATTTTTAGATGTTCCCAATGTTCCTCGTGAGATCTGCTCTTTACCACAAGGTCGTCGATATAGCATTCGACAATCACATGGATGTGGTCATTGAAAATCTTTGTCATGGCCCTCTGGTAGGTAGCTCTAGCGTTCTTCAGACCGAAGGGTATTACCTTATAGCAGAATATTCCCAGCGGCGTTAGGAAGGCAGTAAACTTCTGCTCTTAAGGTTGCATTTTTATTTGGTTATATCCTGAAGATCCATCCATGAAGGAGATGACCTCATGGTTAGATGTGTTATCGATCATAAGATCGGTAACGGGCACTGGGAAGTCGTCCTTCGGGCAAGCTTTGTTGAGTTCCCGAAAGTCCACGCAGATGCGCACCGTCCCATTTTTCTTCATCACTGGAATGATGTTGGCGATCCAGTCAAGATATCGAACTTCTTGGATGAAGCCGGAGTCCATTAGTTTCTTGATTTCAGCATTGTTTCTCATCTCAAATTCGAGTCGCATCCTTCTTGGCACCTGTTTGATTGGGTTTATATGTAAGTCTACGGTAGCGCCCCGGCCGTCTTTCCGAGGCTAAATGCGGACAAAAAGTTTTCGAACTGGCGCTAAAGCAAACTTAAAACCCGGATCGTTCTATTAACCGTAAACTAGTATTCTGTAAAATAGGGTTTAGAGATTATACCGATCGATTCGTGTCCTTCGGTCTTTAACCTCTGGCCCTAGCTTGTTGCGGATCCACCGACGAAGCTCGCTCTTCGATCTCGCTCGATCTACGGTCTCCTCCTCGCCGAAAGTTGCGCCACGTCAACGAATCTTTATACGGGCTCTCGCCTCTGAACCGAGGAAACTCGGACATGAAGTTTGCTAGCCGACTTGTCCAAGGATGAAGTAGAGTGAGTGTAGAACACTTTGTCTCAAGGAACCCAACCGATTGGGTGAGGGTTAATTGAAGTTGCCATATGGAGTTGTGTGATGGAAAATAGCTTAAGGAATGAGCTAAGGATTTTCTTTGCAATTGAATTGAATCACTGTCTCGCTCACAAAAAATAGGGCTGCTTAAATAGGGCTCGGGCAAACAGTGGAGGGAGGTGAGTGCAATCAAAAAACAAGTGGTGACCTTAAGCTAATTATTTATATCAAATATCCGAAGCTCTCCAAAAACCATTAAATGCACCAATAATGCACCAATGAAGCCAAGCTCATTCAAGAACCTTCAAGTTGCTGCTGGGGCCCCGTGCACCACCAAAAACCCCTTCATTTATGAAAAGCCACATTTGCAAATAACGCCCTCACAACAAATTTCAGCTAATGAAGAAAAGAAAGATAATTTGGCAAAAGAAAGGAATGCACACATTAGACATTAAAAACCATTGTTTAATCGAGCGGAGAAAAACTGGCAACTTCAAAAAACAATCCCGTAACAAATTATAGCATAACCCCACTACTGTATATACATACCCGCATTTGTATTCCGACCGAATACAAATGCAATGAGACAAAATATATCCCTACACAATATAATACTTGGATCCGGCTTAAACCAAAGACCACTAGTATTATCTGTCCGAACCATGACACGTGCACAAGTGCACGCGTATGTTCGAACCCTGCCATAAAACCATGCGGCCTCTACAATGTTTCGGCCGAACTGGGAAACTTTCTGTGGGGGACTCTAAAGACTCATCAATACTCTGGCAGTAGGTTTAACCACAAGCCGTCAGTGGTACTAGCTGTATGTAACGGCAGCCCATGTTCTGAGTGAAAGAGAATCCGATGAGCGAACTCGTCCTGGAACCCTACTGAGCCTTTCTGTGAAAATATTCATACAGTCCGGTCCGTTCGTCTATGAGTATCGCATATCGGGCTTAGGGAGCTGGTAAACGTTAGACCCCCAAAAAGCGGTATAAGTCGTGTCGGAGTGTAGCCCAAAACACCTAAGATACTACTGGAATACCTACCAGTAAATCTCGCTTGCCATGGCCATGGACTTCGTTTAATGGCTCTCCTAAACACAGCGCGATCTCACCCCCAACGTTGGGAGAGACGAATCCCCTGCCGATCCGCTGACTGCCTCAATGTGGCTCGGGACTGTACCCAACTAAAACCTGTTTGCACGACTTCTTTGAGCCGTGGTAGGGTAATAATCAAAGCACAGTGGGAACTCAAACGAGACAAATGACGATCTCAGTTCGATAGACTAACCTGTACACATGTCACCTGGGAATTGCTATCTGACGACAGGTTTTAAAAACTAGCTAGCATGTTCCTGGCGTGTCCTGTCCGGTGTACTCATAACCTAATGAGCACCTGTATACATCTTAGGTGAACCAACTGACACCAATGGCTTGTGAGACTGGCCACCGCCCCTCGTCGGGGTCTCGACTGTATACACTAGTCTACTCCGGAGTATCGATGCCCTATCTCGAAACTCCCGCGACTAGGGACCACTTTTAAGGATGTGCTTATAAACTACCTAACTCTCACGTATATGATCGCCATCATACTGTTGGTAGTCAAGCAAGAATCGTATGGGCTCTATCAACGTGCAATAGTAATATATGTAATGTCACCTAAAGCAGTACACGATGATAAGGATAAACCAGATAGCATACTATCATCTCGAGTAAGGCTGTCCTACCGGTATAGGTCATCCCTCAATCATTGCAATCATATGCCTGCGATCCAATAATTGACTTTGAGGGCACTATATCTAACAATCTCCTACTTGCACTTAAGGCTAATTATTACGATGTCGCATACTCATAGCCCGTGTGATACCGAACACCCAACTCCTCTACTGATCAGTCTCACAAAGCATGTTTGTAAAACTATTGTGTTCGAGAATTGGCCTCAGTGAGTGGATCCGCTCTGATGTTTCTTTCTATGTCTCTCTATATCTCAAGTTTGCGGAGAAACCTTTCTCCCGAAATGAGTAATACCTGTCTTAGAATATGTCTGGATATCTGATGGGACCTAGTTTACGAATGAACTCCAAATACAAACTTCTTAGACTGTATCGTTAACTGAACTTAATCAGTATCCTGTGCCACACCTCCCTCATTTTTCGCTTGGACCACTTGTCCAAACTACTGCCCCTCGTCAGAGGGAAAACTATAACTCTGACAGTCGCTTTGTCATCCAGGTCACCTTGGAAGCCTGGAATGATAACTGTCTCTCGAAGGAGGCTACCGTTATCAAATCTATAGAACATCCACTTATGTTCTAAAACTTCCACCGAACGTTTCTCCAGGATTGGACCAATATCAACTTATTGCATCTAGTGCAAAAACAACACCTGGTGCGGTACTTGACATTTCATGATCAATATATTGCCTAAGCAAGTGATCTGCCAATCATGCACATCCCTCTCCCCTTTAGTCTGTAAGACACCTTTAGAGAGGGTGACTCCAGCACCTGCTGGTACACCACCATGCCAGGAGTCGTCCATTCTAAATACCTTTAGAACGCAGTCTAAGTACCCAGATTGGGAAACTACCCAAATCTAGATCTAGTAACCAGAATATCTGATATAATATCCATATCCTATGTGGAGAAAACACTGTATGACAACCACAGTATAACCGATCATAGTATAGGAATTTTACTTCCTACTCTGTGTATGTCATCAAAATACCAGGACATCACACCCTACTACTTTCTTAACAGATCCATCCCCTATTCTGATGAATTCAAAGCCCATAACTGTCATATCAAAATTAGATGATCTGTCTCTGCTATATCTGCTTTAGTCTATAAATAGACACAAGCTACTTGCCCAGTATGCTTCTGCTGCTCCAATTGACTACGACAACCCTCTGGCAGAATAATATACACATGCACTTCTAAAACTAGTTTAGAACGACGATATACATATCCTCCTGCCGGCTCTCATAGTCAAGAATTGAAGTAATGGCAAGTCTGGGTAAACAAAAACCTCCCTGTCACCATCCTTAAGGCTACCGGAGTACCTCTCGGGTGCCTCAGGTTACCCACCATATCTGCGGAGTGGGTAATAGAATGTCAAACCTGATTGAATCTTTAGGTCCTATTAAATTTTTCGTAATAGTTTGCGGATCTGGAATCTCTTCCAGTTCTACCATACTCCCACAACTGTTTTCTGAAAAAATCCATTTTACTAAAACTGTGGCGAGTCAAGAACAATATCACTATTGATCTTCCAGATGGTAGAAAGTCAACCCTCGTCAAAACCCGGGTCAACCCACAAACCTCCATTACTGAAACGTGCCTTGAGTTATCAAGATTCTGGTTTTAAGCATAAGCCGGACAACTCCATATACCATAACATCGTAAAGATATGATCCATTCTATATACAACATAGAAATAAAGGCACTGATTTAATTGGAACCAGATTCAAATCATGCATCTCTCTCCAGTGCATGTCAACTAAATGGAGAGAGGCTGATCATCATTACTCAACTTAGGAGTGCATCCAATTATGAGTAACCTGAAAGAGAAGCAAGTTTTCTAAAACATCACATCAGCTGAGTACCATACACAAGTATCTACTTCTTCGATCACCTTGAAGAATCCTGATACTTGCTACACCTGATTCTCTACTTTATTCTTATACCTATAACTTCTCAAACTTGGACCTTGTATTTCAACGAAACACTTGTCTAAAACTTGAGAAGTTATAAGTAAATAGAATACAGTACGAGGACCATTCCCTTTTTCCTAATGGACACTGGACAACATACAATATTTTGTATAAGTCCCCTGAGTTTAATAACTCAAACCCTGTGCGTCGTAGGTTGAAAACTGTACTCAAGCGATTTCCTTAAATATCATTAATTACAACGAATTCCGATATAATGAGGATGCTCACCTAATTCCCAATAACTTACTCCTACTCATCATCTGTAAAACCATACAGATGTGAGAATCATACCTGGTAAATACATACCTTGGAGCAAGGACTGATTGGGAAATCAGTTTTCTATTAACAAAACACAGTGAAACTGAAACATGAATATGTTTCGAAGGGGTATCCGGGTATTCCTAGTAATGCCTCTTCCATTATCCAAATTCATGACTATAATCGTATATTTCCTTGCCATCTCTCCAAATCTCTTTATTTGTCTTTAGTCGTTACCTTCTGTACACCATCGTTAGGCTTAATGGTTTTCTTCCTTCCATACCGTTCAGCACCAGCCTATGGTTTGGAAGAAGACTATCCAATAAGTATAATAGGTGTACTCTTCTAATCCTAGGAGTACTCGCAACCTGAGAAAAGGTGATGATAAAATACAGCTGAATAAACCTTATTCTATTTCTCCTGAACCAGAATCCATCCCCGAAATGGAACAAGTTCCATCGAGTTCGTATATAACCATACGATGGATTATCCAAATAATTGTGGATCTTCGTAGTGATACGGGATGTTCTGGAGAAATACGAAGGTGAAGTAGGAGTGGCGATGAAATATTTGGTTTGGTCATGAATAACAGTCGCAATTTACTTTACCCTCTTTCTAACCCCTTTCATATGTCTTTACTTATTACCTTCTGTACACCACCGTTAGGCTAATTGGTTCTCTGCATTCCCTACATTTCGGCACCTGCCTATGGTTTGGAAGAAGACTATCCAATAAGCGTAATAGGTGTACTGTCCCCTAATTCTAGGAGCCCTCATAACCTGAGAGAAGGTTAAAGGAAAAGACAACTGAATAGTCCTATTCAATCTCTCCAGAACCAGAATCCATCCTCGAATCTGGAATAAATTCCTTTGAGTTCGTATATAACCATACGATGGATTTAACCAATGGAAGTGGATATCCGCAATGATACGGGGTATTCTGGAGAAAAGCAAAGGGTAAAAGAAGGAGTGGTAATGATGTATGTAACTCAGACAATCCAAAAGCCAGTGTTTTAAGAAAGTTCGGTTAACTTGGTTACTGAGTCATAGTCTAGGGTTGGGTCATGGTCGCTGCCAAAGAAAGTGTCACGACCAGAAAGTACGGAACATGACCGGCACTTAAACTACGAACGTCTCGAGGCGTACGTAATCTAAGTAAACCGAAAACCCAGAAATCCAAACCAAGAAAGTAGTAGAGAGTAGGAAAACCAATTTAAATAAGTAGTTTTAAAAGCATAAGCCGAATTATGCGGGTTTCTAAAAACATCAAAAATTTCCTGAAAATTTCGGCAGAGTCTCCTTTGTAAATACTGTTCCCCAAACGGGATACAACATGAATAGTATACGAAATCAATAAAAATGCATCCCCAAGCGGGAGCTAGCTCTTCGTCAATCGACGGTCACAACCAAACAAGCAATATAATATACAACGCCAACGGCGAGGATCAAACTCAAAAGGAAACTCAAAACCACAAGAAAACTGCATAAATATAACGCGCGACTCTAAGGTCGAAAGAATAACATCACTGGTCTCTATCTCAAAAATAACATATGTTTGGTTGATGGAACTTCTAGATACAACAGAATAATAATATACAAGATAATATGATGGGTACGATACAAGAAAAACCCACCTACTAGCAAGTCACACGAATGAAACTGAGCCCGTAAATCCGTAATGAAACCTGTACGGCAAACCTGCAAGAAACTGGGCACAACGGAGGTGAGTTGCCAACTCGTGAATAGAAAAACATCTACGCACAAAAATCGCATAAATAACGCAACCTAGGTCACTGATCATAATATATCCTCAAAAAGGTATATAACATGTAGCCTATAACAAGGCTAGGGTAAATATCTAACCCGAGTGTAATCTCATGAGCCCGTGTCAGTGCCTCAGGTAGCAATATATCATATGAATGAGGTATGCATGCATGAAAACAGAATACATGTAAATGAAGAAACTGTTTTCATAAATTAGTGAGATTTCCTTCGTATTATTAAACTGAGGTATCATAAATGAAATCAGTATCAACAGTGTCTAGCATCGACACAAAACATAAATCTCACTGTCTCGAAATGTCAATGTCTCAATCTCAATATCTAGGGTGCCGTCAGTCCAGACCGGCCCCTACCATCCATCTCAAGACCACGATAGTATCCTCCGGATATCCGACGCGTCGGGTAATATCACCGGTCGGTAGTGCTTCCCTGCCGGGCTTAACGTCAACACCACATTCCTCTTGCCCCGGGGTACCGCACAGGGCCCACCATGTACCCGTGACGGTTCCTCCACTCCTCGACACGGATCTCGAAAACCACAGCAAACTCATGGTGGACGACACTTTACATCACTAGAAAACCGCAACATTTTATATTTTAAAAGATCATAAGTTGTAAATTTTGCGGCTTTCCCCGAAATCCAGAAATATCATAAATCTCAAGAAATCATCACAAGTGCATATATCAATGATAATGAATGCATATGGTATCAATAACCAAGTTGCAATGTATGATTAATAAACTAGGCATGTAAGGCAGGTACACTAATATCATATCAAACTACTAACTAACAAGCTAAGTCAAGCAAATATATTCTCTAAAGTGTACGTGACATGGCAATTACCGATGAAGATGTGTGTGAGCCGGCAAGTAGGTGTACATGGTACATACGCATCATCGGTAATGGTGCTGGTGTCCTAACAGCATGATATCAATAATGGAATATGCAGCAAAATAAGTATGCGAGGCAGAGCGAACAGCAATAATGTGCGGGAGCTGAATACTAGACACAACGATAACTAATCTGTAATAATCTAATATAAGTCCTATAAATGGTGCCTTTTGAAATAACACGAATCATGGGGTTTTGAAAATAAGGGCTACGGTGTTTTTATGAAAAGATACGTCTTTTGAAATATCCGTAAGGTCCCTTGGGCTATTTTTTAAAATACCCGCGATTCGTTAGTTTTTGAAATAGGTAAGAATCGAATCTAATCTAACAACCAAACTAAACTATAGGGCTAAGCTAACCAGCTGGACTACAGGTAAGGAAACCGCCTAACATCTGAGTCGATGTATATACATACCTGTATATATATTAGACGGTGATCCCGCCTCAATAATATCATATCCGATACCATATCTATAATCAGACATCCCAAGTCAAGAGTGCGGATCAATCATCAATATATAGCTCGTACGTAAATCCGTCGTACGGCATCCCCAAATCTGGGTACGGGTCAAGTCACATCAATCACACTATTCATTTGGTATCTTCTTTATCAAATATCATGATCCGGAATAATGTCCTACGTCTAGTACAATATTGATGCCATCTAGGTATGCATGCGGGTGTAAGAATTACTACGTCAGAAGACCCGCTAAAACATCATGTCGTATCTCAATACGAACCAAATCACATCACCGACCTCCTGGCCTCAAGCCCAATCTCATCGACTCATCTCAAATTCCAAATACTATCCTCAAATCCAGTATATGAACATATAGTCCCATACCTATGTGAACACATAAATATATATTCCCATACACGCACATATGAAATAAGGAATGTATGCAAGTATGTATATGTGTGTATGTGTAAGTGTAGTGCACCCACTACCTAAGGTTTCGTAACCATGCACCAATCCAACACCAATATCCATCTAAAATCATCAATAATAAATCCTAACAACATATCATAAATTTTTGGTGTGTTTACGCATCCGTATACATCACCACGGACTGCGGGGGTGCTATACGCCATCCACCCGACTTCTACCCGTAGATATAAATCTACTCACCTGGTCCTCGCTAGCCGGTGCCGATGTCGCCACGCGCTTGCTTGTCATCTCGAAGTCCACATAGGGGGTACCTACATATCATAACGCACCATATCGCATTAAAACTAAATTCGAAATCGAAACGGCATACGAAAATCAAATCGGCACGCGTATCACGCATAGGTCCAAACCCATCGCCTACGCATGCAAGAATAGTCAAACCAACCCTCGATGTCGATGTACAAACGTCAAACCACCGAGAAAAATCCAATCACACTCATTTGCACATTCACGAACACTAATTTTAATATAAACTAGTTTAAAACTCACAAAAACCCCAATTTTACTTAAAAAGTCATTTTTCCGAAAATCTAGCAAGCACAATTCGCCGTTTTTGTACAAAACAGGATGTTTAAATGAATGTAGCGGCCAATATATTTATTAAATATCTTAAATAAGTCATATAAACAATTCCCGGAATTTAATCTCATTAAATTCCAAAAACCCTAATATTCTAGTTTACAAAATACCTAAAATTTAACAATTTCAAAGCAAAAATGCACAAACTACAATCTAGCTTAGATTTGCATGATCTAAAGCATTAAACCACACTTAATAAAGTTAATGAAGTCATGAAAAACCTAAAAACATTTTTAATCCCAAGTATTTAACCAATTTCAAAAACCTAGTAAGCAAATTAGCAAATTAACACAATTTTTAAACTAACCATTAGCACAAGATACTAATCTTGTATTAACATGAAAAAAGGCCAAAATATAACACACAACCATACACCAATTTTATAAAACCCTAACTTGCATTCAAATTCATAACTTGAATTCCAAAACTTGGAACTTAAGCCTAATTAACACTTATGTAGTTTAGCTTTAAGAAATTAGTAACAAATTAAGCAAAAATGTTTTAGAATTATACCCAAAAACATTTGAAGATCCACAAGCATCCATGGCCCTCCAAAATGCTCTCTTTTCACAAGGATCCATGCTATACGGGCTAAGATAAAATGGGTAGGAGTCGGATTTGGGTTTTGGGATTTTTTTTGATGGATTTGAGGAAATTTTTGATGAAGTTTGAAGAGAAAAGAGAAGGGAAATGGGGGGGGGGGGGCTGTTGCTGCTGTAGGAGGGAGGGGGTCGGCTGAATGGGAGTGGGAGAGGAGAGAGAGGGAGGTAGAGAAAGTGGGGGAAGAAGTCAAAGTCAATTCAAGGTCAAAGGTCTACCTCATTTCTCCATTTTCTTTTCTTTTCTTTCATTTCCTTTCCTTTGAAATTCAAGTGGGGAAAAAGATGGGGGCTGCTGAATTCAGCCAAGGGGAGAAGTGAATGGGGGTGTGTGGGTGTGGGTACGGGTGTGGGTGATGAAAAATGATAAATACAATACCCCAAACATCCATTTACGCTAAAAAAAAGCATTTTTTCTTCAATAATTTCTAAACCGTTTTGGCAAATGATTTCGTTCCAAAACCCACATGATAAAATTTTATTTAATATTTTATGATGCACAAAATTTGTTTCAACTCATTCCACATTGTAATTTTCCCTAATTAAATGTATTAGTGACGGCTTAAAATAATAATAAAATAATATTTTTTTCAGAAAATTTGAAATTTCACAGCGGCTCAATAAACACCAAATAATAGCAATTACATAGCTAGAATATGTATATTTAATTTTTATAATAAGATATTTGTATTTTGACTTTTTACAGAAAACCCCCTTATTTTACCGATTTTTCGAAATTTCACCGAAACGATTTTCAAAACGTTACAATCTTCCCCCCATAAAGAAATTCGGTCCCCGAATTTAAATTCAAACTCCCCCAAATACTAAAACATCTAAGAAAAAACCATCAAGTCGTCGGGGCTCCGAAATTGTAACTACATAAAACAAATCGTAGCGCAGCGCATGCGCTTGAAAAATGAGCATATAACTCAAATCAAAACTCCGTCAAGCATCCCGCAATCATCGGAGTCATGGAGAAGACATCATTGCCAAATCCAAATCAAAACCAATATGACATAACTCGAAACTATACATGTAAATATCGAATCTATATCTGTAAGTATCTGAAGGAAATGCATGCCAAACCTCTTTAAGTCGCTGTGCAATGCGTATAACACTGCACAGTGGCGGACGTCTATCATAAGAAAATTACTATATACATATATACCTTTGTTTGAAATGTACGTTCCGCCGTTTTGGAAACAATTTAGAAGGGTCTCCTTGTTTTAAACATTTCGTGTCATATCAGACACGTAGGTAAATACTGAGGTTATAGCTCGCTTTTTGGAAATCCCTTCAATAACTATCAATGCATGCAAAAATATATTCAGGTACTGTCCTCTGACTAGTCCTGCTCAGTACGAAAACACATAGCAATATCATAAAAATGTACTGCTCTATACGAAATCAATCCCAAAATATGCACATGAATGCTACGTGCGTCTGGTGCGCACGGAAATCAAAATCCATGAATGTGCCATACATGCGCACAGAAACAACATCTAAGTGCAACGGGTGTGCACGAAACATCTGTCGTAGGCAACATGTGTGCCTGACAGCAAAATCAGGTGCACCTGACATGCACGAAAAATTCTCAATTTAGTGCCTCTGGTGTGCACCAAAATCACCCTTCAAAACATGCGCCCAACATGCGCGAAAATCCAAATCAGGTGCATCCATCTTGCACGAAATCATGAAATCCAATATCAAGCGCCGAACGTGCGCAAAATCAATCAGGTGCACCAGGTGCACAAAACAAATATCGAGTATCACAATCGAAATCGAAGGTCCAGGGCACACTGCAAGCATATAATGACTATACAGAGTGCAGGAACCAATTCGTGTGCATGCATACGCACAAAACCAACTCAACTGTTTAAAACCATAAAATCACAAACATGTGAAACTAAAGCACGAAAACGATATCAAGTGCAACACTGTGCAAAGATCGTAAATCCTCAATCATCAAAATCAAATCATACGAATAAATCACCCAAAACATCGAAATCAATAATGGCTGAATAGTACTGCTCAAGCGCATCCTCTAAGAATCTCGGACAACTGTCACGGTCACTAGTGGGACGTCTCGTCGATGATCATGAACTTTGTCTTGCTGATGTGCGTAACAATGACCACTCCTAGGTCAAGGTCTTCACTGTGAATTACCAATCTCTCGGTCCATCGGCTCATCGGCCCTGTCAGGTGTGCTAACGAGGATGATCCCGTTCTGGCACTTCTCTGGTCATCTCTCGGTCAATTATCGCGACTACTCGTCAAGCAGCATGTCACTGGCGTCGGCCTCTGGCTCTCTGAATGCACATGACACATCTAATCCTGGGTGCAAATATCATTGCAGCAGTATCCTGGAAGGAATCCTGCTCAAGGTCTCTTCCAAGTCTTGTCTCTGCCTAACTGTCCGGAAGTCATCATCCTTTACTATATCTGTTTCTTGTTCCGGAACAGCTGCATACTCACCGCGACTCTTTCTGGAAGGTATATCCAAGTACCATGCCTCGGCATGCGCATCGCATCTCTGATGTCGGCGGAGTGGAACGTCATCTCATCTAGATCCGGTACGAACCTCTTACTCCACTTTTCTCTAATGTCGTCTGCTTCGGACTTGTCTCGTCGTGGCTGCATGGACTGAGCTCCAACGGCTATCCTCTTATCTGGAGTCTCCCAAGAATGCATCTCACCACCTAGCATCCGAATTAAGTCGAGCCATCCAATCGATTCGTCAAAACCTCATAATCCCCTAAGAGCTCAACATCTTGGGTACAGTTTAATAGTATCGAGTACATACCACAGCATCGGTGGTCCAGCCGTAGAAGGGCAAACCCAAGCCTCACTAATGGCGCCGCAGAACTGCCGCAAACCCTAAGGTTCAAAGGCTTTCACACGGTCATTAAGTCGAGTTAGGGGTTTCATTCTTCGAGAGGGACCATAGAATTGCCTGCATGTCTTTCCGACTTAAACTTAGAATAATAGGTTTC